>CP054668.1:13332233-13932233 GCA_013348765.1 Carpinus viminea
AAAAACATACAAAAAAAAATTTGTATGAAATTTTAGGCTAAAATGTATGAAAACCACTCCAATTGTTTCAATTATTGATAAATGTGATTTGATTTCTCTATTGAGGATACATGACTTCGTTTGGGGGTAATAAGAAACACATCGCATCGTGCTTTTGCAAAAAAAAAAAAAAAAAAAGAAACAAATATGCTTTGTTTTGCTTTGATAAGGCTATTCTTTAATTACCAAATAGGAGCAGAATAATCTTTGCCTGGGGAACACAGACTATTATAATTATAATCTTCGCAGCAGCTTGTTGGTTCAAAAAGCAACCACCAAGATAAGGCCATTCTTTAATTACCAAATAGCAGAATAATCTTTGCTTGGGGAACACAGACTATTATAATTATAATCTTCGCAGCAGCTTGTTGGTTCAAAAAGCAACCACCAAGATAAGGCCATTCTTTAATTACCAAATAGCAGAATAATCTTTGCTTGGGGAACACAGACTATTATAATTATAATCTTCGCAGCAGCTTGTTGGTTCAAAAAGCAACCACCAACATCTCATATATATATATATAAAACACTTCAGCAAGAAGCCATGCTAATGAACAGGGATTAAATGTATTAGCTGTTAAAGATAGAAAAGAGTTCTGCTGCGTTGTACTAAAGGGCAAGCTTCTACCAACCAAAAGAAAAAAGCCTAGGGGGTAGCAAACCTTATTGTCCCATACATAAGACATTTGAACCTATTTTAAGCTAATCAAAATGTATATATATATATATATATAAACCATCAGTGATTAGGGTGAAAATGTGGTGGTTGATAACCGCCCACATGTACGTGTTATCTACACAAATTCGCTATTCACATATACGGATGCAGATGAGGCTAGCAAACAAGGATGGAGCCAAGAAATTTTATGGGAGGAGACCAGCAAAAAAAATTTCAGTTCTTTAGAATTTTTTTATTAAAAAAATTATTTTGGTGTTTTTATGAACTAAAGATGGTATAAAGGCCAAAAAAGTAAGCATTTTAAAGTAAGGGCAAAAAAAATGGACATTTGAAAGTAAGGACAAAAAATTTAAAAACAATAAAACTTAATGGGTATAGGCTGTATAGCCCAAAAAAATTAAGAATATAGCCAAAAGTTTTTATTGGATAAGATCAAAAAATCTAAAAATAGGGCCAATTTTTTTTTTTTTTTTTATGAAGGATGCAAATGACCAAAATTATAACTTTACTTTTTTTTTTAACCTTATTTTGTGGGGACCATGGCCTACCCTATCCCTCCTCCCTTCGTCTCTGCTAGCAAAAATTATTACTTATACTTGTAAATGCGGATAACAATTTTAAATATGTAAATGCGATTAATTACCTCTTTGCTGGCTTCACCTTAGTTTTTCAATCAAGCAAACTAACAAACTTGATTATTTTTTATCATGCTTTTCACCTCCCTTTGCTTAGAGCCATAGGGATTATTTAAACCTCTCACATTCAATATGAGACGGTTGATATATATATAGTTGATGAGAAACTTTTCATCAACACCTCGTAAATCCTCCTCATCCACTCAATCCTCCTCACCCATGTTACTTGTCTTTCCCTTATCCAAAGAATAAGGGACTACAGAATTTCCAACACCAAGTGCCTATATATCCTTAATAACTTTTTGAAGAGACATAGCACAGGAACCTATCCTTCTCACCTCACCCTCTTCCAAATCATTCAATTCCCATCAGCCATCAGCCCTAGCCAACAACTAAAAAGAGTTGGAGCAGTTTTTGTTGAGTGAGTTTTCTTTGAAGATCTGACTTCAATCCACTGCCTCTACACTTCACCACAATTATCTCTGCTTCATTCATTCCTCCTAGCTTCTTCAATTTTATAGGTTCCTTCTTGTAAACCTCCTTCTGAACTTGTTCATTTATTCTAGGAACCCACCCATACCTGTTTCTCAACTCTAGTACATGCATAAGATGCATGACTAAACAACTTACATTTCTTACAGTTTATAGGCAGCCAAGGTTACTCAATACCTACTTTTACTGGTTTATCATCAACCCATTAATGATCTCAACCTCTTTAGGAAAATCTGATTCAATATACATGTTAACCTTAACAAGGCTAAAGAGTAATGCTTGAAACCATTACTTTTTCCGAAATTTAAAATTACTTTTTCCGGATGGCAAAAGGGTAATATAAAGTACTAAACGTTAGATGCAAAATTACCTTTTAGCCATCCCACATCAATTTTTTCAGATGAATTCCACAAAATGTAATGGTCCCAAGCATTACTCCTACCAGCACAAAAAAGTTTGTCGACTAACAGTGTGTACAAGTATAATGGTTATTATTAATTACTAACCGTATAACCGCATAATCGCCTAAAACAGTTATGGTTAACCTCTCCCACTTCTTTCCGAGATTGCCCGCATCCTCAACCTAAACGTCATTGACAACCATTGATTTACAGAGAGTTCTGTAAGTCAATGGTTGCAATTGCATGACAATGGGCTTATAGATACCTGAACAGTTCAATCTCGTCCATATTGGGTCGTTTTACTAAACTGGGCCAATGCTGGCTTTAGTGGCCTTTCCTTTTTTTCCTTTTTTCTTTTTCTTTTTTTGTCTAGACGAACTAGGAGAAAAAACACAATCAGTATAAATGAAAGTTGAACAGGAGAGAGAAATTACTTTAAAATATTTTAAACCTGTAACCCAATTAAAAATTTTATTATGAATTAGAGTAGAAAATTTAAATTTAGTGTGCTGTAATCTTCTGGTGCATGGCGTTTCCTCTTTGCAATAGGGATTAGGAATATTTGAGATCGCACAATAGAAATTCTCATGTTCTAAAATTTGACCCATCTATTTCATTTAATGGTCTAAATAAATATATAAATTTTTGTGTTACCAAGACAATACTTTCACTTTAAGTAAGTTTCTTGTCAACCCTTATATGCCGAGCAGCAATTTATTATTAGTAGAGTAAGAAATGCTACACCTCTATTCTAGTGGGTTGATATGACAATATTCATTAGTCTTTGGATAAATTATTATTAAACAAATATTAATATTATTTAGTAGATTGTTATAGGACTGTTATATAATTGTGATGACATGAAAATAAATATTAGTGTTGACTTTTTTTAAATTTTTAATTAAAAAAAAAAAAAAAAAAGAAAAGAAAAAGAAGATCAAGTAGCTAATTGGCACCACCACGTCAGCCGGGTAAAATAATGGTGGGATAAAAGTAGTTTGTGGCATTACTCTATTTTTGCCATTCACTTCTACTTCTGAATCTCTGATTCTAGAATTTCCAGAATGCAGCCAGTGGAGAGAAGTATCACTATGCACCAGCTCTCAACTGTCTTATAAGTTGAAAATGGTCATCATTTAATATTAAATAGCATCACCACTCAACACCCTTGAGCTGAGAATAGCTCCACTCTTGTGTGGCAGCTGCTCTGCTTTTCTGTATAGTGAGTCAAGAATCAAGTTCAGATTTTCTCTAATAAAAGCTTCATTTCAACCTATGCAGTGTAAATTGAATATTAAACACAGGTGATAATTATTTGCCTCAAACAAACGGAAAATTAATCTTGATCATTGTGTCAAATTGCTTCCTCATGGCTATGTAGATTCCAGCCGAAACTTCAGTTGTAAATAAAATTGTCAAATATTTAATTGAAATGGAAAATACATTATCAAATTAGGGTTCAAATTGGGATTTTAACTTTGATACCAAGTTAAATTATCACTTATCCTAAAAGATTAAGCTAATAAAAAGAATTAATCTAATCATTTAATCAATACTTTAATTGACACAAATCTCTAATCTTAAAATATTGTTGTAGCAAAAGCAGATAATCAAGACTACTATGGCAAGTCAAATTCTAATCTAAAGCTAAAACAATATAGCTTATTATGTATGCAAGATAAAAGAGCGAAGTACCATCCTTTTTCATAGAAAATTTCACTAGATTTCGGACAACTCTTTTTGCAAAAAGATTCACTAACAACAAAGAAAATAAAGCAAGAACAAAAGAATAGAAAAAACAACCAGCTATAAACAAGCTTTGAGCTTATGCTACAACAACTGCATCCACTGAGGCTGGCACCAACAACAGATTCATTCAGAACCCAACGGGCTCAGTCATCTGTAACGTTGTTAGAGGTTCAAACTGTTCATCGATGAAAAGTTTGAGTTCAATTTCAATAAACTTGACTTGAGTTTGGTTCATTTATTAAAGAATTGGTCTTGAACAAAAATTTGGGTTCATGCATTTAGTAATGAGCCAAATTTATATATATATTAACTCAACTTAACTTGTATAACTTCATTTTTATTATTTTTTAATTTTTTATTTTTTAAAGAAAACTTTGTAACGAGAATATATATCTAAAGTAATTAAAAAATATATGAAAGCCAATCATCTCTTTAATGTAATAGACATAATTTTTTTTTAATTTTTTTTATTATTATTATTTTTTTAATGAATGATTATTTCATATCAACTAAAACAACCTATACAAAATTGTCTTCGATCAGCTAGCAATGAAGCTAAAGAACACTGACACTATAAAAGTATCAACCCCATTCTATACCAACCCAATCAAGACAAAAACAGCAAATTAATAAAACACATGTATTCTCCACTCAGAATAAGAAGAAGAAAAAAAGTACACAATCTCCACATACGTACGCTGAAACAATATATATGTAACACACAAACAACTCGTAAAACCTCTGAAAATAGTGGTCAGGATATCAGAACTCACAAGCCAAACATGACAACTAGAAAATTTAGATACAATGCACCCCCAACAAACGCTAATTAAATACACATATCAATGCTTCATTAATTTTTTATCACAAAAGGTCGAAGAAAACCCCAGAACTGGTAAAACATGACAACCAATGCAACTGTTGTCGCAGTGCCTCTCCAAAAATCACGATAAAACTCGTTTTTCATGGTTGCCATGATGCGGTTCAAATGGTTATGACTATAATCAGTAATCTCTTCATCTAGACTGGAGTAACATGATTTAGTTACCGCAATCTCAAGGCAGAGACCGTTAATTAATTTCGCCACAGCTTCGTTGCTACCGATATTGTTAAGAATGATCTTTCTCTGAACAAGCAAATCCACATCTTTGTCAGTGTCGATCAGATAGTCCAATAGCTCAACATAATTGTAGATGTAAGAATTAAGTGGATAAAGACATTGCTCCAAGGCCATGAGGTTTCGAAAAAGATCTTCAGTATTGCTGTCAACCAGAAGTTGGGGGATTTCCAAGATCGATTGCATTTTCTCCATCCATGGAAATGGCTTTTTCAAGCATGGCAAACAAGCCAAGAGCCATGACAAATTGAAGCATGGAAAGTGTGCCAAACACTTATTCCTAGAGAATTTTATGTCAAGTAATCGTCTGTTTTTAACTGCTTTGAATTTCAATCCTGCATCATCAAGCCTTGTGGCACATATTCTACTATCCAGATCTTGCTTAAGTTTCATATATAGTTAGGCCTGGTACTAAACAGAACACATGTCTTATCAAATCTGTAAAGTGTTTTACTTCCTTTCTGTTGAAATTTTCTGGCAGCTGCTTATCAACACGATTACTAAGAGTGTAAGCATAAAAGTAATTGAGGGAAAGCTCCAGAAAAGTAACCTCTTTGTTCTCTCCTCCTTTTTGTGCTTTGTGATATTCAGGACCAGCAAACTTATATAATTTCTTAAGAACGAAAAAAGGAAGTTGATTCTCAAGTAATATCAAGTCGAGTCGTATACCATTTGCCAGCCATGGATTCTTTATAATGTAATCATTTTCATCATTTTCGCCATTTTCCAGCCGCCACGATTTGGTCCTCCGGAAGAGCTCAATTATAAAGATGGCATCCAATAGAATCATTTTCTCAAAACCATAACTACTTATGTGTAAAGTCTTCTAAATAATAGCAATGACGGATTTTTTCTTCCTTGTTTTGAATGATCTTTAGAAGTTCCTCCTGGCTCTTCCCGGTCTGATCCAAGAAATCCTTCAGATATCTCAATTTTTGCATTTCCATGTCCTTCAATTCTTCTCGGCAGTGATGAAAAGGACCTATTGAAACTAACTTAGGGGTGTAGGCTTCTTCATTTACTTTGCAGTTTCTTGGGAACTCGATAGATACAACATTCAGCCACTCTGTAGGTGGTAATGGTAGAATGTTAATGCCAAATTCCTCACATTCCTCGCATTCAACTTCCTCTCCAATGGAAATTATGGAATCACTAGCCTCCATCATTTCCATCCTGCCCTCAAGTTTGTTTACCTAGTTACAAATAAGCAACTATCATTGGCAATATTTATAAAATTAGGAAACATCACTTAAACCCCTGAACTATGACGTATTTTGAGTAGACTCATCTAAATTTTAAAAACTTTCAATTTCAACTCTTAAAATTTTAATTTAATGCAGTGTACCCTTCCATCAAATTTTAAACGTTAAAAGTAATAAAATGACATTTATATATATCCCAGACTTTTTTTATAAAATTTTAAATTTACCCTTAATTTCAAATTATTATCATTATTATTATTTAAAAAAAAGACCATAAAGGGTAATTTGATCTTTTTAGTAATTTTCATTATGAATTAACGGCTGAATTTGAATCTAATGAAGAATTGGTCAATTGAATGAAATTGAAAGTTCATGAGGTTAAATTGATAGTTTTTTAAATTTAGAGGGTATGCTCAAAACATGTATTAATTCAAGGGTTTAAAATGAAATTTTTTGTACATCAACTGTAGATCAAAGTTTTTTTTTTTTATTTATTTTTTTAGGTCAAAGTTATTTCAATAGGCAGCAATATTAGCAATATTCATTTCTATATATAGCACCTGTCACGCCCTCACCCCATATGCTTCTTATGATCATTTGTGATAAATATATATTCAACAAGGCTAACAAAATTACATGTGAATTCCAGTCAAAGTGGTGAAATTAATGAATAAATAAATATTAAGAAAAAAGAAAAGTGTCTGCAATAACTTAATTTGATATATAAAACAATATTTATATTAATTTGTTTTAACTACCAAATGATATCGGAAGAACACTTAAAGCTAAAAAATTCTCAACAATTATGATGGATGAAACAAAGACTTTCCATGATTGAATGGTGGATACCAACGGGCTATCATGAAGCTGTTTTCAAAACGAATTAGGTTTTATATTAGTTCATAGCTATGTAATAGTTTCTAATGCTTATTATTATTATTAGGGGTTTGTTAGGGGTTCTCCCCATAATGTTCTCCTAGTCTTACATAAAATATAATTTAAGAAAAATAAATTATAATACGTTTTTTACAATGATTAATTTTATAAGTTAATAGTTAGGTTCTAATGCTTTAAAACTTGTTTTTGGATTCAAAACTAAAACCTAATGGTGAAATGTTAACTTTTAGGGATAATATCACCAAAATGGATTTGATCATCCTAAATTTGGTGCTAATGCCTCAATTTTGGTACTAATGCCTCAATTTTGGTGCTAATGCTTCAAATTTGGTGCTAATGCTTAAAAAGCCAATGGTGGAAGCCAGCAATTTTATTTTTCTTAAATCATATTTTACGAAGATGAGAGAACGTCAGAGAACACTAGAAGAACCCTAGCATTTTCCTTATTATTATTATTATTGAATGAGTTTTCAGCCACTAATCCCAAAATGACTAATAATTGAATATGAGTAGACTGCAAAGCGATAAATATCCACCTCCATCTACCAATATATATAGTTGTCATATAAAATGATGTCGCTTTTGGGATTTAATCTCAAACGAGGTCATTTCTAGAGAAATGGCCATCTAAAAATTGGATTGAGCTAATCTAAAAATCTCATCTAAAATCTGGATTAAGCCCATCTAAAAAGACTATAAATTTTTTTTTAAAAAAAGGCCCATATAAATGATTAAAATTAAGGAAAAATTACAGTTTATCCTCTCAAAGTTGACATCATTTTCAATTCAACACCAAAGTTTTAATTTTGCAATCCACCCACAAAGTTTCAATTGTTTTCAATTCGCCATTAATATTAAAATTTCCATACTACCTAATTTATTTTTTATTTTTATTTTTATTTTCTAAAAAAAACAAACAATTTGGGGTGCACAATGGCAGATGGTAGCCACCTTGATATTTTTTTAATTTTTATAAAAAAATAAAATAAAAATTAGGGCAATATGAAAGTTTTGGACACAATTTGTCAAATTGCAAAAATTGGAACTTTGGGATGGATTGCAAAAATTAAAACTTTGGTGTTCAATTGAAAACGCTATCAACTTTGAAGAGTAAACTATAATTTTCCTTAAAAAGAAAAACATAAAAAGCTCAAAATGCAAAGAAAATGTCACAGCAATTAGTACAAAATAAAAATAAAAAATTGCTCGTGTTAAGCTAGCTTATTGGGTTGATTCCACCTCTACATAGTATGGATGCAAAATAAAGATATCATGGTGACAGATAAAACAATGTGTTTTGCAAACCCAAGCAAACCCTAATAAGCCATCCTCATTATAAATTTAGTTTGTTTTATCGATTTTATTTTTTGTCACTCTTAACTTGTTTTAGTTTAGACCCATTCCTTCTAATTAGTAACACTTTGGTATCCATATAAATTATGATGGCCAGCTGTTCAACTTACTTAATAAAACATTGATTATATTTAACAAAAAATTTAACTGGGAGCTTTTGATTTTTCATATATAGTAGGACTAAACTGACACCAACATCAAAGTTTTTTTTTTAAGCAAATGAGGAAAGGGACAACAAGGGAGGATCTTTCCATTCCTGATCGAATGGAAGAGAGAATGGAGGATCCTATGGGAATGCTTCCAAATATAAGATGGGAAGCGGCCCATTTAGCTAAAACATGTGCCCTACAATTGGCACTACGGGACACTTTCAAAGCAGATCATCTTTGAAAGGAAGTTACAACAACATTAATATCTAAAATACAATTAGCAAATGTCCAAGAAGAAAAAAGAGGGATTGTTTATGGCTAGGATCACTAGGAGAGCATCTCCTTTCAAGGAGAAAAAGCTGCAGCCCAAGGAAGCACCAACCTAAGTAAGCGCAGAAGGGCCTCTCCTTGAAGGCATCGAGCAGTCAGCCTCGAGTGGCAGCAGCTACAATGGAGCCATTTTCATCACTAACCACAAAGCACAACGGCAAAGAGTCTCACGTGACATCAAAGTTACCCTTGATCCAACCAGCAGCTGGGGCAATCCACAAGGACGGAAGAGCTGCATCTTTCCAAGCTTGGAGATGTTTCTGAAAAGTGGAGGAAAGCTCATAGAACACTTTTGAGGGAGAGGGCTGCACCCCATCATGGATGAGCATATTCTTGCATCTCCAAATAGAGTCTAAAGTAAGCGCTACATAAAGTTGAAATTTCCACACATCTTTCTTTGGGATGCCCAATAAAGCACAGGAAAAATAATGGCCAAAATCCAACAAGCCATAGGCTTAAAATCAAAATCAGCAAGGGGAATCGCCCAAGGAGAAGATCTCCACAAAAAAACAGCCAAATTACATTCCAAAAAAATGTGAGCAAGAGTTTCCAAAGGGCCATTGCAAAAAAGGCAAAGCCAAGATGCAGGGTCCAAGTTATCAACAAATCTACTTATCTTGTCCCTTGAAGGAAGGATATCCCAAGCCACCTTCCATAAAAAATGCTTCAACCTAGCTTGGATTTTTAATCCCCAAAGGGAAGTCCAAGCATCAGAAGATAAGGGAGAAACTCTACCCCTATAGGAATAGAGAGCTCATGAGCAGAAGCAACCGAGAAAACCCCTGAAGGAGAGGGGACCCAACACGACTTATCAAAAGTAGGAGAGGTAGGTAAGTGAATGCTAAGAATGTGCTGCACCGTATTAGTATCAAAGAGGCCTTGCAATAGAGATACGTTCCAGCCATGATCGGAGGGAGAAATGAGATCAACAACAGTATGAGGAAACCCACCAAGTTCTCATTCGGGATAGGCTTAAAATTGGGCATTAAAGGGATCCAAGGATTCTTCCAAACATCAACATTCAAGCCACTAGAAATAGAAATACAAGCACCCCTTTCCACCACCTTTCTATTCTTTTGGATCCCTTTCCACAACCAAGAAGAAGAGGCATTGAGAGGAGCATTTAAAAAGGAGACTCCATTCTTGAGGTATTTCCCTCTAAGCGAATCCACCCAAAGAAGGGGCTGATTAGAGACCATCTTCCAACCAAGTCTAGCCAAGAGAGAATCATTCAAAGCTTCCATAGACCTTATACCTAGACCTCCCAAAGACTTGGGTTTGCAAATATTTTCCCAAGACAAAAGAGAAAGACAATGACTTTTATCTTGAGGATAACCCCACCAAAATTTCCTAATGCAGAATTGATAGATGTACATAAGGATCTTGGAAGCATAAATAAAGACATGAGATAGGTCGGAATAGCATTAATGACAGACTTGACCAAGGTGGTTCTTGCAGCTTGAGAAAGCAGCCTAGCTTTCCACCCTGTAATTCTCGCAGAATTTTGTCTTTGAGTTCAATAAAGACTCCTTCTTACTCCTATGCATGAAGAGAGAATTCCCAAATATTTTGCGAGAGAAGGAGCAAAGGCAAATGAAGAATCCCATTGATAGCTTCTTTAATAGAAGATTTGCAATTTCTACTAAAGAAAATAGCTGACTTAGACATGTTGATATGCTGCCCAGACCAAGAAGAATAAGAACTAAGACATTTCAGAATCACACATGCTTCGCCAGTGTTGGCCTTGGAGAAAATGATAACATCATCAGCAAACAAGAGGTGAGAAATAGGAGGCATCTCCTAGCCATTTTGATACCATGAAGGAGACCCAAGCTTTCCTCTCTCTCAATAAGTCTAGACAAGATTTTAGCTCCCAATATGAACAAAAAAGGAGATAAAGGATCTCCTTGTCTCAAACCTCTAGAGGGAGAGAATTTTCCAAAAGGGGCACCATCAAGAAGGATGGAAAAGGAAGAAGTGGTAATGCATTGCCTAATCCATTGGATCCAAGTAGAATTAAAACCTAACATCTCTAGGATTTTTAGCAAAAACTCCTATTCCATAGAGTCAAAAGCTTTTTCCATATCTAAGTTCAAAGCCATAAGCCCACCATTTCCTTTCTTTTGCTTCATGGAATGAAATACTTCATGAGCAAGAATTGTATCATGGATAGACCTACCTTTAAGAAAGGCTGATTGAGTAGGAGAAATAATCTTGTTCAAAATAGGTTTAAACCTATTTGAGAGAATTTTAGAAATAATTTTGTAATTGAAATTGGTAACCAACATCAAAGTTTAAAGGTAATATACTTGTATTTTTTCCTAAAACCAATAACAAAATAAAGTACTTACATAATATAAATAATAATAACAAAATAAATTGAAACTATGAAGGAAAGAACCTGCGAATTTTGCTTTAAAGAATGCGCGCTTATAGGCTAGCTTGGAGCACCTCTTGAATGGCAAATCTCTCACTTTCTCACTATAAATCTATAATTAATGTCCCCTCAGTACTTCCCATTCGCTCCTATTTATAATATTCCCTCACTCTTTCTCTCTCAGACACACACACACACACACAAAATAACAAGCAGAAAACACTTTATGCTTTCAACATCGTCATTCTCACAAAATCAAAAACATTTCCAATTAAGCAAGTAATTAATATTCCTTCTTTTTCGTAAAAGCTGCAATTGATTTCCAACAGTAGAAATCAAAGTTCATGAAAGATTTATAAAAACTAATTATATAGTAAATTAGCAAATAATCTTATATATATATATATATATATATATATGCCTCATTTTTATCTACTTCTGTTTCTTCATGGAGAAAAACACAAAACATATTGTTTGATCTTTTCTATAAGAAAATCAGGACGACCATATTGCAGCCTCTAGCAAATTCATCTCGAAAATTGGCATGAATTTGCTAGAGATTTGAATTATTATCATAATACCACACAAACTATTAATAGAGTAAGATCTTAATTTAGGATTGGGTTTTTTTTTTCTTTTTTACTTGGTTGATTTTAAAATTTAGGCTAAAATGTATGAAAACCACTCCAATCTTGCCAAAGGTGATTCCATTCCTCTATTGAGAATGCATGACTTCGTTTGGAGGTAACAAGAAGTGCACATCACCTCCTTTTGCCCAAAAAAAAAAAATGAAGCAAGCCAGAGAACAACCAACGGTGGGTGCTTCAGTGATCTCAAAAAAACTTTCATGAGGTCAATATTCACCGTTTTGAAACAAAGTGTAAATGCAAAATGAAGGGCGGAGATGAAACAATTTGTATTTTAGCATTATACTTAATTTGCAACTATATATTTTCAACCTCAAATTTTGCTCAATCACCATATATAGTGCATAATAAAGTAAGAAACATACTTAATATTTTTTATTATTAGGTGAATTAGAGAGAGAGAGAGTCTCACTTTTGCTCAATAGTTTTTTTTTTTTTCGTAAGAACATCTCCATATTTGTCGAAAGAGAGATTGAAGCCAAGTCTTCAACATAGATTGTGTCAATCGACTAATTATCTTAAACACATTCCTTACTCTTATATATTTAAAAGCGTACATGCATGCTGAGATGAAATCAAGATTTTATATATATAGGGGCCAAAACATGAAATGAAATTGTTAAATAATTTTTTATCTCATAATTAACTATGTCACACTGCTAATATAGTAGTCTCAACCAATTCTTTGATCAATAGCCGTTAAAAAAATTAAGAATTTAGTATGACTGTCACATCAACATTGTAGAATAGTTTTCAAACATGCATAAGTAATGGGTTAAACTTAATTTTGATAGAAGCCAAGCTTAACTTATATATATTACACTTCGGCCACAAGCCATGCTAATGAACAGATATTATATTTGTTTTTAGCTAAAAGTGAGCGTATTAGCTGTTAAAGATAAAAAAAAGAAATTCTCTCATAAAGAAATTGTTGGCAGCATCGTACGAAAGAGCAAGCTTCTACCTGATAGAAAACATAAAGCAGAAATATAAATGAAGAAATATAAAAGAGCAAGAGAGAAGAAGACAAAAGATTTAAGGTGGTTCGGCAATGTGCCTACATCCACACACTAAGCCCTCTTGGCTACATCTTGCATTTGTTGAATGATTTTATTGTACATAGGAGGCCTCCTTATATAGGAGCCAAAGAAGAGAAATACTTCATACTTTTTCAATGTGGGACAAGCTTAGGTAAGGCTTATTTATATGGGCTTTCTCAACACTTGAGCAATGTGGGACAAGCCCACATTATTATTCTCTAACATTCCCCCTCAAACTCAAGGTGGGAACTTGTGAAATCTTGAGTTTGCTTCTTGATTTCAGCACTGAAGGGGGTGATTGATAGTGCCAGAATTGGAAGCATCAGTAGCTCTTGAACATCAACTTTTGATCTGAATGGGCCAACCATGGGCCTTACATGAAAGCCAACTATGGGCTAAAATAGGCATGTGCAATACCACAAATGCCAAATTACAAATAATAGGCCAATGGCCAAATATGAAAGCCAGCAATGGGCTGAAATAGGCCTGGGTTTGAAACAATACCACAAAGACCAAAATTTATAAGGCCAACTATGGGCCAACAAGCCAACTATGGGCTGAAATGGGCATGGGTTTGAAACAATACCACAAATGCCAAATAACGGGCCAACAAACAAGAGAGAAAGAAAAGGGCAACTTGGGCCTTTTTGTTGGGCAACTTAGGCCTCTTTGTTGGGCTCTTGGGCCTCTTTTGTTGGGCTCTGGGCCCTTTTTTTTTTTTTTTTTTTTTTTGGAATATCATGTTCACAGATTACATAAACAGGATAAGAATACCTTAATCCGTAACCAAACAAAATAAGTTAAAACCTAAACCGGATAACATATTCCTAAACTAGAATAGGAATATCTACAAGATTAAGTCAAATCTATAACCAAACTCACCTCATCTTCTCAATACCACAAGAAAGCTTAGCGTTTTTTTTTAAGGCCAGAGATGTTTCTTTCATAAGAATGAATTTTCACATCTCACAACAGTAAAGGAAACAACGGCGGATGCACCGAGGCTGGCGTGCGATGAAGGCGGCATAAACTGGGGTTTAGAGAGAGACCCATCGGGCAGAGGTGCTAGAAGAAACGCCATATATCTTGCTTAAGGCAAAACCAGGATCACGACCAAGGCTGTGAAAACACACGGAGGAAACCTTTGTGCTTTTTTTTTTTTTTGATGAGACTGCAATGCAGATGTGGACAAAATTTGAAAAAAAAGTTTTCCAAATTTGACCGAAGGAGCCATGAAGGAGGCAGTGGGTGCTAAAGTGTTTGACGAAATGTCTTAAAGAGACAAGACAAGAAAAATCCAACGAAAGCAGCAAAATTTCCAAGACTCTGTGCAACAAAAAATGGAACTTCGCAATGAAAGTGTATGATTATAGGAAAAGAAACAAAGAAAAGAAAGGAAAACAAACTGCAACAAAATAAAAAGGAAAACAAATGAAATGAGTTTGCCGTATGATATAATGATATGATCATAGACAAAACCATGAGAGGAATATGAAAGAGAGGAAGATGAGAGAAAGAAGCACGGGCAGAGTGAGCAGAAGGTGCTCAACGAACCCAAACTAAAATAAATAACAAAAGAAACAAGAACAAAAGAGATAACCCAGAATCTAATAATTAGCGTTAGCCTATTAGCTCTGATACCATGATAGAAAACATAAAGCAGAAATATAAATGAAGAAATATAAAAGAGCAAGAGAGAAGAAGACAAAAGATTTAAGGTGGTTTGGCAATGTGCCTACATCCACACACTAAGCCCTCTTAGCTACATCTTGCATTTGTTGAATGATTTTATTGTACATAGGAGGCCTCCTTATATAGGAGCCAAAGAAGAGAAATACTTCATACTTTTTCAATGTGGGACAAGCTTAGGTAAGGCTTATTTATATGGGCTTTCTCAACACTTGAGCAATGTGGGACAAGCCCACATTATTATTCTCTAACACTACCAACCAAAAGAAAAAAGCCTAGGGCCGGGGTAGCAAACATTATTGTCCCATACATAAGACATGAGAATCTATTTTAAGCAAAAACCCCCTTTGTAAATTTACGACTCTGTATGACAATTGCCTTCCTGCTTGCCTTCGAGCTAACCAATCTTCTTGATCAAGTGCATTTTATAATGGATCCTTCGATAAGCTCTTTGATAGACAAGGGATGTGTTACTGTATCGTGTGGTTTGAAAACTTGAGAACAAGCTACAAGCTTTTAGGAATATTCACTTTGGCTCATAAGAGTGACGGAAGACATACATCTAGAAGGATTCTAGAATCAAAGATCTCTCTATCTTCCTCGCAAAAAATATCCAAAACTTCCTTGAGAGCTATGGAAAAGAGATAAGCCAAATGAGCCAAAGATTGAATTTTATTCGCACGGAATTTCTCATTGCTTCATGACTGGGTCCTTTGCGTCATGACGTGCGACTACAGTTTCATCACTAACGTTTTGACAAGTCGCGTCACGACGAGATTTGCACCTTTAGGATCTGCATAAGCTGTGCCAAAGACACGGAAGGAGGCCAAGACTTCTCGAGGCTCTCAGATCATGTCTCTCACACGGCGGGCTTTGAACAGGGAGAATGTTGTGCAAAGAAGGTCGCGAATCTCTCACACACTCAAATCGGAACAACAGTGATAATAGTGTTTAAAGAAAATAAACAAAATGCAAAATGCAACAAGACACAAGATTTACGTGGTTCGGCAATTTGCCTACATCCACGGTGCAACGGTAGAGAGATCTTTCACTAATTCAAAAGGAGAATACAAAAGAGTGATAAAACACTCACAAACCCAAATCCCCAAATACACCCAAAGTACCACTCACTGGCTCCCTTTCTTTTTCTCTACGGAGCTTTTCTTTTTTTCTCTCGGTGTATCTCTCTCTATCTCTCTGCTTGCTCTTTTTCCAAATGGCCGAATGGCCTTCTTTTATAAGCCAAAAAATTCTCTCATTTCTTCATTTCTTATTAAATGAGCCCACTAACTTCCACCTATTTAATCCACAACCAACTGCACCACCTTTTCTTTTCTTTGACCGAATGGCCTTCAATAAAGGGTCTTCATTTCTCCTTTCTCCCACGCAAGTGATGCAGCTCCTTGCTCATTTATTTATGCTGCAACAAATGAGAGCCACCACTTTCTTCTTCAATAAATGTCCACCATTCTTGACTTTGGCCGATGCTAGCAAAGAGCTTCAATTTTTCTTCTTCAATTAATTGACAAAAAATCAATTTCAAAGTTTGACTAATATGAGCCAATTTTTCAACAATTCTCCACCTTGGCAATATTCTCTTTTACCGTTGCACTTCCAATCTGCTTCAAATTTTCAAATATTGGCTAAGCCCAAACAATGTTTGAACTTAGCTCCAGTAACCACTTTGGTTAGCATGTCTGCAGGATTATCTCAGTTCCAATCTTCTCAAGAAGAATGTCTCCTTCTTCCATAATTTCACGAACAAAATGGAAACGGACATCAATGTGTTTTGTTCGAGCATGATGAACTTGGTTCTTCGCCAAATGAATAGCACTGACTATCACATAAAACTTTCACATTCTTGAAGAATACCCAAGTCCTCAATCAAGCCATGTAACCAAATTGCCTCCTTTATGGCATCAAGAATCGCCATATATTCAGCTTCAGAGTCGACAAAGCAACCGTAGTTTGCAATGTTGACCTCCAACTAATCGGTCCTCTGCTAGTGTAAAGACATAACTCGTAGTAGACCGCCTTTTATCCAAATCACCAAAGATAGTCCGAATCCATAACCAACTAAAATTTGATCAAGTCCATCAACTCGCTCAAATTTCAAACCAACATCAACAAGACTCGTAATATACCGTAGAATCCACTTCAGCTTGCCTTTTCTGGATCATGCATATATCGCTCACCATACCGATCGCCATGTAAATATCGTGCCTCGTACACCATAGCATACATCAAGCTACCCACCAAATTTGCATATGGAACATGAGCCATGTGATCGCTTCCTCATCTGACTGGAGACATAGCGCACTAAGCTTGAAGTGGCGCTAACGGGTAGTTGTAGGTTTGGTATTATGATCCATACCAAAACGCTTCAACACCTTCTTCAAGTAATTGCTTTCGAGTTAAGCAAACAATACCTCTTGCCCTCTCCCGAGTAATTTCCATGCCAAGAATCTTCTTAGCTTCACCAAGGTCTTTCATTTCAAACTCATTTTTCAATTGAGTTTTTAACCTATCAATCTCCACAATACTTTTACATGCAATTAACATATCATCAACATATAAAAGTAAATAAATGAAAGTACCATTTTGTAGCTTATAAAATACACACAAGGATCAAATTGGCTTCTTGTGTACTTTTGCCTCATCATGAACTGATCAAATCGCTTATACCACTGTCTAGGAGATTGCTTCAAACCATATAGCGATCTATTCAGTTTGCAAACCAAATTTTCCTTACCAGCAACTTTGAACCCATCTGGCTGAGTCATATAAATATCTTCTTCTAGGTCCCCATGCAAGAAAGCGTACATCTAGTCGCACTAACTCTAGATCAAACCGAGCAACCAAAGCCAATAAAACACGATGGAAGAGTATTTAACAACCGGAGAAAATACCTCATTGTAATCAATACCTTCCTTCGAGCGTAACCCTTGGCTACCAACTGCTTTGAAACGAACGCCTCTCTTGTTCGCAGACCTCCTTCTGGTATATAGCCACTTGCACCCAATTGCCTTCTTCCTTTCGTAGTTGAACCACCTTCCAAGTTTGATTCTTGTAAAGAGACTGCATCTCCTCACCCATAGCTTCCTTCCACCTAGCTTTTTCTGAGTTGCCAATTGCCTCTCTCAGAGGTTAAAGGAATATCTTCTTCGTAATTGGTAGTGCATAGCATCGTCAAGATATACCGAGCAAAGGCTGTATTTCTCGCCTTGGTCTCATCGACCGCAATAGGGTCTGCAGAGAGAGACCTTTGAGTTGGGGCCTCTTCTTCAACTTCATCTGTAATCTCCTCTTCAATTTCAACTGGGAAGTTTATCTGCTCAGTTACGATACTTTTGGAACCTCTAGCTCCACTCGCTGCATAGTCTTCCTCAGAGAATGACTGATTCTTCAATTTGAGAATTCTCCACCTTGCATTTTCTCGACCATCTCATCATCATTAAAAGTTACATCTCGAGAATAACTTTCTTCAACTCGACACCGTAGTCTCAGATCCCTTCACACTGCTTAAATCCCAAGAATATGCCTTTCTTGGCTCGTGGATCCAACTTGCTATCTTTGACATGGAAATATGTTGACAACCAAAACATGCAATTTATCATAATCATTAGCGGTTCGACCATACCTCAAGAGGAGTTTTTCCATCAATTGCAGTACGCAACCTGCTTATCAGGTGACACGATAATTCACCTCACCCAAAAACTCTTGCCCAATCCGATCGACAACATACATCGTACCTTCTCGTAATAGTACGGTTCATGCTTCGCCACCCCATTCTGCTATGGAGTCCTACCGACCGTGAAGTGTCTCACAATCCTTCATCCCGCATATTTTCAAAATGGATCCGATGTACTCACCGCCATTATCCGACCGAGTCTTTAATTTTTCTGCGCCAGTTTGAGTTTCGATCATTTTCTTCCATGTCAAGAAAATTCCCGGGACTTCATCTTTATGCTTCATGTCAGTACACCCAAATTTTCTGGAAAATCATCAACAAAGGTAACAAAATAATGTTTACCTCCCAATGATGGAACCTTTGTAGGTCCCCAAACATCTGTGAACATAATCAAGAGTCCCTTTGTGTTGTGAATCTGCCAAACTTGACTCGTGGTCCGCTTGCCTGAATGCAATGTTCACAAAATCCAAATTTGCCTGCTAGGCACCATCCAATGACCTTGCTTTGCTAGCCCTTGCAAAGCCTTTCTCACCGCATGACCCAATTTCATATGCCACAATTTATTATTATTAGGGATTACCTTTTTAGAGTTGTTTGATATTGTGGCAGGCTCCAACAATGGTAGTCCCTTGCGATGATACAAATTATTTTTCGAGTAGCTTTCATCACCACCAATGCACCAGAAATCACTTTCATGAGTCCATTCTCCATAGTGATTTTGTAGCCCTTCGATTCAAGAACACCCAAAGAAATCAGATTTTTCTTCATGTCCGGTACATACCGAACTTCTTTCAAAACTCTAGCTGATCCATCATGCAACTTCAAACGGATTTTTCCTATCCCTTTCGTCTTACAGGCGACGTCATTTCCCATAAGAACTACTCCACCATCAATCAAATCCAAACTAGAAAACAATTCCTTGTTTGGACAAATATGGAAGGTACAGGCTGAATCCATAATCCATCCCTCTGAATGGCAATCAAGATGTCCCAAAAGCAACATCCGAATCAATCTTCGCCTGTGCTCACCACATTAGCTTTATGCTCCTTGCCCTTAGTTTGCAACTTAGGACAATCCTTCTTCCAAAGGGCCTTTTCGACGAGTAACGCATTCATCCTTTGCGTGAAATTTCCGCTTGATGAAGTGCCTCTTTCCTTGAAGCAGAACGGTTCCTACCCGAGGGTTTCTTACTTTCAGATCTGCCTCTTACTGTCAATGCCCCTGACGATCCGCTGTGTGCTTGCTTATCCTTCCTCCGATACTCATCATTTGTTAGTGCATTAGATACATCATCAAATTTAAGCGTATCTTTACCATACATTAAAGTAGTAGCAAGATGTTCATATGTATCGTAGTTTAATTAATTAACACTACAGCTTTATCTTCATCATCAATTTTAACATCTAAATTTTGCAAATCAGCAAGTATTTTATTTAAATTATTCAAATGCTCTGGCATAGAAGTACCTTCAACATACCGAAAAACTTTCTTCAAATAGAGCTTATTTTCAATGCCCTTGGTCATATACTTGTCCTCCAGCTTGTTCCACAACTCCTTTGCCATAGACTCCTTCATAACAAAATACTTCTGATCCTTTGCAAGACAGAGCCTGATTGTTCCACAAGCTTGACGATTAAGCTTTTTCCAATCGCCTGACATCTCCTCCGCTTGTCCTCCGAGTCACATCAAGTTCTTGTGCCAAGACATCCATAACTTCACATTGCCACATGCAAGTTATTCCGTCCATCAAATTTTTCAACATCGAATTTTGCGTTCGAAACAACTGACCTCACAACCGGTGTAGGTCCACCAGATTTTGGATTTTCACCAGATTTTGAAGTTGACTCCGCCATCGTGGTATTCCAAATTTTTCAGCAAACACTAAATCACCCAAAACAATTGCCTAGGTCGAAACCCAGAGCTCTGATACCAATTTGTTGTGCGAAAGGTCGCGAATCTCTCACACACTCAAATCAAGCGGAACAACAGTGATAATAGTGTTTAAAGAAAAATAAACAAAATGCAAAATGCAACAAGACACAAGATTTACGTGGTTCGGCAATTTGCCTACATCCACGGTGCAACGGTAGAGAGATCTTTCACTAATTCAAAAGGAGAATACAAAAGAGTGATAAAACACTCACAAACCCAAATCCCCAAATACACCCAAAGTACCACTCACTGGCTCCCTTTCTTTTCTCTTGAATTTTTTTTTTTTTTCTCTCGGTATCTCTCTATCTCTCTGCTTGCTCTTTTTCCAAATGGCCGAATGGCCTTCTTTATAAGCCAAAAATTCTCTCATTTCTTCATTTCTTATTAAATGAGCCCACTAACTTCCACCTATTTAATCCACAACCAACTGCACCACCTTTTCTTTTCTTTGACCGAATGGCCTTCAATAAAGGGTCTTCATTTCTCCTTTCTCCCACGCAAGTGATGCAGCTCCTTGCTCATTTATTTATGCTGCAACAAATGAGAGCCACCACTTTCTTCTTCAATAAATGTCCACCATTCTTGACTTTGGCCGATGCTAGCAAAGAGCTTCAATTTTTCTTCTTCAATTAATTGACAAAAAATCAATTTCAAAGTTTGACTAATATGAGCCAACTTTTCAACAGAGAAGGACTATATTTCTCTAAGGTCTATGTCATGTCTCTGTCATGATGGGCTTCGAACGGACGACATACTAGTAACCATGTAAAACTACCCAAACAGTTGACATTTTCATACTGAAACCTTGGAGGATGGAAAAACGTTACATGTAAGATTTTGCACACCGAATTAAGCCAACTGTTCTGTTTAAGCACATATATGCATGCCGTCGTTTTTGCTATATATGTACTCAATTGTTCCAAAACAAGCAAATTTTAGTGGTTTCAAAACATAGCTACTGAAAACAGTTCGTATCATTGGTATTTGTATAATTGGGTCTTCTGATCGTTGCAGGAACATTTCTAGACCCCAAATCATCTACAGCTACTTGTCCAGGTTATTTAAAATACTCTCGACTTCTATCTCTGAAATTCACTCACATGGGAACTATTATCTCAACTTCAATTTAAATTATTATTTTTGGTAAGTACTAGTTGGCAATCTATACGTACACATTTTTCATTTTTTGGTATGTAGAAAGAAATTGTGACAATCAATGGTACCGTTATGGTAATGATAAAATTTTTGTTTGATTTTACTTTATGTATTGATGTTACTTACTAAATGTTGCATATATAAATTAGAAATTAAAATGGTTAAAAATAAACTTTTATTACGCATTGAGATTTATGAAGAAGAAACAATAATATTCAAAATTTTGTAATGAATAAATATAAACAATGCACAATGAATATTATGTTGATGTCCCAGAAATACATAAAAGTTGAAAAGTCTTCCTTGCAGATATAAAAGAAGATTGATAAGCATTTTGAGGTACAAGTCGCAAAATGGTTTCCATCTTTGTGTTGTAAGCAATTAAATTGATTACCAAAAAATGGCTGGAGAGAGAAAGAGAAAGATGGAGTCATTAAGAAATCTTAATCATACCTTACGTTAGGGATTCCGCGTATAAACGGCATTTGAGTGCTTTATGGGTGGATTTCCATTCAGTGACAAGTAACAGGATTCAACGTTACTCCTCTCATACCTCAAGCAATGGTATAAGGCCTTTAAAGATTCATCAACCATGCTTGGGCAATGTTGATGCAAAACCATCAAGAACACAAAAACCATATTGATGTCTCTCTTGCCATATGTTAAAAATATTCTTTGCGTATGGTCTAGTTTCCTGGGTACTACAACATTGACACATGAATTGGTTAAAATTAAAGGAGGTGATCGTAAGCAATTATATGATAGGCAGTTTATTGAAGGCCTCGCGATTAAATAAAGAGAAAGGGCATGGAATTCTAGATTGTAAAACTTGATAGTCCCACATTGAGTAGTGGATGAATTATAAAGGCACATATTTGTAGTTCTATATTGGTTGTGTGTGAGACTAATCTATATAATTGATGTATTCAAATTATAATTTTGATTAATCTGTTTAGCGTAATATAATGCATATATGACTAGCGATTCTTTAGGTTGTTAAAAATAATATCAAAATAGAGATTGCTTGCATAACTCCACCTGCCCATGGACTATTTCAGCTCTCAACTGGTTTTCCTTCGACCATGAGTTACGCACACGAGTTGTCTAATGGAGGAAGAAGGAAAATTTGTGGTTTGGAAAGTACGGATTTGGTCCAAATGCTCCGTCGTTGGACTCACGATGCGTATGACTTGGCACACTCGATGGCACCTGGGAAACTTGGAGAGAGAGTTGGTATGTAGTTGAATAACAAGTTAAAACTCAGCTTAGCTTCCTCTTGCAGTCTTGTAAGTCAGGTGGCTGGAGGCTTTTATGAAGAAAAGGTTGTTTGGTTTTAACTAACTAGCTTTCTAAAGAGTGGAAAGACATTGAAACTCTAGGCTCAAAGAAACCTCTCTTAGTATCCACAACAATGTCTTAAAGTCCCCCTAGAAGTTGTGCCTGAAGAGCCCTTAAATAGACTAGGGAAACATTGGATAACTCCTTTTGCTAAAGATTCACTAACAACAAAGAAAATAATAGAAAAACAACCAGCTATAAACATGCTTGGAGCTTATGGTGCAACAACTATACATCCGCAGAGGTCGGCACCAAGCTAGAAGAAAGCAGAGAACTCGAAACATATTCATTCAAAATCCAATGGGCAGTCATGAGCGGTGTTAGAAATTTTAGAAGATAAACTACGATTTTAAAGACTCAAACATGTATACTTAAAAATATATTGTATGAAATTTCATAGCAATATAACAAATGCAAGATGTATAACATGGGCACTAGCTACCTGCAGCATAAGAAAAACTTATATTGGCATAATAGATAGA
This sequence comes from Carpinus viminea, assembly GCA_013348765.1. Lineage (NCBI taxonomy): Eukaryota > Viridiplantae > Streptophyta > Magnoliopsida > Fagales > Betulaceae > Carpinus > Carpinus viminea. Next base: position 13,355,628 of record CP054668.1, read on the forward strand.
ATTCAGTAGTAACCTATTGGCTAAAAGTAGCACACCGACTTTCCACATATTTTATTGCTGAAATATCATAAACCACTTACAGAGTTCAAGATGAGAAGCGAAATTGGATTACAAAGTTCAAATGCCATGCCTCCCCTTTTTCCCTTATTGAATAATATAAATAATAAATAAATAAAAAAGCACTCCAACGACCAATAAACCACACGCATGCAGTAAATCAGTTCTTCTTCAAATAAGGCCTAAGGAAACCCCAAAAAGTAAAAGTCAGGACAATTAGTCCAACCACAGTTGCGGTGCCTCTCCAAAAATCAGGGAAATACACACTTCTCATAGATGCCATGACGCGGTTCCAAGGGTTATCACGGTACCCATTAATATTTTCACAGAGAGCAGAGTAACAGGATCCAGTTACCCCAATCTCAGTGCAGAGTTTGTTAATTAGATCCGCCACTGCAGTGTTGCTACCGAGCCCGTTAACAATGATCTTCTTATCAACAAGCAAAGCCGCATCTTTCTCGGTGTTGATAAGAAAGTCCAATAGCTCCACATAACAGCAAATGTAAGCTTGAAATGGATAATGACACTGCTCTAAGGCCATGAGATTTCGGAAAAGAGCTTCAGTTCGGTCCTCTACCTCAAACACTGGGATTTCCAAGAAACGTTCCATACTCTCCAGGCATGGAAAGCATTTCAAGCATGGTAAGCAAGCCAAGAGCCATGACAAATTGAAGCACGGACAATATTTCAAAACTTATTCTCAGGGAATGTTATGTCAAGTAAAGATCTACCATCTTTAATTGGTTTGAATTTCAATCCTGCCTCGTCAAGCTCTGTGGCACTATATAGATGATCCAAATTACGTCCTTGAGGGCTCAGCTTTGGTGGAAGGAAAGTATCTTCGCAAATCTGTGAAATGTTTTACTTCCACATAGATGTTGGACTTTATTATTATCGTTAGGAAAAAAAGGAGGGAAAGCTCTAGAAATGTAGTATCCCCTTGGCGATGGCTGAGGCTGGAAGAGTCAAAGAAGGCAGACTTATGCAATCCTCAAGAACAAAAAAGGAAGCTGATTCTCAAGTACTATCAAGTCATAACGTATACCATGTTCCAGACATGGTTTACTTGAAATGTAATCATTTTTCCCTCAGTCAACCTCAAGATGAGCTCAATTATAAAGATGGCATCCAATAGAATCATTTTTACGAAATCTTTACTTTTAAGTCCACAGTCTTCTGAATAGCAATGGCGGATTGTCTCTTCCTTGGCTTCAATGATACTTGCAAGATCCTTCTGGCTCTTCTTCAGTGTTGTCCTTTGAAAGAAATCTTTAAAATATCTCAGTTTGTGCATTTCCATGTCCTCAATTCTTCTCGGCCATGATGAAGGGGCCTATTGAGACTAGCTTAGGAGTGTAGGCTTTCATTTACCTTGCGTAGTAGCTTGGGAACCCGATAGATACAACATTCCGGCCACTCCGCAGGGGGCAGGTCCGATGGAATGTCAATCAGCAACTCTTCGCAGTCCTCATCATAAGCTTCTCGTCGAACTAAATCACTAGCGTCCATATATTCAATCCCTCGAGTTTGTTTTCCCATTGACAAAATATGCCACGATTAGTGGCAATATAACTATTGACGTTACTATTTGGTCAATTGAATTTGAATTTGAAGTGTGCATTTATTTTTAGCAAGAGGAAAATCAAAACTGGGATCCATACACGATCCATGGTTTAATGAGATGCATTTCATGGTTTAATTTGCAAGTTGGACGTTATTTCCATACACGATCCAACTTGAGGGGGAGTATTGACGTTACTATTTGGTCAATTGAATTTGAATTTGAAGTGTGCATTTATTTTCTCATAATCATGATCTCTTTGTAGCGTGTGCATTTATTTTGTCATTATTTGTAGATTTGTAACGTGTGCATTTATTTTGTATTATTTCTAGATTTGTAACAGCTATAGGATTCAATTTCTCTTTATAACAGTTGCAGGATTCAATTCTATTTAATCTAATGAAAGCCCAATCAGATGGGTATGTGAGGAAATTATTTTCATCCATGTGTCAACTTTAACGATAACCGAATCCAATCAGCTGCAAATTGCTTATTTCAATAGGCAGCAGTATTAGCATCCATTTCTGAATGGCACCCCCCACCCCATACTTCTTAGGCCAATTTTGTCAAAAAAATTGGAGACGCGACAATATTTCAATCCAACTGGAACATGCATGCATGCAGCATGATAACAATATGTAACAATATTGGATATTTCTTTCTCTCTCTCTCTTTTTTTTTTTTCCTTTTTTTTTAATAAAAGCCTTTTGTTCAGAATGGAGTTCAATTACAATAATAGTTTCTTAAATATATTTTTCTCGTCATTATTGATGATACAAGTGATTCCTACAAGAAATTACCATCGTTGAATGCACAACCACTCGCTTCTAAGCTAGATCCTTGAATTTTGATCTAAGTTCTTATCTCTCTATTTATAAAGTCATAAATTTTCATATTCAACCTTAGCAATTTGCTATAAACTGAATAACAAAGTGTATATTTTAAATGTCATATTTTTCAAAAGAATAAGGTGTATTACATTAGTTCATTGCTATTTTATAGTATTATTATAGTTATAAATAAAATATATTTTCAGCACGTATTTGTTGTATATATACAAGGTGTACCAAACATGCATGTTCATCAAATTATAGGTATATATATAATGCAAGACTCTCCGAGTATATATATATATATATATATATATCCCAGCCCGCTCAACTCACTTAATTAACTTCGAGACTTTGTTTTGAACTTAATTAAAAGAGGAAGAAAAAAATAAAAAGCTTTTTCACAGAGTTGTTTTCTTCAGAAGAATTAATGAGGTACTACAAAAGAATATATGGCTTTTTATTTCAAATACTTTGAAAAAAAAAAAAAGGCATGCATCTTTTCCTTTCTAAAATGATTCTTAGATTTTCCTTTTAATACCTTTTGTAAATATCTATTTTTCCTACTAGAATATAAGTATATATATATATATATATATGTTAATAGAGAGAGAACTTAACCCTAGTTTTTGGTCCTCACATGCAGTCCTTTCTCCATCACTTTCCTCGTCTTCTCTCTATTCTCTTCTTTGTCTCTTTATTCAACCTTACTATGAGAGCAGAAATTGATCCCTAACTCCATAAATCCTTGTGCATTACATTTATAACAGATTAAACATTCTGTTAAATTTTCTTTTTTCTAAAATCTAATAGATATAATCATATAAAATACATATGATTTTTCACAACATCATGAATAATGCTAAAATGACAACATATTCATTCCCTAACTCTAAATTCAATTACATTACAAAATAAGAACTTAATCCCCAACGCTCTCTTTCTTAGAACACCTTTAAAAGTGTGATTTTAACCAAAATCATAGAAATTAAAGTGTATTGTTTGAGAGTGCCTTTTAAAAAAATTGTGATTTGAAAATATAGACAAAATTGCATTTTCATCACATGGGTGCATTTTTAAAAGCTAATATGCAATATTAAAGGTTAAACCGTGATTTTGTCAAACGTTAATGAATGTCTTTTAAAATTGCATTTTCAAATTGCACATTTTAAAATAATTATATTTTAATTATATTTTTAAAATTACAAATCCAAACAGACTCTAACTAACTAGGTTGACCGGCAGTATCATAAGTTGCTACTTCTGGTAGTAGATGTTATCATCATTGTGGGACCTGCTATTCCTCAAACTCTTGTCTATCTCTTGTTAACTCTATTTAATTTTGTAGGATATATATATATATATATTTGATAATTTATGTTGAAAATAATTTATGATGGCCCGTGGCCGGATGTTCAACTTACTCAATAAAAAGTTGATTAGATTTAACTAAAATCTTAACCAAACTTGCATTTCTCATAAATGCAACATGTAGGACTAAATTGCAGACACCATACATCAAAGTCAAAAGGTAATATTTGTATTTGTCCCTAAAAATAATTGATTAAAGTTATATACAAAATTTAAATTAAATATTTATCTTACAATTAATGTTAATGTTGCATAGTCCCAACGACTCTAAATTTTTATTTTATGTTTTTATAATGATTAACTTAAATATTGATTGAGAGTGTCACATCAACATTATGAAATAACTGTAAAATAAAAATATAATATCTTGCATTACTTTCTGGAAAATTTATCAACAATACCAAAAGAGAAATGCTAAAAAACACGTACATTTTTATTTTAGAACCATTCCACATATTGATGAGTTAGCAGTACCTCAAACCAACCGTTGACCTTTTTTCTTTTCTTTTTTTCTTCTAAAATGAAGCAATAACTAACATCGAATAGTAATTGAAACTATCATGTCAACAATATAAAATAACTATAAAATAAAAATATACTTCTAACAATATCAATTACTCGTAACAGAGTAAAGTTTTTTTTTTTTTTTTTTAAATAAAGTAAAGTTAATCGATGGAGGAAAGAACCTGGAAATTTTGCTATAAGATTAATACTAATACGCTTAGAGCACCTCTTAAATGCCACGCTAGATAGTAAAGTGCCTCTTAATGTCCCCTCCCTGCACGCCTATTTATACTAGTCACTCTCAAAATAAAAATAAAAATAAAAACAATAACCATAACAAGCAGAAAACACGTTATATATGCTTTCAATATCGTCATTCTCACAAAATCAAGAACATTTCCAAGCAAGAATTTAATATTCCTTTCTTTTGCGTAGAAGCTACAATTGATTTCCAACAGTAGTTTATGAAAGATTTTATAAAAGGGTTAAACAAAAAAAAAAAGCGTCTGCCATTAATAGAATAAAAAACAACCAAACGAAAGAAATTCTTAATAATACTAATAATAACAATAATATATAAGGCTACCCAAAGGGTAGCCTAATCACCCCATGAGAGTGGATTAGTCACCCAAAATCAAGGAAGAGGAAGTTGCCGAACCACTCTCATAATGTGTAGGGGTGGCTTATGAACTGTTAAATTATCAATTATCCTAAAAGCTTAATTAAGCTAATAAGAAAAAATAAATTTAATTACTTAATTATTATTTTAACACTTTCTCACACATGTGAGCTCGATCAATCTTCATTTTAATAGGTAAGGCCTAACACATGGAATATTTTATTTAAATGAGGGACGATTTGATGGAGTCATGGTTCGATTCCAGTACATTTGGTTATGATATCATGTTAAATTATCAGTTATCCCAAAAGCTTAAGCTAGTATGAATAAATAAATTTAATTACTTAATCATTATTTTAATACGAACCACACTCGTAGAGGGTTGGGGGTGGCTTGTGGCCAATAAATTTAATTATTTATTATTTATTTATTAAATAAATTTAATTATTTATTTATTCATTTTTTTTAACAAAAAAAAAATTGAGTATAGACCAATTTTGTCAATGCAATTGGATGTGTTACATGTGTGTGTGTATATATATATATATATATATATATATATTTCCAACAAGACTAACAAAATTACGTTTCAATTCCAGTCGTGGTGTTGAAATTAATGAATAAATAAATATTAAGAAAAAAGAAAAGTGTCTGCAATAATTAAATTTGATATCTAAAAAAATAATAATATAATTTTTTTAAAATTACCAAATGATGGAAGAACATTTGAATCTAAACAATTCTCAACACCCATGCATGATGGATTATGAAACAATGACTCCCATTATTGAATGGTGGATTCCATCAAGCTATGAAGGCCAATGGTAAAAATGGATGTATCTCGATTTAATTTTCAAAACGAATTAGGTTTTTATATTAGTTCATTGCTATTTAATAATATTATTATTATAGTTATAAATAAAATAGAGCACCTTTTTTAAATGCCACGGTGTTACCAAATCTCTCACTTTCTCACTATAATATCCCATACTTTCTGGGCGTTACTGTTCCTATTTATAATATTCTCTCTCTCAAATAACAAGCACAAAACACTTTGTTATTGTGGTTATTGTACATCTTTACTGCTTGAAACTCTTTATTGAGTTCTTTTACCATTTGTCATTGTCTTTTGTGGCCTTTGAAAAGGCCAGCTTGTTTATGGTTCTTATGGGATCCATATTAAATAGGGAATCTTCAAATGAAAAGCAAATCCACATTTGAAAAGTCATTTGGTTGATGATTTCCTATTTAATATCTTCAATGTATATACCATTCTTCTTGATTGATGAGAACTCTCAACTTTGGAATTTCTTCATGAAGATTGATCTTATGATGACAGTGAACTAAGATGTCACATATCTTAACAGTTTGAGTACAAATTAATGGACCGGATTTATGATGAACAGTTTGAGTTCAATTTCAATAAACTTGACTTGAGTTTGGTTCATTTATTAAAGAATTGGTCTTGAACAAAAATTTGGGTTCATGCATTTGGTAATGAGCCAAATTTATATTAACTCAACTTAACTTGTATAACTTCATTTTTATTATTTTTTCATTTTTTTGTAACGAGAATATATATCTAAAGTAATTAAAAAAAAAATGAAAGCCAATCATCTCTTTAATGTAATAGACATTTTTTTTTTTTTATGAATGATTATTTCATATCAACTAAAACAACCTATACAAAATTCTCTTCGATCAGCTAGCAATGAAGCTAAAGAACACTGACACTATAAAAGTATCAACCCCATCCGATACCAACCCAATCAAGACAAAAACAGAAAATTAATAAAACATATGTATTCTCCACTCAGAATAAGAAAAGAAAACAAAGTACACAATCTCCACATATGCTGAAACAATATATATATGTAACACACAAACAACTCGTAAAAACCTCTGAAAATAGTGATCAGGATATCACAACTCACAAGCCAAACATGACAACAAGAAAATTTAGATACAATTCACCCCAACAAACGCTAATTAAATACACATATCAATGCTTCATTAATTTTTTATCACAAAAGGTCGAAGAAAACCCCAGAACTGGTAAAACATGACAACCAATGCAACTGTTGCCGCAGTACCTCTCCAAAAATCACGATAAAACTCGTTTTTCATGGTTGCCATGATGCGGTTCAAATGGTTATGACTATAATCAGTAATCTCTTCACCTAGACTGGAGTAACATGATTTAGTTACCGCAATCTCAAGGCAGAGACCATTAATTAATTTCGCCACAGCTTCGTTGCTACCGATATTGTTAAGAATGATCTTTCTCTGAACAAGCAAATCCACATCTTTGTCAGTGTCGATCAGATAGTCCAATAGCTCAACATAATTGTAGATGTAAGAATTAAGTGGATAAAGACATTGCTCCAAAGCCATGAGGTTTCGAAAAAGATCTTCAGTATTGCTGTCAACCAGAAGTTGGGGGATTTCCAAGATCGATTGCATTTTCTCCATCCATGGAAATGGCTTTTTCAAGCATGGCAAACAAGCCAAGAGCCATGACAAATTGAAGCATGGAAAGTGTGCCAAACACTTATTCACAGAGAATTTTATGTCAAGTAATCGTTTGTTTTTAACTGCTTTGAATTTCAATCCTGCATCATTAAGCCTTGTAGCACATATTCTACTATCCAGATATTGCTTAAGTTTCATAGTTAGGCCTGGTACTGAACAGAACACATGTCTTATCAAATCTGTGAAGTGTTTTACTTCCTTTCTGTTGAAATTTTCTGGCAGCTGCTTATCAACACGATTACTAAGTGTAAGCATAAAAGTAATTGAGGGAAAGCTCCAGAAAAGTAACCTCTTTGTTCTCGCCTCCTTTTTGTGCTTTATGATATTCGGGACCAGCAAACTTATATAATTTCTTAAGAACGAAAAAAGGAAGTTGATTCTCAAGTAATATCAAGTCGAGTCGTATACCATTTGCCAGCCATGGATTCTTTATAATGTAATCATTTTCATCATTTTCATCATTTTCGCCATTTTCCAGCCGCCACGGTTTGGTCCTTCGGAAGAGCTCAATTATAAAGATGGCATCCAATAGAATCATTTTCACAAAACCATTACTACTTATGTGTGTAAGGTCTTCTGAACAATAGCAATGACGGATTTTTTCTTCCTTGTTTTGAATGATCTTTAGAAGATCCTCCTGGCTCTTCCCGGTCTGATCCAAGAAATCCTTCAGATATCTCAATTTTTGCATTTCCATGTCCTTCAATTCTTCTCGGCAGTGATGAAAAGGACCTATGAAACTAACTTAGGGGTGTAGGCTTCTTCATTTACTTTGCGCAGTTTCTTGGGAACTCGATAGATACAGCATTCCGGCCACTCTGCAGGTGGTAATGGTGGAATGTTAATGCCAAATTCCTCACATTCCTCGCATTCAACTTCCTCTCCAATGGAAATTATGGAATCACTAGCCTACATCTTTTCCATCCAGCCCTCAAGTTTGTTTACCTAGTTACAAATAAGCAACTATCATTGGCAATATTAATAAAATAAGGAAACATCACTTAAATCCCTGAACTACAACGTATTTTGAGTAGACTCATCTAAATTTTAAAAATTCTCAATTTCAACTCTTAAACTTTTAATTTAATGCAGTGTACCCTTTCATCAAATTTTAAATGTTAAAAGTGATCAAATGACCTTTATATATATCCCAGACTTTTTTATAAAATTTTAAATTTACCCTTAATTTCAAATTAATTTTATATATTTATTTAAAAAAAAAAAGACCATTTAAGGGTAATTTAGTCTTTTTAGTAATTTCGTTATGAATTAACGGCTGAATTTGAATCTGATGAAGAATTGGTCAATTGAATGAAATTGAAAGTTTAGAGGTTAAATTGATAGTTTTTGAAATTTAGATGGTATACTCAAAACATGTAATAATTCAAAGGTTAAAAGTGAAATTTTTTCTAAAAAAATTGAATCATCAACTGCAGATCAAAGTTTTTTTAAAAAAAATTTTTAGATCAAAGTTATTTCAATAGGCAGCAATATTAGCAATATTCATTTCTATATATAGCACCTGTCACGCCCTCACCCCCTATGCTTCTTATGATCATTTTATTTTTGAGAAAAAGAAAAAAAATTGAGTATAGAGCAATTTTGTGATCAATATATATTCAACAAGAGTTTCAAAATATATATATATATATATATATTCAACAAGGCTAACAAAATTACATGTGAATTCCAGTCACAGTGGTGAAATTAATGAATAAATAAATATTAAGAAAAAAGAAAAGTGTCTGCAATAACTTAATTTGATATATAAAGCAATATTTATATTAAATTTTTTTTAACTACCAAATGATATCAGAAGAACACTTAAAGCTAAAAAATTCTCAACAATTATGATGGATGAAACAAAGACTTTCCATGATTGAATGGTGGATACCAACGGGCTATCATGAAGCCGTTTTCAAAACGAATTAGGTTTTACATTAGCTCATAGCTATTTAATAGTTTCTAATGCTTATTATTATTATTATTCGAATGAATTTTCAGCCACTAATCCCAGCTGGACGAATAATTGAGTATGAGTAGACTGCAAAGGCAGATAATATCCACCTCCATCTACCAATATATATAATAGTTGTCATATAAAATTATGTCGTTTTGGGATTTAATCTCAAAACGAGGTCATTTTCGTCTAGAGAAATGGCCATCTAAAAATTGGATTGAGCTAATCCAAAAAATCTCATCTAAAATCTGAATTAAGCTCATCTTAAAAAGATTATAAGAAAAATTAAAAAATAAAAGAAAAGAAAAACACACATGTATAAATTATTAAAATTAAGGAAAAATTATAGTTTACCACTCCAAAGTTGACATCGTTCTTCAATTCGAACATCAAAGTTTTAATTTTTGAAATCTACCCCCACAAAGTTCCAATTTTTTCAATTCAGCCAATATTAACCCAAAATTTTCATATTGTCCCTAATTAAAATTTAAAAAAATTAAAAAAACAAACAAACAAATTTGGTGGTGCAAAAATGGCCAGATGGTAGCCACCCTGATTTTTTTTTTAATTTTTTATAAAAAAAATTATGGGCAATATGAAAAGTTTTGGACACAATTTGTCAAATTGCAAAAAAATGAAACTTTGAGGGATGGATTGCAAAAATTGAAACTTTAACTTGTTTTGTCACTCTTAACTTGTTTTAGTTTTGCACCCATTTCTTCTAATTAGTAACACTTTGGTATCCATATAAATTATGATGGCCAGCTGTTCAACTTACTCAATAAAACATTGATAATATTTAACAAAAAATTTAACTGGGAGCTTTTGATTTTTCATATATTGATTGACTAAATCCTTCAAAATAAAAGTTTAGGACTAAATTGACATCTACATCTATCAATAAAACATTGATAATATTTAACAAAAAATTTAACTGGGAGCTTTTGATTTTTCATATATTGATTGACTAAATCCTTCAAAATAAAAGTTTAGGACTAAATTGACATCTACATCAAAGTTTAAAGGTAATATATTTGTATTTTTTCCTAAAAATCAATAACAAAATAAAGTACTTACAAAATATAAATAATAATAACAAAATAAATTGAAATGATGAAGGAAAGAACCTGCGAATTTTGCTTTAAAGAATGCTTATTGGCTAGCTTGGAGCACCTCAGCTCTTGAATGGCAAATCTCCACTTTCTCACTATAAATCTATAATTAATGTCCCCTCAGTACTTCCCATTCACTCCTATTTATAATAATCTCTCACACACATAAAAATAACAAGCAGAAAACACTTTATGCTTTCAACATCGTCATTCTCACAAAATCAAAAACATTTCCAATTAAGCAAGAAATTAATATTCCTTCTTTTTCATGATAGCTACAATTGATTTCCAACAGGAAAAATCAGAGTCTATGAGCAATTAATAAAACTAATTATATAGTAAATTAGCAAATAATCTTATATATATATGCTCCTCATTTTTTTTTTTTTTATCTATTTCTGTTTCTTCATGGAGAAAAAACACAAAAACATATTGTTTGATCTTTTTCTATAAGAAAATCAGGACTACCATATTGCCTTCTCGAAAATTGGCATGAATTTGCTAGAGATTTAAATTATTATCATAATATCACACAAACTATTAATAGAATAAGATCTTAATTTAGGATTATTTTTTTTTACTTGGTTGATCTTAAAGTTTAGGCTAAAATGTATGAAAACCACTCCAATTTTGCCAAAGGTGATTTCTTTCCTCTATTGAGAATGACTTCGTTCAGTGATCTCAAAAAAACTTTCATGAGGTCGGTATTCACCGTTTTGCAACAAAGTGTAAATGCAAAATCAAGAGCAGGTATGAAACAATTTGTATTTTAGCATTATACTTAATTTGCAACCTATTTTCAACCTCAAATTTTGCTCATTCATCACCAAATATAGTACATGATAAAGTAAGAGACATACTTAATATTTTTTATTATTAGAGAGAGAGAGTGTACGTCTTACTTTTGCTCAATAGTTTGTTTGTTTTTTCCTTTTTTTTTTTTTTTTTTCCCAAAAGAACATCCGCATGTTTGACGAAAGAGAGATTGAAGCCAAGTCTCCAAGAAAGACTCTGTCAATCGACTAATTATCTTAAACACATTCCTTACTCTTATATATGTAAAAGCCTTAGATGAAACTTAAGATTATATATATTTGCCCAATTGACACGTATGAAGGAACCAATGTTGGTCTAATTGGATCCTTAGCAATTCATGCGAGAATTGGTCATTGAGGGTCTCTATAAAACCCATTTTATGAAATCTATGAGAGAGAAAAAAAACAATAACCAAAAAAAAAAAAAGGTGGACATATATAACTATGTCACAATGCTGCTATAGCAGTATCAACCAATTCTTTGATTAGTTGTTAAAAAAATTAAGAATTTATTAGGATTGTAACATCAGCATTGTAAGATAGTTTTGAAACATAAATGAGGGTTAAACTTAATTTTGATACATCTAAGCCAAGCTTAACTTATATATATTACACTTCGGCCAGCCACAAGCCATGCTAACGAACAGATATTATATTTGTTTTTAGCTAAAAGGGGGTGCATTAGCTGTTAAAGATAAAAAAGAAATTCTCTCGCAAAGAAATTGTTGGCAGCATCGTACTAAAGAGCAAGCTTCTACCAACCAAAAGAAAAAAGCCTAGGGGTAGCAAACCTTATTGTTTCATACATAAGACATTAGAATCTATTTTAAGCAAAACCCTTTTGTAAATTTACGACTCTGTATGACAACAACCTTCCTGCTTGCCTTCGAGCTAACCAATCTTCTTGATCAAGTGCATTTTATTATGGATCCTTTTATAATAGGGTATTCTGATCATTGCATTTTATTCTGCAAGATCAGAATACCCTATTATATACAAAGTGCAATTATTTGTCCTCCTGAATTTGTCCCTCCTTCTAGCAGCACGTCCCTATCCGCTGCTAAGATTAAAAATCCGGAATATTTGATAATAAAATGCAGGAACATTTCTAGACCCCAAATCATCTACAGTTACTTATCCAGGTGATGTTTTATGTGTAGTATCATTGGTATATATTCTCGTTATAAAGTTCCAGAATTACGTGTATTTATAGAATTTAATTATTTAATTAGGAATTAACTTATGAACATGTATAACATGTTTTGCAAGTCACAATAATATTGAGGATGAGAAAGCTCATGAGGAAGATAAGGGTGCGGATTGAGAGGACTAATATCATTTTTAAGTGTGTTGATTAATTTCATCCCCATTTGAATTAAATAACTAGAGGATTCATTTATGAATAAATGGGAATGGCTCGTAGCTGTTGTAGTTGTTTTGATGTTGGTTTTCTGGTTTTCTATGTTTTCTGTGTTCTCAGTTGTAATACAAATCTAAGTTCGTCGTTTGTATTGCTTGCATGATAAGTTCAAATTCGACTCAAACTAAAATAAAATTAAATCAACGAAGCTTAAACATTCAATATTCGAATAGATTACAATCTCAGTCATAATAATAGTGTATATAAATTTATGTATTGAAGCACACATATACTCTCCGCCGCTCAGAATTAAAAATAAAAATAAAAAATAATAAAAATAAAAAATAAAAAAAAGGAAAACAACTGGTAAAACCTCTAAAGATAGTGATCAGGATATCACAACTCACAAGCCAAACAGGACGACTAGAAAGTTTAGATGCAATCAATTGCAACTAAAAGCAACGCAATATCCCAACAAACACTAATTAACCATAGATGGATGCTTCAATATTTCTTAAAGAGAAAAGGGCGGAGGAAACTCCAGAATTGGTAAAGCATGATGACCAATGCAACTGTTGTCGCAGTGCCTCTCCAAAAATCACGGAAAAACTCGCTTTTCATGGTTGCCATGATGCGGTTGAATTGGTTATCACTGTACTCATTAATCTGTTTAACCAAATCGGAGTAACATGATTTTTCTTCCACAATTTGAGTGCAAAGTCCGTTGATCAGAGTCGCCACTGCAGCATTGCTACCAATATTGTTAAAAATGACCTTTCTCTCAACAAGCAATTCCACATCTTTTTCATTGTCGATTAGATAGTCCAATAGCACTGCATAATTGGATATGTAAGCTTCAAGTGGATAATGACACTGCTCCAAGGCAATAAGGTTTCGGAAAACAGCTTCAGTGCTGTCGTCAATCACAAAGCTTGGGACTTCCAAGGTACTTTGCATACGTGCCAAGCACTTAACCCTTTTCAAGCATGGTAAGCAAGCCAAGAGCCATGAACAATTACAGCATGGAAAGTGTCTCAAGCACTTGTTCCTGGCAAATTTTATGTCAAGCAAGCGTCTGTGTCCAACTGCTTCGATCTTCAATCCTGCGTCGTCAAGCTTTGTGGCACAATATCGAGTATGAAAAGGTTCTTTAGGGTGAAGGGTTGGTACTGAACATAACAAAAATCTTACCAAATCTGTGAAATGTTTTACTTCCTCGCCGATGATGGAGTCTGGCTGCTGATCATAGTCTTTAAAGTAGTTGCGAGAAAGCTTGCCAAAGTCCTCTTTCTCACCATGGTTGAAGCTGGAAGAGTCATTTAAGCCGAAAGCGAGCATATATAATTCCTCAAGAATAAAAAAAGGAAGTTGATTCTCAAGTAATATCAAGTCATGAGTTATTCCAAATCTTAGCCATGGTTTACTCAATATGTAATCACTTCCATCATTCATATCATTCCTCAAGAAGAGCTCAATTATAAAGATGGCATCCAACAGAATCATTTTCACAAAATCATTACTGCCGTGTTCAATGGTCTCTGAATAACAGTGACGGATTTTTACTTCGTTGTCTTTAATGACCTTTAGAAAACCCTCTTGGCTCCTCCCGGTCTGATCAAAGAAATCCTTCAAATATCTCATTTTGTGCATTTCTATGTTCGTCGATCCATTTATGGGGTGATGAAAGGGGCCTATTGAAACTAGCTTAGGAGTATAAGCTTCTTCGTTTACCATGCGCAGTTTCTTGGGAACTCTGTAGATACAACATTCTGGCCACTCGGCAGGAGGCAGGTGCAGGGGAATTTTAATGAAAAAGTCCTTGCATTCAGCTTCTTTTCCGGTGGAATCACTAGCCATCTTTTCCTAATAACAAGTAAGAAAAAGTTAGTGGCAATATAATAGAAAACAAAATTGACAATAGAGCAATTTTGCAATGCGACTGGAGATGTTGAAATTCAACCAGACTGGATTAATATTATCACAATACATGTAACTTCGGATATTTCATTTCTAGGTAGGGTAGCTAACAAAATTACAAGTCAGTTCCATTCATAGTCTTGAAATTAATGAATAAATCAATATTAAGAAAAAAAAAAAGTGTTCTTGCAAAAAAAAATGTATATATATATTCACACTCATTTTACCCCATCATCAATAAATAGTAAAGTGACAACATTTATTTCTTTCCTCTAAATTTAATTACATTACAAAATAAGAACTTATTTCCCTATTGTATTACACCCAAAAAAAAACCTATTGCAACACCCAATAAGATAATTATAAAGTTTATTGTGAGAAAAATAACATCAAACAACAATTGGAATCAATAACGGAGAAGTTTTGCTGGAAAAGTTTGTAGCAAAACCCATTTTTCAGTGTTTCGTTCGAACCGTGATGATTCTCGTTCGAACGGGACTCTAAATGAGCACAAAAATATGTTTCAAGAGTATCCTCCTATTTCCGTCCAATTGGGCATCATATGGAATGTCTCGTTTCATTCCCGTTCCATTTTTTCCGTCCAATCGGGCATCATATGGAATGTCTCGTTTCATTCCCGTTCCATTTTTCCATCCGAACGGGCATCATATAGAATATCTTATCCCATTCTCGTCTAAACATGAGAGAGACATGTCTCATTTTCAGATTGTGACCATTTGAACGGGAAATTAGTCCGTCTGAATGATGATTGCCAAAGCACCATAAAATTAAAATGGGCTAAAACACAAATTTTTAACCATTTTCTCACAAGTCTCTCTCTCACACCTCTCACTCTCAAACTCTCTCCCCTTGGGTGGTGATGATTGGAGGTCTCCAGAGTGAAATCTAACACCAGAAATGCATGGCAATCCTCGGTGCTAGGGCATCGTTTTGACCCAATTGATTTGAGGTAAATATATAAATCATAGTTTTGGGGGGTTTTGGCTTATCCCTCAAGTTTCTTTAGAGATTTTGTATTTAGAGGAGTTCTAGACCACATTCAAGCCTCAGGTTGAAGTTCCTTCACGTGAAACTTCAGATTTTGCCAAGAATCAAGGTGAGGTTAAACCCCAAGTTTTTTCTAAATGTTATAAATTGTGGTATTGGTGCCTAACCCTAGGATTTTTCCTATGGATAGTGTTATTAGTCTACGGAATGTGTAATGGAACCCTAGATTTCTATGGGTTGCAATTTAGTGATGGATACCTTTGATGTTCAAGTATCTTTGAAGTGGCTAGAATTAGTAAAGTTAAGAGTCGAGTCTAACCATATTGCAATGTGAAATGGAGAGGTGCATTGTGAAGCTTGAGTTGAGGATCCTACTCAAGTGCATTCAAGTGGATCATTTAAGTATTTACTTACTAAGCAAAAAAATAGTTTTCAAAACTTTTTCAAAAGCATGATATGAATATTTGACTTCGTGTTATGTTAATATATATATGACTATTTTCAATGAGATGTACTAAATTTGAGATATATTATGATGTTATAAGTTGAATATGAATACTTTGATGGTTCGCATAAATTTATTATATGTTTACATGGATTTATGATATGCACTATAAATTGTTATAAACGTACAATGATTTGATAGCATCAGCATAAGCATGACATGACCAGTGAAATGAAATGAAAATTGTATAATGTCAAGGCACGATTGACAATTCCCCAATAATAGAGGTGTGTAGTGTTTCACTGCTGCAAAACAAATCACTCAAGCAAAACGTAAGCGATATGATAATGTATAACAATGATGATGATGTATGATATATGAATTAAGATGATGCTCTGATATATGAAGATGTTGTAACAAAAGCATGCATGGAATTGAGTTTTATGATTATTTATGATATGATTTATGTGGAATTTTATGTTACATGTATTAGTATGCATATGTGACGAAGTGAATCAGAACATATGTATATCATTACAATTAGATTGCACATGATGACTTTCATTACATGTTTTACTACTTAGATATGCTTGTAAGCTAGTTTCACTCAAAATAGTGAATGCATGACTATAAGTATAGCTGAGTTATATAATATATAAAATAAGTATGACTTAGATGGGTTTGTATGTGTATGATTCCGAGCGGGAGATCGGAGCTTACATCTACATTCATAACTAACTAGTATGTTTTCAAAGAATTTTCACAACTATGGTGTTTACTTCATCAGCTACAAATTAAATGTTATAAAAGAAATGAAATCCTATGTTAAGGTAGTTTTTTTTTTTTTTTTTTAAGTAAAAAAGGTTGGAGGGGGAGACCAACTATGGCTATTCTACTTGGGCGTGACCATAGTAGCACCAACCCATAGGGGACTACTTAGGAGGGACCTAGACGGTAGAAATCGCAGGCGCATCCTTAAGACCAACCGAGCCATAGCTTAACCGCCCTCCCCACCAGGGCATCAATAGGAACCAAAGTGGTTTATACTAACCACGCATGGAGATTCTCCTTTGTGAAAATTCAAACTCACCCTAATACTTAACTAACCATTTAGAAATTTCATTGAGCCATTGAACCACCCTTGATAGTCTAAGTTAAGGTAGTTGTTACTGTAAACTTACATAGGAGTGAGAAGTACGCTTAATGCAAAAGGTCAATAATTTCTATACTTATTAAGATTGTAAACTCATTAATCCGCTGTGTTGTGCGATTGTGGTTAAATCTACAATCGCTTAAATATTGGTGTTGTTGATGAAGATACAAAGGAGTGCAATGAGGATCCGGTAGCTCTATACATAAATGCAATATATATGTATGGACCAACTAAATCGTTCAAATTAAAAGTGTAGGACAAAATTGACATGTACATCAAAGTCTAAAGGTAATATTTGTATTTTTCCCTAAAAATAATTCATCAAAATTTATGATCAATAACAAAATAAAGTGAAACAATGGAGGAAAGAACCTGAAATTTTGCTTTAAAGAATGCTTTATAGGCTTGGAGCACCTCTTAAATGCCACGCTGATAGCAAATCTCCTCTCTTCTTGCACACCTACTTATACAGTTATACTATGCGCTCTCTCTCTCTCTCTCTCTCTCAAAAATAACAAGCAGAAAACACGTTGTGCTTTCAATATCGTCATTCTCACAAAATCAAAAACATTTACAAGCAAGAAATTAATATTCCTTTCTTTTGCGTAGAAGCTACAATTGATTTCCAACAGCAAAAATCAGAGTTTATATATGAAAGATTTATAAAAACTACATATATATTAAATAAGCCAATAATCTTGTGCTTCTCACTCTTTATCGCTTTCTGTTTCTTCATGGAGAAAAAACACAAAAAAACAAGTATGAAATTTTAGGCTAAAATGTATGAAAACCACTCCAATTGTTTCTTTTATATATATATATATATATATAGTTACTCCAATTGTTTCAATTGTAGATAAATGTGATTTGATTCCTCTATTGAGGATGCATGACTTCGTTTTGGAGGTAATAAGAACTTAAGAAGTACACATCGCATCGTGCTTTTGCCAAAAAATAAATGCCATATTAAGCTTTGTTTTGCTTTGATAAAGCTATTCTTTAATTACCAAATAGGAGCAGAATAATCTTTGCTTGGGGAACAAAGACTATTATAATTATAATCTTCGCAGCAGCTTGTTGGTTCAAAAAGCAACCACCAACATCTCATATATATAACACTTCAGCAAGAAGCCATGCTAATGAACAGGGATTAAATGTATTAGCTGTTAAAGATAGAAAAGAGTTCTGCTGCGTTGTACTAAAGGGCAAGCTTCTACCAACCAAAAGAAAAAAGCCTAGGGGTAACAAACCTTATTGTCCCATACATAAGACATTTGAACCTATTTTAAGCTAATCAATATATATATAAACCATCAATGATTAGGGTGAAAATGGGGTGGATAATAACCGTCTACATCCGTTATCCCCACATATTCACTATCCCATATATACGGATGCGGACGAGGCTAGAAAAAACTACTATTCATATTTGCAAATGCCAATAACGACTTTGAAATATGCAGATGGCCAGATGCGATTAATAACCCCTTTGCTGCCTTCACCTTAGTCTCAATCAAGCAAACAAAGCAAACTTCATTATTTTTTATCATGCTTTTCACCTCCCTTTGTTTAGAGTTATAGGGGTTACTTAAACCTCTCACATTGAATATGAGAAGGTTGATATATATATAGTTGGTGAGAAACCTATCATCAACACCTCCTCCTCCTCACCCGTTTTACTGATCTTTCTCTTATCCAAAGAATTAGGGACTACAGAATTTCCAACACTAAGTGTCTATCCTTAATAACTTTTTGAAGAGACATAGCACAGGAACCTATCCTTCTCACCTCACCCTCTTCAAAATCATTCAATTCCCATCAGCCATCAGCCCTAGCCAACAACTAAAAAGAGTTGGACCAGCAGTTTTTGTTGAGTGAGTTTTCTTTGAAGATCTGACTTCAGTCCACTGCCTCTGCAATTCACCACAATTATCTTTTGCTTCATTCATTCCACCTAGCTTCTTCAATTTTATAGGTTCCTTCTTGTAAACTTCCTTCTGAACTTGTTCATTTCTTCTAGGAACCCACCCATACCTGTTTCTCAACTCTAGTACATGCATAAGATGCATGACCAAATAACTTACATTTCTTACAGTTTATAGGCAGCCAAGGTTACTCAATACCTACTTTTACTGGTTCATCATCAACCCAATGATCACAACCTCTTTAGGAAAATCTGATTCAATACACGTTAACCTTAACAAGACTAAAGAGTAATGCTTGAAACCACCACTTTTTCCGAAATTTAAAATTACTTTTTCCGGATGGCAAAAGGGTAATATAAAGGAATAAACATTAGATGCAAAATTACCTTTTACCCACCCCACATCACTTTTTTCAGATGAATTCCACAAAATGTATTGGTCTCAAGCATTACTCCTACCAGCACAAAAAAGTTTGTCAACTAGCGGCGTACAAGTATAATGGTTATTATTAATTATTAACCGCATAACCGCATAATCGCCTAAAACAATCATGGTTAACCTCTCCCACTTCTTCTCGGAGATCGCCCAATGATCTTCTCGATTTGTCAATAAGCCCCGATTTCGTCCCCGCATCCTCAACCTAAACATCATTGACAACCATTGATTTACAAAGAGTTCTGTAAATCAATGGTTGCAATTGCATGACAATGGGCTTATAGATACCTGAAAAGTTCAAACTCATCCATATTGGGTCGTTTTACTAAACTGGGCCAAGGCTGGCTTTATCTTCAACCAAAACATCATTGACAACCATTGATTTACAAAGAGTTCTGTAAATCAATGGTTGCAATTGCATGACAATGGGCTTATAGATACCTGAAAAGTTCAAACTCATCCATATTGGGTCGTTTTACTAAACTGGGCCAAGGCTGGCTTTATCTTCAACCAAAACATCATTGGCAACCATTGATCTACAGAGAGTTCTGTAAATCAATGGTTGCAATTGCATGACAATGGGCTTATAGATACCTGAAAAGTTCAAACTCATCCATATTGGGTCGTTTTACTAAACTGGGCCAAGGCTGGCATTAGTGGCCTTTTCTTTTTCTTTTTCTTTTTTTGTCTAGACGAATTCGGAGAAAAAACACAATCAGTATAAATGAAAGTTGAACAGGAGAGAGAAATTACTTTAAAATATTTTAAACCCATAACCCAATTAAAATTTTTATTATGAATTAGAGTAGAAAATTTAAATTTAGCGTGCTGTAATCTTCTGTGCATAATGTTTCGCAATGGGGATTAGGAATCGAGATCCTCAAAATTCTTATATTCTAAAATTTGACTTATTCATTTTATTTAATGGTCTAAATAAATACAAAAATTTTTGTGTTACCCGGCAATACTTTCACTTTTAAGTAAGTTTCTTGTCAAACCTTATATGCTGAGCAGCAATTCATTATTAGTAGAGTAAGAAATGCTATACCTCTATTCTAGTAGGTTGATATGACAATGTTCATTAGTTTTTGGATAAATTATTATTAAACAAATACTAATATTATTTAGTAAGTTGTTATACGACTATCATATAACTGTGATGGCATGATAGTGAATATTAGTCCTTGAATTTTTATTTATTTATTATTAAAAAAAAAGAAGAAGAAGAAGATGATCAAATAGCTAATTGGCACTACAACGTCAGTTGGGTAAAATAATGGTGGGATAAAAGTAGTTTGCACTATTATTCTCTTTTTGCCATTCACTTCTACTTCAGATTTCCTGGTAAAATAATGGTGGGATAAAGGTAGTTTAATGGTGGGATAAAAGTAGTTTGTACTATTATTCTCTTTTTGCCATTCACTTCTACTTCTGATTTCCAGAATTTCCATAATGCAGCCAATGGAGAAAGAAGTATCATTATGCACATAATAATATTATAAGGCTTTCTAAAATCTTCCTAGAATCATCTTAAATGTAATATAACTTTTAAAATTATCGTTGAATTTGAGATGTGATTTATTAACTTTTAATCTATTAGTAATTTTAAAAGCCACATCACATTTGAGATGACTCTAAAAAGCCTCTAAGAAGACTCTAAAAAGCCTTATAACATTACTCTTATGCACCAACTCTCAACTGTCATATAAGTTGAAAATGGCCAACATTTCATATTAAATAGCATCACCACTCAACACCCTTGAGCCGAGAATAGCTCCACTCTTGCGTGGCAGCTGTTCCTCTGCTTTTCTGTATTGTGAATCAAGAATCAAGTTCAGATTTTTCTCTAACAAAAGCTTCATTTCAACCTATGCAGTGTAAATTGAATATTAAGCACAGATGATAATTATTTGCCTCAAACATACGGAAAATTAATCTTGATCATTGTGTCAAATTGCTTCCTCATGGCTAGGTAAATTCCAGCTGAAACTTCAATTGTAAATAAAATTGTCAAATATTTAATTGAAATGGAAAATACACTATCGAATTAGGGTTCAAATTTGAAATTTTTAACTCTGATACCAAGTTAAATTATTATTTATCCTAAAAGATTAAGCTAATAAAAAGAAATGAACTTAATCATTTAATCAATATTTTAATTAACACAAATCTCTAATTGGTGTAGCAAAAGCAGATAATCAAGAATACTTATGACAAGTCAAATTCTAATCTAAAGCTAAAACAATATTGCTTATTATGTATGCAAGATAAAAGAGCAAAGTACCATCCTTTTTCATAGAAAATTTCACTAGATTTCAGACAACTCTTTTTCCAAAAAGATTCACCAACAACAAAGAAAATAAAGCAAGAACAAAAGAACAGAAAAAACAACCAGCTATAAACAAGCTTTGAGCTTATGCTACAACAACTGCATCCACTGAGGTTGGCACCAAGAACAGATTCATTCAGAACCCAACGGGCTCAGTCATCAGTAGCGTTGTTAGAGGTTCTAGGCGAGAAGTTCACCTTGAAAATATTAGTCAACTTGAAAATTTTTACTATTTACCAAAAAATATAACCTTCACGAGACAAAAAGGATTCACACTTCTCATCTACGTAAATCATTTTCTGCCGCTCTTCCACACTCTATTATAACAACAAACCAAAACAGTTCTCCACTACCCTACCTTATCAACTCCCTTATTTAAAAAATATGAAGACAACCAATTGAAACTGCCCCTCTACAATAATTTAATTCTATCTCTCTCCTAACAACTACTTTTTTTTGGGGTCAACTTTGGATGTCTCTCTCCAATCTAATTCGTCCATAAATTCTTATAAAAGGAAAGAAAAACACAACAAAACTACCTAATTAATTGAACTTAATTCATGAAAGCATGAAAATTCTATCAAATTGACTAATAGCCACCAAACAAATCTGCCCTGCTCAAATAAATGCAAATACAAAAAGAAAAAGGAAAAAGAAAAAAAGGTTAAACAAGAAGCTCTTGTAAACTATCATCTAAAGAAGCACTATAAAATCATCCTCATTCCAAGCAATAGACGATATAAACATTAAATTTATTCAAAGCTAGATCATTTTAACCCATATGTACATCTGTGGCTACTCTTTCCAACACTTGAGCTCCTTGCAAGAGATCTAAAACAAGATACAATCTCATCCATTCATCTTCAAAGTTTGTACGGTTTGTGGGTGTGTATGGTTTGCTATACCTTCCATTGATGTCAAAGAGGGTCCGCAGTCGCAGTCACAAAGTTTCAAAGTTCCAACAACCAGTCAATGAACCACAAAATTAGCACCAGTCTTATTTAACCCTGCAAGCAGCAAAAGCAAACAAATAGAATTCAAAAACACATAGTCTGGCTTCTAAAAGGAAGAAATAACAAAATTCCTTCTATAAAAATCATTATACGTACTTTCAATTGCTTACTCTGATACTCTCTAAATGTAACATTAAAAATTATCATTCAATTTTGAACCGATTTACGTATATCGATGGTAATTTTCACTACCATTTCTCTTTTTTCTATTCTATTGCTTGTAACCAATCAAACATTAAGCTAATTCACGTCACAAACAAACAGAATCCAAAAGCACGCAGTTTTGTCACTAAGAAAAAAAAAATCAGTAATCAAATTTAAGAAATTCCCATTTTTCTATTCCATTGCTTGTAACCAAAGAAATGTAATTTGACCATTTTACATTAAACTAATTCAAATTTTCTTTTCAATGAGAAAACGAATAGAAAAGGTCAAAACAGAAAGAAAGAGGGAGTCATCGGTTTAAACCTGCCCAGGAGCATCAGTGACCTTGTATGCCTCCACCGTAATCGAACCCAACCACAATCCCGGAAAAACATTCTGCAAAAAAAAAAAAAAAAAAAATCAATTATTAGAATTACAAAATAATTATGTATAGAAAAAACAAAAACTCTTAAATATAATAAAATAAAATAATTTTTTTAAACAAAAAATCCAAAATCTTGGGCTTGTAAATTTATTACATCGAGCTGGTTCTGAACGTTCTTAGCTCGCTTCTTGGGCCTTCTGGCGGGCTTTGAGCCCGTGAGCACGAAGATATCCTCTTCGATCTCTTCCTTCGAAAGCGAAATCGAAAGTTTCGGTCTCTTCTCCGAAACTTTCGCGTCCGTTCCGTTTCGGGCCCGAGACGGTTCGGCGTGAACAAGAGGCTGGGTTTTGGTATCCTGCGCCGGCGCTCCAGCAGCTTCCGGTGCTCCTCCGTCGGAGTTGGGACGCTTCGGCGCCGGTTTTCTTGGCCGTAGATTCCACTTCTTTGGCGCCGGTTCATCGGATTCCGGCACGGCAGCAGCTGAGGTTTGATCCGGTGCTTCTGCGGCTCCATCGTCGCCAGCATCAGCGTCGGACTTACTTTTGGTTCGGATACGAATGAATATCTTCGATTTCACATCGGATGCCGTCGATTTCTCGATCACACGGCCAGGGTTCGTTGACTTCTTCTCCGAGTTTTCCTTCGGAGGCTCAGGAAAACCCGGTTTCTTAACACCGTCACACACAGGATCATTCCGATTCTCCTTCCCAAAATCCTTCCGAGTCGAACCGCCGAGCTTACTGACCTGGTGGTCATCGTTCTTCAGCGGAGAACCGAGCCGAGGCTCATAATCAGCAGACCCAGTCGACTTGGCGAGTTTCCGGCCCACTCGGCGATGATGACGATCATCTTCATGGACCACGGGAGAACAATTCGGTCGGGGTTCCGAGTCGGCGAGCCTGTTTCGGAACCGGTGGTGGTGTTGATTGGTGGTAGAGTGGTTGACTGGCCACTTGAAGTCGGAGAAAGCAAAGCCATGGAGAGACTGGGGCTTCGGAGCGAAGGCGGAGGAGGCCATGGCCGGCGGTTGTGCCGGCGCCGGTGGCGTCTCGGTTGTTTCGGATACTGCGTGAAACACCATGTTTCGGTTCTGTTTCTGTTTCCCTTCCGTAATCGCAATGAGAGACTATTGAAACCCAAGAAAAGTTCGAGGAATCAATCAACAAAAGTTCTGATTATGGAATGAATTTAGAGAAACAGTGGATTGTTCTTCTTGTTTCTTTTTACCTATAATGCCCTTTTCAGCTTTTTACCTATAATTTTATTTATATATATATATAACATAAAAATAATAAAAAATATATATATAAAATTAATCCTTATGATTTAACTGATTGATAATTATCTCTATATAATATTGAATTTAAAGGTTTTTAAAGTATATCTTAAAGTATATCTAAAAATAATTTAATTTCTGTAATTAAATTTTTTTACTAATTTAATAAACTTTATTAATATAATATTAATTTAAATAAAATTAATATTATAATTTTATTAACTCTAACCTTTCACGCAACAGAAGAACTAATAAGAAGGATGTTTAGTAGAAAATGTGAATACACATAAAATAAAATGAAAACGTTTCAAATGTAGTGTTTGTATGGGATTTTTAGGTGAAAAGAAAAATGTTTGGATTATTACGGTTTAAAAAAAAAAAAATCATATAAATTGACTTGTAAGTCCTCGTGGGCTCGTAGCACTTATCACATCACCAACAAAAGAAAAATAATAAAAAATTATAATATCTCCATCATTATCTGTGAAAAGTTGGTCTGATGCGGTTCTTTTTAAATTCTCGTTCATAATTGTTTGTTCATTGAGATATCCTACCCTTATTAAACAAGTGTTTTTGTTTTTTTCTTCAAGAAATAGGGTTTGATTTGATTGGTAACACTATCAACACTCCTTTTGGAAAAATCGGTTCTTATTATTGACTTAAACTATAAATTGGTTTATATCGAAACAAAATAAATTTAAAAGTCTTCTATCTAAAAAATAATTTAGTTTTTAAGGTTAATTATATTAAAATATTTGACCAATTTCGTTAAGACTTAGGTGCCTCAGTGCCAATAAAATAATAAGTATCACTCTTAATAAAAAATTTAAATAATATGTAAAAAAATTATAAAAAAAAAGCCACCACCCTTTTGGGGGTATTGTAAAAAATAGAGGTATTTTGATAATTTTAACGAGATTTAATGAAAAATCCTAACGAATAAATGACATTATAAAAAATTAAAAGTTTAATACCCTAAATTAAAAGTTTTTTTAAAAAAATTTTAAGAGTAATTTCAAAACGAATTTCAAAACGAGACTTTTGCAAATTTTTGGTGTCATATTAGTTGCATGATAAGGATGTGTTGAGGCAAACACATTCTCATCACTTCATCGCTTTCCCCAAAACCATTAATATTTGCTTGATGTTAGTTACCAATAACCATACCCATAACCATAAGGATTACATACCCACCATTGCTTCCATTCCCGTCTCCATTTCCATTGAATTAAGCTGACTCCATGGCCATAAGGTTGTGTAAAACAAAATTTTGCTGAAAGAAATTGTGGGTATTTCCCAGTTGTAACTGATGGAGATCTTGAAAGCCATCAGAATCTTGTTCTTGCTTGCACCAAAACCATTTGCCCTTATGGGTGGTGCATGCTATAAGGTTGAACTTGTTGAAATGCAAGAGTAGGCCACCCATGGTACCCAAAGATGTCTATGAACTCTTCTTGGATGCTCTCAAATTCATGGTTTAGAGATGTATAAAAGAATGAATAGAAGTGATCTTTTAAAGAAGAAATTGTGACAATATATATATATATATATATATATATTTCATTTTAAAAGAATAGAAAATAATGCAACTTATGCAATGACATGTGACATGGTATTTTGCATTGCTTTAAGTACTGAATCAATACATTTATTTCATCCTTGATCAAGTTAATTCGTTATATTTGCTTCAAATCTCTGTCACTTATAGAACTCCAATTCTTTTCTAAAATTATTCTTTTGCATAAAAGCAAGTGCTTTTTTTTTTTTTGAAGAATTGCCTTTTAGTACTAAAAGCAAGTGCCTTTTAGTACTAAAAGCAAGTGCCTTTTAGTTCTAGCGCTTTCATATATATATATATATATAGTGTCTACTCCCAAAATTGACATGTTAAAATTATCATCGGATCAAAATTTAATGGTGATCTATAACAAATTCAATGGTAATTTTAAATGCCGTATCAATTTTGTGAGAATACAATGAAGACATAAGGATGTCATTTAGCATCTTATATTCATAAATTAATAGTGCAATGATTGAATTTAATATTTTAAACACATATTTATTATGTTTTCCAATTCAATTTCTTTTTGAAACCTTTTGTATGGGTGCTTAGTGTAATATATCATTAGGTGATCATCCTCTTCACTTGTCCATTTGAAAGTAACTACGTTCTTACTAATTAGAGAAATAAATAAACTATGTTCTTATTTGCACACATGTTTGGCCAAAAACCATAGGTTAACATAAAAATTATTTCAAAACCATTCAATCCTAGCACAAAGCTATTACTTAACCCAAAAGTCACTTAACTAAAAAACAACCATAGTACTGAGCAAAAAAAAAAAAAACAACCAACCAACCAACCATAATTCCAAAAAATTTATGGCTTGCAAATGTATTAGCAAGCTTATGGTAGTGATGATGTCCTCATTCTCCTAAAAGCACAAGCTAACACCCATGGTCATATGTCTTTCCCTCCCTCTTCATCTCCCATCCAGCTTCCTCATTTCTCAGAACTTAATAAAGTCAAACAAATAATGTCGCTCCTACCTCTATTTCTGTGTCTCAACTACGCATCATGTATCCTCACTCCTTTGAACTTGATAAATTTCAAGGAACAATACATACATCCTTTGCAAAACAAATTAGATCTTGTGAAAAAAAAAATCCAGAATTAGAAAAAAGATCTACATTTAAATTTTGTCTTCATTACGGTTTTAAGATATGTCGGTATCAACATTTCACATTGCCTGGTTTTAGTGAACTAAATTTCAGCATGTTTATGCAATGTGGTCGATGCTATGCACATTGCATAATGCATGAAACGAGAAAATTTGAATGCTGCTACTTAGAATGCATTGGAATCCATCCAAAAAGCACTGAGATGTCGCCTATACAAAGAATCCCTTGAATAAGGTCCGGTAAGATTTATCTGCTATTCTCTCTCTCTATTTGTTGGTCATCAAATTAATTTGCCTATAGCTAAATGCAAAGAAGGAAACCATGTTATAACTTGTTTCGTAACATACTTGTCGATCTTGTTTTATACCCCCGGCAGAGAAGACTCTAAACTTTTATATATTTCTTTCTTCTTCATAAATCTTAACGCAGATGTAGTTAAAGCTATCAATAAACAAGCATTTATCAGTAACTTTTAAGTTATTCTTAGGAAGAAAAACTTGGTTTTTGACACTCCTGTTGTGTGGTCAGAAATCGTGAGTCTTGGTTCAAGGGAATGGAGAAACATGAGGATTATGGCTAATGTTTGCAAATTCTGTTGTTGTAGTTAATCATTTATGGTGACAGAGGATGTTATAAGACATGGTAAAAGTCCTAGAGCTGATAAATGCTGTGAGATGTGGTTGGCGGTTGTTTGATAGGTTTTGATTCTATTGTGGTTGATTGGTTGTATTGTTGTTTTGCTGGTGATCTAGCTTAAATGCTAAAGTGTTGTAATCTTTTTTCATCCAAAAATAAATAAATGCTACTTTAATTACCTGGCCTACACGTCACCTACTAATAAGGGAGAAGATTTTACAACTAGCTTGAAGATGATCCACTCTCAAGACTAGCTATTTAGTATTCTCTCTTTGGAAAATCGGCCATTGAATTTATAGAATTGGATGTGAATTCGACAGATCTAATGATTGATTTTCAGAAAGGAAGGAAGAGGGAATACAAAATTGTATTTATCTTCACAAAATGTGAGCCATGATAATCGTTTACATGAAATTTAATGAGATTTTTTTTCCTAATCGGATATTGTTAATAGATTATTCAAAATGAGAATTTTTTTACTCACTTCTCAGTTTGGTCACTTTTAGATATTCTCAATGTTCAAAATCTCTTACTTTGGTGTATCAAATTTCATTTTTCTCTCACTTTACCCTTTCCGTACAGAAAATCTTCCGCAATTTCAATTTTATCCCTGACTCCAAAACTATATTGTTTCCAAAACGACGCGTCGTTTTAGAGTAAAATTGACATTCCGTTAGGATTTTCTGTACGAAGAGGCAAAGTAAAAGAAAACCAAACTTTGATATACTAAAGTGAGAAGTTTTGAACATTGGGAGGTATATCTGCAAAAGTGGCCAAACTTCATGAGGGGTAAGTGAAGTTTCCCTTCTTTTTTTCAATAATGTGTAAAACAAGTTTGTTTCTTTTCTCAAAAAGAAGGTTTGCAGTTTTAATTCATCATGGTTTTTAATTCATCATGGTGATGCCTCCAAATTCTTGAACAGTTACAATTTTTACTTTTAGTTATTCTATTTTAACAATCAGATATGCAGATCATATTGCCACCGAAGTGAAAATGGTGCACAATTCGTAAATCTTCACCAAGTTAATCAGCAAAAGCAAAAGTACTCAAGATAATAATATAGTAATAGTAAAATGACAACTTAAACTAGTTCATCTTTCCATGATGGCACTATATCTCTTTCCAATTTTTTCATGATAAACATACAGAGATGCAAAGCATACCAAAAAAAAAAATTTACAAATATGAGATATTTGGCCCATTCAGGGGCTGCTCTGAGGGCAATCATTAAGATGACACTAATAATCAATACCAGCAAATTAGTAGAGCACTGCAACCAAAGCAAATTAGTAATGTTTGTAACCTGGGGATTAGATATTAATTTACAAATCCTTCATCATGGATCAGTACAAGAATGTTTACTTTCTCACAAGACTCACTAATTTTCTAAAATCTTGTTCAAAATTCCTAGACCATAGGAGAAGAAGAAAGCCTGCTAAGAAGCAGTATAAACTCAATTATGACCCCAATGGTTTTTTGGGTGAGAAATGCTCCGACCACTTTTTTGGAGCGTCTGGATGAATTACAGAGAGGCGAGCTACATATTGCTTTTCACTGGTTGCTATGATGCTTGCAATGGAGTAGCTTCTTGTGCACAAACCCTTTTCTGCAAGCCATACATGGAATCTGTACCTTGGTTTAATCCGGTTCTCTAAGTCAAAATTCAAAAATGCAGGAAAAACATCAAGATACTGTAGAGAGATTCCCATTTCCTGGCAGAGAAAATTCACTTTCTGCTCAATAGTTTCAGGTTTTTGGTTTATGACCTTTGGTGTTACCCTAATCATCATACAGAGGTTCGAGAACTCAATCCCTAGATGGAGGAGGCAATCAAATCGCTCCTGCAACTTAATACTAGTGCCATGCAAGTGATGTAGGACCTTCATGGTCAAGGCATTTTCCCCATACCCAATTCCATGCAAGAAATCCAACTTTTTCATGGTATGAATAGGGCATCTTGAATATTGGATCTTCTCCAAGCCATCTCTAAATTCTGTATCCAAGTCTTCATCAGGATCACTTAGTACATAATTAGCTAACAATTGATGATTTCCACTCTTCATCTTATGGAAGAACCATTCATGTAGATTCAAAGCCTTCATCACATGAGGTAAATTAGCCATTTTATTCCTTCCAAACACATAAGGATACTTTTGTCTAATGGACATTAGCTCTTTTGTGCTCAATCCAAAATGTTTCAAGAATCCCAAAACTGAAATCACTGGTGTTTCAATATCAAGATTCAAAATTTCCGGGCTCCGAAGAAGCAACAGACCAATATCCTCCTTCCTTGCACCAAATCTACAAAAGTATTCTACTTTTTGGACCAAAACCTCTTCTGGGTATTCAAGGAAAACATATTTGCTTCTACCCATCATATCCCCTGCCGTCCCCTTCTCACAACCCAAATCGTAAAAGAATCGAATTTTCCTACAAACCTCGTACCAAGCATCCACATTTCCCTCAACACAACTTGCCAAATCAAAATCTACAAAAACCCTTTTCAAATCATCAAACAAGGCGTCAATTTCCCCACCCAATTCACCATCCCCACTCAACACATGCGGAAAAGCTAGACAAATACCGATCACTGAAACATTACTCAAACCATGTTCCTTAAACCTGCAAAGCCTAGCAGTCAACTCCCCCGAACTCTTACTAAATATCGAAACTTCCTCCTTATACAACTTCCCCAACCTATTCCACGGAAACCCAAATTCCGAAAGCGCACAAGCCGCGTTCAAAACAGTCCCATCTTCCGAGAAAAAAAACTTGTTCGCAGGCAAAAGCCCATTAACCTCACTATAACTAATGCCAATGCTTTCAAAGAAAAACTTAAATTCATTGATGGGATGGTACCTGAGGAGCCTCCTGAAGCTCTTCGAGAAATCCGAGGGCGAGAAATCGAGTTTAGCAATGAGGTTGGAGACAGAGAAGAGGGAGTTCCCAGCAATGTGCTCGGCGTAGGCGAATGGAAATGACCTGGTGGTGTGGAGGTACTCCGTGAGGACCTTCTGGGCTTGTTGGATGGCTTGGGGCCTGTACTTGGCGGGGATTTTGGAGAGGCTTGGGAGCTTTGGGAGATTTGTGGCCGTAGAGAAGTGGTGGTAGAGGATGGTGACGAGGGATTTGGGGACTGGCATGCTCGATGGTGTTGGGAGGGTTTAGTTGTCAGAGTTTCAGGCGAAGAGTGTGCGTAGGATTTGGTGAATTGCAAATGTGCCCCCTATCACCCCAAAAAAATAATAATAAATAACCTTTTTTTTAGAGGAAAAAAAAAACCTATCTTGAGGAAGAAGTGATGAATATATATATATATATATATATATATATATATATATAAGTCCATATTTAATTATGTTTTGGATTAATTACACTTTTGCCTTGTAAACCACCACCCTATTTACACTTAAAATTATGATTTATTGTAACCGCTTATCTGAACTACCACTTTGTTTTGTAGTCAGTAGGTCCCGAATCAAATTTGTGCCATGAAAAATATGTCACTTGGGTGGTTTCCTCTACAAAACATGCTCCAATTTTGTTTGTGTCAAAAGACAAAATTACCCATGCACATTGATTTGATGTAACATAATGTTGGTTCTCCAAAATACCCCATTTTAGAGATAGTAAATTACAAAAGTGCCCATATGTAATTGAAAATAATTTGTTAATCAATTCTATTGAAATGACAAAATTACTCATATGAACTAGACTGTTGTAAGGAACCCACTACACGAGAGGCATTTGGATCCTCTCAATTCATTTGGATTGGAGGGGATCCGATCCTTGTTAATGCAAGGGCATAATTGTTCAAAATTTATCCGATTCAAATAGACTATAAAGGATTCTAGTCCTACACTATAGAGGGTGGTCATATGGCCACCCACTTACAAGCCCAGTTGTAGAGTCAAGATTTTAGTTTAGATGGTTCAAGATTTTTTTAAATTGTGTTTTTGAAAAATCATGGTTAACTAGTTGATAGAGTCATTTATATGGACAGAGTTTTTCTCCAAATTGAATTGAAGGAACTTCCTCCAACTCAGTATATAAAAATGACATGTGTCATTTAAACTTGTAAGATACATATGTTTTTTTAATAGCATGGACAAAGTTAAAATGAATAATATTAAAAACTCATGTGCATCTTACATGTTATTTAAAAATAAAAAATAAAAAAAGGACACAAGTGATTTTTATAGACTGGGTTAAAGTAAGTTCAAATTTTGTCCTTTTTATATATACTCATTGAATTTGGTCTCTATTATTAAGATAGTAATCATAATTTTTTTCTTAAATGAGGATCTATTCGTTGATTTGATAAATTTATCTCCACACAAGCTAATTTAAATTTGATTGGAACTCAATATAATCATTATTGTTCTCTATTTGATATAAATTCACGCTACAAGTCTATAAAATTTTAGGGCCCAAAGCCCACAGAGCTATTAATTAAATAGCAAGAGATACAGTTTAAGTAAAGCTCTAATCTAAAAAGGAGTCCAAATCCAATTCAATCTCTTAGGACTCTCAAGTATATTTCAACTCTAGGAGAACCAGGTTCAAATTTACCTTAACTTTTTAGCCTATAAATAGGCCCCTACACAAGGTACATAAATATTATGGGTGTAAAAAAAAATCGGGTACCAACCAGTAACCAATTTGAAAAAATCATATCTAGGTACCCAATTTCAGTTCTAGTTTTTGGCACCCAACTATAACCAGGTAACCAAGTGTATATATATATATTTTAGGGCATTTTTAAACATTGAATTTTTATGGCATTTGTAAACGAGTAATGCTATAAGTCTTTTAGAGTCATCCCAAATGTAATGTGACTTTTAAAATCACCGATAGATCAAAAGTTAATAAATAACATCTCAAATTCAATGGTAATTTTAAAAGCCACATCACATTTGGGATGATTTTAAAAAGTCTTATAGCATTACTCTTTGTAAACATTGGACTTTAAGGGCATTTTAAACAATGAAGTTTTTTAGGACATTTTTAAACATTGGGATTTTTACTTTTTTAGGTCCAAAAAGCCAAAAACAATTATTTTTTTAGGATTTTGGGATTTTTAAGGTTTTTTTTTTTTTTTTGAACAATCACAACAAAGCCCAACTTATTTGGGACAAAAATGCCAATTGTGTTTTTTAAAATGGGCAAAAAATTGTTAAATTAAGTACAAAACTTAGACTCAATACCTCAAATAAGCTACAAATTGGCTCAATACCTAAAATTAGCCCAAAATGATTTTTTTTTAGGGTTAAATTTATTTTCAGTACCTGTGCTTTGAGCCAAAATCAAATAGACACCTCAGTTTTCAAAATTATCACAAATGGTACATGTGGTTATCAACAAACCATTGGATTATGTTAGTTTTTTTTAATGGAGTGTCACGTCACCCTTATATATGGCATGGTACCTGTGGTTTTAAGGCGCCATGTGGCATGGTACCTGAGTTTTTGGATGCCACGTCAAATTAAATAAGTTATTAAAAATTAAAAAATTAAAAGAACTGTACTTCCTAAAAAAAATCCATCGTCTCCATTCTCTCTCCCCACCACTTAGGTTTTTGCAACCAAATACCATCTTTGTCATCCTTCCTCAATGATGATTCAAAGGAACTCTCACCTATTAACACAAAATGCACAATAAAAAAGTATACTAAATTAAATAAAATTCAAGCCCAAGGGTCCCAATTACAAACTTTGTTGTAAACCCTAGCGATTATGAGGAAGATCTTCCTAAACAAGGTTCCATCGACAATGCTTCCAATTATCGGATTGTCTCGACGGACAAAAAGCCTCTTCTCCAAATGGAGTAAGTTCTTATTTGAAAGTTAAGGGTACGTCCAAGGCATCATCGACTCCATTGTTAATGGAGCGTAAAGGAAATCCTCTTCAACCAAAAGCTCCATGAAAGCCCTCGCCTCACTCCAAATACCACGTCACCCTTCCTCGAGAGAAAATATTTTCCCCATTACCCTTCATCCGAGGTAAGTCTGCTTTCCCATTTTTTACAATTTGTTTTGATAAGGTTCATTTGCAAAATAGATTTGGATAAAAACCTAAGTGGTTGGAGGAGAGGAGAATGGAGAGGACGATGGATTTTCTTCTCTTTTTTTTTAGGAAGTACACAAGTTCTTTTTTTTTTTTTACATAATTTTAATATTATTTAATCTGACATGCATCCAAAAACTTAGGTACCACCACGTGGTGCCTTGAAACCACAGTACCACGCCATGTGTAAGGGTGATCCACTGTTAAAAAACTAACGAATCAAATGAAGTATCAAGTGGGTTTATTTGATAACCACAGGTACCATTTGTGATATTTTTAAAAACCAAGGTGGTTATTTGATTTTGGCTCAAAGCACAAGTACTGGAAAGGCATTTAGCCCTTTTTTTTAATCGGTTACCTGGTCCAAATAACTAAGTACCAACTGGAATCGACTGGTTATTGTATAACCAGGTAACTGGGTATCCGATTCCAGTTCCGATTTTTCAAAATAAAAAAATTAGGTACCCCGATTCTAGTTCCTGATTTTGGCCAATAACCGGGACTAGGTTGACAACCCTAATAAATACACTCTCTCATAAGCTATAGGCTCTCTTATAATCTGAGATCTCTCTCATCTATTCAATTAGGCTTATTGAACTTTATTTATCAAATTGCTCTTCTCCCAGGAATTGACTTAGGCATCGGAGTTTTCCCAACGCATAGTGGTCGGCAAACCCTTTGACACTCTTATTATTTTGCAGCCATCAGGAAGCCTCATAAATATATTCCAAATCTAGCACGCACACACCTCGATGAACGTGTAGCTCATGTCATACAAAAATAGTTAGGCAAAAATTTGTTGTAACAGTTTGGTGTCGTCTATGAGAACAATTATTCGTTTCTCATTAAAGAAAAAAAATCATCATGGTGATGAACACATATTCAGGTAATGGTCAACTTGCCAAGAAAAAAAAAATGTTGACACCGCAAGAAGGAAAGAAAAAGAAAAGAAGAAAGAAAAGGAAAGAAGAAATGAGATAGAGGTAGAGAATGGCCCCTGGGAAAGCATGGAAAGAAGAGATGATGGGATCAGAATCATCAACCCCATAACATGAGAACAACCAACCTCGAGAGTATCATCCAACAAATCATCCTTACTAGGTTGATAGGGGGTCGGGAGAATGGCTCCGAGAAAGCATGGAAAGAAGAGATGATGGGATCAGAATCATCAACCCCATAACATGAGAACAACCAACCTCGAGAGTACCGTCCAACAAATCATCCTTACTAGGGAGATAGGGGGTCAGGAGAATGGCTCCCGAGAAGGCCTAGAAAAAGATAAGAGTCCATAAACCATAGGACTAAAGAACCAGGATGTGATAGCAGAAATATGGTAGTGATGGCTACTGCAGGAAGAAGCAATACACTTGTCACACCCGGGCGAAGGATGAAATAACAAACTTAGATTAGTGGTGTCTTTGTGTATTTCCTGATATTGTCTTACGTTTATGTTTTTATCAATTATGTTATTTCTTTCAAACTTTTTCATAGAGACATGATATCCCCTGAATTTTGGGGACATTAATATTTTTAATAAAAGTACAAGGCTAATTTAAGCATCAGAGTGTCCCAAGTATAAGGACCGCCAGACCATTGATGCCTCTTCTTTTACAGGAAGTGGTATATAAGGAGAAAACCCTTAGGCAAACCGACGAAGAAAATTACCCGTAGGCAAATCGAGGGAGAAAACCCTTAGGCAAATCAAAAGGGAGAAAACCCTTAGGAATTCACATGAGGAAACCTGAGCCAACCTTAGAGATAAGAGGAGACTCGAGCCTACCCTGGAGACAGGAGGAGACCTAGGCTAACCCCAAAGACAGGAGGAGACCCAAGCCACACCCTAAAACAAGAGGAGACTTAGGCCATACCAGGAGACAAGAGGAAACCCAAGCCACCCCCGGAGACAGGAGGAAACTCAGGTAAAGGTTTGAGCTTAGCTGTTTTAGCCAAGCCAGGTAGGCAGAGTCGGGTTTAACTTTTATTTCAAAGGTAAAGGTTTGAACTTGGCTGTTTAGCTAAGCTCGGTAGGTAAGGTCGAGGTCTAATTCCCGGTTCATAGGTAAAGGTTTGAGCTTAGATTTTTAACTAAGCCTAGTAGATAAGTTCGGGTTTGACTCCCAGTACACATACCCGATCATGGTTGGTACATGTATTAATGATGTCTACAAGATGTATTATTTCAAGAGAAGGTTTATAGGTTTATGGATAAAAGAGTATACTTGGTTTTTCAAACTAGTCTCAAAAGATATAGTAGGCTCAACTCCCAGACAAAGAAAAGAGTTGGGGTACTCTCAAAACTTAGACGATGTCGTGCACAAGATTGCAGAGCTCTAACTGTCGAGCTCAAGATACACTCAAATGGAGATGTAAGTCTCGAACAAGGCCAAACAATGAGTCATTCAGGGAATCCAACTAAAATTTCTGTTACACAAATACCTCGGCTAAAGGAACTGGGAAGTAATTGTTTGGAACAAATTCACACTATAAGCCCATCAGATTTTAAGGCATAAAGCCCACATAGCTATTGATTAAAAAATAGCAAGAGATACAATTTAAGTAAAGCTCCAATCTAAGAAGGAGCCCAAGTTCAATTCAATCTCTTAGGACTCTGAAGTCTATCTCAACTCTAGGAGAACCGATTTAAATCTACATAAACTTTTTAGCCTATAAATAGGCCCCCACACAAGGTACATACATATGCTCTCTTATAAGCCATATGCTCTCTTATAATCTAAGATCTCTCTCATTCAATTAGGCTGAATTATTGAGCTTTGTTTGTCAAATTACTCTTTTTAAGAAACTGAATTAGGCATCGGAGTTTTCCCGGCATAGTGGCCAACTAACCCTTTGATCCTCTTATTATTTTGTAAACAATTAATTTTTTTTTTTTTAAAAAAAAATCATTCTAAATATAAAAAGCTTACATAGATATTTTTATCATTTAAAAATAAATCATTGTAAAAATTGGATTACTTACCTTTTTCGAGAAAATAAAGATGTTTGACTTTTTGCTCTGTTCTAAGTACTGTCCTTTTACTCCACACCTAAAACAAAATTAAAAAAAAAAAAAATTCCTAGTACTTAATTTTATTTATTGAAAGGTTGTAGGATTTGTAGAACTACTACCGTTGAGAAGAATTTCATAATTTCAAACTTTTGGTCTTATGTGTAAACTTTCTTACATTAAACGTAGTGTTTGTGAGTTTGGACATTTGGTCATTAGTTTATTGGAGAGAAGAAGAAAAAAATGTGAATGGTGATTTGTTTCAACTTTCAAGACATAAAAGTGTTGCCGACTTGGATGTTGGCTTCAATTTAAAATATTGATTGGCAATACAACGAGTAAAGAGCATACATTTGAATTCTTAAAAGTTATAAGGAATGTAAAGGTGCTAGATAGGTATGCTTCCAACTTCTCACGTTGTGTAAAAATCAAAGAACATAGCGTTGTGGCTACGAAAAGTCATGATAGTTACATTCTAATGCAACAACTCATGCCAAAGGCCAAAATCGTGCAAACTACATGACGTCGATCATCCAGAGAGGTAAAAAGCATGTTTGAATGTGATTAGGGTTTCATGTTCAAACTGTCTTCTGCATCTGTATAGTAGCCCACATGTTATGGAACATGCACTCTTGGGTCTGCCTCATGTCCGACACGTGTCCTCCATGATCGGACGTCGACCAATGATGCTTACTGACCTAGGCATGTCCAGACAGCTTAGGGAGCATGTGGTCCACTCATGTTCGGAAATCAGTCTTCCAGACTAATCATGCAGCAGTAAAATAAAATCTAACCACACAATATATTAAGGACCATGCAATCAAAACAGGAATTTTGGTGATGAAGTGAAAACTTTTTAGAGAACTCTTTAAAAGTAAAACCGACCACTCCTAAACCACCATGAGAATGTCTACAAAATATTGTCACTTGAATGAATGTATCATATTTTACAGATTGCAAAGACTCTCAATTCTAAAAGAGTATTGGATTCAAACATAAAATGTTAATTACTTTGATTTTCCAATGAGTGAGGTCTTACATTATCAATACTTTGGTATATTGGGTTGTTGCCGTTACTAAAATTAATACTTTAAATGCGTTTACGCCTTATTTAGACTATAATGGACGATGGTTTGATTAAATTAGTGACTCAAGCATTAATAATGTAGTTGGATAGGATGACTTTGTCACTATTTTATGTCGTTGAAAGAGAAGTTTTACGATGACTATAATGGTTAATAGAGAGAACTCTTTGTGTTGCTAAAGATCATTTTCCTTGTATTAGAATCAATTGTATTGATTTAATGCTTAAGCAATACAAAATGCTATTAGTATAAAATGCTCATGCCCCCAAGAGGTAACTTAATCGATTAGGACAATGCCTAATAAAGTGAAAATCACTAGTTCAAATCTCCCTTCCCCTCTTGTGCAGATATGTCAAAATAATAAAAAAGTATAAAATGCCCCTAGTAAAGCCTTATTTAAATGCAGAGTTGTTCATAGATCGTAACATTTAATTGAGTGATCATATAGTCATAGGTCAAGTGGCTTAACGATTTCTCTCTCTTTTATTTTCTTTAAAAGCAATACCCCTTGATTAAGATTATTTGCTTTAAAAATGCCAACTTTTATCAAAAGTCATCTAAACTACTTGTTTATTATGAACTTATGAAAAATTTTAGTCCAAAAGTCGCATTGTATTAAATGAAACCCCTCATTTAAATGGCTGAAAGAACCAATTCCTTTTAGTGTTAGGCATGATTCCATCTTAAAATTTGTATGTAAAGTTATATGATAATTTCGTGTATTTTCTATTACTTTATATCATATGCAAATTACTCCTTGTAACGTTGTTTGAAAATTTCTTCTTTTAATGTTGGTATAGTATTTCCAATTAAAACATTTTTTTTATTCTGTTTTTTTTTTAAAAAAAAAATGACCACATAAGAGAAAAGTTGGACAAAAAAGTTATGCCTTTATCATGCCTTTTACTTGATTGATTGAATTATAAATATTCTAATATACATATTTATTATGCTTTTCAAATCAATATTTTTTTTTCAAACTTTTTGTATGGGTTTTTGATGTATTATATCATTACTATGGGATCATTCCATTCATTCGTCCAGCTCAAACTAACTACTTAGGTTAACATAAAAACTATTTCAAAACCTTGCAATAATCCTACCAAAAAGCTATTACTTAACCCAAAAGTCACTTAACTAAAAACCAACCATAGTTCTAAAATTCTAAACTATTAAACAACACTTATTTGAATCAAATTACTTTAAGAATAAATAAATCCCGTAGAGTATATAAGGCGCGAATGCAACATTCTCAAACGGTTTTTGCATCAACATAGAGAATATTTTTCTTAAAGTATGCTACTAGATAAAGAAGCATCATATTAAGAAATTAGAGATATAATGGTTGAAGTGGATGGGTGAGATATCTCGTTGGCATTAAGCATAATTTTAACTGAATTAATTGACATTTCTACTTACTTAACTCGAAGCATATTTTTTCATGTTCTTCCATACCCACTTTATTTATTGAGTTGCACTTCACACATAAAAGTATGATTTGGTTACAAACTCATATGAAGGCTTCTCAGGGAATGTGCGAGAGCAAGACTTGTTATAGCAGTCCTTAAATGATCATTGTTTCAAATAAAATTGTTTTGTGTTCTAAAATAATGTAAATTAGGAAAGTTGTTCTACCTTACCTTATTTGATATTGTTGTGTTTTCTAGTTTCTAAGTTGGACCATTTTCCACCCAAAATTATGTCACGCGGAGTTGAATTATAGATGGGATTTGTCGATCTTGTTTTATGTTTGAATATTTTAGAGTTACCAGCTAGTTTATTGACGCTTGAAAGTAATATACTTTGATTTTTTTTTATCCAATATACTTTGAATATTAAATATTATATAAATACATGTTATTATTACTAGACAATATGTAATGTATGAATCAATATTTATATGTAATATTATATTTAAAGGAAAATTGTCAAATTGGTTTCTGTGGCTTGACCAGGTAACCAATAAATTATCCTTGTCATTTCAAAATGAACTCGTCAATCTTTATGGTTTGCGTATGTAACAAAATGATCCATCATATCATATGAGTTATGCTAGTATAATGATAGCTCACGACTTGCAATCATGTCATATGATGCAATTATTTTTATCTTCTACATGCATGCAATGATAAAATACTTGCATGAATTTTCTTACCTTTTCCATTTCATTCTTCTATCTGTATGTCATGTGCATAAAATTTGTAGTTCATGTCGTTACAAAAATAAGTTTGTGCAAGAAGAAGAGAGCATGCATGTTTCATATATCAAAATAATATGCCAATAAAAGATAGATAAAGGCATTCATATGCGGTTCAATCACCTTGGTCATAGAGATAATCCTAAACCTCAACATCGAACTCTTCAAGAAGGTTCTCTCCAAAAACCCTAATGTTTGAAGTTTCTTTGGGACCAAAAGTCTACTCTAAAACCTAAAACCTGAAAAAACGCCGATTCAAATATTATTAAACCATATCATATCAATTTTGTGAGATATTTGTAGGAATTAGGATGTTTGTGTGAAACAAAGCATAAGTAGGAGTTAGAAGAGTCCTAAAGGATCCCTAAGAGGTAAGTTAATCGGCTAGGATCACGTCCAATGAAGTGAAGTGTCAATAGTTCGAATCTCTCCTCCCTCTAGTGTGGACATGACAAAAAAAAAAAAAAAGTCCTAAAGTGAGTGGGGTCTAGCTCTTGGTCTTGTCCAAGTGTCTAGAAGGGCTGGCCTTTGTGTGTGTCTAATATATAGCAGAGTTTCCAGCATATTGAAGTGTTCTTTTGTTGTCTTGATTGATATTGTATTTTTAATTTGCATAATAAATTTTATTTGTTCAATTTGTTTTTTTATCGAGATGTGAAAATTCTCAAATCTAACCCCAACATACTTGGTTCAATAATTCAAATTTTATAAACCAACTGGCAAATTTGTTGGTCAAAAAAAAAAAGAAAAATTGAGGGGGAGTTCCAACGTTTTAGAGTTTTCTAAATCTTTCATGCATGCAAATGGGCATAAAAATGAATATAAACAAAACCAATGAAAAAAGTCGGGGGAAATTCACTTTATCCCTATAAAATTTTAGGGGTTTTTCAATTTTAACCTCAAAGTTTGAAAAGTGACAATGTACCCCCTTGAAGTTTCAAAAATTGACAATTTTAATCCCTATTAAAATTGTAACTCTTTGAAACTTTAAGATACATTGTAAATTTTTAAATTTTATAGTTAAAATTGAAAAATCCCCGAAACTTCATGAAGTAAAGTAAATTTTTCCCAAAAAAGTTAGACAATTATTATAATTATTGTATGACTCTCACTATTCTTATCATTTTCATTATCATTATTTTCTTTTGTCATATGTACATGATTTTTTGGTTCTTATTTTTTACTCTTCTCACTCTCCTAGAACTTCGAAGAGTCCTTTCATACATAAAATTATTAAAA
This sequence comes from Carpinus viminea, assembly GCA_013348765.1. NCBI lineage: Eukaryota > Viridiplantae > Streptophyta > Magnoliopsida > Fagales > Betulaceae > Carpinus > Carpinus viminea. The sequence continues at coordinate 13,397,288 of CP054668.1, forward strand.
AACTCATATACTTCTCACATATTAAGATATACATTGCAAATTTACAAACTTGGTGAGAGGGAATAAATTTATGTCCATAATCATTGAAGACCATTTTAATTATACTTACTATTTTACGCTCATTTACCATTGTCATTGTACATGTAACATGTTTTAAGGGATTTTTCTTTTTCTTTTTTGTTTTAAGTGACTGATATATAAAATCACTTAAAATACTTTATATCAATCGGTCAGTGTGAAAAGTAACATTACTCTTATTCCTTTTGTGTATGCATGTATTGAATAAGAGCCAAGCTACATGCACTTTTAAGTGTTTATTTCGTTTTGGACTATTATTAAGGAACTCACTCTTTATTAGATTTTAGAATATTCCGCTCTCTTTCCTTCGGATAAAAGTGGAAACGATTCTACCTTGTAACTTTTTTCCCGTATTCAATTAAAAAAAAAAAAAAAAAAGTGCTTATTTCCTGACTTGACTGTAAATATCACAATTAAATTATTAAATTTGGGATTTAATATTTTAGTTTTACTAATGTGCACTTGATCAAAGTGAATGCAGCATTTTCGGTTGGGTAACTGATGAGGGCACACCCGTCAATTCACTCGAATCAAAAGCTTTACAAATTTCGGTCGCCTGCTCTTCTTCTTCTTCTTCGAAGCTCTTTTTGTTTCTCGTCAAGCGCACATAACAATGGCTCAACCAGGCCAAATCCCTATGAAACACCACATGCTGTACCCTACCGTACCGGTGTCGGTACCCGTACCCGTACCCGTACATGTACCCGTACTTGGATCCGAACCCGGACAGTCCTCAGCCCTGAAGCGTCGCCGAGAGGACGAGCTTCCCTGGGCGGGGGCGGCGGGGGAGGAGTCGGCGGCGAAGCGGCGGGCGAAGTTGGCGCAGGACGTGCTGTTCAGAGTGGTGGTGCCTTCGAGGCAGATCGGAAAGGTCATCGGCAAGGAAGGCTGCCGAATCCAGAAGATTCGCGAAGACTCCAAAGCCACTGTCAAAATCGCCGATGCTATCGCTGTAAGCTTTGGTTCTTCTTATTTTTGTTACTTATGGTTTTTGAATTTTTAGTGTGTTCAGGTTAGGGTTCTGAGGGTATTAGAGAAAATAAATAAATAAATAAATTGAAATCAATAATGGTTTGTGTATGGTGTATAAATTGAATGGAAAGCTCACAATTTTAACCTAGAATTATTGTTTTGTGGTGAAATTTTTTCGAAATGTTGAGATTTTGATAGAGGTTAAACACCTTTACCTGACTATTGGAGACTCTAGTTTGTGGTATTGCATTTTGGAAAAACATGGCTATTTGTGATCATTTATGTTTTGTAGCATTTTTTTAATGTTCTATTCCTTATAATTGTTATTCTCAACATCAGTAGCATTATGTAGAAAGTGAAAAATGCAACGTTAGCCACTCGCTTAGCTGTGGAATTGCTAAAAATGTCTTATTATTATTATTTGGAATTGAAGGGAGAGTATTAAACAACCAAATGAGATGATTAGACTAATTCTACTTGTTGTCCGGTGGCCACGGCATTTAATCTGTATTATCTTTTGCAGCGACATGAGGAGCGTGTAATTATTATAAGTTCTAAAGACAGTGACAACACAGTTTCTGATGCAGAGAATGCACTCCAGCAAATCGCCAGTCTAATACTAAAGGTGATGTGTTTTGTGGTGACTCAACTTGAATAAGCTTAATCCAAAACATTGTTTTAACTTTATTAATTGCAATTATATGGCGGGTTCTTAACATTTTCTGTAATTATTGTCTCTGCCTTCAATTTTATTTGAGATTGATGCATGGAAGTGCTTTTCCATAAGAAGTATTATGTGATTTTCCTTTCTCGATAATGTGCATAGAGCTTGATGTGGTTAAGTATTTTTCTAGCCTTTTCTTAAGTGGCTCCTTAATTTATTTTGTTATTGACATGTGTTTTTAACAATGAACAATTTTGTGTTATCACTGGGAAAGTGGTTTTAGTTAGATTTTTATTCCAGACGTAATCTCAGCTACCAAAAATTGTTGGAATAAAATTCATGAATCATGGTATAAGGAGCTTAAGCATGTATCACAAACACTAAATCTGGTGGACCGATGGATACTGCAATCTCACTTAGGTGGCCAGCCAGTCAGTCTCCAAAGTGGTGTATTCACTTTGGTGCATGTAGTCACTCAGAAGTCATGTAGATCTGGATCCAACTGCATTGATGTGAATGCATACATCATCAATGGTGTTTTTCTTAGTAGGATTACGGAACTGTCTTTCTGCAAACTAATAGCGAAGGTTTGAAGCACTTAGATCAAAGACTCTCTTGTGGTAGGCAACAACCAACCACTTTCTTGTTCTTGGATTCTTGCTATGTCAGACCTATTTATTTGCTGGTGTGATCCTTGTTTCCCTGATGTTTGCGTAAAGTTCCCTAGTACATGTGTGTGTGTGCGCTGGTGTGATGCTTGTTTCGGTGGTTTCTCTTGTATAGTCTTTGTACCTAATCATAATAATAGGAAGGAAACTTCAAATCCATTAGGTAATAGTCCATTTAACAACTTTTTATACAACTATTTGGAGTTTTCATAAAAAGTTGAGTATGTTGAAAGTAAATCAAGCATGAACTTCTTATATTTATAGAGACACAAGTCTTATAAAAAAAATATTATAGAGACACAATTGGGTTTTATGTTACGAATTGATCTGGACTCCTGGGCTGTCTCAACAGATTATTTCCAAATTGATGGATGAGTATATTCTTGAATAGTCTCATGTATAGTCTGTGTACTTGGGTTACCCTTTTGTTGTAATGACTTATGAAAGCACTAATCACATCTAAACAATGACTTCAAAATGACTAATCAAGTTGCAATTGGAGCTCCCAAGAATCACTTATGAAGTCCTCACCTAGCAAGGAACCAATGTGGGACTTAGCACTCATGAGCTCCTTTATTATCCACCTATTCCATGTGGAAAGTTCATCTTTTCAATGTGAGGCTAACTTTTTGGGGTGTCACATATGCGCTTTCTAAAAAGATTGAATTACTTTTCCAAAAAAAAAAAAATCTTGAATAGCGTCCATCACATTCCGGCAGCCCCTGGATTTTATGTTCTCATGGGATAATGAATGAAAGTGTTTGGACCTTGCCTTATCTTAAATAGAGAAGCATCTTATTTTTCAGAAAGTAGCTTTCATTTTTTGTACTTGCTGTCTCCACAGCCACTGTTGCTAAGTTAATAGCTGGAAGACCAGTGGGCTTGGGTTTTGTAACTTATCAAAAATCTGTCTGTCAAAGCCTTTTTGATACTGTGCTGGCTCTGATGAAATAAATGATTTTCCTTGTAACAGGAAGATGATAGCAGTACAGAGACAAAAGTTGCTGCAGGACATGTGGCTGCCAATACAATAAGGCTTTTGATTGCTGGGTCCCAGGCAGGTTGTTTGATTGGGATGTCTGGTCAAAACATTGAGAAATTGAGGAATTCCTGTGGTGCTACTATTTCAGTTCTTGCTCAGAATCAGTTGCCTTTGTGTGCATCTGCTCATGAATCTGATCGGGTAGTTCAGGTGAGCTTGTCTGCTGTTAATGTTGAACAGAACTAAAATGATGCACCTAGTGTCAAAATCAAAGTAGTCTGTTTAATTTTGTTTCAATGAGATTATAATTTGCTTTATCTTATTCATGCCTAGTTATGCCTTGATTGTTTCTTTCAACTGCTAATCACAAATAATGATTAAGATTCATGTTAAACTCAGATATCAGGTGATGTTCCTGCAGTATTGAAGGCTTTGGAGGAGATTGGTTCTCAACTAAGGTCTTTCACTGAATTCTGATCAGCAGTACTTCATCTTTTAGACTTTTATTCAGAGTGCTTTTTTTTGGAAATTAATTTGTATAATCATTATCAATTCCATGTAATTTAGGGAAAACCCTCCACGACAAGTGATTTCTATTAGCCCAGCATACAATTATGCTGCAGTCAGACCACCCCAACCAGTTGTGGACCCAACTTCAGGTTATTAATATTTTTCCATATCAAATGACTTTGTGGTTCAACTGCCATGCTTGCATTTCTATCGAAGTTTTTAATATCTTGACATAACGACATCATCTTTAGGACAACCAATCTTGCAGCTGATTATGTAACCTTTGAGATGATGATATCGGAAGCACTGGTTGGTGGGTTGATCGGCAGGTGCGGCTCCAACATATCAAGGATCAGAAATGAGTCTGGAGCAATGGTCAAGGTAGGCAGATCTTAAATTCTTAAGGTTGTGAGCTTTTAAAATCCTTAAGCTGCACATTGTCCTTAGATCTGTTAGGAATGTGCAAGAGCAACAAGTTACTGCTTGCTGTTTCTGTTAAAGACCTATTAACGATTGCTTCAAACTAAATCTTGGCTGATGAAAATATCTCTACTTGATTTGAGGACCTTTTATTATTTATTGGTTTCAAATTTTGAGGTTTACCCAATTCCAACCATTACAAATCAATTTTTATTATATGGAATAGTTCATGATTACATATTGCTAGTGATGTATGAGATGTGCTTATATATGGTGTAGCTTTATTTTTTTCTCTATTCTTCTTCTTAACTTAATAGAAGACTTTTGCATTTGTTTCAACATCTACGGTTTTGTATTTTTGCAGGTTTATGGTGGGAAAGGTGAACAAAAACATAGACAAATTCAATTTGGTGGTAGTGCGCAACAGGTAATCCATTCTTTTTGGATATGATAATTACTAGTTAATGCGAATCAGAATCCTCTAGAATTCTTAGGTACTCTACCTAATACCATCAGAAAAGGTGATCCCAAAAAAAAAAAAACTATAATGTTGAAGGCATCCCATCATTATGTATGGCATGGATTGGTGTCCTGTGCTTCCTAATGGTGCAGCCGCTTCCTACGCTTAATGGTAGCCATAGGTGGACCTTAGTGCCAAAGGAAATCCTAAGGGATTGGCTCAAGTGGTAAAGGATTTTGGTGGCATCCCCATCAAGTCTAAAGTTCGAATTCCCTTGGGTGCAAACAATTTCTTGGGGCGGGACCACTAGCGAAGTCAAAGTCTTACCCGATCCATGTAGAGGAGACACTTTTTATGGATCCAGAGTTTGCCTAATAGGATGGGTACATGAAGTGGCACTGCTGGGGGGGGGGGTGCGCTGGGCTTCCTAATGGTGCAGCCGCTTCCTATGCTTACTTGTAGCCATAGGTGGACCTTAGTGCCAAAACCCTAAGGGGTTGGCTCAAGTGGTAAGGGTTTTGTGGCATCCCCATCAAGTCTAAAGTTCGAATTCTCTTAGGTGCAAATAATTTCTTAGGGCCAGGTCCATTGGCAAAGTCAAAGTCATACCCGATCCATGTGGAGGGGACACTTTTTACGGATCCAGAGTTTGCTCGACAAGGATGGATACATGAAGTGGCGCCATTTAAAAAAAAGTCTTAGCTCCAAAGGAGGGCCCATCTACCCTCCAATTTGAAAATTTCTTCAGACAGTTTTTCTTATCTTTAACTGATTGGTTCCTTATTATATCACTTTAATTGCACATTGATCCCTAGTTTATGTCTTTCTTTGCCTCAAACCCCCCTTAAGAACTAGATTTTCTGCTGTGGAAAAAGAGAGTTATTTTAAGATAGTAAGTAATCAAAGATATCTGACGAAAGAATTTAATCTCCTCTCACCCACACGGTTTCTTATGTTGAAGGGGTTCCTCTTCTCATATGAATTATAATTTCTTTTTCATATCCTATTAGAAGATAAAAAGTGGATACTATGCAAAAGGATAATCCATTTTCTCAAGGACTAAGAAAGGTTCAGAAAATTATTCCCTATTCATTGTGTTATTTGATAATAGTTTGAGTTGCAAGAGGATGTCTTTGCAGTTGTTATTATGGGGGCAAATGGACCACTAAGAACTTTCATTGTTGGTTTAAGTGTTCTATTGTTGAGTAAGAGATTCTTGTAGTATAACTGCTTGATTATATTCTAATTATATTGAAAAATGCTGCATGAAATACATAAATGTTGATTATGTTGTGGGAAATAGCTAATATTGATATCTTGGGGAAAAAAGAGAGTGGGCTTTCTTTTTTCCCTAGAAATGAAGATGCTGATTGATTTTTTTCTTTTTCTTTTTTTCTTTTCTTTTCATATAGAATATGAATATGTATAATCTAGGTTCTCAATTGTATTTAATTTTTTTGAAACTTTTGGATGTTTAACAGGTAGCATTGGCAAAGCAGAGGGTAGACGAGTACATATATTCTCAGTTGATACAACAAGCCAGCGCTCAACAGTCAGCGTAAATATCCTGCCTTTCAAAAGCTACTTTTTCTTCCATTTGGTTGTTAGGTGTAATAGCATATGACATAATTTAAGGTGTTGGGTATGTAGGTAATAGCTATAGAGCTGGTTTTTTTCATTTGTTGATTTTCCACTTCTAGACTCTGTAGCTCTTGATGGGACAATTATAAACCTGTGTAACGCAGACTAGGTTGATGCAATCACAAGATTAGTGAGGCAACCTCTGAAAATCTGGAATATGAGATAAAAATTTGGATGATGTCTTCCAACATTGATACAAGGTGTAGCTATAGACTAACAATGATGTTGTTCTTTTTTTCTCTGTGGGTATGGTGGATATTATGTGTGTCATGTAATTTAAAGGTTTGATGTGTACTAGGTGTAATTTTGGGTAGTATCCTAGATAATATCCATTTCATGGTCAGAATTTAAAGCTGGTACATCTATTGGTGTACATAATTCCACATTATTTAAATTTTTTAAAAGATGTGTCAATACTGACTTTATATATACCATTAGATACACTAATTTTAAATTCTTACCATGAAATGGAGAAGATCATTCCTTGGTATATTGCTGATCAGGTATTATATGGATCCGTGAGTCACGATTTGGTTATGGTATTTCAAATTTTTGTGGAGGATATTTAAAAAGGAATTATCATAATGAAGAAAAGATGCATGTCTGAAAAAACCATGTCATTTTTGGGTCCATTGAAAAAGCTAATAGACCTGTTTTTTCAGTTTGCAGAGTTGATGAAGATGGAACATCAAAGTTGTCTTGCCTCCTGTTCAAATAGCAATCTTAATTTCTGTTCCTGATTGAATCCCAACTGTTTCTTTAGTGTTTCATTAGTCTTCGTCAGTTTTGGTGGCTTTTTCTCTTTCGATGCAACAAGTGATGGTTGGCTATAAAAGAGAGTTGAATATCAAGGTGTTTTCATTCGACAATGTAGGGTTTGCATAGGAATGTGGTTGATGTGTGAGGACTCAACTCCAATGACTCGTTATAGACTATACTTTTAGTTGTGTTTGATTAGTACTAATCACAGTTCACATGCAATGCTTTGTGCTACTTGATGGATTTTCTTGGTGAGTCAGTTTCTCCGTCTGCTTGACTGATGGGCTTGGGGTATAAGATATTTCCGTTTCATGTTTAAAATTTAAATTTAATGTATCTAACAGTGAACATAATGTCAATGTTGGCAAGTCTTTCAAAAAAGTTTAAAATTTTAAAAAATAAATAAATAAATAAAAGAGTAGGATTCTCTCAATTTCAATTAAACTGGAAAGCTCAAATAATCTTGTCAAGCATCTACAAGAAGCATCTACAAGAATCTCTGAGAACTCCATATTATCCTGAAAATTCCAATTTTAAATGGTCATAGGAGAAACAAAGTTCCCAGCATGTTCAAGGTTGTTTTGAGGATGGTTTTAGAAATGGGTTTCATTGCCTTCTTGCACTTCTCTCATAAGGATGTGAGACAACTTTCAGAACCTAAGATTAATAGAGAAGAATATAGGGAAAATCCAGTTGATCCAGGTGTCATAGAACCAAAATTTCTCAACACCAGTTGATGCATTCTTACTCCATTCTATAATGGGCATTTTCCATATCAAACTCTAGAGCCACTAAACCACCATTCCTTTTAGTGCTTTATAATATGAAAATTTTTGTGCGCAAGAATGATGTTTTTTCCTAAATCAGGTGATTTGGTTTGAGGAGAAGGTAAGTGTGGAAGAAGAAAATCTTTCCATCATAACAGTATGAATTATTTTCGGTTGTTACTTCTTGGTGGGGGAGTTTGCTGTCACATTCTTTTGGAGGGTCCATCCATCCAAAGATGTGAAAGTTCCCAACATTTTTGGTTTTCACTATAATAAATGCCGTTAGTTGACAAGAAAATCCACTTTCTTAAATGCGAATAGGTTGTAGCAATTTTGCTATTCAGATTACCAACAAGTCAGACAATAAATTTGAGAGAACCTTTCTAAGGTCCACCTGCACAAGCAAATCTCGAGCAACTCAACTCACCCACTTGTTGGAGCAAATGGACCCATATAGGCTCTCTCTGGGAATCCGGATCCTGTCTTCTTTTGAGCTTTTTCAAATTGCAGTATCACCATGAAGTATTGCAGCAGCCTAAAAACACAGCAATCTAAAGTACAAATCCTAATATTTTAAACCATTGATATCACATATAACAAGCGTCAAGTCAACAATATAAAAACAAACAATTATGTCAACTAATATTACAAAATTGCAAAGCCTATGACTTGGTAAGACCTTATGGCTTGCTCAACTTTGCACGAATACTAGGATACAGAAGCTGGTCTTTGGGTCTTTAACCCAAACAAATTCTCAAATAATTTAGGAGCCATAGGAGGAAGATCACTAGGCCGAGGAGCCATGAAATTGACAATCTTTTCATGAACTTGATACCTGTAAAATCGTAATGCAGGAGAAAAATATGAAAAATATATTCAGATATGCATTAAGTTTACCAAAGTACGAAAATTTTTGCAGGGAAATGAAGGATTAACTTACCTTATCTTGCGACTCTTTGATGCACGCCGATCGACTATCTTTCTCTTCTTAGTTTGCAATCTTTTCAAAGCATAAAACGCAGTTTCTGTGTAATATTGAAGTGTCAAAATCAAGGAGTCAATCACATTGTCTTGCCAGTAATCGTCTTATTTTTTCTTTAACTATGGGACAAGTATGCAACTGGTGTTCCCCAAAAACCAAGCTCAATCAGAAAAGTACAAATAAATTGTGAGCTGCAAGTCTACTTTCTTCTAGACTATAAAGTCAGTTCCAGAAAACCAATCGTAAGATTCATAGACATAGAAAATAAATGGTATTGTTCTTGTCACTGAATTCCCTTGAATTCAATGGGAGGACAAGAAGGTAAAATTTCAGGCAATTATACCCCATCCATGTATCTTCACATCCGCACCAGTGATATCACTGGAATGCCTAGAAGCAAAATATTCTTCCTATATATTTTTTAACGTTCTTCTCTTTTGGATTTTTAAAAGAAAGAAAAAACATAAGAACTCGATGTCACAATTCAAATACACAATCAAACTTATTAGGTATTTTTACACTAGAAACTCAGACTGGATCCCAATTGCAGAAAACATGGATATACAAATTAGAAGCTGCCACAAAAAATATATATATTACCAGATGATGTTGGGTCAATCGTCTCAAAGAATTCCTTCAGTAATTGCTGATAAAATTCGGAGTCATCAAGAAGTTCAGGGTCACCATCAGCTTGTACTTCCTGATCAAAGAAAGGATTTAATAAACATGAAATTATGATGGAAAAAACATAACTTCAATAATTTTTACTCAGTCCACTTTCAAGTGGGGTTCCTAGAAATTAAAATGAACACCATATAATGAACTCAAGTATATGCATAAAAGTAGATTACCTCTCCCCCAGCATTACCCTCCCCCTCAGGACCCTGCCATCAATATAGAATATGCACAAATGTCAAAAAGGATAGCATATTATGAATACCTTGTCCAATTTAGTTTACGTGTTCATGCGAGTGTAAATATGCATTATCTCTTACAGTCAAATGAATAAAGAAGATAATCTTACACTCCCAAATATGCCAACTGTTGATCTCCTCACTTGCATCTGCTTGACCATTCTACTTGGATCTCTCATATAAGCAGCAACTTGCTGACTAATATTCTGTGATTGGAAAATGAAAATTTAGTGAGCATGTTATGGGTAATATAGGGCATGTTGTCAGTCCAGTCACAGAGCCTAACCTGATTAAAAGCTTGCAACTTGCCTTTTATAGCAGCAGCACCAGTTGTCACCTGTGTCTTCCTCTGCCATTTATCTATTGATTTGTCTCTGAAGGAAGCTATTCTATGAGGTACAAACATGAGTAGTGTCGGTTAACTCAAATTTCCCATTAAGAAATTAATCGCACTAGAAGGTTTTTAATGCATGCAAAAGATGAAAGGTTTATATGTAACAAAACTGAAATGCAATAAAGCATGCAAGAGAAGTTGTCAAAGCATGAGCTGTATATATAAACACTATTTTCAATGAAGTATGAGTCTCATTACTAAGATTAAAATAGGGAAGTGGTTTCAGTTTTTAAATTTAAAAAAACCCACAATCCTCCATAGCATTTGATAAAATAGGATGGGATATTCAATACATACCATTTAAGAACAGAAAATAATTTAACAGGGGAAAAGTTGGCTAGTCTAGAAGATGACCATAATACCTCGTATGCATTTGAGAAACCCCTGACCAATCTTCATCTCCTTCAATGTTTGAGTTCTTAGAAGCTTCTGAAAGCTGGGATGAGTTTCCAGAATTACCTTGAGAGGAGAAATATATTAGGATAATCAAGCCACATCAATAACTTTTCATGCAAATATGTAGCTCTTTCTTGAACAGTAATCATAAAACTTATGAACCACAGGTTTATCTTCCTGTGCCTGAAAAACTAAATCAATCTCAATAAAATAACAATAATTCAATAACAAAGTATTTAGCTGAATTGACAAGCTATTGTTGGTTTTACAATCAGATCACAATTTATCATTCGCTTAATGTTAAACAAGGAAATTAGAAATATCAGTACCCCTACAAAAAAAAAAAAGAAGAAGAAGAAGAAGAAGATTAAAAGTCCAATGTGGCAGAAGAAACTATAGAAAAGCACACTATATAGTCGATTGGGTAAATTCTCAACTCAAAATTCCTGAATTTGTAAAAGGATTATAAGTCTCTCAGAGCGATTGGAATTATAATAAGGAAATTGAGATATAGGAAAAAGAATCTGACAAAATATAAGAAGCTTATGGTACAAAGCTTATGAAATAATAAAGCACTGACAAAATATGTGCATACCATCAGTGGATTGATCAATAGAAGGATTCTTCTCGAGCAAAGCCTGTCACAACATAAGTACCACAAGAGGAACAGATAAAATAGAGTGACAAAGCAAAACTTATACAACCAAAACCATAGACTGTTGGTCATATTTTTTGAAGCTGAATGAACACAAGGTAGGCAAAACAACTTTTTAGAACAGTCCTACCTCTTGTAGTCCCAATAGAGAATCTAAAGTCTTCTTAGATGAGGTGATCAGGTCTGAATATGCTGCATTGACGGCCTCATCTGAATGACAGAATGAAGACCTAACTGGATCCTGCAGACAATCCATCATGTTTAGCCGCTATGTTTGAATATAATAGAGGGCCAGAATCAAGTTAAATCAGAGTTTACTTTCAAAAAAGACCTGGGGTAGTCTATTTGAACTTGAGAATACTTTCTGAAGTAAGAATCTGAACTCCAGAGATTTGTCCCAGATAACCTTAAAGAAAAAAGAGAAAGGAGTGTACCATTGTTTAATAACACTCATAAAAAAAGGGGAACAATACATATCAATTGGATTAAAAGAATTAGGGTTCGGAGCACACAAACAACATCCACACCTTTTGGTTTTTCACAGCCTGACCCTTAAGAACATCTTCATCTTTGTGACGCTTCAAATCCTTTAAAATATCTCTGAATGAAATCAAAACTCAAAATAAATAAATGACATTTATAAGCATATATGCATTTATATGTATGGAATCAAGTGCCGGTCTATATATCATGTTGTGTAGTTGAGCCTCTGTTTGTCACCAATACTCTGGATGAGTTCTCCAAGATATCAAAATCATATCTAAAAACTCGCATCCAGCAACTCAAATCAATTTTCAAGTGCATAACAAATGTGACAGACAAAAAGAGTCTCACATCTCCTGCCGCTGAAGACCCTTATACTCTTGCTCAAGCTCTTCGATCTCTGTGTCTCTTCCGCTACCTCCCTCTTCATCTTCCTCTTCCTCTTCAACTTCTTCTCCTTCATCTTCATCGTCTTCTTCTTCATGCTAAAGTAAAAATAACAAGAATCATAAATAGAACTTTAACCCAAAAACAAAAAGAAACAATTACAATATTAACAAAATTCAATGATGATTGTCAAAATACCTTCAATTAACAAGAATCACAAATAGAACATCAACCCAAAAACAAAGTTAAACACACAAACCCAACAATAATATCAATCAAATCCCGGTTATGATTGTTAAAAATATCATCATTTAACAAGAATCATAAAAACCCAAAAACAAAATCACAAACCCAATAACAATATTAATCAAATTCCAACTAAAAAAACAAAAACAAAAACAAAAAATTGCTCACACTTAGATTGTCGTTATCCATGTCATCATCATTGTAATCTTCGAAATCACTGTCGTTGTGTTGCGCTTTTCTCGACCGCTTCGAAGGTAACCCCATTTCAAAACTCTAAGAAATTCAAAGAACCAAATTTATGTGCATTAAAAGCCTTTTCTCCCAAAGTGTTCCCTAACTAACATACACAACTCTAATTGCCAGCTTTGAGCATACACATTTGAATTGACAAAGAAAATCGTTAATTCTAATTACCAAAATAACTTTTTTCACTTAAAAAAAGAACAAGATAAAATCGAACCTTGTTTTGCTCAGTCTAGGGCTTTAGAGAAAAACCCTAGCTCTCTCTCTCTCTCGAAGCATGAACCTGTGAATGTAATTTAGGCTGGGCTTGATATTTGCGGACCATAATGGGTTCCACCGAATAAGGCCCAGGCTCACTCTCTCCCAGCCCATTAAACTATTTGACATGCATGTACTCTCTTTTTTTTATAAATAATAATAAAAAGAAGTTCTTATAATCTTTACCAACATTTTTAATGAGACAGGTTTTTTTCTCATTAGTATTTAGAGAAATTTTTTTAAAAAAATAAAATAAAAGTTACCATACCCTATAATCTAGAATATTCTAATATGATAAGGGTGTTAAAGCAATTGTGGTTGCAATTAGTCTCTCTAACCCGCATTCCTAAACGTTTTAGGTGGTTATATTTTAAACTTTAAATAACTGCAAACCAACTGGTAGGCCAATTAGTGGTTAACCGCAACCAATAGTTATGCAATTATTGAAGAAAAAACGTTAACCATTTTTCAAATAATAGGCTTCTTGGGTCTCTTTTAGCATTTTGAGCCATTTTTGTGCCTCTTTTTGAATTATGTCTTACACCATTTTGGAAATGTTTTATTGTTTTCAACCATTCAAAATCTAATTCACCACACTGCAGAGTTGCATATTTGTTCTTATTTTCAACTTTTCTACGTGTATATATAGAGAGCTATAAACTATCCAATCTTGTTGACTTTCTTGGGAATTTTGCTATCCAAGCAATTGAACTACTCTTACATAAAAGGAGTCCAAAATCCCATATTATATTATAAACCGGTTATCGGTTATTAACTAACTACTTTCGTTATTCCTAAAATTGGTAACTATAATTAAGCCGAGATTGTTATGTGATTGTAGTTATATGACAATTAGCGACTAATAACCACTACTCCGCTTATACACTCCTATGATATGTTTTTTTTCAAAAAAATTGATATATACATAATTATTGATGATATCATAAATAAGCTTCGACTTAAAAGCCTTGGGCATGTTAACAAAAAGTCTACTCGCTAGAAAGGCTAAAAAGCCTAGGAGTCTCCTGCCTACGTACCACAATCCTACAAACTACAAGCTCACTACTTGGCAATTAAATAAATAGTCTAATATATAGATAAACATCATCTTCAAAATGAAAAACGAATCATAAGTGCCCATATTACATACAATTTGAACAATCAATTGCAACAAATCCAAATCCATTTTCATCTACATCAATTTTATCCTCATATTTTCGATATTGTTTCTCCTCATAATTTGAATCTGTTCGGTTGTTACTTCTTGGTGGGGGAGTTTGCTGTCACATTCTTTTGGAGGGTCCATCCATCCAAAGATGTGAAAGTTCCCAACATTTTTGGTTTTCACTATAATAAATGCCGTTAGTTGACAAGAAAATCCACTTTCTTAAATGCGAATAGGTTGTAGCAATTTTGCTATTCAGATTACCAACAAGTCAGACAATAAATATGAGAGAACCTTTCTAAGGTCCACCTGCGCAAGCAAATCTCGAGCAACTCAACTCACCCACTTGTTGGAGCAAATGGACCCATATAGGCTCTCTCTGGGAATCCGGATCCTGTCTTCTTTTGAGCTTTTTCAAATTGCAGTATCACCATGGAGTATTGCAGCAGCCTAAAAACACAGCAATCTAAAGTACAAATCCTAATATTTTAAACCATTGATATCACATATATCAAGCGTCAAGTCAACAATATAAAAACAAACAATTATGTCAACTAATATTACAAAATTGCAAAGCCTATGACTTGGTAAGACCTTATGGCTTGCTCAACTTTGCACGAATACTAGGATACAGAAGCTGGTCTTTGGGTCTTTAACCCAAACAAATTCTCAAATAATTTAGGAGCCATAGGAGGAAGATCACTAGGCCGAGGAGCCATGAAATTGACAATCTTTTCATGAACTTGATACCTGTAAAATCGTAACGCAGGAGAAAAATATGAAAAATATATTCAGATATGCATTAAGTTTACCAAAGTACGAAAATTTTTGCAGGGAAATGAAGGATTAACTTACCTTATCTTGCGACTCTTTGATGCACGCCGATCAACTATCTTTCTCTTCTTAGTTTGCAATCTTTTCAAAGCATAAAACGCAGTTTCTGTGTAATATTGAAGTGTCAAAATCAAGGAGTCAATCACATTGTCTTGCCAGTAATCGTCTTATTTTTTCTTTAACTATGGGACAAGGACAAGTATGCAACTGGTGTTCCCCAAAAACCAAGCTCAATCAGAAAAGTACAAATAAATTGTGAGCTGCAAGTCTACTTTCTTCTAGACTATAAAGTGTCAGTTCCAGAAAACCAATCGTAAGATTCATAGATATAGAAAATAAATGGTATTGTTCTTGTCACTGAATTCCCTTGAATTCAATGGGAGGACAAGAAGGTAAAGTTTCAGGCAATTATACCCCATCCATGTATCTTCACATCCGCACCAGTGACATCACTGGAATGCCTAGAAGCAAAATATTCTTCCTATATATTTTTTAACGTTCTTCTCTTTTGGATTTTTAAAAGAAAGAAAAAACATAAGAACTCAATGTCACAATTCAAATACACAATCAAACTTATTAGGTATTTTTACACTAGAAACTCAGACTGGATCCCAATTGCAGAAAACATGGATATACAAATTAGAAGCTGCCACAAAAAATATATATATTACCAGATGATGTTGGGTCAATCGTCTCAAAGAATTCCTTCAGTAATTGCTGATAAAATTCGGAGTCATCAAGAAGTTCAGGGTCACCATCAGCTTGTACTTCCTGATCAAAGAAAGGATTTAATAAACATGAAATTATGATGGAAAAAACATAACTTCAATAATTTTTACTCAGTCCACTTTCAAGTGGGGTTCCTAGAAATTAAAATGAACACCATATAATGAACTCAAGTATATGCATAAAGTAGATTACCTCTCCCCAGCATTACCTCCCCTCAGGACCCTGCCATCAATATAGAATATGCACAAATGTCAAAAAGGATAGCATATTATGAATACCTTGTCCAATTTAGTCTACGTGTTCATGTGAGTGTAAATATGCATTATCTCTTACAGTCAAATGAATAAAGAAGATAATCTTACACTCCCAAATATGCCAACTGTTGATCTCCTCACTTGCATCTGCTTGACCATTCTACTTGGATCTCTCATATAAGCAGCAACTTGCTGACTAATATTCTGTGATTGGAAAATGAAAATTTAGTGAGCATGTTATGGGTCTTATAGGGCATGTTGTCAGTCCAGTCACAGAGCCTAACCTGATTAAAAGCTTGCAACTTGCCTTTTATTGCAGCAGCACCAGTTGTCACCTGTGTCTTCCTCTGCCATTTATCTATTGATTTGTCTCTGAAGGAAGCTATTCTATGAGGTACAAACATGAGTAGTGTCGGTTAACTCAAATTTCCCATTAAGAAATTAATCGCACTAGAAGGTTTTTAATGCATGCAAAAGATGAAAGGTTTATATGTAACAAAACTGAAATGCAATAAAGCATGCAAGAGAAGTTGTCAAAGCATGAGCTGTATATATAAACACTATTTTCAATGAAGTATGAGTCTCATTACTAAGATTAAAATAGGAAGTGGTTTCAGTTTTAAATTTAAAAAAACCCACAATCCTCCATAGCATTTGATAAAATAGGATGGGATATTCAATACATACCATTTAAGAACAGAAAATAATTTAACAGGGGAAAAGTTGGCTAGTCTAGAAGATGACCATAATACCTCGTATGCATTTGAGAAACCCCTGACCAATCTTCATCTCCTTCAATGTTTGAGTTCTTAGAAGCTTCTGAAAGCTGGGATGAGTTTCCAGAATTACCTTGAGAGGAGAAATATATTAGGATAATCAAGCCACATCAATAACTTTTCATGCAAATATGTAGCTCTTTCTTGAACAGTAATCATAAAACTTATGAACCACAGGTTTATCTTCCTGTGCCTGAAAAACTAAATCAATCTCAATAAAATAACAATAATTCAATAACAAAGTATTTAGCTGAATTGTTGGTTTTACAATCAGATCACAATTTATCATTAGCTTAATGTTAAACAAGGAAATTAGAAATATCAGTACCCCTACCACAAAAAAAAAAAGAAGAAGAAGAAGAAGAAGAAGATTAAAAGTCCAATGTGGCAGAAGAAACTATAGAAAAGCACACTATATAGTCGATTGGGTAAATTCTCAACTCAAAATTCCTGAATTTGTAAAAGGATTATAAGTCTCTCAGAGCAATTGGAATTATAATAAGGAAATTGAGATATAGGAAAAAGAATCTGACAAAATATAAGAAGCTTATGGTACAAAGCTTATGAAATAATAAAGCACTGACAAAATATGTGCATACCATCAGTGGATTGATCAATAGAAGGATTCTTCTCGAGCAAAGCCTGTCACAACATAAGTACCACAAGAGGAACAGATAAAATAGAGTGACAAAGCAAAACTTATACAACCAAAACCAAAATAGACTGTTGGTCATATTTTTTGAAGCTGAATGAACACAAGGTAGGCAAAACAACTTTTTAGAACAGTCCTACCTCTTGTAGTCCCAATAGAGAATCTAAAGTCTTCTTAGATGAGGTGATCAGGTCTGAATATGCTGCATTGACGGCCTCATCTGAATGACAGAATGAAGACCTAACTGGATCCTGCAGACAATCCATCATGTTTAGCCGCTATGTTTGAATATAATAGAGGGCCAGAATCAAGTTAAATCAGAGTTTACTTTCAAAAAAGACCTGGGGTAGTCTATTTGAACTTGAGAATACTTTCTGAAGTAAGAATCTGAACTCCAGAGATTTGTCCCAGATAACCTTAAAGAAAAAAGAGAAAGGAGTGTACCATTGTTTAATAACACTCATAAAAAAAGGGGAACAATACATATCAATTGGATCAAAAGAATTAGGGTTGAGCACACAAACAACATCCACACCTTTTGGTTTTTCACAGCCTGACCCTTAAGAACATCTTCATCTTTGTGACGCTTCAAATCCTTTAAAATATCTCTGAATGAAATCAAAACTCAAAATAAATAAATGACATTTATAAGCATATATGCATTTATATGTATGGAATCAAGTGCCGGTCTATATATCATGTTGTGTAGTTGAGCCTCTGTTTGTCACCAATACTCTGGATGAGTTCTCCAAGATATCAAAATCATATCTAAAAACTCGTATCCAGCAACTCAAATCAATTTTCAAGTGCATAACAAATGTGACAGACAAAAAGAGTCTCACATCTCCTGCGCTGAAGACCATATACTCTTGCTCAAGCTCTTCGATCTCTGTGTCTCTTCCGCTACCTCCCTCTTCATCTTCCTCTTCCTCTTCAACTTCTTCCTTCATCTTCATCGTCTTCTTCTTCATGCTAAAGTAAAAATAACAAGAATCATAAATAGAACTTTAACCCAAAAACAAAAAGAAACAATTACAATATTAACAAAATTCAATGATGATTGTCAAAATACCTTCAATTAACAAGAATCACAAATAGAACATCAACCCAAAAACAAAGTTAAACACACAAACCCAACAATAATATCAATCAAATCCCGGTTATGATTGTTAAAATATCATCATTTAACAAGAATCATAAAACCCAAAACAAAATCACAAACCCAATAACAATATTAATCAAATTCCAACTAAACAAAAACAAAACAAAAATTGCTCACACTTAGATTGTCGTTATCCATGTCATCATCATTGTAATCTTCGAAATCACTGTCGTTGTGTTGCGCTTTTCTCGACCGCTTCGAAGGTAACCCCATTTTCAAAACTCTAAGAAATTCAAAGAACCAAATTTATGTGCATTAAAAGCCTTTTCTCCCAAAGTGTTCCCTAACTAACATACACAACTCTAATTGCCAGCTTTGAGCATACACATTTGAATTGACAAAGAAAATCGTTAATTCTAATTACCAAAATAACTTTTTTTACTTAAAAGAAGAACAAGATAAAATCGAACCTTGTTTTGCTCAGTCTAGGGCTTTAGAGAAAAACCCTAGCTCTCTCTCTCTCTCGAAGCATGAACCTGTGAATGTAATTTAGGCTGGGCTTGATATTTGCGGACCATAATGGGTTCCACCGAATAAGGCCCAGGCTCACTCTCTCCCAGCCCATTAAACTATTTGACATGCATGTACTCTCTTTTTTTTATAAAAAATAATAATAATAATAATAATAATAATAATAATAATAATAAGAAGTTCTTATAATCTTTACCAACATTTTTAATGAGACAGGTTTTTTTCTCATTAGTATTTAGAGAATTTTTAAAAAACAATAAAATAAAAGTTACCATACCCTATAATCTAGAATATTCTAATATGATAAGGGTGTTAAAGCAATTGTGGTTGCAATTAGTCTCTCTAACCCGCATTCCTAAATGTTTTAGGTGGTTATATTTTTAACTTTAAATAACTGCAAACCAACTGGTAGGCCAATTAGTGGTTAACCGCAACCAATAGTTATGCAATTATTGAAGAAAAAATGTTAACCATTTTTCAAATAATAGGCTTCTTGGGTCTCTTTTAGCGTTTTGAGCCATTTTTGTGCCTCTTTTTGAATTATGTCTTACACCATTTTGGAAATGTTTTATTGTTTTAAAACATTCAAAATCTAATTCACCACACTGCAGAGTTGCATATTTGTTCTTATTTTCAACTTTTCTACGTGTATATATAGAGAGCTATAAACTATCCAATCTTGTTGACTTTCTTGGGAATTTTGCTATCCAAGCAATTGAACTACTCTTACATAAAAGGAGTCCAAAATCCCATATTATATTATAAACCGGTTATCGGTTATTAACTAACTACTTTCGTTATTCCTAAAATTGGTAACTATAATTAAGCCGAGATTGTTATGTGATTGTAGTTATATGACAATTAGCGACTAATAACCACTACTCCGCTTATACACTCCTATGATATGTTTTTTCAAAAAAATTGATATATACATAATTATTGATGATATCATAAATAAGCTTGACTTAAAAAGCCTTGGGCATGTTAACAAAAGTCTACTCGCTAGAAAGGCTAAAAAGCCTAGGAGTCTCCTGCCTACGTACCACAATCGTACAAACTACAAGCTCACTACTTGGCAATTAAATAAATAGTCTAATATATAGATAAACGTCATCTTCAAAATGAAAAACGAATCATAAGTGCCCATATTACATACAATTTGAACAATCAATTGCAACAAATCCAAATCCATTTTCATCTACATCAATTTTATCCTCATATTTTCGATATTGTTTCTCCTCATAATTTGAATCTGTTTAATATAATCTATCGTGATTGCCGTGATAAATATTTAAATAAAACAAACAATCCCACATTCCCACTGTATGAGACGTTGTCACAAACCAGGACATAATTACAAACATGTATCCTGGCCTTTTTAATTAGTTTATTTGACCAAGCCTAGCTAGCTTTCTCGAGAACCAAACAGAAGCTAAGATCCAGCTCGAATAAGGAAAACGTGAACATGTGGACATGACCCCAAAAAGAAAAACAACCCGCACGTGCAATCATAGCCGAGCGAGGCAGTGGGACCCACGTGTCGCATGCACACGCTTACCAAGCAAAAGCTGTAAGATTCTTCGAGTTTTATGTAAACCTCTCTACACGTGCAATCACCGGCATGTCATTGCACTAATTAGTGGTATATATAATCGTGCACATGCACGTGCATGTTGCCAAACAAAATCTATCCCTAATCAAGGGATGAGATCGTGGGAGTTGATCGGACGGTGCGGAGTGCATATTGCGGTTCTTCCATTCGTTTCCAAAGACCATTTATGGGAACTGGGAAGTGACATTAATTGGGATGAGACTTTGAGCCAAATGATTAGAGCTGGCTTTGACTAAAACTTTCTTTGACCGCACGTGACCCACAGTTGTGTTTTGCTGTACTTAGCATTGTATACTAAAGAGGATATGATATATACTAAGCATAAATAAGTGAAAAATATGTTACCCAAGAAGGAAAAAAATATATATATATATATATATATATACGCGTAATTAATTTTCATACATTTTTTAACAAATGCTAAACTTACAAAGTTTTCTCTTTAAAATTGGTTTTCAAGTAATATATTACCATCCCACGAAAGAAGATTACACATTTTTCAAAATAATAGATTTCATCGAATAATAACACATCATTTAAAAGTCAACTTTTAAGATAAAATTTGGTAAGTGCAACATTTTTCTAATAGAATATGTGATATATCTCTAAAGTATGTGATTTTCGCGTATATGTAAAAATCACGTATATTAATTTATTAGACTGTGTCAAGAATATTTCCCTTCCACTAACTTCACTTTTAGGATTTATTTTTTTAGCATGAGATAAGATCTCCATTAAGCTGTGTGACCTGTTTAATGACACCCATTCATGCAAAGACACCAACATGTATACACCCATGTGCATGTTGTTCACTTTGGGGTGTCGTCTACCATTTTAAGCCATAAAAATAGATAGAATCTCATGGGGTGTGGATGATGAAGATTGAAGAGTACTGTCTATAGAAAAGCAAAAAGGCTTGAGATAGTAGGGGAAACTTTAAATGAAATGTTTGTGATGTGATTATTAATACGAAAGAATAATAATATTCTGACTCTATAAAGGATAAGGCCGGCCGGAAGGCATATATCATATATGGTCTAGGAGAAAAGATGGGAACTTTCTAATGTTTTAAACTTGCAATGAATGTAAGTCAAGGTCTTCTGTACTAGTAACAATAATTAACCCATTTTTACCTTTATATATATAAAAGAAGTAGTTAACTTATGAAGATATAAACTAATTACTTTAATTTAAGAAAAAACCTCATTTATTTCCTAAATTATCACAAAGTATTAAAATTTGCAATGTATCAACTCCTTAATCGTAATGAAAGAAACAAAAATAATCAAAATACTCCATTAATAGTAATAATAATAATAACGTGAAAAAACATAGACCCACGTGACACACTACGCAAATAATAAAGTGAAAAAACGTAGACCCACGTGACCCATGACTTGCGCCGTGGGTCATTAGCCCCTTTTTAAGGTTTTTTTTTTTGACATTTTTTGGTTTTTTAATGTTAAATTTGTAATTAAGGGTATATTTGTTTTTTTAAAAAATAAAATAAAATTATAGAACAATACAAAACATTTCACTTGTTAGCCATTTGAGTTAACGGAAAACCCTAAGAATAAACGCATTGTAAATTTTGTAAAGCTTGGTAGAGCAAGGGATAATTAAGTAAAGTTTCTCTTTAACTTAACTAAATCTTGATCCCAATATTAATTAAGTGACAAAAATATAGAGAGTAATAATGATAACAACCAAACAAAAGGGAAAAGACAGGATATACCTATGTAACATAATTAATAATCTTCCATCGTCCTATAATTTCTTTACAGGAACCATCATGATCACCAACGTCGTCATTATCTCTTCTTCTCTTTTCTTTTGAACAAATCATAATGTCTCATGATGACCTTTTTCTACACCTTCTGCTGGGGACAACATGACAAATTATACTACTTTTGATCGAGGAATTGTCTGACCATGAAGGACAAACATCCGTCTACTTTAATTCTCTCACAAACTCTCTTAATAATTTGTCCGCGATCATATTTTAGCAACTGAAGTAATAAAAATCATGAAAATTAACACATCAATTTATAAGAGATTTGTAATAAAAATGAGTAAGAATAATGATATACACATATCTTATCTCACTTTCATATCACTGAAATAATATATATAGCACACATCAATTCTACGTTCAATCTTTATTAAAATCAAAATCAAAAGCTAATAAGCATTATTACATCAGCTTAAAATTATGAGAATTATATGAAATATAAGTATTTGGAATTAAAGTGCGTTTGACATTATGATTTCATAGATAAAAAAGTACGATTTTAAAAATTTGTGATTTGAAAACGCAAAAACCTATGTTTTCAAATCTAATTAATAAGGTGTTTTTTTTAAACGCTCAATTTTAGAGGCCAAATTACAATTTTAAATGTCAAACCGTAATTTTGTCAAACCCTTAACTGCGTTTTTAAAAATTGTGTCACATCAGATATCCAAACCGAATCTCTTACAAGGTTGTAATATTCCCAATGACACGGTTCCAATAAACTAATGTTTTTCTAATACTATTATTAGAAACTCCCATTAATTATTATGAAAAAGTAGTTCATAAAAATTGGATTCTCTTGATCTTTTGTTCAAAAGAAAAAGTAATCTTATAGTATGTTTGAATGTAAATCTGTGTCTCTCATTGTTAGGATCTCCTTCGTAGACTCCCATGATAATGTCGATTTAAAGGTTTGAAAGTGGATTAATTGAGCTGTATTACTGTATTAGGAAGTGTAATTTAATCCTAATGCATGTTTGAATCTCTCACGTGGGGGGAGAGCCTCGTACGGACGCGAGATGGGATCCCATGATTGGAGGAGAACACGTGGGACAGCTTGGCATACACGTGGGGGGATCTAATCATATGCCGACCAACTCCCTTATTTTCGAATCATCATATGCTAAGTTCTAGATGCACACACTCATATGTCCTACAACTAGCTAGGACAATTACCCACAAATAAATATAAATAAAGTACTATATTAGGATAATCATTTAATATAAACCCAACAAATTAAAAAAAGAGAGGACAATATTGAAAAAAATAAAAAATAAAAATGCATTATTATGTTTAATGCAAGCCAAAGGCTACTCTAAAAGTTTGGTAAATATTACTTCCTTTAGGTCGTCCTCTTTCTCAATAGATAAGCCACAAGTTTTGCCTTTGGTGGGTGTGTACACACATATTTCAATTGGCCCAATGGATTCCATTCCAATTTTTCCAAACCAAACCCTAAGATGCTTATTATGTAAGAGAGGTATATAGTCTCTCTCACTTTTTAAGTAATTGTATTTGCTCCACTAATAAAAAATAAATAATTTAAAAAAAAAAGTAATGTTGAACCATCTTCTTAGTATTTTATTTTTTCTCTTGGGCAAATATCAAAACAAGAAAACAAATGAGAGTTACAATAGGGCTGAGTCACTAGATATCAGTCCCATGTATTTTTGGTACAAGTAAATGGATGGGAACTAAATATCAAATGATATATATAGATTTGTAGCCTACTTACCAAGATTGTGCAAATGCATTAGCATTTTTGTTGATTTTTTTAAATTTTTTTTTTATGACTCGAAACATATTGCATAGCACGTGTCAGCATGTGATTAAAAGATGGTATGGACCGCCAAAGTCATTCACTTTCCACTTGATTGTTTGGAAGAAGACCTTAGTTTTCTACAAGGGTCGTGCTCCCAATGGCATGCCCAACAACTTAAGCATGCATCAATGTAGTGCCACCGAGGGGGGCCTTGTTGGGACCAGCCCTCACCAAGTACGGTTATTCTTTATGCTCTCACATAATCCTTTCGCATTTTGCTCTTGCATCAACTAAGTGTACGTGGTGAAAATATAAGAAATTATCAATTTACAACACACACAGTTCCTTGTTTAAAACATTTTGAAAGTTATTAAGTGTGAACACTATCTTAATGTATAAACACAAATGCACCAAACCTTAAAGTGTCCACAGAACATGTTAAAAGGCTTTAACAAAAATTTGGATTCTTCGATCACTGAACATTCGATGCTACGTACCATCAATCATTCAATGCAAACCCTAAGGTGAACAACGTTCGACAATTACATGCTAATAAACTTAGACATTTCTACCATTTTGCTCCTGCATGGGATGACTATATAACTATCCTTTCGTCTAAAACCTTTATTTTGGTCATTCCCAACCTCTGAAATCCTTAGGGCGAGAATGATAAAGAAAATGGGAGAGAGAAAGAAGGTTTTCTTGGAACGTTTCACTTCTCAAGTTTGGGAAGCTCTACCGTTTGGTGCTTATTGTTTTTCGATTGGGGAACCACACAATATAGGCTTTAGAAAACTGCATTTACCCATTATGCAATTTACAATATCCTTCCTAAATTATTAATTGAAGTAATTAATATTATATGTCACCCCCTATTCTCCCATCCCCATCTTCAAATTCTATGCCGTATGGTTCTCCATAACATTTAGTGCATGAAGATTAATTTTTTGATCGGGGAATCATGACACATAAGCTTTTGAGGATAAGAGGAACCATCCCTTATCCCCAAAAGCCTATATGGCATTGTCCTCCATAGCATTTATGGTGTATGAAGATTGATTTTTTGATTGGAGGATCATGCCACATAGGTTTTTTTAATTATTTAATTATTATTAAAAAATAATAAATTTAATCAATTAATTAATATTTTAACAAATTTTATATTTTGCTAGTGACAAGTTTTATGTCTTGAGGTGCTACACAATTGGCCAAAATAAAGTTAGTAATGTAATTGAAGCTATTCAATTTATTTATTTACTTTTGCTCCAATTGTTCATTGAGTTACTTATTAATGAGCTAAAAAAGAAAATTGTAAGGAGAAATTCTATGTCCACATATGGTATTGATTGATGACACCGACATTTTCTTCTGTCTTATTGGTTGTTGTGTCTCCATCTATTTTCAGAGCTGATATTTCTGTCATTTTCAAATAGTAAATTGGTTTTTTTTTATTATTATTATTATTATTATTATTGTTCAAGGTTGGCTTGAAATTACAAGCAAATGGCAAATCTAGCCTATAGAGATTTACCATTGTCGTGGATTTTGTCATTCTACAATCTTCTTATAATCTTCTTCTTTGAATTAAAAAAAGGAAAAAAATTGTTAAATTCGTACACGTGGTTTGAGTTTGTAACAAATAATTTTTGAGGATTTTAAATGGGATAAATAACAAATTATTAACTCTATCTCATACAAATGTCAGCTATTTTTTCCATGGCAAGATTATTATAAAACTACATAACTTTAAAAGGTTATGGGCTGTATGGCTATGAGTGGCCGACAACGAATTAAAGCTGAATTTTTTATTTTTTAAGATAAACTTTAATTTCATAATGACAGTGTTGAAAAAATAGCCAAATTTTGTATGATGTTATTTTATTTGGTACACATACAACAACGAAGAGTTATTTGTCACTTTTGTCAAAAATATTGCTGTTCAATAGGCTGTTATAAGACGATCATATAACTAGAATATCATGATTGTAAAAGTTAGTTTTTGTTTTTCTTTTACAAGTAATGATCTAATGATTAATTTTCAAAATCACATTATCAAGTTATATGATAATCAATAATATTGCTCTTTGTAAAAAATGACAAATTTTCCTATAAAAAGCCCATAACAAATGAAGAAGAAAAAAATTTAGCCTTTGTTTAGGGTCTTATAAAAGTAAAATTTAACATCAAACACATTGATAAGAAAAGTAATACTACATACTTAACTTCCATCTCACTTGGTTGACATGATAGTAATACCACATCAATCTAACAAGATTCATGTCAGAGTGTAGAATTGAGCATTTAAAATTAAGGATAAATATAAAATTAGTCTATGTGGCATGTGGTTGGCCTAATTACAAATTATTCTATGAGATATAAAAATTAATTCAAAAATTCCTGTGATTAACCTAAATAACAAATTACTATTGAAGTTAATTTTCGTTCAATTATTTAACAAAATTCGTTATTTTGACATGTCTCCCATTTATCTGTTCTAAATTTTGAATATTTGACTAATAAATTAAGTGGGTTTTAGGTCTAGTAAAACACATCAAATTAATTGCCAAATGTGTATTAATGGGAATTAAAGCTGAAATGCGAGTAGGATTTGCATGCTCCCTTGTGACCTCCACGTGAATGGTGGGTGATGATGATGGATGCGCGCGAGCATGAATCTCCGCCATCATGATGAGATCATGATTTTCCCGGCGCGCGCGCGTGGTGCAAACGTGCATGCCCCTTGCTAACGCGCTTGCTCTACCCCGTCAACGGTCAACGCCAATAAAGTCGCTTTATAGACAGATTGGTTATAAAAACCCCTGACCGTGGTGAAAAAAATAAACTAATAAAATAATAAATAAATAAAAAATACGAATCTCGCTTTGTCCATGCGAATCCCAGAAAGAGTGAGAGAGAGAGAGGATCCAATGATTGTAGAGAAGTGCGTGGTCGGTTTAGCAAAGACAATGTGACACGCACGAGTGCAATCATGGGACCACGTGTTGCCACATGGCTAAACACGTCATGTTGGTGCACGTGAACTTGTGCATGTTCCCCACGTGACCCCCACTCTGCCCTGTCCCCGCAAAATTAAAATTTTAAAATTCCAGTATTGCCACATAAATTTTAGATAAATTTTTAAATGTCTCAAACGTCATCTAATTGTTTGGCTTGGCTTGCCTTTATCTCTTAAGTTTTTTTTTTTTTTTTTTTCAGAAGAAAAAATTGCATGTAGAGAAAAGAGAGCCTTAAATTTTTTTTTTAAAAAAAAAGAAATTTAATTTAGAAATTGAGTCAATATTTAGTTTAAATTGTGGCTGTTTCATACATCGTAAGAGAATGACTAATGTTAAAGAGCCAAATAAATAAATTCAAAAAAAAATAAATAAACTAACGTAGCTAGAGTTTTTAAATTAAAAAAAAAAATTGTAATTCTCTCGCTTGTCTTGCCACGTCAGTTTAAAAATTTTTATGGGTTTATCTCTTTAACTTTCTAGTACTTCTCAAAGAAAATGTCCTTAAGATGTCAAAAAGAAAAAATTTGTCATCAAATTTTGTTAAAATATTTAACAGATTTTATTAGATAAAATGCCAATGCAAATAAAATAGAGATACTTATCACTCTTAATAAAAAAAATATAAATCTATAAAACTAAAAAAGTAAATTTCTAATTTTAGTTTAATATATTTATGTATTTTTTATTTTTTTTATTAAAAGTGACATCGCTGACATGGCATTTATCGAAATATTTGTTATTCATCGGAAAAAATATGAATAATGACAATCACGTAACGTAAGTGCAGCAAAACATGGGAAAGAGCAAGTGAATGATTGGGTGGTGGGGACTTGATGGTCCAAAAGTCCGAAGGAGAGGCACGTGACAATCACGCTACGAGATTTGTGAAAGATTTGGTGGGTGGGGAAGAGGAAGACACCTTTAGTTTCCATAAAGTTCCGATTCGTTACGTCAAATCCAAGTTGATGTGAAGCATAATAATACCAACAAATATTTCCAGCCCCAAAAATTCTTAACATAAAATTCATTATTGGATCTCAAATACAACAAATATATGTGAAGTCAATTTATATGACATACGACGTTGATGGATAACATTGTAAATTATCCTTGATTTAACGTTACATGAACATTCTTCATTTCAAAATAAATGTGAAGAATCTTATTATATGACGTGGTCTTCGTAATATTTAGCGTATAAAAATTAATTTTTGTTTAAAAAATCATTTTAGATGGATTTTAGAGAGACGAGACTCATGAGATAGACCATTCCCATCTCAAAGCTTATGTGCCGTGATCTCAATAACATTTAGTGCATATTGTTTTGCGGTTGGAAAACCATGCTATATAGGCTTTAGCGTTTAGAGGATGAGCAGCCATTAATATAATTACTTGTACCCATTGTTATATTTTTAGAAAAATGCAATTTACAATATCCTTCCTAAATTATTAAGCAAAGTAATTAATGTTATACATCATCCCCGTCCTCCCATCCATCTCTATTTACAAAGCTATTTTCAAAGTTTATGTCACCTGGTTTTCTATAACATTTAGTTCATAAATATTAATTTTTTGGTTGGAAGATCGTGATTCATGGCACATAAGTTTTAGAGGGATAAAGGAGATCATCTCTCATCCTCAAAAACCTATGCGTCGTAATCCTTCGTAATAATTGGTGTATGAAGATTAATTTTTGGTTGAAAAATGTCTCACATAGGTTTTATTGTTTTAGAAGATGATAAGTGATGAATATAATTACTAAAATTAATTATTATCTTTTTGGAAAAATACATATACTATTCAAATTATGCAATTTACAGTATCATTCCTAAATTAAAATTGTTAATTGAAGAATATCTCCAAAATTACTAAAATATTGTAATATATTCCTTCTGTTCTAAAATATGACAAAAACACATTCAGTAAAAAATAAAATTATAAAAATGCATGTGGGTCTTCCTCATACTCATGGCCACCATGGGTTGCTTTCTTTTAATTATTATTTTTAAAAAATTATGGCCATTTTACCTTTTTAAGGACAAAAGAAATACATTGTAATTTCTTAGTAGTTTGAGGGATATTACTACATTTCTAATTTAGTATTTAATATTTAAAAATTGACAATGTACTCTCAACAAGTATCAAAAATTTGCAATTTGATTCATCCGTCAATAATTTTTGTTTTCTCTTACAAAAATTATTGAAATGACCTAATTATCCATTTAAAAAAAAAACCAAAAAATTGGGGATGGCTACTGCTGCCCCTAAATTTTATTTTATTTTATTTTGATTTATTTAATTTGAGGCATTTTTGAAATTCTCTCAAAAATAAGGGCAATTTTGGAAAGTATAGGCAAGAAATGCAGGTGAGCAATTTTCATCAAATTAGACCAAAATTGCTAACGAATGGGTCGCATTGTAAATTCTGTATATGTTGTTGGGATACATTGATATTTTTTAAATATTAAAGACTAAATTAAAAATCGATTGAATGAAACTTTAAAAGAGTTAAGTATAATTTTTTTTTAATTAAAAGTTGGAAGAACATTACAAATTGCATGATAATTTATTAATTCATAGAAGTGTGTATACTTTTTCCGATATTTTTTTTAAGTAAAAAATGAGTCTTACTCAACTCCGAAATGATGTGATGGA
This sequence comes from Carpinus viminea, assembly GCA_013348765.1. Lineage (NCBI taxonomy): Eukaryota > Viridiplantae > Streptophyta > Magnoliopsida > Fagales > Betulaceae > Carpinus > Carpinus viminea. The sequence continues at coordinate 13,427,049 of CP054668.1, forward strand.
TACCAAATATCTGCCACAGCTTTCTTCAATGGCAATATCGATACGAAATAACTAGTCGATATGATTGTGGAGTGAATCCTCACTTCATTTTTGTTCCTATTTGAATCATTTTTTGTCAGAAGATTTTTCTGATTTTGGTAGTGGATTTTGTTAAATTATTAATTATTTTAAAAACATAAATTAATAAAAATATGATTAATTTAATTATTTAATTAATATTTTAATAGCTTTATACTCTTTTGTTGACAATCTTTATGTCTTGAGGTGCTACACAATTGGCCAAAATAAAGCTAGTAATGTAATTGAAGCAATTCAATTTATTTTTTTTATTTTTGCTCCAATTGTTCAGTGAGTTCCTTATTAATGTGCAAAAAAAGAAAATTGTAAGGAGAAATTCTACGTCCACATATATATTGATTGATGACACTGACATTTTCTTCTGTCTTATTGGTTGTTGTTGTTGTCTCCAACCAGTTGTGCCGGATAACATAGCATTTTCCGAGCTGATATTTCTGTTATTTTCAAATAATATACTGGTATTTATTTATTTAATTAATTATCATTATTATAATGAACTATTATTCAAGAGTTGCTTGAAATTGCAAGCAAATGGCAAATCTAGCCTATAGAGATTTAGCGTTGTCGTGTATTTTGTCATTGTAAATGGGATTGGGTAGGTCTCGTCATCCCAATACCATTGTCTTTCAAACTGTTTAAACTGTTTTCTTCGTGGGAGTCTAACTTGATTTGAAAGAAGAAAAAAAAAAAGAATTGTTAAATAAAAACTTGACACGTTATATAAAAACTCTAAATATAATAGAAATAAAAATATTATATCTTTAATTCAAATAAATTTTATGAACTTTTTTATTTATTCTAACTCAATGCCTACCACCGAACATCTGATACGTCAACATTGAAATCTCCAAAACCAACCAAGACGATGACTTTGGTAGTTTTGTCGATGTGTATTTTGTCAAGAAAACAAAAATTATATGATGTGAAAGGTTATATTATTTTTTAGTATTTCAAACTTATGTGCTTGCTTCTTATTCGATAGTGCAAAACCAATGCCCAATTTATGAGAGTGGGCAACAACCAATGCCCAATTTTATTTATTTATTTTCTAATTTTTAAGATAAAATTTTAATTTCATAATGATAATGTTGTAAGAATAGCCAAAATTTGTGTGAAGTTATTTGCTACTCATACATACAACAAAAGAGTTATTTGTCGGTTTGTCAAGGGTTATTTGCTATTTAATAAACTATTATAAGACTGTCATATAACTTAGAATGACATGACAGTTAAAATTGGTCTTTACATTTCTTTACAAATAATGATTTAATAGTTATTTTTATAATCACATCATAAACTTGTATGACAGTTATGCGACAGTCTAATAAATATTATTACTCTTAGTCAAAACCGTAAACTAAATGACAAAATTTTCCTAAAAAAAGGCCATAGCAAATGAAAATAAAAAGGAAAATGCTACATTTCCTCCCCGTGTTCTTCTCCCATCCTTCTACTTTTTAAAATTATCATTGAATTTGAAAAACAAGATAATAGGAGAAAAAATAGGAGATGATGTGCTACTTAGGAGAAAAAATAGGAGATGATGTGCTATTTATTCAACTGTCATCTCACTCGACTAACATGACAAAGTCCATCCGTTCTTAAATAATTTTTTATTAAAAAATAAAAAAATTTAAATAGTAGCAACTGAAATGAAAATTGAGTATTTAAAATTATATATATTTTTTCTTAATTACTTTCATAATTATCCACTGGTATTTCAATTAATGAAGGAAATATGAGCACCAATGGGCTGTTACTACCACCAACAAACGTTGATTTTTTGACTAATAAATTGAGTGTTTTTCAGGTCTCGGAAAGCTGAGCAAATTAATTGCTAAATACGTGTATTAATTAATGAGAATTAAAGTTGAAAAAAAGCGGGGGGGGGAGTACGATTTGCATGTTCCCTTCACAGGGGTAACCCCAATACACCACCACCTAACCGTAACCTTTCCTTCTCTGACTCATGACCGGACCCCACCAAACCCCCCCCACACTCTCCACTCGCGCTCCGAACTCCACGCGCCGAGATCAAATATGCGGACCCACCACCCTTTGAATGACACTCGTTTGATTTGATGCTGGCATGCTGGTCAAAAGCCCATGTCATGGGCCCCATGCGAATGAAAGATGATGATGGTCTGGATGCACATGAATCTCCGCCATCATGATGAGATCATGATTTTTTTTTTCCATGGAGAGAGAGAGCGCGCGCGCGTGGGGAAAACGCGTGCGCCTGTTGCGAACTCGCTTGGTCTTCCCGGTCAACGGTCAACGCCGAGAAAGTCGCTTTTGTAGACAGATTGGTAGTAAAAACCCCAGACCGTGGTGAAAAAAGAAAAAACTGGGACAATAAAAAAGGGAACTCTCAGTTACGAAAGCTATATTTAACCATGGTTAAATTAGGGGGTTAATCATGGTCTAGAAAGTTGAACCGGGGATTGTGTCAAAGCCAAAAAAGCCAGCAAGCCAAGAGGAGAGCAAAGCCAATTATATCATGATTGAGCCAATAGGCTCTCTGACAGAAGTCATCATTAAATCTATACCCCTTGGTTTTCTCTCTATCTCTCTCTTTCTCCTCCCTCTCTCTCTCTCTCTATATATATATCTATATATAGTCCCATCCATCCTTTCCACTGTACTGCAAAAAGAAAAAGGTTGTGACACCACAACTGCCAAAGCTTGAGTCATTTTCTAGCCTTCTTTTCCGTTTTGCTTTCTCTGAATCCAAACGCTGGGAATCAGACCAGAAATCCCAGATAATTGAAAGACAACACAGAGAAGCTTGGTGGGTTTTGTTGGGTTTTTTTTTTTTTTTGGTTGGAGGAAGAAGAAGAGAGAAATGGGGGAGAAAGATGATGGGTTGGGGCTGGGGTTGGGGCTGGGATTGAGCTTGAGCTTGGGATGCGGTGGGAATCTGCAGACTTCTGTGAAAATGAACCCCATGCACAACAAGCCGCAGCCTTCACAGATGGTGCAAAATCATGACAAGAAGAGTTCTCCTTGGAATGAGATGTTTCAGTTTCCTGGTAATCTTTCTGTATTTTGCTCTTATGGTTTTTATTTTCCCTTTCAAAGTCTCTTGGTGCTCGGGGAAGCATCAGGTCTATAATTAGACCTTTTAGTGCAAACAATCTCTCCGGGTTACACCCGAAGAAGAGTAGTTTGAGCGAAACCCAGATATCTTCTTTAACTATAAAGAATCTGAGAAGTTTCTCAATGACTTTTTGGCATTTTCATTTTCTTTTGGTTCTCTTTCGTTTGAAGATGAGAGACTATATACATGCCAAAAAAGTTTCAAGATTTCTGCTTTCAGATCCGTTCTATTAGAATCCCTTTTATCATCTTCTGCATATATATATTCATTACAATATATTTTTGCCTTTGTTTTTTGTAAGAGAATGTTCAAAATTATTTCCCTGATAAATTATTGGGAAGATTTGGATAACTTTTGTGCAAAATAATTAAATGGATTCAACTACTATAAAACAAAGTTTTCCAACACGACCATTATCATGTCTTTAATTACAATATTGCCATTCTCATGGGCAACCCTTCCACGTAAACTTAATCGGGAAGATTTCTTTGAAACTCACGTGGAAAGACGTTTGCAGATCGAAACCCAGATACGAGGCCGTTGCTGGGAGGAGTGGACGTGAACCGGCTGCCGTCGATGGCGGATTGCGAGGATGAAAATGGGGTTTCTTCGCCGAACAGCACGGTTTCGAGCTTAAGCGGGAAGAGGAGCGAGAGAGATGCAAACGGCGACGAGAACGACGCCGAGAGGGCCTCGTGCTCTCGCGGCAGCGACGACGAAGATGGCGGCGGCGGAGACGCGTGCCGGAAGAAGCTCCGTCTGTCCAAGGAGCAGTCTCTGGTGCTGGAGGAGACCTTTAAGGAGCACAATACTCTCAACCCGGTGAGTGGTGGCGTTTTGGTTAATTTTGTGTCAAATAAGGGTGTTTTTAATAATAGATCGGTTATATAATTGTCGTATAAATGAAAATGACGTAGCAATAAGAATGAACGTCAAGTCCAGTAAAGACTTATGATAATCGTATAGGCAGCAAAATGCATTATAGAATTTTTCTTATCTATTTTTGGTGGGTTAGAGTCATGGACTCGTTGGGGGTGGCAATTTGGTTATTTGTTGGTGAGAAAAGGGTGAAATCTGATCATGGGTTTGTGGTGTGGACGTGTTTTCAGAAGCAAAAGCTGGCTTTGGCAAAGCAGCTGAACCTGAGCCCGAGACAAGTGGAGGTGTGGTTCCAGAACAGGAGGGCAAGGTGAGAAAATTCTGTACTGAATCAAGGGTATTGTTGGTATTTCATGGAAGGGCATTTAGGACGCTCTCATTAAATGTCCTGCATAAAGGATGTTATGGTCTTTTTAGTCTAATAAAAAGAGCCAGTGTTTTGTAACATCCTGCCCTTTTACTTTCACAAGTTTCATATGTGAGCATTCAATGGGATACTTCCAAAATTTGGCTGTTTTCATCAATGGCATTTCTTTTAAACTGTTGGTTGTAGCAATGAATAACTCCAGCAATAACTCTCACAGAATTAATGGTGGATTTGTATTGGATCTCTTTGGTCCGTTACCCCACGATGTTACCTAACGGGTAATAGGTCAAAGTTATACAACTATTATGTAACTGCGCTGTTGAACTTTGAATCAGTAATAGCTTGTCAAACAGAAAAATTTAGAGTTGATTTTTATTGATGTATCGTTTCAATTGTATGGCAGTCATATAATAATTTATTATTATGAGAAAGTCTAAACATCATTTAGGTCAAAACCTAGGGAGATATACAACACACTTTGATAAGAGCAGAGTTTTGCTCTAATGGGGTTGGACGAATTTCTTCCGATATAGCTTTTCTCGAGTGGAAAAGGTCTCTCGGATGTCATAACATAACAAGTCTTTCTTGCTGGAGTACTTTCAACTTTCACTCAATGCTTTTTTATGTCAAAATTGATGCAGGACCAAGTTGAAGCAAACGGAGGTGGATTGTGAGTACTTGAAGAGGTGTTGTGAGAATCTAACAGACGAGAACAGGCGACTGCAGAAGGAGGTGCAGGAGCTTAGAGCACTGAAGCTCTCACCACAGCTTTACATGCACATGAACCCTCCCACCACGCTCACCATGTGCCCTTCGTGCGAGCGTGTGGCCGTCTCATCCTCCTCCTCCTCGTCCTCCGCTGCCACTTCCTCTGCGGTTGCTCCAACCGGCTCAATCCGCCACCCAATGGGCCCGAACATCCAACGACCCATACCCATCAACCCATGGGCGACATTACCGATCCACCATCGACCGTTTGACTCCCCTGCTCCGCGGTCGTAATTGTGGGCTCGAGTAAGGGCATTGTGGGAATTAGGATGAAATGGGATATAATGGTTGTTAGGAGATGATTTTATAAGTCAATTAAGGCTTGGGAATATCTGTTTTCTTGAGTCAAGTCTTAGATAGAGTTGGATATGAAGTCAAGTCTAGATAGAGAAAAAAAAGGTTGTAAGCAGTGGACAAGAAAGAGGCAAGTAGGATGACTTGAACTACAATAAAGAGAATCTAAAGTCTCTTTTGATTGCTTCCTTTTTCCCATGATCATGATAATTTACAAATAACATATATTTTAATTAAATAAACACATTTTTCTGAAATATATTTAAGTGGGTCAACAACCATGGATTCAATTTTGAAAGAAAAAAATAAGTACAAAATTTAAGACTAATATTTTTTAATAGACTGTATACGATTGTCATACAAGAATAATTGAGCATAGAAAAGCATTTTATTTATAAGATTACTAATTTAATAATTAAATTTTATTGTTATATCATTAAATTGTATGACAATTGTATAATAATCTATTGTTATACTATTAAATAAGATTACTATTGCAATTATGTGCTAAAGGAGAATGGGACAGCTTGACATAAGTTCTGTTGACAAATTGATGGAGGGCATATTGTGTGTAAATGGTTGCCAATTAGGGTTTGATTTGATTCCTACTATTCCTTGTCAACCCCAACAACTATAGAATAATGAGGTTTATTTATTTATTTTTTTGGATTAACCACTTTATGCTAATTCCTTAAGCATGAATTAGTGACAAACAGAATCTAACTGTTTCTAATAACCACTATCAATGGCTGCCAAAAGTTGGACAATATCACCCATCTAAAGTCCAATTTATTTAATGGGGATAAAAGGTTATAGGACCATCTTAATGTCTATTTGTCCTTAGGGTTTTGCAAGTCAAAAGTGCAATTGGGAGTATATTTTAAAAAAAAAATTAATTTTATCAAACGCTTGGTTGCATTTTTAAGAATTGCACGTTTTGAAACCATTATTTTTTGAGACCACAAATCAAAACGAACTCTTTAGAAGGCCAACAACTTGTTTAGTTTCAAACCAACATGTAACCTATGTAATGCAGCATTTTATTTTATTTTTTGTCACAGTTATATGTAAATGTTTGAATTTATAAAATCTAAAAAGTCTACAAGGTTTAAAAGATTAAAAAAGAAGAAAGGATGAACACAGATTTTACAGTCCAATTAAAGACGAATCTCACAAAAGTAGATTTTAAAGAAAGCGTAGGGGTCTTGCAATCTTCAAAGTGGTGATGATTCTCTTCTTTCTAAATGTTCTATATCAAAAACCAAAGAATATCTTTCTAGATATTTTCTTCGGAATGTTTATATATATATATTGAACATTAGATGATGACTTATCACTTTGAACATGAGATGATGACTCATCATTTAGCAATAATAGTCATTTTAACTATTCAAAATATAACTTTTTTTATATTTTAGCTACTAGCTTTTTACTGCAATTTCTAAATAGAGACATCTATTTAACTCTCTACTTTCTTTAAATATTGTTTTTTATCCTTATTGAAGGAGAGAGAGAGAGAGAAAGAGGGAGAGATAAATGGAAAAAATAAAAAATAAAAAAAAGCTTAGAGTGTGTGACAGTGAACTTTCAAACAATAACAAAACTTTTATTTTTAAAGTGTTTATTGGAAATTGGGGGAAAAAAATAGCCACTGAATTATCAACTATTCAATTACAGTGTATCGACCTACGACTGGTTGCGTGAATCCATGTGTACATTTAAATTTCTATCAAACGGAATGGTGACAACATGAACCATTTTAGACATATAACTTACCTCATGGATTTTTAAGTTATTTGGTTGCTCCATGAATCAATTTGTACAACTTAAAACCTTAGGAACTAAATAAGTAATTTTTTCTTTCTTTCTTTTTTATTGTTCAAATATAAATTTGCATTTGGATTTGTTGCGTAATTTATAAAATATTTTATTTTATTAACCAACATTTTTTTTTTTTGGACATGTCCAAACAAGAGGGAGGGTTGATTCGAATTAGTGACTGCTTACAAAGCGCGGTCCCAGCCAATTAAAGCTACCTCTTGGAGACATTTACCAACATTCATTCAAGCAAAGAGGTTACAAAGATAGACTAAAAAGAATAAATACAAGCTTACTAAAAACCCAATCCAGATAGGCCTCAAAGAATATGAATTAGATCATAAAGGATAATTGCAAATGCAGCATGAGAAAACTCTCATGTGGTGCAAATTGATGGATACTACTATCAAGAGTATGAATACCCCTATCAAACATCTAAATAGACATCCTAACAAGCCATGGAAATTTAGAGGAAATGTAACAGTGGACAAAGGTTTCCAAAAGGAAACCAAAAAAAAAAAAATTAAATAAAGAAAAGATCCAACCCCACAAAAGTCCAACCAAATCGGGTTAGATACTAAGCAACAAAGCCATAGAAAAATACAGAAAGTTATACAAAATAATAAGAAAAAACTCAAAACATAGTAGCTACGACGATAGGAGGCTTTGGCAACGCTACACGTCGCGTGGGACCTACATGCCGACACATTAGATCCACTCACATGAGTGTGTGGTCCACGCCCTAGCGCATGACAGTCAAAAGGGGTTGCAGAGGACTTAAAAACCTGGTACACTGGTGATGATGGAGGAGAGACGTGTTTGGTTGGAGTTGATGGAGAGAAAAATATCGGACTTTGGAAAAGCCAATTTTCAAGCCTACACAGATCCAGTTGGTGAAGTGATGGAGGAGACAATCCATGCAGGGGAGGCGCAAAGGGGAAGTAGGGGGAGGTGATGCATTTCAGCAACTATTTCTTGAGAGTGGGAGTAAATTGTCATAGACGATGATAAATCTAGAGAAATCTCTAGATGAAAGTGAGTTCTCTCACAAAGAGAGAACCTCATAAGGAAAAGGAAGGAAAAACATGAAAGGAGGATGGGAGGAGGAGGGAACCTAGAAGATTTGCCCTCCTCTTCAAGTAGTTTCGGCTTAGCTTGAGAGAAGAGACAGAGAGAAGCTTTTGGGAGAGAAAGCACGCCTCTTTTTTATTTTAAAATTTTAAACTTTAATTGTTTCAAATAATCATTTAATAGCTATAAAGTTATTAACCAGACCATTAGGCATAATTTTTTAAATGATAAATATAACCTTGAACATTGATAAATATTCTATTGTGTAAAACATAATCTTCACTCACAATTAACTTCAGTGAAAAGTTGAATTTGTAAGCGTTAATTAATAATTTTCATAAATATAAAATATGCATATCATGAGCATTGGGATATGCATGAAAATTGTAATTCTCGAGAAATTTGTCCAACAAATAACCAAACTTTCACAAATTTAAAAAATTAACGATTCACATCTTGAGTTCATGTATAATGTACAATATACGACAACTAAAGGAGGTAATTCGACCACCCTTTTAATATGCTGCATGATATGAGCTGTTCATTTTAAATCAACGGCCCAAATTAAAGATATTGCATCCGATCTTAGGATCTCAATTCAAACCGATATATTGCAAATTTATGGGAAACAGAACCAGCCAAAAAACACCAGAACCAAGTTGCAAAGAAACAAAAGAAAAACAAAAAAGGACAGGAGAAATAGAAAAGGCAAGGACACATCATAAAATAAAACAAACGAAAAAATTGATGTGTCACAAAGATAGAAGAATTATTCTACACATTCGACACACAGCATTATGAGCTGCAGTTTGACATATATGTGTGAGAGGGATAAAAACAAATAATAATAAACAAGTTCTTCAAGATGTTGTCGTTTTTGATGGAAGGTGTGGAGAAATTAAACCGTATTCACTGTGTCAGCAAGGGAACGTAGTATGCAGCCCAAACCAGCTTTTTCTGTCAGCTTTTCATGGATCCGAAGGCACTGATCACATGTAGGGCGATCTCCAGTGGACAAACCTCTATACAAGTACCTGCCAACAATTTTAACAAACATTTTAATAGACGTCTCGTTTGGGGAATGCGTTTTTAAGAAATTACAGTTTGAAAATGTGAAAAAAAAAAAAAAAAAAAAAATCTACATTTTCAAATGGCAAGCAAGGAAGTGTATTTTAAAAATGCATGCTTTTAAGAGCCAAATATTGACTTTCAAATTGCACATTTTGAATTCACTATTTTCTATATCGCACGTTTTGAAACAGCAGACCTTAAGTTATTCAACATGATTTTGTTCATGGAGTTTTAACATACTTTAATGCATCCAAATTAATCCCTCTAAAAGTGAGGTAACTTTTATTGGCTTTGGTCTTCCTTTTTTGTTACCTCACACTCAAAATGTCCAAGTCTTAAATATAAATGGAACTGCAGTGGCCTCAATTGGCTTCTAACTTAGAAAGCATTCGTTTATACAAGTAGGGTGAGAAAAACAAAAAAAGGACGCCTGAGTTAAACACATGATCCCCAAAGCTGATACTGTCCTGACTAACAACCATGCCCCATTTATTTTAGATCATGTCATATCCATTCGGTTGGCTCCAGAGGCCAATTCCTTTGTGATTTAGCCCACATTACTGTAGCTTACATCTGTGAAGTCTAGTGTTTTTTTCAGTCAAAAAATTACATTTGGATAAATGCTGATTAAATCATTCTCACTTCTCACTTTGGGTATAACCAGAGCAGATGGATGGATACTTTAATAATTCCCAACCAAATTAAAAGCAAGCTGAAGCATTCAAATAAGAAGATTTCCATGTCCCAAGGGGAGCTAAATCAGAGATAAAGAAAGAAGGAAAATTGTTTACTGGCTTTGGTAGTTGAGTACAAGATGAATGTCTGTGCTCTTATTTGAATCCCGGGGCAATAATAGGGGCCCTCTTTCTAGAATCTAAGAGTTGTTTGAGCTTTTCATGATTTAGAGTCAGAGCTCTTATGGATTCATTGTGCCTAATATTCTAGTTGCTAGTGGAATTGATTGTACATGATGGAAATTGAAAGGAAATGGAAGTTCAGTATTTGCTCCTATTATGAAGCTTCAGAAGTTATATAAGGGGTAATTTCATTGAAGAGTATTTAGTGAGGTAAAGTCCCTAAAAGTCTTTTTTTCTTTTTTTATCCTTGTACACGGTGTTACTTGTGTAAGTCTACTATTGAATCCATTGATCATCTGTTGCTATATTGCTACTTTGCAACTTCACTATTGCATATATTTTCCACTGACTGATAGCCATCAAACAGACTTCCTAAGCAATAGTCATCAAACAACCCTACATCCAGCTCTAAAGAACTAGCTTAGCAGCTCTCCAGAATATCCTGCACCCTAGTTCTCAATACTTGCAACTACATAACCACCAAGATACAATCTTTTCAAACCCTAATTCAATTCACAAACCTGATATCTTTTCCTCATCATAACATTTCCTATCTGAAGCACAGATGGACAGGTTTCTCAAATCTGTCCTGGCATCGTACCTGGGTTTGCAAAGTTCACTACTTAAACTGGAATCGAACTCCCAAATTTGTCACTCTAAAGTATATGCATTTAGGCCTTTTATAGCTACAGAATTGACTTTAAAAAATATAACAAAGGAGTAATATACCAGGACAGATTTATCTAATCTTATTGTTTTAGCTTGATCCTCATTTGTTATGCTGGAAGCAAATGTACAATAGCACTTTATCAGATAGCATTTTGTTCTGTATAATGCTTGTTTTGGTAAGTTTTATGTCACACCATTAGATACCTATTCTCCATGTATATTATAACCACTTCATTTAAAACTGATAATTTTCATTCTGCTTGTTATATTTGCCTATTTGGTTGTGCATGATGATAGTTCAAAGTTCTGTCATACTATATACACATTTATTACCTACATTCCACTATATTATGGTATTCTTTTGAGTTGATTTTCCAAATGCATAACAAACACTAGGGAAAGCCAGGCTAAGTAAAAGGAAAATGAAGAACTTTATGTACTTCTCAATAGCATCCCAAGGGCTATGTGGAAAAATGAAGGAAATTAATCTAACATAATTTCCAACTCCTAAAAGTTCGTAATCTAACATAATCAGTATGATTATATTGTAGAATTAATTCCGCTTGACAGAAGAATTTGAGACAACTTATATATATATATATAAGGCACACAAAAAATTTGTAAAGCAATTTTGGACCAAATTCACATGTTATTATTGACAAAGAAAGAAATTGAGGACTCACTTCATGAGGATATCATGGTACTCAGGATCCAAAGAAGTAAGCATTCCATCCACATCCTTTATAGCCATTAGAGCTCTATGCACCACTATCCAATTCGCCGACTGCATAACCCCTAGACCACATCAAACTCTCCTCATTTCTACAACAAACTAAATCAACTAAAACAAAAAACAACCAGAATATCTCGCGTTTAATTGCCAATAAAATATAGGCAAAAGAATCCAAATTGAACTCCGAAGCTTATATTTTCCAAACTCCGCCCATGAACTCGGTGTATCAACGGAAAATGTCCGCCTGCTTACCGAGAAAAGGCAGGAAAAAAGAATTTATGATCGTGAAACTTTTAAACAGTGAATTCAGCCTGACAACACTATTTCGCGCGATACAAGTGAGTTTTCTATTGTTTACAGAAACCACAGACACAGACTCTCAAATTCAAACTTCATTTTATTTTCTTTCCACGATTTTCTCGGGAACCGAACATGGTAAAAATCAAAAGAAAAGAAAAACCTAATTAGAGAGAGAGAGATAGAGCACAACCTTGCAACGTTCGTCTCGGGTCATTGGAGGCGGGCCTTCGAGGGCAGTTTTCAGAGCTTCGACTGGTTTCGACCTGTACGGACCAGGAAAAAAAAAAAAAAATTTTGTGGGGGTATTACGGTGTAGAAACGAAGAAATGAGTGGGTTTTACTGCAAATTAAGCAAAAAAGTTGGATGAAAATTTGTTACTGTTTGAGTAGGCTTTCGATCTTTCGAGACTTGTGCTCGATTCTGGTGATTATGGCCTCCGCATTGTCTGCTTCCACAAATCCCCCTGTTGCTGCCATTCTCCCTCTCTCTCTCTCTGAGAGGGACTTTTCTCAGCAGGCCAAGCAATGAGAAAATATTTTCCCGAGAAAGTAGTTGATGAATCATGATTCACCAGGTCACTAGACGGTGTCGTTTTATTGGATGGGCTATTGGGCTCGAATAAGATCAATAGTTTGGGCTTATATTTCGATCAATGTACCATGCCCCAAGTCCCAAAAACAGTCCGTCATTTTATTGGATGGGCTATTGGGCTCGAACCCTCACCCACCCCCAAGTTCTTAACATCGAAATTTCCTAAACCAATTAAGACGGTAAATCTAATAATTTTATGTATATTGTCAATATAAGCGAAATTATTTGATATAAAACGTTATTATATTATTTTTAATATACGCCCAATTTAAGTCATTTGAAGTGACAATTTTGACAATTTTAACTCGACTAATTTAAATTAGTGGGTTTGGGTTTATGCTTAACGGGTTTGGATCATAAAATGATCGAGCTATTTATGACCCATTTATCTTGCTTAAACAGGTCGTGTCGTGGGTCACCCGGTAGACCCGTTTAAGGTTTTTTTTTTTTCCCCCCACCTAATCAGACCATCCAGACGAATAAGAAATAAAATCAATGAAAAGTTGAAAACCTTTTTTTTTAAGTCTTCTCCTTCTCAACTCTCAAGAGCTGTCGCCCCTTCACTGCCTCACGGCCCTCAGTGCCTCATCAGTCCTTCAGTCACCACTCTCTCTCTTACTCGCCAGCTGCCACTCTCTCTCTTAGCTCTCTGCTTGTTGCCGTTCTCAGCTCTCCCCCTCTCTCTATGCGAGGAGACGCTCAGAACCTTTTCAGCGATGAGCCGACGACCAGAGTCTGTGCAAGGAGACGTTGGGACTCATCTCACATGCTTGCCGTGAATGGGGATTCTTTCAAGTTGTGAACCACGGCCTCCGAGTCTCTGCCGAGGGGTTTTGGAGTAATCTTGTGGGGTTTTTTTTTTTTTGGTTTGATAGTGTTCAATCTAAGGGTGTGAATCTTGAAAATCTTGGGGCTTTTGGGTGATTAATTTGTAGGAAGTGGGTATGGGTGGTTTTTGGAGTAATCTTGTGGGGTTTTTTTTTTGTGGGTTTGATTGTGTTCAATCTAAGGGCATGAATCTTGAAAATTTGATATATGATTTTGATTGTTGAATAGTGGCACACTGGCACCGTTAGACCCGTTTCTCACTTCTTGGTTACTGGTTAGTAGTTAGATGGGTCGTGTCGGGTTCGTGTGGACCCATTTAGCTTAAACGAGTTCACAGGTTTGTGTCGGGTGATCCTTGAAAATTCACAGGTATACCCGCTAGACCCATTTATTTAAACGGGTCATATTTGGATCTATGCTAAATGGGTCGCGAGTCAATTAGGTCGTATCGGGTAACCCATATTCTCATGACAATTTTATTTATTTATTTTTGTGAATAGTGAGTAGATATGTCACGGAAGATGAACAATGCATGGGAATTGTTTGGTTTTATGACTTTTTGTTATAGTGTTACGACTTTTGACGCGTCGCAAATTGCGCTGGATTTAGTGGCCCATCAAACTGATGCCTTTTATCTTTTGCATTAGACTTGGAAGAAGAGCGTTTACATTCTACCTAGTTTAGTTTTTTTTTTAATAAAATAAAAATACAAATTTGGTGGTCATTTACATTCTAAACCAATTTTCAAACTAAATAACTTAAAAAAAAATACAACTATATTTTCATCCAAATTTACATTTCTTCGAGCTTAAGTAACTTTTGACTAACCAAACATTGAGTAATGATATACCCACGTCATGCTGACGTGGATACCATTCACCCACGCCAGTGATATAAATATCACTACTCACAAACATAAATATTTTAACCTTATATAAAAGCTTTGGAACCCTCCAAAAGTCTTTTCGATCCCAATGGGTTTAGAAAAACTGAAACCTTAGATGCTATAGGTGCCTCATGATTTCATTGGACTTGCACTCATTGGAGCAAAGGTTGTCCCTATAATAAGTATTTTAGTGTTTGTCTATTCTATGTTTTTTTTTTTTTTTCATCCTCTAGAGTATTATTTGTTAGGGTTTAACTGGGTCTTTTTTTTTTGAAATAGAAACGTTAGAATTGGAACATGTGTCTAGTAACAGACATAAAAAATTGTATATCCTAATCTTAATGGGTCCGATTCCTATAACTAGATCCAAGTTTTTAAATGGCGAACAATATATACACTATTAAATTCATAAAATTTGGAGGAAAAAAAATCTTATTTAGTCCCCAAGTTTTCATTTAATTTGAATTTAGTCATTGAATTTTTAATTATAAAGTCTTTAAGTTTTTCCCGGTTTTAAATTGGTTACTCTATTACTTTATCGTCAAAGTTAAATATCTTTTTATCTATCGCATATTTCTCATTTGATACGTTGAGGTCAATTTCAGTGTCAAAGTTAACAGTTTTTCCTCTAACACTACAAATTTAGAAGATTAGGATCATGAGATATTATTTTGTTTATGGAGTTGGGTCTTTTTTTTTTCCTTTCTATAAATAACTTCTTGTTTAATAATATGACATGAAATATGAACACTGGCATGTTAATTAAGAGATACATAACATATGACAAACCATTCATTTTGACAGAGAAGTGACAAAAAAACTTATTTAAAATATGGATAAAATCTAAGGACCATATTTTTGAAATTAAAAACCAAAGAATTTAATTCATATCAGACAAAAACCTAGGACTAAATATGATTTTTTTTTCCCAACTTAATCTAAACCATAAAAATTACTTTCTATTACACTTATTATTATGGTCGTTAGACACAAGTTTATAGAATTTGGAAAAACAAAACGACAACAGCATTTTGGAAGGCAAAACGACAATAGCCTTGCTCATATAAAAGAGCAAGGTCAATTCCGTCATTCAAATTGAACGGCCACAATAATGATACTTTTGAATTCTGCTACCTCCTCGCACACTTTTTCCTCTCTCTCTCTCTCTCTGTGTATATACTTTTGCTTATCAACAAAGTCTTCCTTTCTTCATCATCCCCATTTCACCAAACCCAAAGGTCACGGGAACCTCACTGTTCACAAATGGCGGATTCGAGCCCTTACACCAAGACCCACTTCCCATTTTCAGAGCGGAACTCACCAATTCAACCAAAACCCAAATGCCAAGGTAAGTCCTTCACCAACTTCCTCTGCAAATCTCTCTTCTTTGCGCTCTTTCTCGTTGTTCTCCCGATGTTCCCTTCACAAGCTCCCGACTTTGTCAGCCAAACCATTGTTGCCAAGTTCTGGGAGCTTATTCACCTCCTCTTCATCGGCATTGCTGTGTCTTACGGCTTGTTTGGTCGAAGAAAGGTCGATATGGACATTGAAGAAACTCACTCAAGTTTCGATACTTCCCAGTCTTATGTGTCTAGGATGTTTAATGTTTCTTCTATTTTCGAAGATGGGTTCGAAAATCCATGTGGGTTTGATGAAAAGAGACTCATTCATAGTTGGAATACTCAGTATGTTGAGAGTGAGGATTTAATTGTATCTAGTGGTGTTGAGGAACAGCAAAAACCCCAATTTTCTATGTCTGAAAATGGTTTTGAAAACCCATATGGGTGTGATCAGAACAATGTGGCGCAGGCTTGGAATTCTCAATACTTTCAAGGTGAACCCATGGTTGTATTGGCTCAACCAAATTATGGTCTTGATGAATTGGGTAAATCTATAGTCGATAATAAGCCGTTGGGATTGCCTATTCGGAGCTTGAAATCGACTGCGAGAAAGCTAAACAATCCTGAGTTTATTAATGGAAGTGAGTCTGGGCATTCAGGTTCAAAGGGTTCATCTAATAGTTCTGATAGAAGTAAAATTGGGAATTTTGGAGATTTAGATCCTATGAATTTGGAACAGAAATTCAATGAAGCTGCTGCTGCTGCAGCTTCCCCAATTCCATGGCATTCGAGATCTAAAAGGATGGAAATGAGAGAGAAAGAGGGGGCTGCTAGTCACCCTTCACATTTTAGGCCTCTCTCGGTTGATGAAACTCAATTTGAGTCGCTCAAATCGCGGTCTTTTAGGTCCACAGGATCTTTCTCATCCCAAAATAGTTCAATCTCTCCCTCAAACTCGATTTCCTCGGATTTACTGAATTCGAGTATGGAAGATTTGGAAGAAAATAAGAGTTTTCATAGGCCTTCTCCTGAGGCTTCACCATCACCACCAAAACCAACAAACGGCAAGGCTTCATTGAATGGATTGCATTCTCGGCATTATAGTATTGGTTCAATGAGTAGAAAGGATGCCTCAAGAAGGCCTTCTCCAGAGGCTTCACCATCACCACCAAAACCATCAAATGGCAAGGCTTCATTGAATGGATTGCATTCTCGGCATTATAGTATTGGTTCAATGCCTAGAAAGGATGCCTCGAGAAACTCTGAAAATGAGTCGAAGGAATGGAGTAAGGGTAGAAGAGAGGATCCACTGGGTGGTGAAGATAACGGGACGGATTCTTTGAAATCATACATGAATCCGGCAAGCCTCACTAAAGCTCCGACAAGGGGAAAGTCAGTGAGAACGATTAGAGCTAGTGGGCTGACTGCAGGGGCCGGAGCAATGAAAAATGAAGAGATTTTGCAAAACCAAATTGATGGCAAGAGCAAAAAGAAACGTGAAAATTTGAAGGAAGCATATATGAGGAAAGATAAAGCAAAAGTTGGACTTGATAGTCTGATGATTGACACCAGTAAGCAAAATCTTGATAATTTCTCTCCTATGCCAAAGGAAACATTCTCAAAGTATCACAAGAAGGAAAAAGAAGAATTTCATGAGAATGTAGCTGTAGGGTTTGAAGAAAACTCAGATAATGAGGCTGGAAATTTTCAAGTAAGCTCGGAGGCATATGATGTCTCTGGCTCTGTCAATGATGCAGCACCAGACTCTGATGAGGTTGATAAGAAGGCTGGTGAGTTTATTGCTAAGTTTAGAGAACAGATTATGCTTCAGAAAATGGCATCAATTGAAAGATCAAGAGGGCTACATACAGGTGGAAACTATTTTAGATGATATATAAGCTTATGCTGCTATATAGATTTCTATCAAGGTCGATATGAACTCCATGACTCTTGTCTTCTTTTCATCCTTGTCTCTTATCAATAAATGCTTTATCTTTCTATTACACTTGGGATGTTCATGTACTTACAATTATATATGGTGGAGATAACTTTATATCTATCAACTTTTTGGGGGAAGAAACATTGTCATACCTTCTCATCATGCTGCACGAGCATATTCAGTGAAAAGATGTCATAAAAATTGCATTGATCAGTACCACCACTGAATTTTGTTGTTGACTTTTGCCGTTACTTCCATTGGTATGTTTTTCTACCTATGTGTTGATGGATATGGATACATAATCCACATACAAAAATGTTATTGATAACTAGCTGCTATAAAAAGATTATATCTATGAGATTATATTGGGTAGCTCATGATGCTTGTGAAAAATGGGGAGCCTAAATAAACAAAGCAATTTGTTCTGTAGCATTTTAGTTTGTATTAATGAGTTGTTTGTAGTAAATTCTTTCATAAGATTTGATAAAGGGGGTGCCCATTTTTCCCCTTTGTGACGTTTTGGTAAAACGAATTTTTCTTGAAACTCTTGACCTATACAGAATGCAGAATGTCATAATCTTAAATTGCCAATGCTAAGTGGTTGGTTTTATATTGGCTATGCAAAGTAGGATAGATTAGATCTTAGTGAATAGTGGGATCTTTAATAAAGATATATCGTTTTTGCTTACATATTTTTCATGCACAAAACCTAGTAGTCATGTTCTTGTTCTGAGAATGGCTTTCAAAAGGTTCATTTCCTAATGTATTGTAAGGATCATCAAATGGGTTAAGTTGCAGGGCATCTACCCAAGGCATCTACCCATTGGTGGAAACATGGGGTAGGATGTCCATTAACCTTATTTGAATTTCTGCCTAATCATTCTAGCACAGAATTTCTTATTTGTTGAGTTTGCATGAAGCTTCTAGATGCCAGGTAAGGATGCTCACAAACCGGGATTATGTCAAGTTTGATTAAATAAGTCGATTTATGAAATCTTTTCCTGAACATATGATTTATTAAGAAAGATTAAGAATAGTGTTTTAATATGTGAAAAATATGGGATAGAGAAAACATTAAATTAAATATAATCTTACATTTAAAAATTGATTCATATATAACATAGTATATTGTAACAATAACAAATTTATATAATACCTTACAGAAACAACATATTATTTTGTTGTCTCAGTACACTAGCCAATAACTCTAAAATCTCCAAACATAAAACAAGACCAATAAATTCCATGTAAAATTCAACCCTCAAATGACATAGTTTTGGGTCCAAAATGGTTCAACTTAAAAACTCAATAATAATAAAATTAGGTAGTACAAAATCCCTAATTTCCATTATTCCAAAACTCAAAAAATATTATTTGAAATGAGGTACAATTGAGAACTGCTATCTAGCAAGTCTTGTTCTCTTGCACATTCTTTGATAAGCTTGAATATGAATCTTTAACCATAATATGCTTTAATCTTTATGTCTGAAATGTAGCATAATAAAGAAAGTGAGTAATGAGGAAAATGGAAAAACATGAATCAAGGGTCAATTGCATAAAAATTATTCTTAATGAACAAATTACAAGCAAAAAGGAAAGAAAAGAAAAAAGAAAAAATGAAAACTTATTACCCTTCTATCACTAGGCATGGCTATTGAATGGCCAAAACCATCAAGTAATCATCGTCTCACCCGTTCCTTTCAAGTGTTACATCTATAATTTCTTAAATTTTCATTTCTTATTAGGATGTTTCTTCATCTATTCACATATCTTTGTGAAAAAGATTCTCTATATTCGTGCTAAAACTACTTGAGGATGTATTATAAGATTGGTATAATAAGATATATATGTGACTTGGATGCGTTCCTTTTCATTTACTTTTAACGAGAAAACTAAAATGTAATATGTGATGACAAGGAGCTTTCGTGTCGGTTATGAGAAACGAAATAGCTAAATCATAATTAGAACATACAATAAAGAGATAAATAGCTATATATGAAGATTGATAAGCATTTTAAGAAAGAAGCAGCAACTTCGTTTCCATTTTTGTGTTGTAGGCAATTAATTTAACGAACAATAAATGGCTGGAGAGAGAGAGAGAGGATTAAGAAATGTTTACTAGACATTTCGCTGAGAATTGTGCGTATAAACGACATCTAACTGCTTCTTGAAATATTTTTCATAACATTCTCCGAAACAATTGCTAATATTGTTGTGTTCTACTACGCAAGCACTCCTACAAAGTATATGTGGTAAAGTCATATTCTCCTCGGCATGCTGATTCACCCAGCATTTATAATGACCAACTGCAGCACAACCATTAAAACCAAACAATTGATGCTTCCTTTTTTTTTTTTTTTTTTGAGGAACAAACAATTGATGCTTAGACAAGAGACGAAGTGGCCATATTTTGTCAAATTCAGAGAAGTGAGAGAAGTGAGGATACAAGATGGGTAGTTGAGAGGGAGAAAAAGAGTAATGGACAAGATTATTAGCTTGCACTTTTATGAGAAGAAAGATAAGCAATTTCATCATCACTAGCATAAGTTTCTTAATACATTTGCAAGCTATGGATTTTCTTCTACTTTAGAAACTTTTTTATTTTTTATTTTTATTTTGATGATTGACAAAAAAAAGATGATTATGGCTTATCCCTTATATATTGTATCAAATTTACTTAATGTAATTTGATTCAAATAAGTGTTTTTTAATAGTTGTAACTTTTGGAACTATGATCGTTTATTAGTTAAGTGCCTTTTGGGTTAAGCAATATTTTTTTGCAAAGATATCAAGGTTTGTTTTAAAATAGTTTTTATGTTAACTTGTGGTGTTTGGCAAAACATGTGCATTGGTAAGAGCTTAATTAATTTCAAATCGATAGGTGAAGGAGATGATTCCCTTGTCATCATATATTCTATCAAGACACCCACACAAAAACTTCTTTTTTTTTAAAAAAAAATAGTTGATTTGAAAAACATGATAACTATGCATTTTAGAATACAAAAATACAACCATTATATTATTTATTTATGAAAGGACACTATATATATTAATACTGAAAAGCAAGTGCTTTCATGAACTGAATAATTTTACAAAAAAGAATGAATTTAGTAAGTGATAAAGAGATATTTGAAGTAAATATAGTAAATCAATTTAACCAAGGATGGAACAAATTTATTGTCAATGTAAAATACTATGTCACATGACATTGCATAAGGAAAATTTATTTAAATTAAAAGCTTTTTTTTTTAAAAAAAAAGAAAAAGAAAAAGAAAAAGTGAATTTTGATTGGATAAGATAGATCATATGTTAAGTGGAGTTCTTTTTTATTTTTTATTTTTTGAAAGGAAAAAGCAATATTGTCTCATGGTTTTGGTTATAAGCTTTAAAAACCATTATTTTATTAATAAGTAACTAGTATAAAAAATCACCAAAACTTGAAATGTTAAGTGTTCGAATGATCCAGTGGAGTCACTTGAAGCTTTAGGGGTGCCAAAGCTTTTTTTAAAATTTAAAAAAAAAAAATCTTCTCTCTTGCTTACGTAAATTACTACTTGACACCTTCAAAAAAATTTTAATTACACTCCCAATATGAATTGTCTAACTCCGCCACTACTATAAACATTTGAAAATCCTACCGAACAGCCACAATACATTAAATGAAAGCACAAATTTCAAAGACAGTATGGATTTTCATTCCCGTTACTGTAGTTCCATCTTCAACAGAATGTGCAAGAGCAAATTGTAACACCCCGACTTACTAACAAGTTGCGAGTGAAAAATATTTGAATTGTTCACACAATGCTACTACATAATATTACACTAGTCTCTAGAATTATTGTGGTGAAAAGTAATCATGGACAATTTTTTATTTTCTTTATTTTGTTCCCCACAAACTCATCTCAATAAACATACCAAAGTTTCTAAATAAACTTTTGACTTATATAAATATCAACACTGTTATTACAAACCTTAATACACATGTCTAAGACTGTTCTCCAAAGGTGCCATAAGCGGTGCATCAAAAGGCTACAATCTGAATAATGAAAGCATACTGATAATTTATAATATGAGCTAATTTTGACAATACTTCTAACTTGTGTAAATAATAACAACTATTATTTTACAGAGTTTCCCACCAAAATGTTATAACTATCCATCTCTCAGGAAGAAATGGTTTTCTCACATGGTTAGATGACCCTCTCAATTTTATTTTTTTATTTATTTATTTTTTAAATTTGAGATTATCTTATTATTAAATTCTAGCATACTTTAAACAATCTACAACGTGTCAGTTGTCACACAAAAATAAATGCTAAAGTTAATGAAAGTTTGATGCCCCAATGTACTGGAGAGAGAAAATAAATTTTTATTAACTTTAACCTTTATTTTGTGTGATAGTTGGCATATTGTGGATTGTTAGATGTAAAGCATGACTAGGATTTAATAATAAGAGAATCTCAAATTTGAAAGAAATTTGAGGATCTTGTTCCTGATGTTACATATTTTGTTCCAAGATTTATGGCCTCTTTGGAATTGCGTTAGAGAGCCTAAAAAGAAGTGCTAAACAAAAATTGGCGCGTGAGATTCACGTGACAGCGTGGTGGCCGGAACTTGAATGAGCGGCAATGGAGGGAAGCTGGGAGGTAGATGAACACTGTGGAGTGGCGCATCGAAGCTTTGGAGGAATGGAAGGCAACAAATCGGACTTGAAGAGATCCGAATCTAAGATCCTTTGAAGAACCAAGAACAGCGCGATGGTTGGGGTTGGAGCATGGCTAGATGATGACGATAAGGAGGCACAAAGGCGATGGGTGTATGATGAACGGTGATGTTGTTATTTTGTGGCAAAAAGGAAGACAAAAAAGACCGGTAACGGAGAGAGGGAGAGGTGTGGCTGCACTAGGCAGAAGGGAAGAAGGGAGGACTCTCCCTCCTCCCTCGGAAAATCCACATAGAGGCTGTGGTGTGACCTCACATGATTCAATTCCACTTAAACACGTGTGTTACTAAACCAATGAATAAGAATAATTATTTCATTTTACTCTCCAGTATTCTTAGTAATAGTTATTCCTTATCCTAAAGGAACACCTATTCCGCAACTCAAACGTGACCTTATGCTTAATACACAAATGACAAGCCAAAAAAAAAAAAAAACATAAAAGCTTATTACACTTGTACTACTAGGCATGGCTAGTGAATGGCTAAAGCCATCAACTAATCATTGTCTCACATGTCCCCTTCAACATTTAGATCAATTTGATGTTTCATCATCTATTAGCATTTCTTTAAGAAAAATATTCATGCCAAAACAACTTAAGGATGATGGATTATATGATCGGCATAATAAGATAAATGACTTGCATGTGTCCCTTATCATGAACTGTCGCATCATCACAATTGCATAACAATTATATGGTAGTCTATTAAATACATTATTCATCTCTTAAAATCAGGGACAGAGCCAGAAAATTTTATGGGAGGGGCCGGTCAAAAATTTTTTTATTAAAAAAAAATTATTTTTATTGTTTTTTAAACTAAAAACTATCTAAGGACCAAAAAAGTGAGCATTTGAGAGTATGAGCTAAAAATAAAAATAAAAACTTAATGGGTATAGCCCTAAAAATTAAGAATATGGCTAAAATTTTTTATTAGATATAGTCATAAAATCTAAAAATAGGACCAAAATTTGAGAGGGGGCCATATGTCTAAAAAAGAAACTGTTTCATTTTAGTGGCTCGTTAAAGCAAGATAATGACCTTATAATTCTTTTTTTTTTTTTAATAAAAAAAATAGTTGAACAAAAAAAAGGCCTTTGGTAGTATCAATTTTAAAAACAATTAACAAAAAAAATTCAAAATACATAATATTTCTTAAATGTAAGTTGCTAAAAAAAAAAATCTTATCTTTAAATTACATCAAAATATTTTTTTTCTTAAAAAAGAAAAAAAATCACAAAACTATAATGAACTTTCACACATTTTGAAATTATGTTCTTTAATGTTCAAAAACTTTCAATCTCCATTAGGATTTTATGTTAAATTTTTAAAATTTTTAAAATACTCATTTTTTATAATAAAAAAATTACAAAATTCAAACGTAAGTATTTTTGCAAATTTCATTAAATTATGGCCAACTTCTGAATCTTTGCAACTTTTATTTTAATTGTTTTATAATAAAAGAATAAGTGTATTTTATAAATTTTGACAAGATTTAACAAAAAATTCTAACATAAATGAGACAATGCAAAAAAATTGAATGTTTGATACCCTCAATTGAAAGTTTTTAAACATTGAAATAATATCAAAAAGCGTGAAAGTTCACACAAATTTTATGAAGTTTTCCCTTAATTTTTTTTTTTAGAAAAAAAATATATTCGTAACTATTTTAAACATAGCCATAGTTTACGGGATGCTAATCGAATTTGACAGACCCAAAGGTGGATAAACGAGAATACAAGAAACAATAGGGACTCCTTTGATATTTTCCCTTTCAAGCAACTCAGGATAACATAAGTTCATAACATTCACCGGAAACGGCTAATTCTCTCCTGGTTAACATATATATGCCGGAAGAAGCTTAAGCTTAAATTCCCCATAGAAGCCATGCTGCTAACTTCCTCAACTCCTTTTCATGTCCAAGCCTTCTCTTCCTTGTAAGTCTCTCTCTCTCTCTCTCTAGAATGAAATGGGTTCTGGAAAATCTCCTCTACTGGCTCTACCTATATTGTTTTGCGGCATAGAAAGGTTAAATTTTTTTTTTCCTTTTTTTTTTTTTGAGGGACTTTGCTTAATCTAAAATGAGCTTCCTCTACGGCAATCTAATGATTTATGGGTATTTCTAAGATTGAGTTTCCACAAAACCATGCGGGTGCTTAATTGATTGCCTCATTTTCGCTTTATCAGTTGTAGCTTAGCTGGGTAGTGATGGAATTTGTGTAGCTTTTGTCTGTCTCCTTGCATCATGTTGGTATTTACATTGTTCAAGTATTTGATTCAAATTTATCTCTTCTTATTAACTTAAACTTTTTAGATAATTGGTAATTTAACATGTTTGAAGTTCGAATATTAGTGGTGAACAAGTAAATCTAGAATAATTAAGGTAGAGAATAAACCTAGAAGGAAACATAGTATTAGATAATAATATAAAATATTCTAACATTTCCAAGTGCTGAATAATTTCCTAATACATAAGAAAGAAAGATGACAATCTGAAACATGAGTACTTTGCATTAGTTATGTTATTGATAGCTTCCCTGAAATTGGTTCTCTAGATTGGAGAAATCTATGGTTTGTAACAAAAGGATACATTGACTCTTTTTTTCGGTTCCCCTTACTCTCTACTAGCATATTTCCTATTAAACTCTTTTATTTTGTTTATTGACAGAATCATTTGAGAAGCCAGTATTAAGATTATAACTTTTGATACTTATATTGTTCTTTTATGGAAAATTTTGGCTTATTATTTGGTTGTGCTAGAAATTTGTCTATATAAAATGAATTAAATTACTTGAGAACCAGGATTCACCATATCTCTATTATGTCTTTGCACAATCAAAAGCAGAAGAATGGAGGAAAATAAGAAAGTTGTTGGATTCTTTCAACTTATTGAGATTTAGAGTGGTTGCTGTAAGGAGATTTTAAAATTTCCTTTCCTAATCGAAGGGAATGTTAAATCGCCAGTTATCCCAAAATCTTAATCTGATGGAAAATAGTTAATTTAATGATTTAGTTATATTTGAATAGTTTCCCTTAAAGTGTAAGACCAGACAACACATGAAATGTTTTACTGGAAATGGAGGGGCAACTCCTAAGAAATGGTGCATTTAATCATTGATTTAATATTCTAATTTATGTTTTAACCCTTTCACCATCTTTGTCTACCAAAATAAAAAACAGAAGATTCCAATCTCAATATCAATATATCTATCCACACTCTGTGGCAGGCAGAACCCTTTCAACAAGGACAATGCTAGGAACTTTCTGTGCCCTGAAAAAGCAAATTATGCGTTGCTGCTCAATTCACAACTTGACAGATGAAAGGTTAGACTTTAATGAATTGATTGATGGATTTCAGTTTTTTTTCTTTTCTTTTCTTCTAAAACAAAAGAAGAAAAGTTGCTTATGACAATTTTATTTTTAAGTATCCAGCACCCAGAATGGTTATATATCATACAGTGATGAGAATGTAAGGCGGAGGCTTCTCCTCTTTGTTTCGGTCACAACAGCCTTGTTTCCAACTTTGTCTTCTTCTGGAAAGACAAAGAGTACAAATCCATATGATGAAAAACGCTTGCTAGAACAAAATAAGCGGATACAGAGAGAGAACAATGCACCTGAAGAGTTTCCAAGTTTTGTTAGAGAAGGTTTGTGTCATGGATTTGTTGTGAATCCATTAAATCTTACTATGTGCTATGCTTTAAATTATTGATCTAGTAAATGCTACCCTGTCAGACCTAATTAAAATATATGTCTTGGCTTCGTTTAATATCCTGTAATCATTACAAATTTTCGTGCAAATACATATGCACTCTTTGTCTCTCTCTGCTTGCTATGTCACAACTCTTTGTAATTATTATATTAACAATTCCTGGAATCAACATGCATGTTTGAATAATTGTTTCAGGTTTCCAGGTGAAGGTAGTAGCATCAGAAGACTACATCAAATGTGATTCAGGGCTTATATATCGGGATTTTGAAGTTGGTAAAGGTGATTGCCCAAAGGATGGTCAGCAGGTTTTTATTTCATTGTCTTTGATGGCTATGGGATTTTAAGGAATATGTGATTTGAAGGATGAATATATGTTTTGAAAATTTTCTCTTCCAATCCTAACCTGAACCCTGACTTGAGGTCCTTTGCAGGTGACCTTTCACTATGTTGGCTATAATGAGTCTGGCCGCCGTATTGACAGCACATACCTACAGGGTACCCCTGCCAAAATCCGCTTGGGCAACAATGCATTGGTCCCAGGTGAGATGAGAAATTAATTCTGGACATCGTGATAATGTTGTTTGCTTTCTTTGTAATCATATGATGAGGTAAAAAAAAGAAGAAGAAAAAAAATGGGAGTAGCTAAGCTACATAATTGTATGCAGGATTTGAGGAAGGTATTAAAGACATGCGACCTGGGGGAAAGAGAAGAATAATTATTCCACCAGAACTTGGACCCCCGGTCAGTTTCTCAAATCTATTATTTCCTTTCTCTTCTTCTTCTTTTTTTTTTTGTTCTTTTTTGTAAATTGGCCTTGTTCAGGTAGAATTAGCAGTTGGCTTAACAGTTCCAGTACCCCCTCCCGGCCTCCTCCTGACAGACACACACTCTTTTAATTGAGTTTTTGAGAAACTTTGAAGTATTGGAGAAAATGCAGGTTTGGACAAATATGATTTTTGGTGTTGTGGGCCCAGCTTGGGTCATGATATGCAGTAGAGACATTAACATGATCATGTTAACTGTCCAAGAAACGATTTCTTTAGTTTTCTTCTTTGATAGAGTGATCCTTCAAGATGTTTGCCACCCATCCAGGATATAGGCACATCTCTAGATTCAAATTAATGCTTACCCCTCTTACTTGGTTGAAGTTCGAATGTCATATATTTGTATTGATAGTAAGGGTCTATTTGGATTTTCGATTTCAAAACGTACTATTTTTAAAAAACGCAGTTAAGTTTTTGATAAAATCATAGTTTAGCCTTTAAAATCATGCATTTTTTAAAACGCACCATATTGCCCAATTAGAAAAGGAAGATTTTTCTACTTTTTCAAACGTAATTTTTAGAAAACATACTTCCAAACTATACATTTTAATGATTTTTTGTGATTTTATTTAAAATCAGCATTTTTAATCTGTGAAATCGTAGTGCAAAACACACTCTAAATTTCGGAGGCATGGATGCCAAACATGCAAATTTGTCCAACTACGTTTCCAATGTGATATTATATTGACTCCATTGATAAGATTATCTTGTTCCTTCAGGTTGGACCTTCCACCTTTTTCAGCTCAAAACAGTTTGAAGTTTTTGATGTGGAACTGCTTGGCGTTCAGAACTGTGAAAGGAGGACCATAGCTTTTTACTCTGATGTTGTGTGCAATTGAGTGATGAGGCTATATTATTCCCATTTTGAGTCTTAAGTATCTCATTATTTTATTTTATTTTATTTTTTTATGTATAACAGATCATGTTTGAAAGAACAGTTTACAACTTCAATGCAAGCTAGATTTTTCAATTCTCATTTGGAACATGAATGACAACAAAGACCTTTTTTTTTTTTTGGAAATTGAAATATGTATGCATATAATTGAATGAAGATTAAGAAATACTATCTTTATTATAGCAAACAGATTCTGATTTTAACCTAAAGAAAAGTTAAAAATACATATTATTTTACAACATATTAGGAGGCATGCCATTTCTTTGGTGAAGTGGCTGCTATGCAAGTGGAATCATGGTGGCTTAATGCACTGTGTTGGTGATGGCTGACAACTGCAACAAATTTGTTGTCCTGTAAGGCAACCAAGTTCATCTAATGGCGTTGTTTGGTTAGCAGTTAGCAAAATGGGAAGGACTTATGTTGCTTTTCAAAGCAAAATTTGCTTCCAAAGAGAACACCCGGCTTAGGTGGTATTGTAAAGCCTTGGAACCAAAAGCCCTCCTTGTGGCTCAAATGCAGTCTCCCTCAACCTGCAAAATTTCATTTTAGAAGGTGATTCTTTAGCAGTCATCCTTGCTCTAATAAACCAACTTGCCCACACCACTGACTGGTGGATCTCCTCCATCATCTCCGGATGCTCTCCTTGCCCTTTCTGCTTTTCCAAATGAAAAGCCAAAAAGGTTAAAAGAAGACAAACTTTTGCACCTACCATGTGAGAAATGGGCCGGAACCCACTCCCCGGTACTTTTCCGTTGGCACTGTTGTTTCTTTGTTTGTTCTTTATTTACTTATTACCCAAAAATAAAAACCTGAATGCCCCTGTGCTCTAATCTTAGAACGAAGGTACTAATATTAATCATTAACCAACAAAATTTGCTTTTATATTGCTGTTATATAGTCAGAGAAGCACCATTGTGGAGGAAATTGGTCTTAGGAAAAGGGGAAGGAATAAACCCATGGTCATTGCATTAAATCACATTGCTTGATGGCAGATAAGTCATATCTTTGTTTAATGGTAATTGCCTTCATTGCTAGCAAGAAAAATGTGCTTCCTTCTTTTTTAATCCTTGATATGAATTAAGAGAACCATTCTTAAGAACATCGAACCCAGATGAATATGAGAAGTAAAGCTTAACGCGTATTGGTGTTCCATGTATGGGAAGGGCGCCTTTGATCTGATGGAGATTTGTTGCAGCTTGTAGCCAGATAATTAACATGAGTTCTCAAGATAAAAATCCATAAACACACTTTTGCTATGAATGATAACTGCATGTATATATGAATAATATTGGTTTCCAACATATTGGTCCAACAAATCATTCTGTTATGATACAGTGGGCTGCAACCTACTCCAATACAAGTAAATACAAGAAAACTAATGGTACAAGAGGTAACAACTGATATCAAGATGCATGTGACATTCCTAAAGAAATAATTATCAAGCATCTTCTCTAGGCGCCCTATGATAGATAACAGTCTCTTCTGAACTCGGACCAGCATGATACTGCCCGTAAAATGCATAAACACCAATAGTAATAATGCTGAGGATAATGAATCTAACCCATGCTTCATAGTGTAGCTGCCACGAAAAAGAAAAGGTTTATGTTATTGGCTTTGATATCACAAGTCTTTGATTTTCGTTTACTTCATCAATATCTTCCTGAAAGTACTCTGTCGGTTTATGTTAAGTTAATTGCCTATTCAAAAAAGAGGTGTATTTATAAGCATACCTGAGCAAATAGGAACATGTTGAAGAAGATGCAAACGGCTGGAAGAGTAGGAACCCCAGGACAAGAAAACCCTGGTGGGCTTGCATAAACCTGAGAAGAAGAATGAATAAAAGGGGATCAGACAGAGCACTATAATCAATGCAACTTATCCACGAGTCGCTTACATGGATTGAAATGAACAAATCACCCACTGGAAAGCTATCAGAACAACATACCCCCACCCCCTCTTTTTCTTCTAGCTTCTAATAATGTAATTTTAATTTTAACAATAATAACAATAGTATTGACAGAAGGACTGGATATGATATTAGAGATGCACAATTGTAAATTATAGACTTCTAATGTTGTTACCATTTTCATTTTACCAGTGTCATCCTTGTCATGCTTCTCAAATACCACGTGTCTTCAGGTAACAAAAACATAAATAATTTTAATGCAATGAACAATAATTTTAATTTTAATCCTTCTTTTTTTTTCTTTTTCTTCTTTTTTGATTGTAAGAAAACATTTCAATCCATCTTCAATATGGCAAATCTTTGATGACCCTATGTTAGGTGAGATTGGTTAAACCTTTCTAGATATGTGAGTAAAGGAGGGGAAAATATTGAAGCCTTTTAATGTCATACTGAAGGCAGCACACAATTATTGAAGTGGAACATCCTTTCTAAAGCAGAGATTAGTACTCACTTGGCGGAAACAGAGAGCAAGAGAGGCGATAATTGCCACAACTACAGCAAGAATCAGAAAGATAAATGAAGCATTGACACGGTAGAATAGTCCAGCACACAAACCACCACAAGCAACTGTAATGAGGCAGATGAGGCCTTCCCGCCAGGATGAAGATGACACTTGACTTGCTGTCTTATCCTTCCACCGAAGAGCTACAACACATGCTGAGACAACAGAATAGCCTGTCTGATGCAAGCCAATGTATAATGTGAGGTGCATATAAAGTAATTTTTCTAATGACAAAAATGCGCAAGAATAGTAGTAATAATGACGTCAAGTCATAGAAATATTACAATTATTAGAATGCTTGATATATTTTGCACCCTTCTAGAAGGAATTCCCTCCCTACCAGCTGTCATTCTCAGAATATTCCCTAATCATTGTAACTAATTCTACTATAATGTGGAAATGGATTGAGAGCTGCATAGGCAGGAAAATATACAGCCCTTCTTGATTCATACTCTCTTCCATTTTCTTTCCCCTTAACACATGCCATTCATCATTCTTTGGACAGTTCCATCATATGCATGAACTGAGGGTAATGTGATGATGTGATTGGCAATTGCATGACAAGTTCACTTAGGCAGATAAAAACCAGCTTCAAATCATATAGATAACAAATTGATAAAAGGAAACAACCTCAACATGTTACAAAGAAAAATTCTAAACTGACTCACCAATGTTCCAACTGAAAGTATGTGTGAGAGCACATGCACATTAAATAATCCTGCCAAAACGCCAGCAACAATACCAACCCAGACCTGAGAATGAATAGGAGTGTGGTACTTTGGATGTACTTTAGCAAATATTGATGGTAGTAACCCGTCCCTTCCAAGCCCAAGATATAACCGAGACTGCTCATGAGAAACATCCCGTCATTTACAATGGCACATGCTACATTATAAGGGCACATCGATTATGACAAGTCTGAAGTAGTTCACCTGAACATAAAGACCAACTAGAAGGGTGGTTGTAAGTCCAGCGATGGCAGCAATGCTTATCAAAACAGAAACATATTTCAAGCCTTTGGATGTAAAGGCTTCTGCCAAAGGAGCATCTTCCCCAAGGAACTTGTAAGGTACCATTCCAGTGATCACTAAACAGACACCAATGTACAATGCAATACATATAAGAAGGCTTCCCATGATGCCGATAGGCAAATCCCGCTGACAGATCAAAGGTAAAGAGAAGAGAAAAAAAATGTTAGACAATGAGGTGGTCTATAAATATTGCAACTGATAACAAAAAATTCAAATTACTACAGTACCACATTCTGGAAAGCATCAAAGCAATACCAATATGATATACCTGCGGTCTTTTTGATTCTTCAGCAGAATTTGCAACTGCATCAAATCCAACATATGCAAAGAATACAACAGTAGCTCCAGTCAGTATAGCTTTAACACCATTTGGAGCAAAAGGAGACCAATTTGAAACATCAATCTCAAAAGCACCGACAAAGATGACAATAATAACAATGATGACCTGCAGCAAAATTGAGGCATAGTAAGTATTCATGTTTTGATTACAGACACATGCTTGATTTTGGAGAATAGTAATATGGAAAGAGCACCTTTAGCACAGTCATGAATGAGTTTACAGCGGAGGATTCTCCAACGCCCCAGCAAAGAACTATAGTCAAAAGTGTTAGGAGAATCGGAGCTAATACATTGATAGAGAAAGCTCCTCCAAGAAACTCTTCACCATTGCCAATCCAATTTGGAATGTCTTTGAAGAAGGGAAAGAGCTCTAGAGTCGTGACTACATAGCTTGCTAAGCTTCGAGCTATGCTAGCAGCCCCAATATGATAGTCAAGCATTAATTGGGAAAATACAAGGAAAGCAGTGAGTTCATTAAAGGTTGTGTATGTATACAAGTAGGCTCCGCCAACAACAGCTGGAAAACGAGAAGCTAATTCGGCATAACAGAGTGCATTTAATACACATGACGCTCCAGCAAGGACAAAACTAATCGTGACTCCTACATCACAATTACAAATAAAGGATAAGGTCACAAACAGGACCAGTAACACCAAACAGCACAAGTGCCAGCAAATTTTAAAACAAGTTTTTGAGGTTTTATAGCATGAAAATAATGTTCTAACACATAATTATTCGAGCTTCATGTATGATTGAATCCTCATCAAGTAATAACAACCAAAATAGGTGGTTAAAATAGCATTATGAACCCAAACCTATATGCTTAAATTTTTGGGTTAAGATTGTTCCTGACGTGTTAAATCAAGGTCCTGATGATTATCACTCAACAATAATAGATAGTTACAACACTCCAAGTTTAGGTGCAGTGTTTCATGGCTATCTATTTCACACATTCTTTGAAGTCCAATGGTAAAAAATAGTTAAGAAATCAAGCAAAGAAAATAACTTTTAAGTCATACATTAGACACTTATTTCAAGTCCATAGTGTCAATTCCTAGCAAGCATGGCAAACATGAATCAGTATCTCCCAGTTAAGCTGTCAGCATTCTCACTAACATTGCAACCTAGCCCATAGTGTCAATCCCTAGCACATAATATCCAAATTACAGTGCCTAAACAAAACAAGCCAATTCTTCTTCTTTCTTTTTTTTTTACAAAATTAATTTTTTTAACAAGTAATTGAAATTTCATTGAAGAGCACAAAGGCGCAACCCAAGCACAAATGGAGTATACAAGAGAAATACCTAACTAGAACGAGAAAACAATTCAAGAAAGTTACGAAAACTTAGCAAATTAAAATCTAAGGCAATTGTCCAGTGATAAAGAATTTTGCAAAAGGACTTTAGTTCTACCACCGTCCTCTCGTGGTCATCAAAATTTCTATCATTTATTTATTCTAAAGAGACGCAAAAAGACAGGACAAAACCATTTTCCACACATCTGCAGTTTGAGGAGTACCTCCCAACCTTCTCCAACAAGTGAAAAGGTCTACTACTCTTCTAGGCATAACTTAAGCTAATTCAAGACAACCGAAGATAGCACTTCACAAAGCACTGGCGGTCTTACAATGGAGAAGAAGATGATCCACAATCTCTCCACTCTTCTTACAAATACAACACCAGTCAACCACAATGACACGCTATTTCCTTAGGTTACCCATGGTGAGAAGCTTCCTTAGGGCGGCTGTCCAAGCAAAAAATGTTGCTCTTAAGAGGAAAATATGCTGCCACATACTCTTCCAAGGGAAAGAGGCATTGTCATGGGGGTACAAGAACATTATAAAAAGATTTAACATCAAACATCCCTCTCTTGGAAGGGACCCAGCTTGTCTTCACCTCCCTATCTCAATCTAAACAATACAACAAATCAAAAAATGAAGTTAGGACATCCACTTTCCAATTGTGAGCCACACTAATAAAGCTTACTTTCCAGTGTAAATCACTAAATAACTCCAAATAATCTGTCATAAAAGCACCCTTTACGCGAGAAATACTATACAAAGCCGGGAAAGTTTCCTTAAGAGTTCGATTAGAAAAAATGGTACTTTTGGCACGCGTAATGGCTATTCCATTAGGACAAAATAATAGCTTTTATTAGAAATGGAAGAATGTGTAATAGAATAGCCTTGGTGTTAGAGTATGTGATACACATTTTGAGAGGACTAGCTATTCTTCAATTTGAGGAATAGTCATTCCCCTAAGAATGGTTATTTTGAGGCTATTACATTCTACCTTCTTTCATTACCAATAAAAGCTATTCATTTAAAAATATTCATTTTCCTAATAAAATAGTGTACCAAACATACATGATGCGCAAAATCGCGATTCTGACTTAAAAAGTCACCAATTTGCCTACTGCACGAAAGCATAGATTTTTCCACCTTTTCAACTTTTTTTTTAACAGACTCCCAAACTCTTTACATGATTTTGATTAAGAATGGGCGGTTGGCTTGCAAAATTGCGAGGCAAAACTCATTCTGAGTTAAGTTGTATACGGGACATGACAAAATTTGAAAAAGCTGCTACTAGCATATGATGATCTTACAAAATCTGAACCATTGAATTTAAAACAACGATTAACATTTACGAACTCGACCTAAGTACTCATGCCAATTCTTACTATTAGCATACAAATGTATATTACGTTTTGCTAAAAGCAATGGATTGAGCTAAAGTAGAAGTATTTGAAGTGAAAATTAAACAGACCAGGACCAGTGTCGCGAGCGACGGTGCCGGTGACTACAAAGATGCCGGCACCGATAGACGCGCCGACGCCGATTAGAATCAGGTCCAACAAGCCGAGTCGCCGGACAAGTTCTTCGCCGGAGCTTCTACGGACTCCGGTTTCCGATGGAGAAAGCAGGGGCTTGGTTCTGCTCGCCGAGGACCAGAAATGAGATGACCAAGACGACGCATCAGTAGTAGAAGAAGAAGAATTTCTGCGAGTCTCATTGCCTCCCATGGCTACGCTGATTGCTGAGAGACTTTTTCTTTTTCTGAAATAAGAAATGGTATTCATAGTGGTCAAAATGGGTGTTCGGTAAATTTGTTTGAGAGGCATGGTGGGCCCACTAACTGATTATTGTGTCGAAATTCGAACATAAGGGGTACCACAAGGAGATCAAACTCTATGAAGTATGATCCATCTCCAGGCGTCTTTTTCTTACGTAATTGTCTTTTAAGTAATAATATAAGAAAAATTAGAGTTTTGATGGGATATTTAAAATTACTATTGAATTTTAGGTAATTATTATTGAATTTTAATTTATTGATAATTTTAAATATTATATTATATTTGGGATGATTATAAGAGAATCCTAGTCTTCCTTTGTCATTACTTATTTATGTTTTATGTAAGATAAAAGTTATTGTTGTGTTAAAATTATGATTTTAAAAATTATATTATTTTTTAAGGAACACGAGAGTATCTTCTAGCATAACTCATTTTTTGGAGCATAAAATGTTCACTAGCTTGCCTAACTTTTCACTAACACCTCTTTTTATTTAGGGGTGTTACATTTATAGTTATTTTCTCATAGCTGCAACCACAACCGCTAAGCTAGTTAGTGGTTAAGCAATCAGAGGTGATGTGGTTATTGAAGGCCGATTTTTAATCGATAATCACTTTTCATACAAATTCAAAACATTTCTTTTAAGCCATAAATTGTTACACTATTTCAAATTTTTATATATTTTTAAACTTTGATATTTGCTCAAATCTAATGATATTTTTATACTTTCAAAAAAAAAAAAATACACATTCATAATTTATTACATCAAAGGGAAAAATTCACTTTACCCCTTGAAGTTTGAGGTGTTTTTCAATTTGAACCCTAATGTTTAAAAATTTGCAATTAACATCCTCTGTTACTAATTGTCGTCTAAGACTAAGTATACTAAAATTGCTGGCATAAGAGCAGGTGAGAGGCATCTGCTCATTTTCATTTTCACTCCAACACCTACACAACAACCAAAAGGGGTTCAAATGGGGTTGACAAGAACAAAATCAAAACAGGCGTTGGGTTTTAATGAGGGGCAATTACATCATTTTATTAGTTAGGTTGAATGCAAAATTAGAAGGCGCATAAAAATTCCGTGTAAGACCCACGTAATGTCGTCATTTCTGTCTAATTAGATAACAATTAGTAATGGATTGTGTTAATTGTAATTTTTTAAAAATATTAAGAGTACGTTGCAAAATTTTAAATATTTGAGTTCAAATTGAAAAAACCTCAAACTTCAAGGGTAAAGTGAATTTCTCCTGCATCAAATTTTGATTTATTTAGGAAGAGCTTTACATCACTTGCATGGTATATGTTTATTAGTGGGAAATTAATTTGCTTAGTTATTGTCTATGATTATACTTACATCAATGACGTAAAATAAGAATTTAATAGATTTTCATTTTTTTTTCTTTTGTATGGATGACTTTTGAATATCATTAAATTATTCAAAGTATAACAATATCAAAAAAATTGGGAGATAATGGCTCTGGTCTCCACATGAACTCACACTAGGTAACTATTTGTCAAATATCAAAAAGTCGAGCAATGAACATTTGATATATTAAAATCTTTAATATATGTTGTATTATATATTATAAACCGGTTATTAACTGCGTTTCTCGATACTTATAATTGGTAATTGCAACCAGTTTAAGTGGTTATACAGTTATGCAGTTAGCAGTTATTAGCGATGAATAACCGCTCCGCTTGTACACCTATATCTTCATCTATACCCATATTCTTCCCTTGACGCATGTACCCCGAGCTCTATAGGCAACTATAGTTGCTTCCAATGAAGTTTGTAAGGCTATTGATCCTCCCACTCCTGCTTCTGCAGCCTTCTTCCGTTGCCATCTTTGAGCCTCGTCGTTCCACCTGGGTAAGCGCACCTTTCTGCTAGGAAGTGTGCCATAAACTCCAATTGTTTTGCATGCCATTTCAGTTATAATTTAATAAAGTTGTTTATTCATTGATTTATTTAATAAGCACTAAGCATATATAAAATGCACTCTTCTTGTACTTTTTTGTTAAAAAAAAAAATTGCAACGCACGATCTAGCTATGTTCTCTTGAATTGGATTCTTAGGGTTATTCCGCCATGCGTATGATGCACGAGATCCCAACACCTCTAAACCATGCGTACCAACCTAATAAGGTTTGTCACTTCTGTCGACCACTATACGGCCCTATTTGATAACAGGGTTTGGGTTTGGGGTTTGTACTGTGTGGGGTTGTACTGTACACTTTGACAATAAGAATGTTTTAATACATAAGTTTTCAAACTTCTGTCCAGGCAAAAAATACGAATTTACCCTCACTTTCATTTTTTTTCCTCTAGCTTGTTCAAGACTTGAAACTCGACATGCCCCATGTTCTTCTTCCTCAGCGGCGAAAAGTGATGGAAAAGAGGAAGGGGTTCAGTCTGGGTGTGGGTGGGGAATGAGATCAATATCAAGACAAGCTCCAAAACCGAAGTCGTGTTGAGCTAGAACAAACGACCTGTTGGAGAGTCGCTCTCATCCCGCCGGCGGCCACTAAAGGCGATTCTTGCAAACGGAAAGAAGTTGAGGAGCTCAATGAGTGGGAAAATGGGTGGCCGAGATTCGAGATCCAGTGAAACATCAGCGTGTGTGGTTGGGTATTTTCAACACTGCGGAAGAGGTTGCCATGGTTTACGACAACGCTGCGATTCAGCTTCGAGGACCTGACGCTTTGACCAACTTTGGCACTCCTCCGCCAAAGGAAGAAAAGCCAGAAGTGAATGTGGCCTCCATTTCCGGTTACAATTCTGGCGAAGAGTCTCACTCTCACTGTCATAGTCTTTCTTCTCCGACCTCAATTCATCAATACAACACTCAGTCTAACGAAGAAGAAGCCCCAATTGCGAAAACCCCAAAAACAACAACGAAAACAACAAAAACAGGTGGATGAGGGAGGGTTTGGATGGAAATTTGGAGAACAGAGGGAAATGGAGGTTGTCAAGGAAGGATGGTTTTGGCTAGGCCCGGCGAAGCTGACGTGTGTGACTATCATAGGGGAGAAGACAACATATCAATGGGCATTTTGGTAATTTCAAAATCTGAGGCATTTGACTAATGCTGAAACCATTAAAACTAAACGACAAGAATGAACAGTACAACCCTTGAATAGTGCAACCCCAAAAGACAAATCGGTTTATCAAACACCACCGTAATGCGTTGGCTCCATCTCTGTATGCATGCAACATTATGAATAATCAATGAATCTAGTAGTAGTAGCATTTAGCATTCATTAGCTTATCAGTCAAAATCTCTCACTTTTAGACGAAATAGGATTCTTTCCAATTCAAAATAGATTAGAGAGGATCTGGTTTTTACTAATATAAGGAAACATTTGTCGTCCCCAAGAGGTAATTCAATCGGCTTGGACCACGCCTAATAAAGCGAAAGTCACTAGTTTGAGTCCCCCTCCCCCCCTCTTGTGTGGACATATAATATATATATATATAAGAGGAAGAGAAAACCTTGAATCCTGACAATCTGTAAAACACACCTTTTACAGCATCTAATAGGGTACTGCCATGTATTTAAGATACAAACTAAAAAAATTGTAACACATCCACCTGATTTTGAACCCATTCTATACAAAGCCACAGACCAAAGCCAAACAGCCACCGCCTACAGAGATCAAAGCCACAAACCAAAGCCATTGCCGTCCGTCATTGTCCAATGCCACGGGCCTCCGCCCAACATCATTGATCACTGCCCAACGTCATCGGCCACTGCCAAACATCGCCGGCCATTGCCCATTCCAGCCACTACCCAAATCGTTGGATGTCTTCCTCCACTACCCACGCCTCTCACGGGTATTTCATCAAAAAGATGACATGCACTTTCGTTGTATTCATATGTCGAGAGAAGAAAAGGAGAAATCACCCAGTATTACATGTGATTACTTTGAGCTATGAAAGAACAGGGCAATTACAAAAGGCAAAGTTTTTATGATGTTAAAATATGAACAAGACCTAAGAGATTACCCTCCAATTTATCAACGAAATCCACCCTCTACCCAATCAGCTTAAGACAATAGGAATTTGCCAAAAACTGCTATTCCAAATTCTCTGTTCATGAACAGATCCTTACAAAAACAAAAAAAAAAAGTTGTAAAGGATGAAAGAAGAAGAGCAAGGAGGCTACATTAGAGAGACACAATACATAGAAATTCAATCAATAGGAGTAGGCCAATCGCTGAATGACACGATCCCTGAGAATTCCATTGTACAGAGCCACCTTGTTTGCGGCATTCCTAGTTTTGCCTCTACTGCTTTCTAACTTGGCGGTGGTGAAGTTGGATTTATGATGATGAAGAAGAAGAAGACTTGTTAGTTATAGCATGCTGCTATACACTCCTCCCCATTCCCACTTGGATCCAAGTTGACGAAAAAACGATGTGGCGACTTTGGGCAATGAATGACGGCGTTATGGCGCGACTTTGGTGGCCGGAGGCTTTGAAGCGTGAAGTTCTCGAGAGACAAACGAAACTAAGTTGGAAGAATTAATTTGTTTGATTTTTGGAAGGATTCGGTATTACCGAGTCTATTTGGGTTTGTGTAATTGTATGATGTAGCAGATTTTAATCGGATGCTGTAAAAAGTGTTTTTTGCAGATTGTCCGACCTAAGGGGCTCTCATATAAGGAAACATTTGTCAATTTATATTTTTGGACAATTTTACATAAATATCAACAAGGACTAACTCACTACCCTATAGTTTGAACTAGAGGGGATCTAGATTCATTTTAGACAAACTTTTGAGGTGTTTCTTTTGTGTAATAAATTAGTTACGCACAAGTGTTTTAAACAAGTTAAGCTATTCATTAATTCAACTCATCATTATTATTTTTTTCAAGGGAAAAATACATTTTACTATCTAAAGTTTCGGAAAATGATCTTCTCAATTTCAAATGAAATGGTGAGGATCCTAAGGGGTAAAATGGTCCTAACAAAATAAAATGATCATTTTACCCCTCATAAATACACTAATTGCCTCTCCACTTCATTTTAAATGGAAATTATCCGTTTTCCAAAGTTTCACCACATTTTTACTTTTATATCTAATGTTTAAAAATTGGCAATATACCTTAACAAAGTTTCCAAAATTTTCTATGTAACACATCCATTAACCATTTCAATTTTTTTTTTAATGGAAAATGGCTCACATGCATCACATGTGTGTTTTTTGGTGCAAATTTTACAAAATTGATCGGTGTACAATGAATTTCCAAAATGCCCCCATTTTAATAATAATAACAAAAAAAGAAAAGGAGGATGGCCGGCCACTGCCTTTTGGCTATAGTTAGGGGTGGGTAGAACCCACCCGATCCAACCAACCCGAACTGCCCTGCCTTGAACCGCCCAGATTTGGGCAGATTTATAAGAGTTTTTGGCTTATTCAGGTAGAATTTTGTCCAAACCGAGTAGGTTGATTCGGGCCACGGGTATATGAATTTATTTTCTGCGGGTACCCGACCCGACCTGACTAAGTATATAAACTCTAAAAAAAAAAACCCTAACCTAATTTCTCTTTGTCCCTTTCTTCATTTCTCCTCTCTTTTCTATCTCGTCTACTCTCTCCCTCTCTTGCTCTCTCTCCCGTTTAGTCTCTCCCTCTCTTGCTTTCTTGGTTCTGTTCTCTGACATGGCCACCTCGGTAGCCCCCATCGACGGCATCATAGCGGCAACATTTTGATCTGTCTTGCAGCGAATCCAGCGAGCTACTAGCGAGTCCCACAAGGTCCAAGTGGTGGTCGTAAGCAAGACCAAACCGGTTTCTCGTTCGCCAAGCCTAAGACTCCGGTCATCACTGTTTGGCGAAAACTATGTTCATCGAGAAAGCTCCTTAGGTTCTCTCTTTCGTTTTCCTTTTTTGAGGAAGCAAATGATGGAAAACAATCCAACCCACCACAACCCACAATACCTGCCCCGCCGTGCATTACCCAAACTCGTGCAGATTGGCCTCAATTTGCTTGAGTAGCGGGTTGAAATTTCTAAACCTACAGGGATGTGGGTTGAGTAGGAAAAAGGCAAAAATCCTCCCCGATCCGACCTGTGCCCACCCCTAGCTGTAGCCACTCCTATTTGAACCACCCCCATAGGCTATAGGGGTGGCTCGCTACCCCCAATACGGCCAGTTGGGATTAGCTTAACCACCTTTTTTTTTTTGGCTTACTTTTTTTTTTTTTTTTAACATGTCCACACAAGGGAAATGGATAGGGGATTCAAACTAGTGACATCTACTTCATTAGGAGTTGTTTACAACTAATTAAACTACCATTTGGGCACAAAATTTCAAAAACTTGGTTGGAGTACATTGTCAATTTTTAAAACATTGGAGGCAAAAAAAAAAAAAAGGTGGTACAACTTCAAGAGATAAAATATAATTTTCCAAAAAACGGCTCATTAAACTTCTCATTTGGGCTTGTTCAATAGATAATCAAGCAAAATTAAGTTCAATCTTGAAGCTTGATTGCTTAACAAATGAAACTCGAACAAATCCAAATTCAATTTCGTAGATATTGACGATTAATTTTTTGCTCTGTTAATATGTTAAGCTAAATTACCGTTTATCTAAAAGTCTCAAACTGAGAAGTGAATGGTGTATTAAGACGAGTTACAAGAGCTCAAGAGACAATGGTTACAAGAATTCAAGAGACAATGGTTATAAGAACTCAAATGACAATACTATAAATAGAGTCTTGTATACAATCAAATAATTAAGTGAAAAAGAAAAAGAAAAAGAAGTAGCCAAGAAAAAGCTTTGATGTGTAGATGTATGCCTAACCATTTAAAATCTTTGTGTTTCATTTCATTTATTTCTCTATTTAGATTAATTATTAGTTCTAATAATTTGATTGTAGAAACTAAT
Source organism: Carpinus viminea (assembly GCA_013348765.1). Taxonomy (NCBI): domain Eukaryota; kingdom Viridiplantae; phylum Streptophyta; class Magnoliopsida; order Fagales; family Betulaceae; genus Carpinus; species Carpinus viminea. The sequence goes on from CP054668.1 coordinate 13,468,591, forward strand.
AAAATTGAAGTATAAGTGGATTAAGGGCCCGTTTGGTTTGCAGAATAGACCTCTTAAATGGAATGGTTATTCTTGTGGAATAATCATTCTTTGGTTTGGTAAGTGCCTATTCCTAAGAATAGTTATTTTCATGAGAATCACAAATTCCCGTCAATAGAATCAACTGTCACGACTATTCACCGGACGGAAGGCGAAATGAAATTTTTATTTTCGAAAATTTTCGGTCGGAAGTCGGAAAGGATTTTGGGAAAGTCGGTTTTCAACCGACACTGACCAACTTTCAAAACAACGCCGTTTTGTATATTTGTTAATATTCATTATATTTTCCTTGACTAAAAAGATGTCGCCATTTGTGTAGCTCAATTGGTTGCTCTTTACCATGTGGACCCATGGTTGTGGGTTCAAGCCCCATGCTTGACACCTAACTTTTATTTTTACTTATAATTAAAACGACGTCGTTTTGAGCCCTATATATATATATATATATATATATATATCAAACGAAGCTCTCTCTTTTTTACCCTAATCCTAGCTAGCGCCACTCTCATCTTCTCCTCTCCTCTCTGCCTCTCTCACTCTCCTCTCAATCTCTCATCACATCTGCGCCTCTCTTGCTCTCCTCTCATGATCTCATCACATCTTCGCCTATCTCACTCATGACACTACCTCTATGTTTTTTTTAATCTGATTTTGACATTATTTTCTTGTTGTTTGGTTGCCGAGAAAGTGGAGGAAAACATGTATTTTCTTGCTATAAGCATGTTTTAGGTAGTGATTTGCTTCGAGTGGTGTTTAGTTGTTCGGTTAGATAGGTATTTTTTTATTTTGAATTTTTTTTCTTCTTGTTTGGTTGCTGAGAAAGTGTTAGGGATATGACGTACAGTAGTTTCAATAGGAATCTATGTTATTTTTTTCTATCTTCTTTTTGTCAAGTAGTTAGATAAGGTTGCAACTCTAATTGATAGATGTGTTTATCTTCTATTCAAATAAGAGTTATCAATTAGTAGGATTAAGAAGTTATCTTCATTCGAATAAGGAGTTATCTCCATTAGATAAAGGATCACGTATCCTTGTAGGTTTAGGAGTTAAACTCTTATTTTATGTCTTATTAGCTGTCTATTTAAAGGCACGATTATTCAATAAAAGTATGCAAAATTTAATTTTCAAACCTTGTGTTTGTTATAAGACCTAGGAATCTCTAATTTCCTACCGCTAGTTGTTTCAATTAGCAAATATAGGGAAAAATAAGAAGCAGGATCCTGCTTCCTTCCCCGTTTCTACCCGAGTTACTAGATCTGTTACGCATTCACGTAACAAATTGGTATCAGAGCCAAATTCCTTTCCAATGGCAGACATAAGAATGGAACGCATGGAGTAGCAATTCTCCAGTTTGCAGAAGACGTTAGAAAATTTCATGAAAGCTTCATCTGAGCAAACAAAGAAATTGGTAGCATCAATAGAGGACTTGCAGAGCAAGGATTCTGGAGAGGATTCCACAGCTGCAAACCGTTCCAAAAAAACCAACGGCACCGGAATTCCTACAAGCCGAAATTGGCTAAAATGGATTTTCCTAAGTACAAAGGGGTGGACGATCCCACAAGTTGGATATGTAAAGTCGAGCAATTCTTTGAATTCCAACAAACTGAAGAAGAAGATAAATTACCCATGGCTGCCTACCATCTTGAGGAAGAGGCACAAATGTGGTACCAATTATTTCAAGACAGCGAGGAAACTGTTACATGGGAATCATTGAAGGCTGCTCTCCTTATTCGTTATGGCCCAACCGTCTTTGAAGACCACTTCGGTGATATGACCAAACTTCAACAAGTGGGCACTGTGAAGGACTATCAGCTTCAATTCAAGCAACTCCTTAGCCGAGTGGGAAAATTATCAATTCCACATCAATTGGGTTGTTTTGTGAGTGGATTGAAGGGAGATCTGAGGACAGAGGTTCAAGCCTTGAAACCTAGTACGTTGACAGAAGCTATCGGATTAGCACGATTTTATGAAGCTCGCAATCAAGGGACTCAAAATCTTTTTGGCATAAGCATTAAAGAACCTGACCCTCCACCTTTATCATTGACCCATTCCCAAGGACCAGTGGTGAAGCGCTTAAGTCTTACGGAACTACAGGTGAGGCGTGACCGTGGCTTATGTTTTAATTGTGATGAACGTTTCATTCCGGGTCACTGTTGCAAGAAGCTATTCCTTCTTGAGGGTATATATCCAGAGGAGGAAGAGCCTGGAGAAGACCACCATGGTCGTCAAGAAGACACCATTGCCCCTTTGGAATTCTATTAAGATTTTCCTAATGTCACCCTTGAGGACAAGTGTGATTTGAAAAAGGGAGGAATGTTAGGGATATGACGTATAGTAGTTTCAATAGGAATCTATGTTATTGTTTTCTATCTTCTTTTTGTCAAGTAATTAGATAAGGTTGGAACTCTAATTGATAGAGGTGTTTATCTTCTATTCAAATAAGAGTTATCAATTAGTAGGATTAAGAAGTTATCTTCATTCAAATAAGGAGTTATCTCCATTAGATAAAGGATCACGTATCCTAGTAGGTTTAGGAGTTAAACTCCTATTTTATGTCTTATTAGCTGTCTATTTAAAGGCACGATTATTCAATAAAAGTATGCAAAATTTAATCTTCAAACCTTGTGTTTGTTATGAGACCTATGAATCTCTAATTTCTTACTGCTAATTGTTTCATTTAGCAAATATAGGGAAGAATAAGAAGCATGATCCTGCTTCCTTCCTTGTTTCTACCCTATTACTAGATCTGTTACGCATTCACGTAACAGAAAGTGGAGGAAAAATATTTTTCTTGCTGTGGGGGGTGATTTTCCTACCTGGCCCTAACCGAGTTATCGACTAACACCGAACCGACTTGTCAATGTCGGTCGAGTCGGAAATGCATGTTCGTCGGTAAATTCGGTGAAATTACCAACTTTACCGACTTTAGTGCAGTTACCATTTTTTTGTTCCAACTTTGGCCGACACCGACCAATGCCCACCCCTACACACAGGAATATCTATTATTAATGGAATAGACAAAGTGTTCCAAATTTTTTTTTTTTTTAGTTTTCTCTCCAACTAAAAAAAAAAAACCTTGTGGGTGGCCACGCCACTTGTGGCTCTGGTGGTGGCTACCCTACCCCTAGAAGACCACGACAAGGCCCTTTAGGGGTGGTGTGGCCACCCCTAATTCCTGATGTGGTCTTCTGGGGGTGGCACGACCACACCCCAAAGCCATCGAGGTGGCCTTGGTCACATTGGGGTGGCTGGCCCACCCACAAGGTTTTTATTTTTCTATTTTATTTTATTGAGTTTTGGAAAAATTAGAAATCATATGGAATTTTTAGTAATTTTGGTTAAATTCCAATTATGAAATATGTGTTGCTACCAAACTAAGGGCTCGTTTGGTTTGTGGAATAGACCCTATAATATAATGACTATTCATATAGAATAGTCATTCTTTTGTTTGGTAAGAGTTTATTTCTAGAAATGGTTATTCCTTTGAAAATCACAAATCCCTTTTACATAGGAATAACTCTCTCTTAAAAACTAGAAAAATAGCTATTTCTTAAGGAATTGAATACATTTTACACAAAACACCTATATTATATTATTTTATTTTATTTCCAACTATTAAACTAAAAAAAGGGTAAAATATAGAAATTAAAGTCGGTGGCCAATCACCCATTGGGGTGGTCGACCACCCACATAAAAGGTAGGAGGGTGGTTGCACCACCCTCGGACGCCTCGCCGGACCACACTCAAAGCGTTTGAGGGGTGGTGCGACCACTCTCGTGGCATCTCAGGGTGGGTATGACCACCCCCCGCAGGTTGTCAGCAGTGGCCACAGCTCCCCTTGTTGATTTTAGAGGGTGGCCACTCCTCCTGATGGCACCAACGGTGGTGCGACCTCCTCCAAAATGCCTCGTGGGTCCATCATGAGGCTCTCCGAGGTTGGTGCGACCACCCCCTTCTATGTGGTCGGGTGGTCGGCCACCCACTTTTTTAAAGTTTTTTTTTAGGTTTTTTATTTTTTAATATGAATTGAAAATAATAATAATGTGGGGGGAATTTTTAGTAATTTTGGTTCAATTCCATTTATATCATATGTATTATTACCAAACTAAAGAATTGAAATAATTGTTTCATTCCAACATCTTCAATTTCTAGTAATACCTATTCCTTTTTTTTTAATGGAATACTCCTTCCGCAAACCAAACATGGCCTAAAGAATTGAAATAATTAATTTTATTATAACCTCTTTTATTCCAAGTAATACATATTCATTTTCCTAGTGGGATATATATTTCACAAACCAAACGGGTCTTAAGTAGTAAATTTATTACTAATGTGGGTTAACAAAGATTAAAAAAAGGAGAAATTACATTTTACCCCCTGAACTATCCACCCATTTGTATTTTTACCCTTCAAAATTTCAAATGTAACACTTAACCCCCCAAACTTTCAAATTGTGGCAATTCAACCACTTTTACCTTATTCCTTTTTTTTCCCAAAATGCCCCCATCACATATATATTTTAAAAAACCAAAAATAAAATAAAAATTGATGGGGTGGTATAGGGGGTGGCCGGCCACCCCATTTGGCCTAGGGGTGGTTTGGCCACCCCCAAACTGGCTGCCTGGGGGTGGCCGAACCACCCCTAGGCCAAACGGGGTGGCTAGCCACCTCCTATGGGATGGTTCGGCCACCTAGTATATTTTCTTTTCTTTTTTTTTTCTTTTGTATTTTTTTTAAAGGATTAAATGCCTTTTCAGTACCTGTGCTTTGAGCCAAAATCAAATAGCCACCTCTGTTTTAAAAAATATCACAAATGGTACTTGTGGTTATCAAATAAACTCACTTGGTATTTCTGTCAGTGTTTCGTTAGTTTTTTTAACAGAATGCCACGTCACCTTTACACATGGCGTGGTACCTGTGGTTTCAAGATGTCATGTCGTGTGGTACCTGAGTTTTTGGATACCACATTAGATTAAATAATATTAAAATTATGTAAAAAAAAAAAAAATTAAAAGAACACGTGTACTTCCTAAAAAAAAAAAAAAATCCATCATCCTCTCCATTCTCTTCTCCCCTAACCACTTAGGTTTTTGCAAACCCAAATACCATTTTTGTCATCCCTCCCTCAATGATGATTCAAAGGAACTCTCACAATAAGAGTTGATGACGACAATCGTAAAGTAGACACTAAATTAAATAAAAATTCAAACTCAAGGGTTCAATTACAAACTTTGTTGTAGACCCTAGCGATTCTGAGGAAGATCTTTCTAAACAAGGTTCCATCGGCAATGCTCGTCCAATTACCAGATTGTCTCGACGGACAAAAGCCTCTTCTCCAAATGCCAGTAAGAGTTCTTATTTGAAGGCTAAGGGTACGTCCGAGGTATCATCGACTCTGAACTATGGAGCAGAAAAGAAATCCTCTTCAACCGAAGCTCTATGAAAGCCTTCATCTCAGACCCAAATACCACGTCACCCTTCCTCATAGAAAATATTTTTCCCATTACCCTTAATATGAGGTAAGTCTGTTTCCTATTGTTTTTACAATTTGTTTTGATAAGGTTCATTGGCAAAAATAGATTTGGGTCTGCAAAAACCTAAGTGGTTGGGGAGAGGAGACTGGAGAGGACGATGGATTTTTTTTTTTTTTTTTTTAGGAAGTACACAGGTTCTTTTAATTTTTTTTTTGCATAATTTTAATATTATACGCCACGTGGTGCCTTGAAACTATAGGTACCACGCCATGTGTAAGGATGATGTGGCACTCCGTTAAAAAAACTAATGGAATCCTGACAGAAGTATCAAGTGACTTTATTTGATAACCACATGTACCATTTGTGATATTTTTGAAAACCAAGGTGGCTATTTGATTTTGTCTCAAAGCATAGGTACTGGAAAGACATTTAACCCTTTTTTAAATAAAATATGTGATGAGAAAAAAAGGTTAAAGTGATCGAATTGTCATAATCTGAAACTTTGGGGGGAGTTAAGTGTTACATTTGAAACTTTGGAGGTAAAAGTGCAAATGAGTGGATAATTCAGGGAGGTAAAGTGTAATTTCCCCTTAAAAAAATTTATAAACTAAAAATGATAACAAATTTAAGAATAATACACATCCCAAATTTTCTTCTAAAAAATTAGTTCTTAAATGATGTGTCACCATCTCATGAGATTTATTATTTTGGAAAGTGTGTCACCAACTCATGGGATGATAACACATCATTTGAGAACTAATTTTTGAAAAGAAAATATGAGATATGTAGCATTTCTCTAACAAATTAGTTTATTTTATCTACTCAATTAAGATCATAACCAAACATGAATTCATTCTAAAGATTACTTAATTAAACTTGAATATCGAGAACAAACTTAAATTAAGCTTGGATTTAACTCGACTTTGTAAATAACAAACTCGATAATAATATAAACTAAATTCAAACATTTCAATCTACTCATTTTCTTTGCTTGGCTTTGGTAAAGAAAAGAACAAAAAAAAAGCAAGTTTTGATGTAAAAAAAAAAAAAAGAAAAGAAAAAAGAAAAAGAAAACACAAAAAAAAATAAAATTGAAGACCATATCACACACAATCTTCAAAAAACGGTACAAAAAGAATATATATATATAATACAAAAAAAATGAAGACCATATCACATATACAATCTTCAAAAAACCGTCAATAATGTAGAATGGAGGTGAGAAAAGATTGGTAATCCCTGATGAGGCTAGAGTTTGACAACGCTCTCTCTCCCCTGGTGCACAACAACAAAAACCACAACAAACAAGGAAATATTGGGGAGGGGGGTAGACACATGCTGTGAGGGTTTGGCTTTCTTTTTCTGTCTTCATACCTACCTGAATTCTTCGCCCTCAGCTCTGTCTCCTCTCTCCCTCTCTATCTCTGTCTTTTTCTCTCTCGCTGTCTCTCATCCATTGAAGCTTCTTCAATCTAATTCTGTAAGAGACATAATTTCGTGGAGAATCTTGAAGATTTTAAGGGTTTACCAGCAAACCCACGTAACCTCAGCTCTCAGGTAGGATAAATAATTGTTGATTTTGCATCCTGTAACGAATTTTTGATTCCGGATTTTCTCGGATATTGGATATAGGTGGCCTTGCGTTTCTTGTGTATTATGAAGCCTTAATTGTATGAGCTATTTACAATTTCAATGCTTTTTTGAGTTTTAGGGTTTTTGAGGTGAAAGACTATTGCTTTCTGGGTGTTTTTGTGTTCCTTAAGTGGTTTTGGGAATTCGGTATCTGAGGACTGAGGGTAATGATATATGTTTCTGGGTCTGTGCCAATTATAAGTTTTGCGCAGATGAGGTTGAACAGAATTGGTATCTGGGTCTGTGTGAATTGATTGAGCTATGAGTCGTAGGGTGCGGCGGAAGGTGGCGAGGAAGGGGAAGGTTGTTTTGCCAAGTTATCCTGAAGTAGAAGATGAAGTTTTGGTTTTCGGGAGAAAAGGGAATGTAGATTGGACTAACCTGCCTGATGATACAGTGATTCAGCTGTTTTCGTGTCTGAATTATCGTGACCGTGCAAGCTTATCATCCACCTGTAGGACATGGAGGGTTCTAGGAATGTATCCTTGTTTGTGGAACTCTTTGGATCTTCGCGCACACAAATGTGATGTTTCCATGGCAGCTTCCCTTGCTTCTAGATGTTTGAATCTTCAGAAGCTTAGGTTTCGTGGTGCAGAGTCTGCTGATGCAGTAATACATCTTCAAGCTAGGAATTTGTGCGAAATAAGTGGCGATTATTGCAGGAAAATAACTGATGCGACTCTTTCTGTGATTGTGGCTCGACATGAGGCACTTGAAAGCCTCCAGCTTGGGCCAGATTTCTGTGAAAGGATCAGCAGTGATGCAATAAAAGCAATAGCATTTTGTTGTTCTAAATTGAAAAGGCTTCGACTTTCAGGAATTAGGGATGTTCATGGTGATGCCATTAATGCCTTGGCTAAGCATTGTCCAAATTTGACTGATATTGGGTTTATAGACTGCCTCAATGTAGATGAGATGGCTTTGGGAAATGTAGTATCAGTTCGTTTCCTCTCAGTTTCTGGGACATCAAATATGAAGTGGGGTGTGGTATCGGACTTCTGGCATAAGCTGCCTAAGTTGACTGGGTTAGACGTTTCAAGAACTGATATTGGTCCAGCTGCTGTGTCAAGATTGTTATCCTCATCAGACAGCTTGAAGGTTTTGTGTGCCTTGAATTGTCCAGTTCTCGAAGAATATGCTAGTTTTCATGCCAATAAAAATAAAGGTAAACTGCTACTTGCCCTTTTTACTGATATTTTCAAAGAAATAGCTTCGTTATTTGTCGATACAACGAACAAAGCGAAAAATGTGTTTTTGGATTGGAGGAGCATAAAGAATAAGGACAAAAACTTGGATGAAATCATGAATTGGGTTGAGTGGATCCTATCCCATACACTTTTGCGCATTGCCGAGAGCATTCAACAGGGTTTGGATGATTTTTGGCTCAAGCAAGGTGCAGCACTGCTGCTTAGTTTAATGGAGAGCTCACAAGAGGATGTTCAAGAGAGGGCAGCTACAGGACTTGCATCGTTTGTTGTCGTTGAAGATGAAAATGCCAACATAGACTGGGGAAGGGCTGACGCAGTTATGCGAGATGGTGGCATACGTCTCCTTCTAGACCTAGCAAAATCTTGGCGGGAAGGGCTTCAGGCAGAGGCTGCTAAGGTAAATTTATTTATCCAATTATGAACCATCTGATTTTAGTAAGTTTAATTTATTTTTGATCTAAAAAGATGGGCTGGATAGATTTTGATAAGAGTACTTCCTACAATGGACATCATGCATTCATAGTCATTCTGCAATTATTTTCATTAGTTTACTACAGTTTGTGCTTGTAGGTGTAAATGTGGAATTAGGTTAACTTGTTTCCTTTTTATCTTGATATTTTTATTTTTATTGTGTAGGCTATAGCAAACTTGTCTGTGAATAACAATGTCGCAAAAGCTGTTGCTGAAGAAGGAGGAATCAATATCCTTGCTGGTTTGGCGAGGTCCATGAATAGGCTGGTTGCTGAAGAAGCTGCTGGAGGACTATGGAATCTTTCTGTTGGAGAAGAGCACAAGGTTTGATGTTTTGGAATTTAGTCTCTCATTGTATGGCATAAACTCTAAATTTAAAGCTCTGAATACATGAGAATTCCCTATTAGGGTGCCATCGCTAAAGCTGGTGGAGTAAAAGCATTAGTTGATCTTATATTCAAATGGGCTAATGGTGGTGATGCAGTCCTGGTATGTTCCCTTAATATCATGTATTATTTTTGCTTAGCTACAAGCCTTTCATGCTGTTCTTGATTTTCACTTGCATACAATTGGAAGTTATTGTTGCATGATAATTAAGTTGTGGCTGTTTTATGTTTACGTATTTTCAGGAACGTGCAGCTGGTGCATTGGCAAATTTGGCAGCTGATGACAAGTGTAGCACAGAGGTTGCAGGGGCAGGCGGTGTACAGGCTTTAGTAATGCTTGCCCGTAGTTGCAAATCTGAGGGAGTGCAAGAGCAGGTATATTTTCATTGTTAAAATAGACTATCTCAAATGAGCATATTGCCAGTGTCGTAAGCATATGTAGTTTATATAACTTGCCAATCAAAGATAAGGATTCAAAGTGGCGTGCTTTCAAGATATCTGTTGGCTTATTATCAAAGATCAACATATTGAAATTTAGTAGCTTTTGGATTTCTTTTTCTGTTTTAAACATATAATTTAATTTTCAATTTTAGTAAGTGGAGTAATTAGGTAGCTTTTTTTGTGGCATGAGCTGGGTTATCAGATTGGACCCTACATTTTATGCTCGATGTGCTAACAACTCTCTATTATATAGATCTCCCTGTGTACTAGGGTTGCGCCCCTCTGCGCTTTTTTAATAAACATTACTTATCCAAAAAAAAACTCTCTATTATATAGATATGGATGGTTGACTTCTTAGGAAAAGAAATAGGACTTCAAATATGGTCAAGATTCATGATTGTGGTGGATTTTGGCTTTGAAACTCATTTTGTAAATGTTCAATTGACCATTGTCTCCCTCACTCTGTACTAAGAATGTGCCCCATGTTTATGATGGTGCTTGAAATCTGGTTTTCAGGCTGAGATTAAGATGTTAAAAAGCAAAAAGGATAGAAAACATCTATAAAAGGGAGACAAAGCCATTGGCGTTGGCGGAACATGACAGAAGTATGTGCCGGGGTTTCATTGTTATACCGAAAGGTTGAGAAGAAAGGGGTGGAATAGTTGTGCTTTTGAGCTGCCAAAGGTTTCAACTTTCTTTGGGGTGTCCTTTGGCGCTAGATGCAAAGGTGTAGGTGTGCTTTTCTAGCCAACATATGGCAGTGGTAATAGAGCAACTCTTTCGGGGTTCCTTGTGGCCATGCATCGTTAAGCATGGTGGTGCGACCTTCGTGTCCATAGAGCTTGTTTTGGGGAAGAGATGGCTAAGAGTTCATATACGAAGGTATTGGTTGGGTCGGGGAAGTGCGACAATCACTAGCAAGACTATTGCGGTTAACCATGATGCTACATGATTGATGGTATGATGAGCTAACTATTGGGGAAGGACTGGGGAGTTCTGTAATGTTTACGTTGAAGGTGGTTGGGGTAGAAGGGAAGGATGGCTCAATGGGTGACACAAGAGACAAATGTGTCTATCATGATCTGCGAGCCCAACTGGCACACTTGAGAGAAGAGTTAGACTAGGTTCTTGAGCGTATGGATGTGTGCCTAGGGCTGGGCACAGGTTGGTTCAGGCGGGTTTTGACATTTTTGGCCACCCGACCCGAGGCCATTGGGTTTTGGAAATCCCTACCCGTTACCCGGGTTGAAGCCACCAAATCCGCTGGGTTTCGGGTAGGGCGGGGCGAGTTGGGTATTCTTCTTCTTCTTTCCTTCTCTCTCTTGCATCTCTCTCTCTTCCTCTTGGCTCCCCTTTCTTCTCTCCCTTTTCTTCTTCTTCTCTCCAGCATCTCTCTTCCTCTCCTCTCCATTTTCTTCTCTTCTCTCCTTTGTTTCTCAAATCCTCTCTAGATCTGGTCATGACGGTGTGCAATGTGAGGAAATAAAGAGAGATTAAGAATAAGAAGAAGATTAAGGAAGGAGGAACATAAAGAAAGAAGAAAATGAAGATTTTGGGTTGCTGGGTGGGAAGAAGTAAGAAGAAGAAGATTAAGAATAAAGATGAAGAGAAGAAGAAGAAAGAAGAAAATGAAAATCAAGGGTGGTAATAATAGTTAGTTAAAAATGCCCTCTTCTCTCTCCTCGCTCAAGTCCCCTTTTTCTGCCCTAGCAGTGGTGCGTATAGGTGTCTTGTGCTAGGGTCCAGCGAGCTGTGATGGAACGGAGGTTTTCCATTGAAGCTAAATTGTTTTGTTTTTCGATTAAGGAAGGGTTCTTTGATCTTCGTCTGGAGGAAAGGAGAAAAAATTTCGTAGGGCTCATCTTTGGGAGCTTTCAATGCTCCGCTTGGTTGATGGACACGGTTGAAGCGGTGAGTCAGGTGAAGGAGGATATCGCCAAGTCTTACCGTGAGGGGGATAAGGTTTTGATGGTACATGGGGGTGCCAATAAGGCTGGGAGGTTTTTGGAGGTGTTCGTTTATGCAAAGGGTGGCCGTAAAGGTGTCTTATGGCTCCCGGAGGGTCGATTTGGGCGGGGTTGGCGTCGGTTTGCTGGCGAGCTACGTCTGATGTTAGTTAGCCCCAATGGCAAGTCTGGTTTGGAGGTTTCCGAGACTTGGCTTGCGCCGAGTTCAGATCTCTCCGACTAAGCACACAGGGGTTGGGGTCTATACGGGGTGCTCTAAGGCTTGCTCTTTTGTGGAGGTCTTGCAATCGAAGCCTAGTCTCGAGTTAAAGGATCGATCGCGAGGTGAGGCGGAGAAAGGTGGGGTTGTTAAGTGGCCTGCGGTGGAAGAGGTTAGTTCTGCATTGGCGGCGCATTTCTGTCCAAGGTTGGGTCAATCGTTTGCTAGGGTTTTTCAGCTCGGTTTGGGCGGGGTATGGGTTGGGGTGCTTGAAGGTCTGCTTAATGGGCCTAAAGACATGTCTGTTGATAAATGGATAAGGGCTGTGTTGTATTCTTTGAAAGGCTCTAAGGGTTTTGGGCTTTGCAATGTACAGTCTGGTTGTAAGTTTGGGCTTGGTTTTCACCTTAAGCCCAAAAGAAAGACACAGCCTGCTCGTCGCCTTAGGTCTCCTGCGTTCAAGTCTTCCTCTCCGGCGTCCGAGGGTCAGTTAGGAGCATCTAAGGCCGAGCCTCTTGAGCCAGTGTGGTCTGCTGTTTTTGGGTCTTCTCCGGGTGTTGATTTGTTGACGGCTTCTAAGCTGGTGAGTTCGTCTGCCCTCCAATCGGCCCTCGTAGTCCCTTTTGCGGTGGATCTCTTGGCGAGTTCTTTGCGCATGAATAGTGTGGGTCTTTTATCCTCGGAAGATGATGTGGGGGCTGGGTCTTTGTCAGTGGTCCGGCAGACTGCTTCGGTTTGTTTGTTGGTGGTGGTCACTCCCTCTCAGGTGGAGGCGCTTGCTCCTCAAGCTTGTCTAGATGTGCCTGAGCCTTCAGACGCTGGGTTTCTGTTTCAAGTGCATCAATTCGGGGATGCCGTGGATGGGTCTATTCAGGGGACTGTTTTGGAGTCTAAGTTGGTTAGTAATTCCATTAGTCAAGACGCCTTTTTGTTCCCTTGAGAGGAGGACTTCCCGGCAAGCCCTTGGGAGGAGGCTTCTGGGTCTAGGGTGGCGGACACTATTGAAGTGCCGGTGTCGGAGGTTATTCCGGCTAAGGCTAGTTGCTGTCCCTCTAAGGCTCCAAGCTTGATTCGAAGGGGGTTTTTTGGCCTGAGGGCTGCCTTTTCTAGTCCTTCGGGGGATAAGGAGGCTTCCTTGTCTTCAAAGGGAAAGGATCTTTGTCCAGAGAAAGCTTTGCTTGTTCTTTCCCCTTTGCTGGAGAAACCTGTCTCGTCTCTTGGGGCGGTTGAGGTGGGTCTTAATCCCCTTGTTTCCAAGTCTCTAGTGGTGTATTCCCGGAGGGTCAAGGATGAGGTTACCAAGCAGCTGTTAAAAAATAAGGAGCTGCTTGCTGGGGTGGTGGTTGATATTCTGGCGGAGGGCTACTCCAAGGAGGTGATTCGCATGATGAATTTTGCTCTGGTGGTGGGGTTGTCTTGGGGTTGTGATGATAAAAGGATGTTGAATCTTTTATTTGGCATCGAGAAGGAGAAGCGGGACCTTGTTGCTCCTAAGGTGAAGGGGAAGAGGGAGCTCAAGAACTCGGAGTGCTCCTTGAACATTGAGGCTAGCAGTCGAAGGTCCTCTCAGGCAAAGTGCCAATGTAGGCGGGGTTTTCTCAGGTCTAAAAGCACATTTTACTTCCCCCCTGGCGTAGGGGATTTGGGTGTTTTATTTTGGGTTTTCCTTTTGGGTTTGGATGGGTTGTTTTCCTGGTTGGGTTTTTTTTACAGGGTTTGTTTTTTGGGACTACTTATGAGCTTGGCGCCCTGTACCCATTTGTATTTGACGCGCCCTTTTGGGTTTTTTGATATACAACATTACTTATATAAAAAAAAAAAAAAAAAAAAAGAAAAAAGAAACACTGTAGAGAAAGAAGCAGCGGCAACTGTGATGAGTCTAGGGTTTTTTTTTTAATTGTTTATTAGCGGGTCCGGTCGGTTCGGTTCGGGTACCCACGACCCAAAATTTCCTATACCCGACACCTGCCCACCCCGCCGGGTAACCCAAAATACAACTCGTATCCACGTTTTTTATTAGAGGAAATGGGCGGGTTGGTTCGGGTTTGGCGGGTTGGGTGGGTATTTGCCACCCCTATGTGTGCCTGGGTCTTACTGGGTTAGGATTTAATGTTAGCCCAATAGGAAGGTGCGGTGGGCTGAAGCCTAGCCTAGTTTTGCAGGCCTCATTTGGTGTTTTGAAACTCAAACCTTCGCTATTGGGTCAAACAAAAGGTGCGAGTGATAAGGGTAAGGGCCCATTAGTAGCCCGTGTTAATTGCATGTCTCGGCCCAGGGTCAAACCCACCCCTAAGTGGAGGGTGAAATCATGGGACGAGTTTCTACTAACTTGGGGCTGGGCTTGAGTACTAGTGCGGGCTGTGTGAGTGCAAGCCCGAGCTCTATTTGGGATGATGGTCTCCCAAGTGAGTCACTGCTGCCATTCAATTAAGAGATGAGGGAAATGGAATTTCAAAGGATGATAGTGTCGTTTATGTTGTCAATGGCGTTTTGTCTATGGTCTTGTTGAAGGATGCTCGACCGCAACCTCTTGTGTAATCCCCAAGCTTAGATTTCGCTGGCTGTTATGTAGCTATGATTGTTTTCAATTATGAGCCTCTGGTCATGGGTTTTGATGACGAATCTTCCAATTTGGAAAGTTTATTGGGTTTGGGCAAGACTTTAGATTCGGGCGTAGATTCTATCGTCGATGATAAACTATTGGCTTGGTTGGTTTGGCGACAGAAAAGGGGACTTTAGCATCGGATCCAATTAATGCACTTGGTATGGGCCTTTGTGTTGATGTGGTAATCCCAAAATCTTATGATTGGGTAGTGGTGGTAAAAGGGGGGGAAGGGATCTTGTTGGGCTTGGATTTGTCTCCTTTTTCATCACTTTTGAGCAACTGGGGGATTGTTAAAGCACAAGACAAATTAGAGGTAGAAGTGGACTCTACAACTCCTAATCCTTAGAGAACTATAACTCATAGGAAGTCTAATCCACCGAGAACTACACCTCATAGAGATCTCAATCTTCAGAAGATAGTTAGAAGAGATAAGAATAGAAAGAAAGCTTGACTTCTATCCTAATGTTGTCGTAGTGTTAGATCACGTTATTATCACTATGATAATCGTGATTCTAGGTAATAGATATCAATTGTAACTCTACTGTAAATCTTGTCTCTCTCTCTCTCTATATATATATCAATGGAAACCATTCAATGTGGTAAGTGAGAATTTAACTGTTCTTATGTGTGTGTGGTTGTTGGGGGGGGGTGGTAAACTTGATGTGGCTAAGGAGATAGGTGACTTGAATTAGGGTAAGGAGAGCAATTTGGTTCCAAGGAGGGAGATGAGAGTTTTTTGGGTGTTAAAGATTCTGCCACTTTGGCAGGGCTTGATGTGTGTTGTATAGAAGGGAATAGTTAGCCATGTTTGGAATTGGTTTGATGCTCTCAGGGGAACCCATTGTTTGTGAGCCTTTGAATTATTGTACCCCTGGTGTGAATGACAATCTTGAGTGTTTAGGGCCAATGGCTTCAAGATTTGAGGTCTTTAAGGTTAGATTCTAGCATGGTTTGTGGTGTGGGAATATGGCCCTTAAAAAAATCCTTTCTAGATTTAGATGGTATTACTTGCACAAAGGATGCTTCTGTTGTAGCTAATGTGACACTTTCTAGTGGTTTCATTTAGTGAAATGTGAACTTTGCTAGAGTGGCTCATGATTGGAAGTTGGATATCTTTTCCTCGTTTTTCAGGGTGTTGTATTTAGTGAGAGTGAAATGGGAGGGTGAGAACAAGCTGTAGTGGGTCCAATCCAAAAGAGGGTTGTTTGAGCCATTTGGAATGTTTCCTCAGTTGATGTAGGCTTTCTTGGGTTATGCATAAATGAGTAGTCGACCTGTATGCTTTTTGGTGGATTTTTGGTAACACTCATAGTGTTGTTGTGTGGAATATGGTGCCTTCGTGGCTTTTGTGGTGTCTATGAAGGGAAATGAACAGCAAAAGTTTTGAGGACTATGAGAAGACTTTGGAGGAGATTAAATCTTTATTCTTCAACACCCTATATCTTTTTTTTTGATAAGTAATGTATATATCAAAAAAAGCGCCAAGCGCCTCTAAGTACACAAGAGAGTATACATAGGTAGCCCAATTAAAACCCAAATACAAAACCCAATGAGACCCCAACCAAAAAACCACCTAACCCACCACCAACCAGCAATCCAAAGAAAAACCCCAAAAAACCACCTAGTAGTCACAACCAAATGGTTTAGTAAACACAACCAAATGGTGAACCAAAACTACGACCCACAAACCCCCACCACCCCTGAAAGACACAATGCCCCTAATGCACCTCTGGTGGATCGGAACACGTATTTCTTGTCCCAACACAACCCCGTTGGCGATGACACCTCTCCGGAGAAAGTCTCTCTTTATCCTCATAATTGATAGAACATTCTAAATTCTTGAGTTCCCTCTTCCCTTTTACCTTAAAGGTAGGCTTCCGCTCCTCTTCAATTTTTGAAAAGAGATTCAAGAGACTTTTCTCATCACCTTCACCACCAGTCCAGCCCATGTTGGATGCGAATTTCAACGCATCAAGCGCCACCTCTGAATAGTTCTCCTCCCCCTTCTCCGAAGTGTCCGCCACAACTTCAGTAAACAACTCCCTATTCTTATACACCTGCTTCGCAAACTTCTCCTTTGCTCCGGGCATACCCTATATGCTTCTTTGAAGAAGAGCAGACCTGTGAAGCATCGTTTACAACCTTAGGACCCTTTTCCGGCGAAGAAACCTCCTTCATCTCAGACAGAAGAAGAAGAATCATTTTTAGCCCCTAAAAAACCTCGTCGTAGCAACCCTTTCGCCGTAGCAATCTTGACAGACTCACCTTCCTTCGCTGAAACAGCACTAACTCCCACCGGAATGACAGAGACCACTGCTGGACACTCCACCGGAGAGACTTCAGCCTCCACCCTATCAACAGAGGAAGCAGTCATATCCCGGTCCTGGACATGGTGCTCACCGGAGTGGACAAACTGGTCTGGTCTTTTCCAGCCTCAGAACAACCTCTGTCGGATAGACAAGAGCCTCCGCCGATGCATTCATAGACCCCGACGCACAGTCCTGTTGAGGTATCTCCGGATGCACCTCCGCCAACGATAGCCCCATCACCGCAAGCTTAGATTCATCTCTGGAAACTACGTCTAGACCATCTACGATCGACGCACCTGATTTCGATGAACCAGCCTCCCTATAAGCAGCCGGAAAAACAACCTCCGGCACCGAAGAGTCAATAGTGACCGCCAAAGTAGCCGAAAGGCCCTCCGCCGGAGAACTCACCGTAATCCCGACCTCTTTGTCCACGGACCCCGACGGACACCCACTTCCCATCGCATAGACAGGGTCCTCGCCTGGACCCTCAGCTATGCCGCCGGAGACAGCAGCGGCCATGGCCGCCTGTGACGCCGGATCCACCACGGGCGATATCGTCAAGCATCCTCTGTTCCACCCTACCCACTGTCCCCATCGTTCCCGCACAAACTAGAGAGGACGATTTTAGGGAAAAAACCACGTCCGGATCTGACTCCAGGGCCCTGTCCAGTTCCATAGCCAGATCCGAACCCAACCCCAAATCCACAACCACCGGATCCATACCCTGATCCATATCCAAACACTTAACGGACTTCAAACCCAGCTCAACCAAAGAAGTCGACCCATCCTCACAGACGGGCTTGGAACCACAAGCTGAAGGTCTCGAGCCCAATTCAGCAATGACCCGGTCCAACTTGGCGTTAATTAACCCTAGATACCTCAATAATCCGGAGCTTCCTAAAATACCCTTCCTCTTCGTTTGATCCTCATGAACAGCCGCCGCCGCGACCAAACTCTCCAACGCAGCGGCGCAATCCACGGCAGATCGCGTCTCCCACAGACCCCATCTCGAACACGAATGCAGGAAGCGGATCGAGAGGACTATCGAGCAGAAACCTTTGAACCGAAACTTTTCTCGGCGCCTTGGGTTGATCGGAGAACATCCATAAAGCGATCTCTCAAAACTACCACCGTAAGACTCCACGCCTTCTCGACCTTCTCATCCTTCTCGGTCTTCTTAATCTGTCACCTGCTACCGGTTGCACAGTTCTCCCATAACGCCTCCAACCCCTCCCGAATCGACCCTCCGGGAGCCAAATTACACCTTTTCGACCACCCTCAGCGTACACCGACACCTCCAAGAATATCCCGGCCTTATTGCCTCCCCCGTGGACCATTGTAACCTTATCTCCCTCACGGTAAGATTTAGCAGTCTCCTCCTTCGCCTGAGACAGTACCGCCGCCTCCACCGTATCTATCAGCCACGACGCACATTGATTGCTCACAAAAATATACCCAGAGAATCCTTTCCTCCTTTCCTCCAAACGAAAAAGAGGATACCCATCCTTTGCCGATAGGTAAAAGGTTTTTGCTTCAAAGTTGAAGCTGCGTTCCATGGACTCCAAACCAGACCCTAGCGAGAGGCGCCAACCGCGCCGCCGCTAGGAAAGAAAGATCGTGAGAGAGAAGTTACTTAAACGCTAATATGAACCTAACCTTGTACATCAAACCTTCCGTCATTGCTACAACTGTGATCGATGCCTTGAAGGTGATAAAAAATTCTCAACACCCTATATCTTTGGACAGCTGCTTTTGTTTTTCTTTGGTGATTAGTTATTATGATTTTTTGGTTCTTTTTGCTCCTACTAGTTAGGTGGTTTCTCTTGCATACTTTTTGTATACATTTAATGATCTTGATTACTTATAAAAAAAATGCATTGCTTGTTCTTATGCTTCAAAGCAGTCTTAAGTTTGAGGATGAATCTAGCTAAATCAGAGTTGGTCCCCTGTTGGCAATGGCAATCATGTTGAAGGTCTTACTAGCATTTTGTGTTGCAGGATCTTTTTTTGCCTATGAAATTCCTAGGTCTTTCGTTGGGAGCTTTGTTTAGGCTAATTCTATTTGGGATGGTATTATTGAGGAGATAGAGCATTGGAAGAGGATGTATTTGTCAAAGGGTTAGAGGTTACCATGATTGAAAGTATCTTATCTAATGTGCCTACTTCATGTCTTTTTTCCCTACCCAGTTGGTGTTGCCAATTGCATAGAGGTTGCAACAAGAGTTTTTGTGGGGTGGCATTGGTGATGAGTTCAAATTCCTCTTGGGTAGTTGGCTTAAGCTTTGCTCTCCGATCTTTGAAGGAGATTTGGGAGTTTGAAATTCAATTTTGTTGAACATAGTGCTTTTGGGGAAGTGGCTATGATGCTATGTTCATGAGAGAGAGGTCCTCTAGAGGGTGGTAGTGAATTCTAAATATGGAAATTCGTGGGGTGGGTGGTGTTTAATTGAACTTTATGTGTCATGGGATGGGGTTGTGAAAAAATATTAAGAGTGCCTGAGAGGATTTTTCTAATCACATTAGATTTGAGGTGGGTGATGATTCCTAAATTAGATTTTGGCATGATGTGTGGTGCGGCGATCAGGCCCTCAAGGTAGCTTCTTTGGACTTGTTCAACATGCCCGTTTTAAGGATGCTTTCGTGGCAAATTATTTGGAGTTTTCTAATGACTCATTAGTGGAATGTTATGTTTATCATATCGGTTCAAGACTAGGTGGATCTCTTTACCTCATTATTCAATTTGTTTGCACTTCAGATTGAGACGGGGAGGTAAAGACTTAGGTACCTTCCAAGAGAGGGTTATTCGATGTTAGATCATTCTACAATGTTCATGTTCTCTATGATAGTACTCCTTTCCCTTGAAGAAGTATTTGGTGTAATAAGACTTTGGGTGCTCCGATGCAGCTCCTCCGGCTTCTGCTGCGGTTGATTCTGATGTGGCTCCCCCCGGATGCTCCTGTTGTGCGAGGGAAACATTTTGATTTCCCTTCGGTATTAGAGGATGCTCCCACGTTTTCTGTTCATTCTAAAGGGCCTTCTGGTTCCAAGTCTACTCCAAGGAGGGAAGCTATTCAGTTGTATAGGATTTCTCGTAGAGAGCTAGAGAAAAGGCTTTCGATTGCTTGTTCCGTCTATTTTGTGGACAAGGGTGGAGACTCGAGGATTAAGGTTAGGGATGTGGGGTAATTTGTTAGGGTTGTTGGGTTGATTCTGTGGGATTTGTTGGGGTTTTGTGGGGTTTGCCTTTGGGTAGGGTGATGCTTTGTTAGGGTGTTCCTTTTGGTTTTTGTGGGTGCTTTTATAGAGCTTGGGTCTTCTTTGGGTGCGCTTAAGCGCTTTTAGTTATACTCCCTGTATAATTGGGTGGCGCCCCTTTAAATTTGCTTTTTTGATATAAATTTCTATTGACTTATCAAAAAAAAAAAAAAAATTAAATAAATTTATTTGGTGTAATAAGGTTTCCATTAGAGTGGCATTCTTTGCTTGGTCGACCACTTTAGGGTAAATCCTCACCATGGATAACCTAAGAAAATGAAGTGGTTGATCGGTGTTGTATGTGTAAGAAGAGTGGGGAGTCAGTGGATCACCTTTTACTCCATTGTGAGATTGCTAGTGCTCTATGGAATACGATCTTCAGTTGTGTAGGGTTAAAGATGGGTAGACATTTTTGCATATTGCCCTCAGTGCAATTTGGTAGTCATTAAAAGGCTGCAATGTAGAAGATGGTTCTGTCCTACCTAATGTGGTGTCTTTGAAAGGAAACAAATAATAAGAGTTTTGAAGACCTGAAGCAGACTTTGTTGGAATTAAAGGTGTTTTTCTTCAAGACACTTTACCATTGGGCAGCTGGCTTTGACTTTAATATTTCCAACTTCCATGCTTTTCTTGATATTTTTTCTTCTTTGGGTAGGTGTTTCTCTTGTATACTTTCTAAGTACTTGAGTTTCGCTTAGGGAGAGAGAGCCATTGATTTATGCCTTGCTTGGCTAAAATGGTATGATTATAACACCTTAAAATTGATGTAGTCATTGTAGTGATTGATATCCAATTTCATGTCTCAAATGGTTCTGTAATATTATCTGGCACAATGGGTTTTCTACAGGGAGTTCCCATTGCTCTCTCTCTCTCTTCCCTCCCACCCCACACACACACATCTAATTTAAAATGTATACTTCATTTCTCTATTTGTGTCTGCATGTGGCTTTGTTCCAAACTAATTTGGTACACTCCTTGTATATACAGGCTGCTCGTGCCTTAGCTAATTTGGCTGCTCATGGAGACAGCAACAGTAACAATGCTGCTGTTGGACAAGAGGCAGGTGCTCTTGAAGCACTTGTTCAGCTTACAAGATCTCCTCATGAAGGTGTCAGGTAACTAACAAGTTCTTCTGAATTTATATTTCCTATTTAATCTTCATTATATAGCTAATAGATTCATTGATCCATGGCTTCTAACTTGCATAATATTGTCATTTTTTTAATCATCTTCCAACTATTTTCATTCTTTTTGAGAAATGCATTTTTGTATAAACACTGAGTGGCAGGCTTCACACCCTGGTGGGGCACCCCAAAAGAAGAAAAAGGGGAAACAAAGAACTCCCCAGACTGCAATTTGTAACTGTTTAGATATGTCTATTTGATGGGCATATTTCTTACCCTCGAAAAGTTTTATGTTGGTGTTTGATTGTAATAATGCTTCAGGCTTTACTTTACATATGGAAGGCTTTTTGAGTAATACTAAGTATAGTTCTAGCAGTTATAACTTATCTGTCTGTGCTTTAAAAAAATAAGGAAGCTAAAAAATAAACAAAAACAGGAGTATATTTATTTTGTAATGGTTAACTTTTAAGCTAGTGCCTTTTATCATTTATTTATTTTGAGAAAATGATTACTAATGCAAAATGGAGTCTTGGATCTACTGTTATTTGTTTGACATTTTACAACTTTAACAGTAATATCCACTGTAGCTTCCTTAATGTGGATTTTGGGTTATTTTTACCCTCTCAGGCCACTCAAAAGATGCCGTCACTGTGGACATCTCCCAAGGGCAGGGGGTTTTGTGACATTTCTGACTAAATAATTTGGAACTTATCAATGCTGTCAATGTTGACTCGCAACTACTGTCTACATACCAATCTTCTTCAAATTATATTTTGTAGACTTATTGAGGCATTTATGGAAGAAATTCATTCTTTTTCCTTGGTCACTCTAATTGGAACTT
The DNA here is from genome assembly GCA_013348765.1 of Carpinus viminea. Classification (NCBI taxonomy): domain Eukaryota; kingdom Viridiplantae; phylum Streptophyta; class Magnoliopsida; order Fagales; family Betulaceae; genus Carpinus; species Carpinus viminea. The sequence goes on from CP054668.1 coordinate 13,490,542, forward strand.
GTGTACTTTAAGAGACCAATGTTTTTTAAACTCATGAATCTGAACTTCTGTTTCTGCAAGCAGGATTAAAATATTCCCTTTTTGTTTTATCTGAAATGAGCCTCTTTTATATCATTATAGAGTTGTTTGTTTATCAGTTTTATCATCTGATCACTGTATCTACTTATCAAATAGGCAAGAAGCTGCTGGTGCATTGTGGAATTTATCGTTTGATGACAGAAATCGAGAAGCGATTGCAGCTGCTGGTGGTGTAGAGGCTTTGGTATGATATTTACCTTTTTGAGCCCAAACCATTTTAGTTGTTGTAATCCTACATTGGGTTTTGCACAACATCCTATAATAAGAAGTGCTACAAGAGGAAGTATTTGTGGGATATGCTGTTCGATGCCTATTTAGAAAGTGCCTTCTTAATTGACTAGTGCACACCAAGTCCATCTAACTGAAACCACCCTCTTGTCCCGTAGCATCCAAATTTTCTCTCCTCTCTCCTACCCTTTCTTTCCCGGAGGTGCCGCATGGAGGTGCATTATTCCTCCTCTCATTCGGTCCCTGTTGTTTAGCTAGAGTTCCTCGCATGACGTTTCTATGGGTCTGTCAAGATGTTGGTGAAGGATGGCTCTACCGGCTTGAAAATCCAAGAGAGATGGAGAGGCTTGCTGTGGTCCGTCCATTTGAGCAACCAAGAATCAGTTTGGCCATTGGATATTTTCGACAAGCTGGTGGCAGCAAAGGACTCAAGCGTTTTCAAGGATCAGTCCAAGCCTGGCTTTCCCTGTGCTCTAGCGCAACATTGTTTCAACATACATGGCGGTTTCCTAGTTATAGAAGAATACGATGGTAAGGAAAGGCGTGGGTCAGTTTTGATTTTGAGTGGAAGACTCCAGAAAGGTTGGGATAGATTCGCTTCGGAGTTGCGGATTGCCATCAATTTCGTTCAGCTTTTCCTAGCTGCTCCATCGAATATGCCGGTGAAGAAAAGAGGAGTTTTACAGAGGTTCTCTTGTCCACAATGAGACCTACAGAGGAAGCATTTGGACCTTCGTTAGATCCACTAGCTAGGGTGCCAAAGTGGCTTGGTGTTTCTGAGGTTTGTCCCGGTATCCCTGCATTAAAAACACCATTCCCAGCGACGATATTGCTCCCTTTGAAGTCGGCCCAGATTTCTCTGCCACTGGCAACTTTTCCCCTTGCTCTGGCGACCTTGGTTCACCCTCCGGCGTTGCCTGTTATGCCAGGCAGTGGTCCCTCTGCCTGCAAAGACGGCTTTGCAGGGTCATGCTGTTCCTGCCGCACAGATTGTACTTGACACTTGCCACGACCCATTTGTCAGCTATGATCACATCAATTTATGGAAGACGCTGGAGAATATCCAGTTGGAGCTTGGGCGTTGTTTTTCACGTTTGGAATTTGGGTCATTTATTTCTTGTGGGTGCAGGTTGTTGGGTAGTGGGCCTATGGTCACTAACCCAAGCACAGTTGAGGGCAGTGCACCCCAGGCCCAGTCTACCCATAACGCCCATCAGAAGGGTAAGGCTCTATTGGGTGGACTTGGGCCCAAGGTTTTCTTCAAACCTAGGAAGAGAGGCAAGCGTATTGGGCCGGTCCATCATTTGAGGAAGCTCCCAGCAGGCCTGGTCTTGGGTCAGGCGTAGACCCAGGCATGTTTACCTATTCCACGTGACCTTCGGCAGTCGAAGTCCTCCAGTCTCCATCTTACCGTGCTCTGCCAGTCTCCATTCCAGGTCAGCCATGCCTAGCGATCCAGGCAGAGCTACCGCCTACAGTTGAGGGCTCACCCACCGTCAGGGTAAGGTCCCCTCCCCCCTGGTCTCATTCTTCGACCTCAGGTTGAGTCATCTCTCCCAGCCTTGCTTGGCGATTCAGGCAGCTGTGACAGCTAGGGCCTCCCACACTGCCAGGGTAAGGTCCTCTTATCTCCCTGATCTCCCCCTTCAATCTCCGACAATTAAAGGTTCACCCTCTGTCGGTTTTGACCCCCAGCTGCCCTTTTTGGCTTGTAGTCGATTACGAAGCTCACAGTAGTAGTACTTCTTGGGTTTGAAACAATGGGAGAGCTCAAAGAGTTATTTAATGAAGCCATAATTGTTATCGTGGAACGTTAGAGAGTTAAATGTTGGTGACAAGCAGTTGAGGGTTAGGAATCTTCTAAGGCAATGGAAGGCTGATATCATTTGTTTGCAAGAAACTAAACTGGATTTTATTTCCAGCAGTGTCGTTTCTAGTTTGTGCGGTTGCCTTCATGCCGATTGGTGTTATGTCCCTTCCACAGGGGCTTCAGGTGTTCTTTTATTGATGTGGGATAGGAGAGTCGTGGAGAAGATCGAGGTTTATGTGGGGGAGTACGTTGCTGCCTGTTCTTTCAGGAGTGTAGATGATGACTTTGCTTGGGCTTTTGCAGGGGTCTACGGCCCCAATCTTGATAATGTGAGAAGTTCTCATTGGGAGGAGTTGGTTGGTCTGATTAGTTGGTGGGTTTTGCCTTGGTGCATTGGTGGTGATTTCAATGTCACCCGTTTTTGCAGTGAAAGATCGACAAAAAGTTCCGTGGTTTTAGAGTTTTTGGACTTTATTTCAGAGTAGAGATTGATGGATCTTCCTCTAGCTAGGGATCATTCACATGGTACAACAATACCTCTTGGTCCAGAATTGACCATTTCATTATGTCATTGGATTGGGAAGCCATGTATCCTGATTTGCTTCAGAAAAGGGTCTCTAGAGTATGCTCCGATCATTTCCCTATTCTTCTCAATTGTGATTGCATCCAAGGGGGCAAAAGACCTTTCAAGTTCGAGAATATGTGGCTCAAAGTTAATGGTTTTGTCGATCAAGTGAGGCTTTGGTGGTTGTCCTATCGCTTTAGAGGCATCCCTTGTTTTATCTTAGCCCAAAAACTAAAAGCTCTAAAAGTAGACATTAAAAGGTGGAACAACAAGTGTTTGGTAATGTGGAGTTGCTTAACAGAGTGAGATTCAAAGAGCTAAGTGCTTTCGATAATATGGAAGGTGAAAGAAGCTTAAACAATGAAGAGAGGGCGAGAAAAGCCTTCTAACCAGCGAGATGGAAAATTCTATCTTGCAAGAGGAGATTAGCTAGAGACAAAAGTCTAGGGTTCTCTGGCTGAAAGAGGGTGATAAATGCACTAAGTTTTTTCACCGAGTTGCCAACTCGAATAGGAGATTCAATTCCATAGAGTCCCTATTGGTTAACAGCTCTATTTCAGGGATCATGCTATCCAGTTCTATGAGACTTTGTTTTCAAAACACCATAGTTGGAGGCCCAGGTTGGATGACCTTGCTTTCAATTTATTGGACATAGAGGAGGCCTCTCGTCTTGAGCTTCCTTTTGAGGAATGGGAGGTATTAGAGATGGTAAAGATTATGACTAGTGACAAGGCTCCTGGTTCGGACAAGTTTTCTATGGCCTTCTTCCAAGATTGCTGGAACGTGATCAAAACAGATATTATGGGGGTATTTTCAAACTTCCATGCTTGTCATAAGTTTGAGAAAAGTCGTAATGCCACCTTTATAGTTCTAATTCTGAAGAAGCCTGGAGCTTCGCGTCTCAAGGGTTTCCACCCTATTAGCCTTGTAAGCAAGGTTTACAAGATTGTAGTCAAAGTTCTTGCCAATAGAATGAGAAGGATGTTGGAGAGGATCATCTCAAAGCCTCAGAATGCATTTGTTAAGGGAAGAAAAATATTGGATTCTGTTGCCTCAGAATGCATTTGTTAAGGGAAGAAAAATATTGGATTCTATTCTAATTGCTAATGAATGCCAAGATAGTAGTATCAAGCTTGGCGATCCAAGGGTGCTTTGTAAGTTGGATATGGAGAAAGCCTATGATTACATCAATTGGAAGTTCTTATTGTATTTGTTGAAAATAAGCAGTTTCAGGGAGAAATGGTGCTCTTGGGAGTGCATTGTATTTCGTCGGCGTGCTTTTCCATTTTGGTTAATGGTTCTTCGTTCAGTAGTTCTCATGGGGTGAGACAAGGAGATCCTCTATCCTCTTTTTTGTTTGTTATTGTCATGGAAGCTTTAAGTAGAATGATCACAGCCACTATTGATGATGGCCTTCTCTTAGGTTTCACTGTGGGATCTAGATATCCCAAGACGACTACTATTTCTCATTTGCTGTTTGTGGATGATACTTTGGTCTTTTGTGGGGCCAACACCGAACATATTAGTTCCTTACGTGCGTTATTAGTATGCTTTGAAGTTGTTTATGGGTTGAAGGTGAACATGGCCTAGTCGATCTTGGTTGCTGTGGGAAATGTGGATGATGTGGTTGAGCTGGCTGGCTTTCTAGGTTGCCGGACATCCTCTCTTCCTTTGAAGTACCTTGGTCTTCCTTTAGGGGCTCGCTTCAAGGCTAAGTCCATTTAGGACGACATTGTGGAAAAGATTGACCGTCGGTTGGCTAGTTGGAAAAGGAATGTACTTGTCCAAGGGTGATAGAGTTACCTTATTTCTCTCTCCAACTTACCTACTTATTTCTTCTCTCTTTCCCATTCCAGCTTCTGTGGCCAATCGGATTGAGAAGCTTCATCGAGATTTCATGTAGGGTGGAGGAGGTGATGAATTTAAATATCACTTGGTTAGTTGACCCACATTTGCTCTCCTATTTCCAAAGGAGAGTTTGCAGTTGTTCAATCAAGCCCTGTTAGGGAAATGGTTGAATGAGAGCGAGGTTTGGTGGAAAGCTATTGTAGATGCCAAATTCGATTGTGATTGGGGTGGGTGGCGCTCCTCTAGTCCTTCAGGATCGCATAGGGTGGGGCTTTGGAAGTACATTAGGGGTGGAGGCTTTTTTTGAGTCGTACCAGATTTGATTCGGGTGATAGGTCTAAGATCAGATTTTGGGATGATGTGTGGTGTGGCGAGGTATGTCTCAAGGAAGCATTTCCAGTGTTATATATAACATAACTAGTGCAAAGGATGTGCCTGTCGTTGTTAACATGGATTATTTGAGTGGCTCCCTTCAGTCCAATGTTAGTGTTATTCGTTTGGCTCACGATTGGGAAGTGGATGTTTTAGCCTCCTTCTATTCCCTCTTGTACTCCTTTAGGGGGAATAGAGTATGGGCAGACAAGCTTCAATGGATCCTGTCTCACAAAGGGGAGTTCAATGTTAGATCCTTTTACAAGATTCAAGTTCACAAAGATAACCCTCCTTTCCCTTGGAAGAGTATTTGGCAGACCAAGGCCCCTTTGAAAGTTGCTCTCTTTACCTGGTTGGCAGCCCTAGGAAAGATTCTCACCATGGACAATCTTAGGATTAAACATTTGATCGTAGTCAACGGGTGCTGCATGTGCCATTTTCAGTCACTTTTGTCTTTCTTGGGTTATGCCTAATGGTGTGGCAGAGTTGTTCGCTTGTTGGTTGTCAGGGGGTCACTCTCAAAGCGCGATAGTGTGGAAGATGGTTTCTCTTTGCCTTATGTGGAACCTTTGGAGGGAAAGAAATGACAGAATCTTTAATGACCTAGAGAGGACTTTAAAGGAACTCTTATCCTTTATTTTTTTATCTTTACTTGGATAGCTGCTTATTTAGCTCCTCTAGTCATTAGCTTTTATGACGTTCTTACCCTCTTCTCTTTCTAGTTAGGCGTTTTCTTGCATATTTCCTGTGTACTAAAGTTGCGTCCCTCTACGCTTTTTTGTATTTACAACATTACTTATATTAAAAAAAAATTGACTAGTGCTTTCAGTAATATAGGGAAAAAAACGTGAAGCCCTTCACCTGAAATAAGTAGTTTCTTATTGACTAATTTTCTAATTGATTGCTTTTGACTGGAAGTATCATTTCTTGAAAATAATGCATAATAAAAGGTACATGAGCTAAAGGCTCCTGTTTACTGAAGTTGACATGTAAGTATGGAATTGTTAGGTATACTTGTAAAATAATTTAAGCTCATCAAAATTGCAAAATAATTGTCAGCAATTTTCTGCTATAAAGTTTCACTGCATCTTGAAGATTTGCTCTTGATAATTTAGGTTGCTCTTGCACAATCTTGTTCAAATGCTTCCCCGGGTCTTCAGGAGAGGGCTGCCGGTGCTCTCTGGGGATTGTCAGTGTCAGAAGCCAATAGGTATGTGAAAAACTTTTTCATATAATTGTCGTCTCATTTCTGTCAATACAGATATGATTCCTAGACAAGCTTTTGATGCAGCTAAGATTATACTATATGTTCTGTTTGATCCACGTAAGAATTATGCTAATGCAAACTGACAAAACAATTGTTGCACGACTAACAACAATCTTATGAGGGAGCACGGACATTTATAGACAAAAAAATTAATCAAATGGAAAGAGGGAAAGATATACAAAACACAACTGTAAAGAGGAAAAGATTTTGATCAAATGCGATACGGCTTGTTTGCAATGGCCACATTGTCTGAATTAATGTACAAAATACAACTGTAAACACCCAAGAAATTAGAAAGCCCAATCCTGCTCAGTGCCTTGATATTTTTTGTTTCCCTCTTTTTGGCCTGAAGAGAGGGACATAGTGCCTTGTTTGAATGGACTTTGATATGATGATATCCTTGATACATCATCATTACCTCTGCTGGAAAAATTGATGCAACCTACAGCTGTTAGTAGGGGGGATCAGCGGGCCAGTTATAACCGGACCACCTGCAAGCATCTGCCCACCTGTAAGAGGGTGATGGGCGGGTTTTTCCCCCATTACTCAGGCGAACCAAATCAATCTTTAAAATCCGCCCAAAACAAGTGGATAACAGTTTTAAGATATGTGGGGGCAGATAATACCCGCTTGCCCACCGTGCCTATTCTTTTTCCCAACACTCCCATTTTTCTTTCTTCCAAGGTTTTTCATGTTTTCCCACACTGGCTTTCTACACTCTACCCTCACGCCTCCTCCTTTCTCTCATTATTCAAATGCACCATACTTCTTTTCTTCAAGTCACACACTGCCCAAAGTTATATGCTACCCAAACCAACATCCGCGCTGATTGAGATTCTGCCACAACCCTTTCTCAGGAAGCATGGAGAGAGAGAGATCTAAGATTTGAGATTCCATCACAGCCCATTGTCAGGAGGCATGGCCTTCTTGGCCTCCATGATCTTGTCAAAGGTGCCAGTGGATGACATGGTAGTGGAGACACGTTAGCAGGGTATCACGTTAGTCTCACTTTCTCTCTCCATATTCTTTGTTTATTTCTTTGTTGTTTGTTGAGATTTGTTAGGCTTTGTTTGACCCTCTGTTTGGTTGCCGAGAAAACGGAGGAAAAGAAAAAAGGGTCAAACAAACGGAATTGCAAATAAAATACCTATTCACTGGGGGCAGATACGGCTGTATTCTGCCCCCGTGAATGGGCAGGCCGTTCTTGACACCGCTCTCCCCGCTAGGGGGAAGATGCAGGGGCAGGGTAGGTGGAAATCTGCCTGTAGGGGGCGTGCTCAGCCTAGCTGTTAGTGGCTTGGATACAAATCAATCAGATTGAGTTTTAATAGGGTGTTTGAATTCATTATATCAAAATCCAACTTGGATATACTACATCATATCCAATTAAGTGGCAACTAATCAAAAAATTGTTTTGCTTATTTTTCAGTGCCTACAAATTCATAAATAAAAAAATAAAATCAGTGCATGCAAGGATGTGTTTACTCTAATATATTATTAAAAGACTGATTGGGTAGCACATCCTTGTGTCAGGAAAAAAACCTGCATGTTTTTCTTAATATTGTTATTAGAACGACAAGAAGTGGTATGTTTTATTCTTTTAGTTAAAAACCGATGGTGCAATGGTAGTCAATGTGTGAGAGTGCATCCCGATGTGATTGTCATTGAATTTGTTGCAGTTTATCTTTTGGTTCCATTATAGCATTAGGGATGGTGAAGGGTAATGCAATTTATTTTTATGCTGAAATGATAACGTTTGAGCTAGCATTCAAAGAGAGGCTTTTGAGTTTACGCATAACTGAGAAGAGCAGAGGAGTCTCTTGAACTGTGGTTTTGGGCAAAGTCTACCGTGGTTTGTTTGTTGGTAACTGTGGAGAAGGTGGTAAAAGGGGAGAATTTGAAGGAATTTAACAGGACTGTTAAGGGTGGGAAGTAGGGCGAATTTTGTGTAGAGGTGTAGGAATAGTCATGGGCAGTATATCGCACTGGCGGAATGTATGAATGGGAAAGAAACACTACGTCAGTGTATGATTGCTGAGTTCCTTAAACATGCTTTCAGTGTCTTCTGATTTGATATCTTTCAGCTTGTTGATAAAGGCATCAAGTGGAAAATTGACCTCGCTGGAAACATAGATGGATTGAATATCCATTTACCCAATGGAGTGACTGGTCTCCGAATAAAATAACAAGTCTCTTTGGTATTAGAAGTAGTCATCAAGGCTATATCAATTTTATAATTTTAGTTATTGTGGCTTTCAAGTTGAGTGACCGCTTTGTCTTAGCTTTCTTGTGTTATGGGTAGGGTTGTGCTCGAGCCAAGCCGAGCAGAGTTTTAGCTGCCGGACAAGGCTCGAATACATAACTTGGAAGCTTGAACTCAGCTCAAGCTTGAGCCGAGTTTTCAAGTTATGCTTGAATTTGGCTTCTTAGGCTCAAACTTGGCTAGCTTAACAAGCTGAGCCTCCAATGGAGCTCAAGTGGCTCGAGCTTGATTGGAGTTTTGTAATATTTTTTACTTCAATATTTATTAAAACATAAAAAAACTGTTATTGGAGCGCATGCCATTTAATAAACAAGCTAGCTCTCTGTTTTTGTTTTAAAAGATGCGGTGGCTTCCCTTTTTATAGAGCTATTCTTGTGGGATTCCACCATTTCCTTTCCATGTGAGACTCGAATGAAAAAGGGCTTCTTTTATGGGCGAGAACCTTCAAGCCTGAGTTTTGAGGTCAGTCAATGGCAGATTTCGTCCATCTCTGCAGGTACTGTGGTGTTGGTCCATTTTGTCCTTCCACCATTCAGATTAACGCTGGGAATTTGGATGAGAATGGTGTGTACAATGGCCAATCCACTTGCAAAAGAGATATAAAAAGTTGAAACTAAAGCTCACAACTCCAGCTCCTTGTCCCCTCCCAAACCCAAACCCAAACCCAATTCAATGCCTCTCACACCCTCTCTCTTCCAATTCCCTCCCTTACAGTCCCTCTAGCTCTCCACTCCATTCTTCCATGGATCCAATCCTCTCTCCCTCTCCAAATCCACTTCCTTTCTCACCCCACCATTCCCACAATCCCATACCTCCCTCCCTCCCATCAGAGCCATGAAATCAATGCAGGGTAAAATCGTTTGTGCCACTAAAGACAAGATTGTGGCTGTGGAAGCCTGAAGTACAAGAGGTGGCTTAGGAAGAAGAAGAATCACCAGGCTCATGACCCAGATAACAAGTTCAAGGTTGGTGACTTTGTGCAATTGGAGAAAAGCAGACACATTAGCTAGACTAAGACTTTTATAACTGTGCTGCTACATAGTAAGAATTTGAAGAAGAAAGCAGCTGCGGGAGATGCGACAAAAAACTCGTGCTTAACTTTAAGTGATATTGTTCGCAATTATTGTCATTTGATGGGTATCTTAATGATTGAATTGATGTCTTTGCTTCAAATCTATGTAATTTTACGTTGTTTGGTAATGGGTTTGATACATATCCCATACTTAGGACTTCGTAACTAATATACATATATATATATATAAACATGTATATTTAAATATATACGAGTAAGATAACGATTCGAGCGGAAGGAGTTGAGTCGAGTTTATACATGCTCAGTTCTCGAACTGAGACCAAATCTAGTTTAACCAAGCCAAGCCGAGTTCACGAGCAGCTGGGCTCATTTAACACCCCTAGTTGTGGGACTTTCAATCGTACTACAATATTTTTCTTTCCGTAGTATTGTCATATTCATCATAGGGCAGGATGCAATTTACTGTGCCTGTATATTGTAAATGACTCATTATTTTCTCTTATGCATGAATAAGATTATTTGGATTTGGAAAACATTTTGATGTTCTTTTCTTATCAATGATGTATTGTTAGTCTGGTTGTATTTTTTTTTAACTTAAAAAAAATAAATAAGAATTCCTTTTAGGTAAAGATTTAATTTATTCTTCGTTATATGTTATATTGACTCTGCTAAGAGTTTTGCAACAAGAAGATTAGAGGAAGAAGAGGAGGCTGATTCAATATTATTCAGCTTATTCTTAACCTAATACAAACATCGTAATATATAGGATTAAAGAAATATCACAATGACCAAACTACCCTCAAACCGTAATGACTTACTAATCCTAATAACTCTTCTAACACTCCCCTTCAAGCTGGATCATATAAATCATATAAATCTAGCTTGGAAGAAACAAGCAAACAAAAAACACGTATAAAACATACTCTAATACTCTCCTTCAAGTTGGAATAACTTGGAGCACACAATACAAAGACCCATAAAAATAACAAGAAAATTTACTGGAACTTCAATGCCAATTGAAAACTCGTTGAAAGCTGCAACAGGTGGTCAGATCTCGTCAAAAAACACCAAGGCCGATAGGATCTTGCCAAAAAACAACAAGGATCGGTCAGAACCCTTGCAAAACACCAATAGTTGATTGGATCTCACCGCAAAACACCAAGGCTGGTAGAATCTCATCGGACAACAACAACCGGTTGGAAACCACCCCAAAACGCCAAGACTGGTCGGATCTCGACAACTAACAACGATCATATTTCACGTGATCAACCAACGAGTCTCGCCGGAACTATTGCTGCTAAGAAAAAGAAAAAAAAAAGGAACCTTCGCCAGAGACAGTCAAAACTGGCTAGAGACAGGCATACCATGCCAGCAATACCAAAAACAAAAGCAAAACCAAATACAAATACAAACTTTCAACGGAGGCTTGTCCGAGACTCGTCAGAGCATTGCCGGAGATGAACATAATTGATGGAAACACCTCAAAACACCACAGAGGTAGACGGAGAACTCAAAAAACACCATTAAATGCCACAAATACACTAGAAACGCGCCGGAAATGATTGGACAGCCTCGGAAAACACCACAAAAGGCTGCCGGAGACTTAGAAATTGCCAAAAATAATTTTGAGATTTCATTGGAAAACCACCAAGCGCCATTGCACAAGGCACAACAGCAACCAACCAACATGAAAACGTACGGTAAACGATTTTTCCCCCCTTTTTTTTCACTGGAAATCACCAAAACTTGTGCTTCTTCTTTTTTCTTTTTTTTTTTTCCTCCGATTACTATAGACTATATGAAGGCACTGCACGTGTGGGCTTAACCCAAAGGGCGGTGCTGTCACCAACGAGAGAAAACCAAACAAGAGGATTGGCCAAGAATCAAGCACGCTTTGATACCATGTTAAGAGTTTTGCAGCAATAAGATTAGAGGGAGAAGAGGAGGCTGATTCAATATTATTCAGCTTATCCTTAACCTAATACAAACATCCTAATATATAGGATTAGGGAAATATCACAATGACCAAACTACCCTCTAACCCTAATAACTCTTCTAACAGACTCTAATGCCATGCATCTTCCTTGGTATTTGTCAGTGTTGCTATTGGTCGTGAAGGAGGTGTAGCACCACTAATTGCATTGGCACGCTCCGAAGCTGAGGCAAGCATTTCCTCTTCTTAATGATCAATGTCCCTACCAAAATTTTTTATTTTCAATAGCTGCTTTAAGAATAATTATGACATAAGTTTTGCTTAATCTATATTTTCCCTTCAGGATGTCCATGAAACAGCTGCGGGAGCACTTTGGAATCTTGCTTTTAATCCTGGTAATGCTCTCCATATAGTGGAGCAAGGGGGAGTTTCTGCCTTAGTTCATCTTTGTAAGACATCAGTATCAAAAATGGCACGCTTCATGGCTGCATTAGCATTGGCATACATGTTTGATGGGAGGTAATAAATATTTGCTGTGACAGACATAATTATGCTCGCAATACTCATTCTTTGTTTTTGTCAGGTTCAAATTTCTGATGTTTTGCTTCTTTATTTAATAATAGTGCTGTCTCTATTGTTTTTTTTTTTTTGGGGGTGGTGGGGGGCTTTTTACTTAATTTTTTCCAAATTTTTTTAATGTGTTATGGCCTATTTCCCGATTAAAAAACAAAGCTTGGCTACAAAATTGCAATTTATCTATATGAAGCTAATTTAAACTACCAATGCACAGATAACTATACCATCAATGCTGGGGAACCAATTTATTGTGTTTTTGCTCTTTCTATTATGTTATTAGCTTATAACACACGCTTTGCGCGATTTATTATAATTTATTTTAAAATTTAAACACATCATTTTTTATTATAAGTTAAAAAGACGTATAAAAATATATTTCACATCTTTAAATAAAAATAAATAAATCTTTATTCCTATAAGTATATATGATTTAAAATAAATAGTATAAAGAACAAAATTAACCAGAAGAATACATGGATTATAATATAGTTAACGCAATTAATTACGTTAATTAATGACATTGATTATATTGAAATATAATTAATGTAGTTAATGATGTCATATAGATATATAGGGAATAGGATTTTCTCCAAGACTGGAGAATATCCAATTCATGGCTAGGATTTCTTAAAAGAAATCGTAAAGCCACAAATGAGACACCTGTTCCACTAACCAAAAATAATAATAAAATATTATTTCATATTAAAAAAAAATAAGGGGTAGTTGGCCACCCCATTGAGGGTGGCCGGACCACCCCAGTTGGGGGCTGGGGGTGGCTTTGGCCACCCTAGACCGCTAGTCTGGCCATCCCATGGCCTTTGGGGGTGATTCGGCCACCCCCAATGGTCAAATCTTAAAAAAAAAAAAAAAAAAAAAAAAAATCGTTTGGCCCTTGTAGGTGGCTTCGGCCACCCCAGACTGGCCGGTCTTAGGGTGGTTGGGGTGGTCGAAGCTACCTCGAGGCCCAACAAAGGTGGTTTGGCCACCCCCAAGGGCCAAATGATTTTTTTTTTTTTTTAAAGATTTGGCCATTGGGGGTGGCCGGACCACCCCCAAGGGCCATGGGGTGGGCGAAGCCACCCCCAACTGGGGTGGTCTAGCCACCCCCATTGGGGTGGCCAACCACCCCTTATTTTTTTATTATTTATTTATTTTAATATGAAATAATATTTTATTATTATTTTTGGTTAGTAGGACAAGTATCTCATTTATGGCTTTAGGATTTCTTCTAAGAAATTGTAGCCATGAACTGGATATTTTTCAGTCTATTTTGGACTGGAGAGGATCCTATTCCAATAAATAGATATAATTAACGCAATTAATTATATTGAAATATAATTAACGCTAATTAATGACTGCCAGTAATATAAATCGTCTTTTTATTTGAGAATCCTAAGCGTATTAATACATAATAATTTGATTTATATTATTTGTTTATTCGGACATTAATAATACTTAATTTATTGAATAATTTATATATAGAATACTCTTGAAATATAATTAACGCAATTAATGACCGGTTTTTTAAGAAAAAACCGATTCACTCTTAAAACATTGGTTAAAAAATTATTCCTTAAAAAATCGGTTTAGCCTTTTTAAAAAAATGGGTTCATACCACATGTCACAATTTTAGGGCACTTCTGGGAGGGGTTATATATATATATATATATATATATATATATATAATTTCTTTTCATTTACTTTTTATATGGATATTGGAGTTGTTGAGGGAAATAGTAACAAAAGGTGTGTACAAAAACTAAACTAATTGTTAGTCTTTTCAGTATATATAGAAGAGGCCAAGCTTGGCGTTAATTAGCCAAAAAAAAAAAAAAAAATCTTTCAGGAGGAGAGCCATGAGAAGCTTGTTGCTTCATATAATTCTCTATCACGTCCTATGAGATATCTTGTTATTAGAATTAAAACAATTTTCTTTTGTCTTAAAACCTGCACAGTACTTTCCACCTTAATTCCCCAAAAATAAGGGTTAACAAGAGATTAAAGTATCTCCATTAATGGTTTGTGGATTAATCTTCATGAGAGTTATCTGAACTTGTTTTGGAAGAATTAACTTGGGTTTATATGTATTCAATTCTGTTATACTCTCTGCAGAATGGATGAATTTGCTCTGATAGGGACTTCATCAGAAAGCGTTTCAAAGAGTGTGAGTTTAGATGGGGCTAGGAGGATGGCTTTGAGACACATTGAAGCCTTTGTCCTGACGTTTTCTGATCAACAAGCATTTGCTGCTGCTGCTGCATCATCAGCACCTGCATCATTGTCACACGTAACAGAAGGAGCTCGTATTCAAGAAGCAGGGCATCTGAGATGCAGGTTTCCCTTCTCTCCATCAACTCATGTTCTTTCTGGCTACTCATATACATTTCTACCAGTTCAACTCTAAATCCTTTCATTAAGTTAACCATTCCTCATATCTGCAGTCATTTTCTGTCTTGAATTTGATTAGTTGTTCTCTATACTGTAGTAGTCATTTTTTTTTGTTACCTGTAAGGAAACTAGCTGTAATTGTTTAAAAAACATGTAAAGCAATTGAAAATACTACCTTATTTTTAGATATTTATGATACAAACCTCAGGTATAACTCACCCTTAAAAACCGGCTTGCAAGGGTGTGCTCAAGAGCTTATATACATATGGTTAAGATTGTACTTAAGCCATGTGAAACACTTAGATCATAACATACTACTATGCTTTATAGCAAGTGTCTTCGGCCACCCACTTTATCAACATTGACCATGGTAGCCGTTTTCTTTTGGTGGTTTTACTCACTTATCAGTATTCAATGACTTAATACTATGTCTAGCGTAGTACTGAGATATTTTAATCAAGCTCTTAGGTCACCTCCTCCATGAATCGACTACAAAACTGCAACCTATTCGATCTCATACTCAACGAGCTGAATCTAACCCCATACTCGATGTGGTGGCTGGTTTTTATACCCTAAATGAGCAAACCTTAAGTGTAACTCATCCTTGAAAGCTAGCTTGCAAGGTGAGGGTATCCAAGAGCTTATATAAACATAGTTAAGATTGTACTTAAGCCATATGAGAAAGTTAAGATTGTAACAATTTACTCCTATATTGGTAGTGTGTTGAGGTGCTTCCTACTTTAAATGATCTTTGAAACTTCTGTCAGTTGATACTAGTGTATGGACCATTTTTCTGTCCTTATTTCTATAACCTCCAGCAGGAAGGTCATTTATATTGTGAACTAAAATTACTTTTTGTTAAAGTCAATGTGCTGAGTCTCTCTCTCTCTCTCTCACCCCTCCCTCCCTCCCTCTCTCTCTCTCTCTTCTGCTCTCAGTGTGTGGCAGTTGGTCGTTTGGTTGGGGAGAAGGGGGGAGGGTGATGCCATATACTTGTGTTTATGCTTTTCAAATTCATAATGTTTCCTTTCTTCACCTGATTATTGTACCTTGTTTTCATATTCCTTAGTGGAGCTGAAATTGGGAGATTTGTTGCCATGTTACGAAATCCATCATCTATACTCAAGGCATGTGCTGCGTTTGCTCTTCTGCAGGTATTAAATTGTACATCTCTCCTCCCTCCCCCTTGGGGGGGGGGGGGGGCGCTCTTTGTGTGTGGCAATTATAAGTGTACCCATCCATCTTTTGGGTTAATTATTTTCACTAAAATTTGATAGACACTGTTAAACTTATTGATGGAAACTCCACATTTATCATATTTTAACTGCAGTTTACTATCCCCGGTGGCCGGCATGCTGTGCACCATGCGAGCCTTATGCAGAATGCAGGAGCAGCACGCGTTCTGCGTGCTGCAGCTGCAGCAGCAACTGCCCCTCTCGAAGCCAAAATATTTGCAAAAATTGTACTTCGCAACCTCGAACACCACCACATGGAACCATCACTCTAAAAAAATAATTCAGCTTTAAAGACACAATCTATGGGCTGCCAATTCCATATCAAGTTATGGAGGTTCCATTCATAGACTGCAGAATAAGCAACATAAGAAACACATTCTGCTCTGTCAAGCTCTATGTAAAAGAACCAATTGTACTGTAGAAATGCGTTTTTTTTTCCAGCCCCCATTCTTAGGCATTTAAAGCTGGTTTATGTAGGTTTCAATGATTTTCCTCTTTTTTTTTTTTTTCGTAGCAAATCTTCACATATATTAAAGGTACTGTAGGCGGGGGGAGGATTGATGTAACTTGTAAGAACCATTACCTTGTCATTTTTGTCTGTATTTGTTGTGACAAAACCTTCTTTATAAATTATAATCATATTATATAAAGGCTGCTTTTAGACTTGTAAACGCTTTAGCTCATTTTACATACCAATTTGGTGGAAAATTGAGTACATTAATGCTTGTTGTTTAACTCAGCTCAACTATTATCACATTTCATTAAATTGGGATTGGTTATGGATTTCATTAATTAATTGAGGTCAACAACATGTGGGTGTGGGTGTGTGTATATGGGTGTGTGTATGTGTGTGTATATATATATATATAAGCAACGAATGTTGTATATTTAAGTCCCTTAATTCGCATGTATTAATTTTTTAGCGTTATTTGTTTGACTTTGTATTGTTTTAGTATTTTCAAGTTTCTAATAAAAATGCAAGAAAATTCATTGATTTTGGGCTTAAAACACACTTTGAGAAGATTTAGAAGATGTGGTTAAACTTAACCAATCATAATAGATGACTTATATGATGTGGTTAAGTTTAATCAAATCAAGAAAATGATTAAATCGAAATTTATATAATTGGAGTTAAAATTGGATTGGATTCAATTTTGAATTTTGCACACGTTTCAATATTTTAACCATAACTTTCTGCTCGAATATTGGATTGGGGTGAAACCAAAGGCAGTGGAAAGCTAATTCAAAATACTATGCATAATTGTGAAATAATATTTTCCTAATTTGGATGTTTGCTATACAAAAATTGTCTTGCAATATAAAACGTAAACTTGGACGAATCATATTCTGATTTGTACTAGGATTTATTCCTAATTGTACTAGATGATTGAAGCACAGTTTTTCTAGGATTGATAAAGCTTCTAGGGGTTTTTTTTACACCTTCTAAATAGGCCTCTAAGCCTTGAAGAGGGTGTGCTTAGTTTTAAACATAAAATATATTCTTAGAGGCTTGAAAAGTTGTAGAGAAGATGAATATGGCAGGAAGCCATTCTAGCACCACTATGAGCGGCTAAACTCATAATAGGGTGTTGATGTAGCCATTTTCAAGTAACAATGATTTAATTGTATTTTAATTTAGGGATTTTCTATATGCATGATAGTTGTATAAAACTTAGAGATTTGGTTTTAAAGTTTATATTTATCATTATGAAATTCTTCTCGTCTTAGAAAGCTTTTGATAATTCAAGAGGTAGTTTAATTGGCTGTGAACCACGCCTTATAAGGCGGAGATCACAAGTTCGAATCCCCCGTCCCCCTACCCTTGCATGGATATGTCAAAAAAAAAAAAAGAGCTTTTGATCTTTATTGAAATCAATTCTTCATTTTTTCTATGATTATATGAATGATTGTTATAAAACGGTTTTAACTGACACATGATCAAGAGGGTTTGATAGGCCATGGCTAGGGAAGGCAAATTACTCTACATCCTACCTTAGTGTAATTTAAGTAAACAATTTGTACGACTTGAAAATGAGATATGCTTATCCTTTGATTGTATGTAACTGATTAAGCGATTTGATAGTCCATGCCTAGAAAAGATGTACCATACCGCGTCTAGAGGTTAGGCAGACAGTCCGTGCCAACCGAAGATGAATTATACTTATTTCTTAATTATAGTATTTTCTTGACTACTTGAGTAAGATGGGCCCTATATTATGCATAATAAGAATTTTCCTTATTAATTTATGATTGACCATTGTTATGCAGTTAGCAGTGAAATCAACCACATATTCTTTCTTTCATTACTATTTATCTTTACTTTTACTTTTATGCATTTACTTTTATAAAACAAAAACAAATCAACTTTCTTTAAATTGAGCTACTTTCAATTTTGATAGCTTAATGACAACGCATGTACAATCCTTGAGGTTCGACACCCTCAATATAACCACATCCTACAATGATTCATTTTATTGTGAGTGGTATTTTATTATTAATATTTTTGCACACAAAAAGACCACATCAATATATATATATATATATATATATATATATATATATTAAAAAAAATAGTTGATAGGTAGCTCTAAAACAATAAACTAAACCTTAGACCAATTTTGCATTATAAATAGAGCAATGATACATGCTACACTTCGATTTCACTTTTTATTTCACTAGGTTGATGTGATAGTTTTTATTTGTCTTTAATTTATTTTTTAATAAGAATTGATGAACATTGGCATATTAGTTCAGTAAAATGAGAATGTAGCATGTAACAGTCCACTTTGTATTTACCGTAAAGACTAAGAGTTTGGGCTCCATCCACAAATGGAAAATTCACGGTTTCTTCAGCATACTGATTCCTCTCTGAGGTATCCTCCAATAATGCTTATTCTTCAAATTTTCCACAATTTTGGAAGTCTCTCTGGAAATTAAATCTTAATGATCGTCTGAGATTATTCCTTTGGACAATAGTTTGGAAGATTCTTCTGACAAAGGAGCGCCTAAGTCAGATACGCATCACCACCGAGGACAATGCTTGTCCTCTCTGTAAGGTAGCTTTTGACTAACTGCACCATTTATTCTTCAAATGTCACTTTGCGCGAGTTGTTTGGCGTCAATCTTTCTGGCCTCTTGATTCGACAGCTTTTAGGTTTACTACTTTGGCAGAATGGATCAAGTTAATCATCTCTCCGGGAAGCTCCTTGGGTATTCCTTTAGTGGATCAACACAAATTTCAAATCTTTGCGGTTGTGGCATGTGATATTTTATGGTTTTATAGAAACAAAGCTTATCATGATGAAATTTCTTATGATGCTATCTTTGTGTCAAAGCACATCAACAAAATTACTTTTGAGCATTTTCAGGCTTGGCACTCCTCTTCCCCAACACTGGAGGACACCTGGACCCCACCCCCAACAAACTGGGTCAAAATCAATTTTGACACTGCCATTTGCGACTCCTTCTCGGCACAAGCAGCGATCTATAGAGATGATAAGGGGCATATTCTTCAAGCTATATCTCAATTAAGCATCTCTTGCTCGCCAAATGAAGGTGAAGCTATGGCAGCTCAATTGGCTATCTCGTTGGCACTTTCTCTAAATCAGGACCGTTTCATTATTGAAGGTGACTCGGAAATAGTGGTTCTTTCTCTCAAAAATCCAAATTTCGTTAGAGATTGGAGGATCTCTGCTATTATTCATAAATCACTACAATCTATTCCTTCTACTTCCTTTTGGGAGGTTAGGAAAATCTCAAGAAGTGCAAACTTCTGTGCCCACTCAATGGCACGTTGGGCCGATCCTACTCTGGCAACATTCCCTTGTCCACTTTTCCCACTTTAGTTAATGCTTCACCTAGTACAGATCCTCCTTTGTATTTCTCCCTTTTGTAGTTTGTTTTGGGTTTGTAATTTCACGAGGTACTTAAAAAAAAAAGAGTTTAGGTTGTTTGTGTTCTGCAGCACCGGGCATGAATTTGACTTATGAATAGAGTGGGTTGCTGATTTTGGTCTATAGGTGATGATGCAAAAAGGAATCCCATTGCATGAAGATGAGAGAAAAGTTTCTAAGCTATAGTTTATTCCTTTGTTCCATTGTAGGTCACTTTGCGCCAATAGATTTGCAATGTCCTCTTTAAACTTTAAAAAGTTGTAATATCGGAGTTCTAATCTATCTGTCCCTTTCTATTACCCTTACTGTCAAGATTTTTCGTAACTTACATGGCTAACATGTAAAATGTTCATTATATCATCATAAAATTAATAAAAATAAAATTATGCACTTATACTAAAAAAAAAAAAAAAAAAAAAAAAAAAGGTCTAATTAGAAGAATTAATTATGGCAATAATTTTTCATCGTTTAATAATGCTGAGAACATTGTAATGTTACATACATGACAAGTGCCATTGAATCATGACTACACCAGACAAATTGAATTGTCTTCAAGTTTTGATAATCATTTCATTGTACTGTCTCTCTGCCCCCCGCCCCCTTCCTCTTTTTCCCTGCAACAAAAAAGAAACGAAAACAATACACATGGGAAGAACAGCATTCAAATTAATCCATGGTGTGCAGCAATGGTATATCCTCAGTGAACCCAACCAGTTCCAACAAGAAATTCCAGGTTGATGATAGCCATTTATAAGATGAAGTTTCAGTTCTCCTCATCTGTGTTGATGCTTCATCTTCCAAGTAAGGCACTATATACTTTTTCATGTCACTTTGAGATATCTGCAAATGATTCCCCGAAACGTTTATGAATTTAACTTTTCCAGCTTCATCCAGGATTTTCAAACCAATCCAGTCTTCAGTATAGAGTAGAGTCTGCAGGGAATCAAATATGCAATAGAAATTAGTTGATATGGCGAAAAAGGGTAGCAAATAATGATTGTCACATGGAAATTTGAACAACTTTGAGATGCTTCAATTGAGTTAAGATTGCATGCATAATTTTCTCCTGTTTTACTCAAACATGGGCTTCACCTTGATTGTTTTGAAAACCATGAGCTTTTTCTCTTTTTATTAACTATTTGGTTATACTGCCGATTGCTTAAAATGTGCAATTTGATAACGTGATCTTTAAAAACGCAGTTAAGCATTTGGTAAAATCTTAGCTTGATCTTTACAATCACAGTTTAGCCTTTAAAAAGAATAAATATTTTTGACAAACGAAGTCATCCACAAGGCCTAGCACAGAGAAGAAATAATGCTCACTATAAGGTAAAACTAAGATATGGAAGATTGATTACCTCTTGTGCAGGCAAAATAGGATCGAAGGCCCCATCTGGGTAATACCCGAACCAGGAGGTTTCCTTAGGTACCAGAACAGTATCCTGCTCAAACTGATAATGCATGCAACAAAAGAGAAAAGTATCACTAAACTTGTGAGAAAAGTTGTGTAACTTGCATCACTAAGTAGACCAGGAACAAATACAGAACCAGAATATAACTCTTCAACTCACCATGATAAGTACCAAATTCTCTAAGCTAGCAAATCGTTCCTTGTAGGTGGAATTTCTTGGACTGTTGATTTCATTGTTAAGCTTTGGGAGAAACTTGCATCCTTTTAAATAGGCACTGATGTCCTGAAGAAAGGGAAAAAAAAAAAAAATCTAGTTTGTCTCTTGCTATCAGAAAATGTCATTGAAGCATTATTGAGAGGTAGCTATTAGATATAATGAAAATATAGGTTGAAAGGTAGTACACATCAACATATGATTTCATCCCAGAGAAAAATGATTAAATAACACAGCTCTACATTCCGTAATAAATAGTAGGGTGAACCGACTCCAAATCTAGCATAAAAGGTCTACTCATAAAAGTTCCCGACCCCAACTTTCCCTGTGGATTGGTCTATCATGAAGATTGGAAGACAAATTATTTCAAGAGAACCTGCAATATATCAGCTTTACTATATATCTTCAAGCAAACTCAAAGTTATACTTACAGTTGGGATTTTAAGATAACCACTGGGAGCCAAGTGATCCTGCAGTCCCATCAACGATAAACTATTCAAATGGTATTAAATACCAAAAGAGAATAAAGCAACAAGAAAGAAACTGGAAAACAAATTAGTGAAACATTACAAACTTTAATTAAAAAAAAAAAAAGATTGAACCTGGACATAGTCGCTGTAGACCTCTGACTTGATTAAGGTGTCCAGAAGAACGCAAAGCCACTCAGACTGCAAATAATACGGCACATCAAGCTATAGTGCAATTCATACATAGACACACCATTAACACATTCAAGCAGGAAAAGAAATTACATGAAACATAGTGATTAATCATTGATTGCTTCCTCAACATTTTTATGGTGTATCCATGTCCAAATTTTGTTGTCAGAGGTCATTGCTAAGTGATATTATTTCAATATCCAGATTATTGAGTCTCTTGCATAAAGTATAGATTGAAGAAGTTTTAGAAGATCAAACTAGAAATTGACAAATGACAGGAAAGAAATGAAAATCTATCAATAGAATTGTGTGATATTCTTAAAATTGCCCACTGTACTTGGCATTGATATCAATGATCTACAAGCATATGTATCTCCAGTATCCATATGATCGATCAATAGACACACAGCATGAACAAACAACAGCAATTTTAAGTCCACAATAGTAAGATTCAGTACCTTTTGAAGAGTGAAAAATCAGTAAAACTAAAATTTAAAATCCTTTAATTTGGTGTAAGATACCAAGAAGGTAATGTAACTTTTACATCTCTCTAACTAGAGCTTGTCCTGCCCAACACAACTATAAATTCAAGGCTATCAATTCTAAAAGTTACTCATGTATTTTAAATGTAATTTTTTTAATTAAAAAAAAAGCACTACAAGTGTCTTCCAGATCTACTCCGAAAGAATTTCATATCAAGAGGTGAAAGAAGCACATACTCCGCAAAATGGAATTGAAGCAATACCAGCATGCATACCAGCTAATGATATGAAGTTCTTGACCTGTACACATAGAAAAAGAGAACATATGTAACATACAAATTTAAGTTTCAGAGGAAGATAAAATCAACACAATGTAAAATTATAGAGAGAGTAGAATGAAATCATGTCAGAGGAAAAAAGAAACAAAGGAGAACAAACAATGATGAAGATGATGGAGAATGAACAGGTATTTGGAGGCACTCAGATCCTGGATGCGGAGCATCAATAATTATATGAACTGTTTTAGAGAAAGCAACAACATTGGTTTCACAACTGGTACTAGTATTGAGGGTCTTGATGGAATTTGCCAAGATGAAGTCTCTTTGTCTGGAAGGCACTTCATGTATAACATATGATAAAACAATTTAGCAATACATGTACAAGGCCTGTGTGCGGTGTGGCATTTAATAAACAAGAATTTCATCATTTTGAAAAGAACCAAAAGAGTATCTCAACAATTTGATGACTATTTGAGGGCTGAAAAGAAAAAAAGAAATTACAGAGTTAGTATCAGAGTATTTCTTACAGGAGGAGCCCCATCACACCATTCAACAACTCCTCGACCAATCATAGTGCCCTGTATAACAAAATGGCCATCTTATATGTTATTAATATGCAAAAAATACAGAGAGAGAGAGAGAGAGAGGAAAGAAAAAGACAAGAACATTGAGAAAAATGCAATGCAATCTAAGTACAAAAGTTATAAAACCTTATAAAGCTTCTAATCTTACATGAAGAATCCTTCCTGCTTCATGTAGCCAATCCTATTTAGTTCACAACTTGCTTTTCATCCATGAATCAAGAGATGAAACAAGTAAAAATTGGGTTTGCCATTTTAAATTTTCCTTCATGTCATATTAATGTAGGGAGCACGTAGGATAAAGAAAAGGTTGACAAAATAATGGCACCCTTACTTTGAAACTGTTGATTTGCGCTTAAACACCTGGAATAAAATCTTTCTCAAACCTATTGATTCTGAAAGGAATACTAAGAGTAAGTGCATCTATAACTCTGTTGATTTAGAAGAATACCCAAACACTAGAACTGGAATTCCTTCCCTGATTTTTTTTCTTCTTCTTCTTTTTGAGTTCTCAAATTCTTATTCAAAATCAAAGATGGTTGTCTGATATCTACAATGTTTTTAAAGTTATAGAAAACCATAACCAAAAAAAAAAAAAACAAACAAAATTACTAAAAGACCAATGCTTGAAATCCTAAATTACAAAAAACCTTGAACAAAAATAAGAAATAAAATTAAAAATGGACAAAAAATCAACTTTATCTAGAGCTCCATGGGGCTATGTCAAGCCTTACTTTACTCTTCGAAAATTTAGGATTGTAATGTAATCTTTAGATTATGCATGCAATATCATCCTCATTAGGCTCTAGAAACTTTATCGTTGGATTTGGCTTTAGTCATCCACAGCCTATTGGAATCCCAAATAATCATTTCCAGCCCTTATTTTCATGATATCCACATCAAAGAACAACTTACTGAGTGTATTTATGCAAAATCTTGTATATGGCCAACCATTTTGCATGTTGTTTCTTTTTAATTGGCTACATGAGAAATCTCTTTTGAAAATAAAATCAACATTTCCAGTCTAGCCTAATTGCATGATTTGGATCAAATCCTTCTCCACTATTAAAATAGTAATTATAAAATTCATTAGTTCCTTATCAGCTTAACCATTTAAGACAAGTAATGATTTAACATGGTATCTGAACAATGGTCTTGAGTTTGAATCCTGGCTCCATAATTACTTTCCTATTTAATTAAAATATTTCACATGTTGTGTTGTGACTCTGTTTCCTCTGCCCTTTGCCAGCCGCCATCTCCTCCCACTTCTCTTCTCTTTCCATTACCTTCTCAATGACCCTTGCTGCTTACTTTCTAAGTTTCTCTCTCAGCTCTTGCTCACTCTCCCAACTCTGTCTAGCCACTATAACACCACTTCTTATGTATATTTTCTGAGATATTGAAGAAGGTGAGTGTAACAAAAATACATGTTCTTCAAGCAAATGAATGATCTAATATACCAGCATTCTCTTTTATCTACATTGCAATAGCCCCCTTGATTACATATTACACACACTTAAAGCCACATGTCCAAAATGAGATGTTGATAAGTTCACTGACTTCTTCAGATAAAACCAACAAAAAAAATCTAAACTACTAAAAGACTAAATTAAATGCCTAATTCTTCGGAACCTAAATGACCAAATCTACTGTGGCATTTATAATATTTGTTGATCAAATTTACACTTCAATTAAATCTGTCATCCCCCCTGGATTAGTGGGTCCCAACACGAGTTCCTTTTATATAATTCAAATATTTTCATTCCAACTAGCAAGTTCCAAGCATAAATATTAGGATTCTCCTTTTTGATTGTATCTATTCCATTTCTACTTTGCTTTTCTACTATTTTTATTTTTAATTTATAATAGATTAATTAAAAGGAAGTCCAAGGGAGTGCCACCCTAGTGCACCAGAAATATGTAAGGGAGGGGACCTCCAATGTTAATTACCTGAGAAAGTCCAACTAGGTTGTAACCCTCACTTAGTTCACTAATGTTCTTCACCTGCATAGAGAAACAAAAACTCGCTTGAAACAAGTTATACTTCAACTGCAAGAAGAGGAAACAAAAAGTCATTACCAAACAAATTCAGCACCTTCTCACAAGCAATGGCAGTCTGCGAGCACAAGAATTATATCAATGGTTATCAAATCATTAAATATGAACATTCTAGATGGCAAGCACTCTGCATACTATAGTTCAAGTGGCACCTGTTCCAACAGCGGCATAGTCCAGGAATCCCATACTCCATCTCCAATTTCTCTACAGAGAAAAAAGTACATATGATTATATTCAGGATTTATTTAATACTATTCATTGATTATACACTGGATACGAGCCTGATCAGATTACACAGTTCCCCATATGAAGAAAGGCAACCAATAACCAGGAAACCACCAATGTCAAATGATCATGCATGTTGATCTGTTGTAAAAGAATTTAGCTTTCCATATATAATAGTTGTGCCAGTCTAACAACAGGCTGAATTAAATTTGACTTTCTTGATGGCTTCAGAAGTGTAAGGTATATAACAAGTCTGCAATCTTTTAAGGGAAACTTAGAAAAATAGAGTCATCTAAAAGCCTTGTGCCTAGGGGTATACAACTGTTTCCACTAGCAGCTGCAGAAAATGAAGGCAGCGTGGAAGTTGGCCCATAGGTCAGGCTCAAGTTTGATATATTGGCAAACAGAGAATAATATGGTCCATCATAGCTACAATGAACACGAAAATAATCCCATACATGCAATATCCTTGAGAACCAGACCAGTTGCTTAAAAGCTCAGTGAACTTTGTGACTCCCTGACTGCTGCATTTATCTCCGATGCCTGCCACAAAATGCAAATAAAATGTCAGTATAGCAGAAAAATGTTGTAAGGATGCTAGATGTAGCAATATCTAGATATCCTTCTCTTGGAGTGAAGTCTCAAAATATTCCAGTTTTCAATAGAGAGAAGCTAAAGAGATGATTAAGATATAGTTAGCCTCTGGAGATTCTGAAAGATTAAATCTTGACATATTTGAGAATCAAGAAATTAAAGAAAATCTTCCTTTATTTATTCAACAATTTAAGAAAAATGCATAGAGACTTAAGGGAGAAGTGACTAACCATATCGCTAGAAAGGAAATTATTATTGGTCAATTTCTTTTGAATTGAAAGGGAGAAGTGACTAACTGTGTCACGTGGCATAAAGTTCCTGCGCAATGTGTCAGTCTGTAATGTTCCTCAAATCTTATGGTTAAGAGTGTATTGACTTAGTTGTTCTCTTTTTTTTGACATGTCTGCAAAAGGGGAAGGAGAGGAGAGAGGAAGATTCGAACTAGTGACCTTCACTTCATGAGGCATAATTCCCTGATTGAGTTACCCCTTTGAGACAATATTGACTCATAGTTGGGATGAACATCAAAGACTTTTATGAGAAACTTTGGCTTTCATATAAGTACCAACTAACTCCGTTGAAAAGTTATTTCTGCCATGTTGGAGAACCAAGACACAGCTTGGTATGATGAAATAGCCATTTAACTGCTTGCGAGCAATATATGAAAGAATTTGGTTCTCATACAATATTGCTACTTTTCCATAAATTTGGTAGGATTGAGACTTACGGTTATTGTTGTTTTGGTTTTTGACCAATAAGTAACCAATAAAGCAAGTCTAATAATCTTCTTCTTCTTTTTCCGAGCGTAAGTTTAATAGGTTTGTCAGCATTAGATTTCTGTTTCCTGCTACCCAGATAAAGCCATAAGGGTATAATCTAAATCTCTCAAAGTTTTATTTATTTAATTTCTTTTTTTTTTTCCAAACAATAATTTCTTCGCAATTAGATAATACCAAGAGCTTTTTCTTCAATGTGTTTTGTGTCAAAACAAATGGAGCCAGCATATCAATGATCACGTAAAGAATAAGCTCAGCATATCAACTATCCACATTCCACATTAACCCATTAATAATTTATTCTCCTAAAACAAAACAGAGAAGAAGAAACAGACAATAGCATAGAAGGTCAACTATAACATATGAAGCATCAGCAGAAACCCAAGAAGCTGATAAAAATCCAAACAACCCAGAAGAATTGAGAGAACAATAGGAGGCTGAGAAAATTACCATGCAAGACAACGAAAGGGACAGATTGAGTGAGCGCGATGAGAGTGAGTGTGCAGAGGAAGATGAAGGCGGTTGTCAGTGTTCGAGAAGACATTGGTGTTAAAGGGTTTCTGGGTTTTAGTCAGACATGCATTGGGATCTTGCTGACAGCTTCAAAGGATTTGGTTCCTCGGAGTTTTTTGGGTTTCACTGGATTTCCGGGTCGGAGGTTTATGTGTTGGAACTCTGTGGAGAGAGAATGGGACAGAAGTATAAGTTTGATATTCTCGAAACAACGCGCCAACTACCGTTCCAACAGCTGACGATTTCTCCACATGTCGGTCAATATTTGATGGACAAGCTTTTTGGATAAATTTTTCCGTTTAATTTATTAAATTGATAGGTATTTAGAATTTATGAAAATAGGTGTAATAATTACATATTTCATTGAAAATGCGTGTCAAGTATATCCTGATCACATCAATTTAGCAAACTGGATTGAAAGTGATGAAAAGCTACACGATGAAGGGGACTTTTCTGAGTGAAATAATTATCCGCTTGGAGTAGGAAAACACCATAATCAATGGCGGAGTCAGATATTTTACATTGCGGGCTGCTAGTTAAAAATATATTTTATATTGCAAGGGTTGCTAATTTTATATATATATTATTGAGAAATTTCTATAAGTCAGGATCTTTTGAGTTCATCATTGCAAAGTAAACCTCGGTTTTGGGTATTATACTCACGTAACTTATAATAAACATAATTATACATAAAAATTTAGTAATTTATACAATATATGCATTAAAGAAAAAAAAATATCTACAAAACTTCATAAATATGTGCTTAAATTAATATATTAGAAATATAACATGTTAACACCATATCAAAGAGACATAAATACAAAAAAAAAAAAAAAAGAAGTTACCAAGGTCCAAAACAATCAAAGTTACCAAGGTTAAATGCCGGTTATTAGGTTATAGAGAGTGCTCACAACTCAAAAAGGGAGAGAATGAGAGATAGAGCCTGGAAAGTGGAGGCTATGGAGATTGGAGGATGGACTATTGAGCTCATCTAGTCTCTGAGATAGAAATAACGAAAGAGAGAGTCTTTGACTTTGGGGGTGCCATGTATTTTAATTTTGGGGGCGAAAAAAAAAAAAAATTTGGGGTGTCGTGGATCCACTACTAAAGTCCATAATAGCTCATTTCAGGTAGGAAATATAACAAAACTTTAATAACGGCAAAAAAAATAATACTACAAATTCATAAATACTTTATCGAATTATTTTATTCACAACCAAAGAGTATTTAAATAGACTACAATTAGATAACACAAACAATAATAAGATTTGAAATGTTCAAATAAATTCTAAATTCAAATAATCTAATCATATGAGTTGGATTTCTATTCCAACTTGAAATGGAAACCCATAATTCCATTTCGACTTCATTCCCATTGACTTACAGAAATAGGAGGACTACTAGAATGAAAGCCTAGCCCAAGCAACTCTAGTAAGGCCCACATGCTTGTAGCCCCCATTGACCCAATACCAAGCCAGCCCAAACACGGCACCAAGGGGCCAATGAGCCTGTAAAAACCTAATATTGTGTGAAGCACACGTCCAAGACGAAAGATCCCGCATTAGGCAGTCGCTCTCCATGAAAAGCAACGTATGCATCCACTTAGGAATGGTAGCCTTCTAAGGGAAAAAAAAAAAAAGGCATGTCAAACCCTCCAAAAAATGCTTAGATCTATTGAGCGGACCAAAACTCTAAAAGGAAGGCGGATCATAATCTCCGACAATTGAAAGCCAAATCAGTGATTAATTGACGACAATTATCTTACTCAAGCATAACCAATATAAAGTCAGTAAGAGACTAGACATATGTAAGCCATAATAGTTACTTATCTCTTTCATTCTCTTATTGCCTTTGTACCACAAATGGTGCATTACTATGATATTTTGCTTTCTTACAGAATTTTTGAACCGACGACTAAGTGTGCGTAGTCATTGTTTTAACACAACTCAATTGCTAAACCTATCTCACTGTGATCTTATTCTTATCCTAACGAAATTCCAGCAGTCCAGTTTGTATAACATTTTTCCCAAATGATTATTTGATACCTACTTGAAATGCCCTTACAATATGTTAAAAGTATGAGACTCAATCCAACAATATTATATTATTTACTTGTTTTTTATTTATTGTTATTTAAGAAATAGTTTTCTGGCCTGTGAACTTTTATTGGTTTAATAGAAATTGTAGGTTATCATAAATTATAGGAACCAATAACAAGTACGTTGCTATTTAGCTTAGCATAAACTATCAAGACCAATAATGAATATGTTACTATATATTTAGTTGACAGATTTGATAATTAGGACATTGGCAGGCAGAAAATAGACAAGGCTCGATAAAGTAATACTATGCATTACATCTTTTTTATTCAACAATTATCTCAAAATATTAATATGGCAGTTTCAATCGACTTTGAGATTTTTTTAATTATTTTTTAACAATTGTTGATTTCAAAGTTTGTCTAGACAATCACATCAATATTGTAAGATAATTATAAAGTAAAAGTATAGTTTATAACGTTACTCATGTATGATCAATTAAGGAATTGGCTTTAATCATAGAGGGCGTGTTTGCACTTCTTCTCCCAAAAAGACAAATTGGAAGAAAGTGGTCTTCTTATTTTATTTTATTTTTTCGGAATCACTAGAACTTATACCTTAGTTGCAATTATTTTCTTAAATTTTAGAATGTGACAATTGACTCATTCAAAGTATCCGGCACATTCAATTGGCTCCCTCCATCAACATTTATCCATTAAATTGGATGAAAAATGAGTCACATGTCCCCCACATGACTTAAATTATCCATTATAGCCCTATAAATAAATAAAAGAAAAAATCAAAAGAAAACACCATGGAAGGAAGCTAAGGTCATAATTATATTTTCACATGTCTGATATGAAAGTATTAGTGCTAAAATTACATACAAACTAAAGGACGTTATCCCTTGGTTTTCAAATTTCCTTTTTAAATAATATACGCACATTCATCATACATATGTACATATTTACGCACACTTCTATTTCAAGACTCCCAATCATAAGGATTTCATCGATATCTATTATATTATGAAGATAATTTTTCTTATTGTTTTAAATACTTAAGATATTATTATATAACAACGTTATTAAAAAACAATAAAAATGAAGTTATTGAGTTCATATCTTTTAATAAACGAGCTTAAATTTATATTCAAATTTAATTACTAAGCAAATCAAATTTGAGTCGAATTTATGTGAGTTGAGCTACAATTGTTTATGAACAACTTTGTTCATCTTCTACCCTAATTAGTGCCCACTTCATATATCAAAATTGGTCTACAATTGTTTATGAACGACTTTGTTCATCTTCTACCCTACTTAGTGCCCACTTGAGGTATAAGAATTGGTCTTTATGTGTAAAAGAAAGAAGAAATTATTATGTCCCCAAGAGGTAGCTCAATCGACTGTGAACCACGCCTTATGAAGCGGATGTCACAAGTTTGAATCCTCCTCCCTTACCCTTACGTGGACATGTCAAAAAAAAAAAAAATTATTATATTCATATATGCCCTTTCATGCATTTTATATAAGCCCCTCATAAATTTGACAATCATGAGTACTACATATAACCAAACCACAAATAAAAGATTTTGTTGAAAACGTCATAAAGGCTACTTTTCATATACCCAAATTGCATTCTACGTGACCAAAGCCTTTTGTATTTGGGTTTCAGTTTGTGATTTAAAAATAACGATTTTAAAGTTTATGATTAAAAAACGTATTTAAACATTTGGTAAATCATGATTTGACCTATAAAATTGTAATTTAGCTTATAAAATTGTACTTTTTTAAAAAAACACATCATTATCTGCGATTTGAAAATATAGATACTTTTGTGTTTTCAAATTATAATTTTTTAAAAACTCAATCCTAAACAAATCATTTTATGTGATTTGATTTAAAATCGCACTTTTTATGTATAAAATCACAATGTCAAACAAACCCTTCTCCGATTATCAAATTTGGTTTCTTTCTCACATTGTATGCCTAAACACCAATACAACACTCTTCCTGCTAGGCGCATCCTTGTCCAGCCGTGGGGGTAACTCCAATCTTGTATCCCAATTCCCAAACAGGCCCAACTCCGCTGGCCGGCTACTAGTCTACCACACTTGAGGAACATTATATTTAAGGTTTTATTTATTTATTTTTTCAGTCAATCAATTTCCACTGTCCGTACAAACACACACATACATATACATATATATATTCTCTTTCCCTTCGGGACCCAAACACAAATCCCAAAATTCCAGTCAAATCCAGCTCGTATGCCACCGGCACCGCGTTAGCTAGCGCCGACGGTGACATTCACCGGGACCCATACACAAACCCAGGTACCATCTTCTCTCTCTCTCTCTCTCTCTCTGTGTGTGTCTCTCTTGGTGACCTTCACCGGACCCGTGCACAAACCCAGGTACCTCTCTCTCTCTAGGGTTTAGGGTTTTGTGGGCTGTCACTGAATTGTTTAGGGTCTTAGAACCTGAAAAATTCAATTTATTTTGTGGGTTTCCTTAGTTTCTTTCAGCTATGGTATAATTGGTTACTAATTTTCTTTTTTATGGGTGATCGATTTGTTTGGCGCTTAAGTTTATGGGTTTTCTTTGTTTCTTAAAATACAATATAATACCTTGTTATCATAGAAAAAAAAAGATTGTAACTTCGATTGGTTTTGATTTGATTTTTTTTCCCTGGATCCTTTGTGTTGTTTTTTTGGATTTTTAACTCGAACTGATGTCATTATTTGATTTTGTTTTTTTATTATTCTGGGTATTTGCGTGGGATATATATATATATATATATATATATATATATTTTCAACTATGATTCATATGCTTTTGGCTAATAGGGAACTTTTAATGGAAGACATATTTTACTGCTCAAAGATACGTTTTTGATGAAATTTCTAGAAAGATTTTTTTTTTTTCCAAAAGTAATATGAGTATTTTATTGGAAAAGAGAAGTAGGTATACAGAGTTTCCTTGAAGAATGACAATCTGAGAAAATCTGAGATTCCAAGAACAGCCCCTGCCATCCTCCACCATCTGCAAACAAGAATGCATAGAAGCATCTTTGTCTTCAGGAATTATGAATAAATGAGGAAAAGCTATTTTTATAGTGTGTCAAACTATTCTGGTAGAATTCACTTTTGTTTCTTCATGCATATTGTTCTAAGAAAGTTCTAGGGCAAATTAATGTCCTGTAGCTAAAATGTATTTCTGTATGTGTTTCGTTAAGTTCAGAAGGAATTTGCCACCAAATATGAGGGATTCACCTAATTGTTTTCATAAAATTTCTACTTGGAGATAAATGAATCACTGAAAAGATAAGAATTCATCATTATTGAGCCTAGTGGGTGAGTCTTTGGTCTATTACAAACCAAAAAAAAAAAAACTTAAATTAAGAATTTCATCTTTATTTTTAGGTCAATTTTTTTGTTTTCTGCTATTGCAATGAAGGTTATTTTCAGATTTATGGATAAATTCTCTTTTACAGACTTGTTATCGGTCAGTTTAGAGTTCATTTGGAATTTATATGGTTGCAGCATTGATTTATTGGTCATGGATTGTGCAGCTAATAAATTGTCCAGTCTTATTGAGATTGCTGAAAAATAATGAGCTAAGGTTTTTTTTTTTCGAAGAGGTTTTTGAGCTAAGGTTTTTGGATATTGCAGTATGGGGCCTGATTTAGAGCTTAAAGGGAACTCCAAAGCTGCTATGGTAGTTTCAGTTGGCAAGAATAATGCAATTGTCCCTCAAGGCCCAGAAGATATGATTCTGCAGTGTGCTAGTAATTGTGAGGATAACACCTTTGGCATGGAGGTTGAGCGAACTACTGAACAGGATGGAAGTGAGAATATGGAGGTTAATATAACTGACTTTACAACTGCAACTGATGTGCTGGACTGGTTGACGGTGATTGTCAGGATGTGACTGAGCATTCAAGTTCTTTTGGCGATACAGAATCTGGGACAGAGAATGGCTTGATGTTGGCTGATGATGAAGTTGAGTCACAATTTTTTGCTAGTAATGCATCAGTATTTGATGGATATTTTGACACATTTCCAATAAGGTACTTTATAGTTTGAATCATTTATTGTATGTATTAGTTATTTCTTCTCTATGAAGTGGCAGTGGAAGAGTTGCAGACTTAAGATACATCATACCATCCACATAACCATTAGGAAAGATGCATTTTTCCTTTTCTTGCTTTATTTACTATCAAATGTTTAAGGAACTTGAAAATGAAAGCTAAAACGTCTGTGAAATGGAGTTTTCTTGTGTTCTACCCATATTTTTATATCCTGCCTGACCTTATTTGTTTTGATGTCTTCAGCTTTAGGCCTTGAGCTAGAGATTTCTATCTGGCCTTATGATTTATGACAAAACCTCTAGGTTGTGAGCATCAATTGAAAATATTCAAACATCAAGTTCTTGGACCTGTGGTTTTGGCCTTGAAATGGAATTGGGCATCTGAAACTGATCTGATGAGGGCCCTGCTAAATTCCATGTCTTTTTAAGTAACATTTTTTTATTTGAACTTGGACTTTATAGGACCACAAATTGGGTGGGAATGATAGATCTTTTTAGAAGATTAAGAATATTATACTTCCTACTTATTAGTGACTTATCTCACTGGGTGCGTGTGTAACTTATTAATAATAATAATAAAAAAAGGAAGTTAAGTTTCTCTATGAATGTGATCTTGTAGAATTGGGATGTGCAATGCGAGTATAATGCAACACTTCAACAAGAGAGGACATATTTGAAAAGATGATTGTTGATCTATCTAGAGTTGTGAAGGGCTTGATTGATGGAGATATATTAGTATAAGGGTTAATGTATGGATATGGCTTGCATTCTAGTGTGTAGTGTGACATAGGTATACATTCACTAATTTGTTCTATCTCCATCTCTATATCTGTATCTGTACTATATATATCTAGTTATTTCAAGAAAAATCTGTTTCAAGACCTGCACTACCACTATTGAATTACCCATGATTTGCTTTGGAGAAGAAAAGTTATTTGTTACTTCTCCTAGTCTGATAAAGTTTTCCCTTCAATAGAAAATGGAGAATCATTGAATTAGAAATAAATTATGTAGTGAGAAAAAGAAGCAGGGCACAGTGAACAAAGAGAAAAAAGTAGATCCCAGCATAAACTCAAGAAACACAATTTGTTAGATTCTCTGTAAGTACACTGGAAGTATACAAAAGTAAACACCTAGCTGAAAAGAGAAAAATGAATAAGAAAATCAGTGTAACTAATTGACAGAGGTGACACATAAGCCATAGTTCAAAGATACAACGCATGGTAAAAAGAGGCTAAAATATCCACCAAGGTCCTCTCCAAGTCTTGAAAGCTTCTATTGTTCATTTCCTTCCATAAACACCAAAAGAGGCAAGAAGGCACCATTTTCCACACCAAAGCACTCGTCGACCTTCCAGAGGACCACCAACTGTCAATATGGTTAAATCTCGAGAGTAATAAAATTTTGTCCCTTAAATCCGGTAAAATGAAATATTTTCTTTTTGATGCTTCTCATTTCATTTTTCTTGCTCTTGGTCAGCGTCATCCACTGCAGTAAAGCAAGTCCTCATACAGCACATCTATTGTAAATCCAAAGAGTGTTTACAGACCACACTGACAAAAACCTTCTTAGCCAAGTCAGTCTGACACAATGTGCTTTCTCCTTATTTGCTTACACAAAACACTTGGGAATAATGAGCTACCTTTTCTGACTTATCAATATTGATTTTACCTTGTATGAGTGCATATTGTGGCTTCTTTTGATTGTCAATAATTATATGTCATGTTCACATTGTTTATGTCTGCTTCTAATCTTCCAGGAAGAAAAAGTTGACAGTTCATTGGAGGAAGTTTGTACGTCCTCTTATGTGGCGCTGTAAATGGATAGAGCTTCAAATTAAGGAACTTCAGTCCCGGGCACTAAAGTATGATAGAGAACTTGCAGTATATGACCAAAGGAAGCAGTTTGATTTTGCAAACGTTACATTAGAAGATATTGATGCAAAGTCTCTACCATTTTCCGGTCAAATTCTTAGAGATAAAGTCATGAAGAGGAAGAAAAGAAAGAGAGACGAAGAGACAATTGATATAACACATTATATGTCGCAACATAATCTGTTCTCTTACTATGGTATGAAGTTACAAATTCTGATTTGTGTGGTGCCCTTTTTTTGGCCTTGTATAGGTATAATATATGTTATTTCTATTTCATTTTTTCTCTGTTTTCCAGGAAAGAAGAGGTCTGCTGCTGATGGTGCTCCTATGGAAGATGATTGTGGTAGTCTGGGTAAGAAGTACTAGAGTTGATTTGTGTCCCAATATATTGATGATTTTAAAGCTTATTAGCTAGGCTGTGAAATAAGAAAATAGAATGTCATATCAATAAACATTTTCTTGTGTTTAATATATTTTCTTAGAAGTTTAGCAGGGTTAAGCTAATTATCTGAAAACGTTTAATGATTAACAAATCAATGTAACAAAAAAAGGTGACTTTTACAGGTATTTCACAATTATAGAAGTATATGTTAATATGTACATTTGATTAAGTTACGTCAAATCATAACCGAATCACCTTGTATTTTTAAGTTTCTAGATACTGGAAGAAATTTGTATATATTGAGGATGGTGAATTGTTGAGAGCTTCAATAGGAAATATATTTTTTAGTCTTTTTTCCACCAGCATGGCCCTAATTTTCTCTTGTGATTTCTGCAGATAAGATTACTAACAGCAACAATGAGTTTGGAATAAACGACGGGTGGTCATCTCTTGAATTTGGAAATGATGATAATTTCTTGGAGCAGATCCTCCGGAAGATTGAAGTGGCACATTCGCAGGTTCATAAGCTGAAGACCCGAATTGACAAGGTGATTAGTGAAAATCCTGGAAAGTACTATTCCGTAAATAAGCTGACCTTGCTTGC
Source organism: Carpinus viminea (assembly GCA_013348765.1). Lineage (NCBI taxonomy): Eukaryota > Viridiplantae > Streptophyta > Magnoliopsida > Fagales > Betulaceae > Carpinus > Carpinus viminea. Next base: position 13,526,811 of record CP054668.1, read on the forward strand.
ACCATCTGATGCATTGGCCAGTTCTGATCAAGATCCTGCATCTCCTCCCGATAGTGGACATAGATTGACAGTTAGATCTCTTTGTAATTCTTCTCGGCATGTATCTGAGTGTAACATGGGAGATTTACCTATGCTTGAAGGCACAGTTTTGAGTCATGGAGAGGTGAACCCTCTTTCTAATATAATTGAAAGCATGGCTCAGCCTCAGGTTGCAGATTTTGTGAAAATGTAAGTATTTCTATTGTGACATCATGTACAGCTTTCTATCTAATTTTGGGTTTTAGAATATTGTTGGGTAGTAACCATGACCCTGTAAGCCTTCTTTTCTGACAATCCCACCATAGATAGTAATGGACAATGCTAGAGGGTTTGGTTATTTTTAATTTCCTGTTGGTTTGGTACCTTCTGGTATTGGTTTTATCTGATTTCAGCTTATTTTCTTTGAGAAAATCGTTAAGATGTTATAGCACTTTTTTCTAGTTAATGACCACCTCTTCTTTTATCTGTCGTGTACTCGGTGAAATGGAACAAGTTTAGTTCTTGCTATGATCAATGTGACATGAAAGGACCTATTCAAGTTGTCCCATATACTGTGTTTTAGCTTCTAGAGTTAGTAGCTTCGTCTGTGAAGTTTCTCATCCATGCAGACATGTGGAGAGTGTTGTCATATTAATGCACTGTTCATTTGGTAGATACGGACTTTCTTGAATGAGCCCTGTTATTTGGGATTATGAACAACATATTTGCTTGCACATACTATTATATATTCAAACTAATATATTCTTCATGCCTGCAGATTGAGGATGGAATTCTGATACATAATAAGGCAGCCAAGGAAGAGTTGGATGCTCTTGAAAAAGTTAGAAGTCAGCTCATAGAGAAGCCTCAGGAACCAATGGACGACAAGAAAACTATTCCTTTAGTTCAGGTTTTAGGACCTGGTGACTTGCCCTCTGAAACTGCTGCGCCTAATGTGCAATCTAATGTGAAGTCACGTTCCGCTTCCAAGTCCAATCTCCCTAGGAACACAAGAAGACGGGGGAGGCGAAGAGCCACCTCAAAGAGAGTTAGAAGGAGAATTTCAGATTAGATGGATTTGCGAGAGTTAGAATAGTTTTTTTTTTTTTTTTTTGGGTGGAAGGATGGAAAATCAAAATATTCAAGATAGGATGTCAACAACTTTTGTTGCTTTTAGAATCTGTATATGCTACTTACTATGTTGTGTATCCTCTCTTTGGTAGCAATGATTTCAAATGTATATGTCTGTCAAACGCACTTTATAATGGAAGCATGAGATTTCTGATAGATATCCCCTAGTAAATGAGTAATTGAATCACCTTTCCCTGTTTTTTTTTTAAATAGAATTTTGATGCTTTCTTTTGTTCATATTGAGGGCAGTTTGTGATATCGGTAAGTGCTACTTTGTTTTGCTAAAATTTGATGTTTCCATATTCCCTTAGCTACATTGTTTATGTGCCATCCCAAAGTAAAGCTCACTGATCATTTTGTTCGTTGGGAATTGGGATATCAAACTGCCCTTGTGCCTTTACCTTCCTGTCCAAATTCAAGTGTTGCTAAAGGCTTGATCTCAAGTACTGCAGAGTAATTTATTATTCGGTCTTGATGGTTGTCTTGGCCTAATGGAATCCGGCGACTTTACAGATTCTGATTTAGTGCCGGTTTGGTTAGCAGTTTTAAAATGGTTGGTTTGAAAAAATAACAAACAATTTCAAAATGTAGATAATGAGAATATGATTTTTTAAAATGCAATTAATGTCAAAGAGTGCGGTCTTTAAAACTGCACCTTTTACAAAACAAATGCACGCACTTATCTGCTGTCCGAAAATGTGGAATTTTTTATTTTAAATTTTTCAAGTCACCATTGTTTAAATCTTTGCAATTGATAGATGGGTACTTGTGGTATCTCATATACAACGTAAAGGAAGAGGCCATATTAGGCACATTCAGGATGCTGTATTTCCCATTAAAAGCCTTTTGGAGAACTTGACAGTGACGAGAGCCAACACAGTCGCCGTGGGAACAAAGAGGACGTCGGGAATGGCCTTGATCACTTTCAGCTGGGGAACCTTTTCTGCAGCTCTCTTAGCCGCCATGGCTGCAGGAGGTGTTACAATTCCAGTGATCATCATGGCGTCATCTAATTTGCTAAGATTGACCTTCTCCATCATAAACTCTTGAACTCTTCCTTCTTTGTTTGTGAATCTTTGGCGTTTTTCCAGGTTTCAAAACATACCTGCTTATTGTAATGTTTTAGGTTAAGAGAAATGAGAGAGTAATATAAATGTGCAAGCAATCTAGACTGACCTCTACTTCCTTGTGCGATGGTGCATCATAGTGTTTACCAGGCAATGCTGAGTTGATGGTGCTGCATAAGATTTATTTTTGGGTCAATAGTTAGACAATTTTTTAGAGCAATTAGTTTGGATAGATATAAGGCTTCTTGAATAATATAGAAATTCCGACAGCCTAAAAGAGGAGACTGTAGGGTCAACCATGTTCCATACAACTTAGGATTGCCCTCTAGAGCTGTCTGATTTTTTATGTTATTCGGGCAACCTAATAACATAAGATCTCAAACTAATTAGCTTAGAGTTTATTTATGCATCTTATTTTCTGTATTTTGTTTGAATTTCTCACTCTTCTCAAATACATTAACAAATAACTAGTAACACAAAATACTTTTCAAAATACAAAGCACTCCGATCTCTTCCTATTTTTAGCTTTCTTCCTATTATTATTTTTTAAATGATAGTTAAGACTATAGTGATTGTACATACTTGAAGATGTCAAGAATAGCAATATGGAAGTCATTAAAGTCCTTGATATCTTTCCCAATGAGCCGGCTGTAGAGCGTCCCCGCATCAAGATGCAACATCTGTGTTAATGGCGATCCTCCTATGATGCAAATTGTATAGGTCAGAAACATTATGGTGTTAAATAAATTTACCAAACTTTCACCTCAATTGCTGCTAGCATTTTCTACCTAAACTATGGATGCAGGTCAAGATTTTGATTTGTTCCATCAATTTTCAAATAGCGTGGTAACATATACATTATATATATATGACAACATTTAAACAGTTAGGTCTATAAAATCTAATCTAAATCAATTCAAAATAATAATAATAATAAAAAGTAAAATCTGTGGTTTGAAAGCATAGTGCCTTAAAATACCTTTAAAATCCAGTGTTTTTAAAAACACACCCCCTTGCTATACAAGAACATAGATTTTTTCAGCCTTTCAAACCATCATTTTTTTTTTCTTTCTTTCAAACGAATCATTTTTTTATGATTTGTTTAAAAACACGCTATTGGCCTACAAAATCATGATTTGTTACCAATGATATTAACAATGATAATATCATTGGTAATCGCATCAAGCATATAATTTGGATTGAGATTCTCTCAATTTTTTTAAATATAAAATTCTAAGATTTTAAAGTTTGAGCCCTCAATTACATGTAATAGTCCAAACAAATGCAGAGCTTTCTCTGTTATTGAGGCATGTAATTTTAGTTTTCAACATGCTAAACCCACTTGATTCAATAATACATAAATCTCTATGTTTATTTGAACTGTTAGATATTATAGAGGGCTCATATTTTAGAAAATCTGGGGGGATTTGAATTTGTATAATTTAGCTATTGAAAGCTATCTAATGATTATGACTAAGCTTATTCTCAACCGGACAATATCCATAGAAAAAGAAATTAAATGATAATATGCAGAAACAAAAGAAATACGATATATATTTCGAAAAAAGAAATGTAGTAAAAAGAAATGATTCAATTAATTCAAAGAAATTCATGAAAAACCAACCTTTTCCCATCAAACTCATAATCATACCCATTTTGCTGAAGGAGAACCCTATAATCTATATTCAGGAACAACAATAACTTATATATATATATTATATCTAGAGAGGCAGAGGCAGAGAGAGGGAATGCCTTCATATATCGTCTGCTTGATCAGTGTAAGCAAGGCATCCTTTTGCAGGCTTTGATATTCTTTCTTTTTGTTTATTGTTTTTTCATTAACTATGAAATCTCATTCTTGGCTTGGAAGTTGGAACTAGCATGTTGCTTGAACGAATCCTCTACTGTTGTTTATTATATTGTTTAGGAGTAAGTTTTTAAGAAATTGCGATTTGAAAACACAAAAAAAATTTGTTTTCAAATTGTGGTAGTGAGGTATTTTTTTTTAAAAAAAAAATGTATGATTTTAAAAGTTAAACTGCGATTTTATCAAATGTTTAACTTCGTTTTTAAAAATCCTGTTTTCAATTCACACTTTTTAAAATCATTATTTTAAATTACACTTTTTAAAATCTTAAACCCAAACATGGGTTTGAAAAACTAGACTTACCATAAGACTTCCACAATGCATGTATTTTTAAATTACACTAATTTAATTGAATAGTGATAAACATACAATCGGCGTGCATGAACAGTAGCATGCCGGTTGTACGGACAAATATTAATTTTTTTTAAAATTACTGTTCATTATATTTTTTAATATTATTTTATATTAATTAATATTTGTCCGTACAACATACAACTGGTATGCTACTGTTCATGTATGCAAGTTGTATGTTTATCACTGCTCAATTTAATTTATCATTTTCGATAAGCATACTCTTGGTAAATGTTACAAGATTAAGAAATTTCACTCATGGATCAAAGGGGAGGGGGGACTGAAAGAAGACACAGGAAATCCCTCTTGGTGGCAAAACTTTGCTATTGGCCCAAACATAAAAACTTAGGCAGGATAACCTCATACTCGTTACCATATCCTGTTGTTTTTTGGTCATATTTAGAGGAACTTCTCTGATCTTTATGGAAGAAACCAAGATTCATGAATTTTACGTGATGAACTTGTATAATTGTATTAGCATGTGCTTTTGCCCGAGCCCAGAAGAAACTCAACACTCTTGCCCCCTAGTTTAAATTAATTTGTCCCTTCATGTGCTTCCCCAAGTGCTCCAATGTTAAATGCATGGCCTCCAACTGCGGATGCACTCTATCCCCTGCTACAAACTCTCTGACTCTACCATCAATCTCAATAACACTGCAGCCTACCTCTTTATTTGCTCCATTCTTCCTCATCAACCCCTTAATTTCCTCTACATCTCCCCACCTTTCCTCAGTGGCATACAAATTTCTCAACAATACATAGTTTCCGTCATTCCATGGCTCCATTTTGGCTGCCTTGTTAAGTACTCTCTTAGCCCTCATAATATCCTTGGAGCATCCACAAGCAAATAGAAAAGAACTCAAGATTATCCCATTAACCTTGTAAGGCATGTTCTCAATTGACTTCTCTGCTTCCTCCAAGCACCCAGCCCTTCCCAGAAGATCTACCATACAACCATAGTGCTCAATCTTTGGGGTAAGCCCAAATTCCTCCATTGCTTTAAACCACTTCTTCCCTTCCTCCACTAGACCACTATGGTTACAAGCAGACAAAACACCAAGCATGGTTATTTCATTTGGCTCATATCCTTCATGCAGCATCTCTGAGAATATCTCCAATGCTTCCTTGGCACAGCCATTGACTGCAAGCCCATATATCAAAGCATTCCAAGAAGCTGTTTCCTTTTCAGGCATATCGTTAAAAAGCCTTTTGGCTTTTGTAATTTCACCACATTTTCCATACATATTGACAAGTGCAGTGCAGACATTCGTTGCTCTATCAAACTTCCTCTCCCGGACAAACCGGTGAACCCAGCCACCCAAATCTAGAGCACCCAAATCAGCAATAGCCGGAAGAATGCTTACGAGAGTCACCTCATCTGGTTCAATGATTTGGTTAACTGCATTTCCTGAAATAATCTCAATGCTTTGTAAGGTTGTTTGTTTTGGCAATACCCACCAATCATTGCATTCCATGAAAATAAGTTCTTCTCCGGCATGGCATCAAATAGCAGCCTAGCAGAGTCAACATCACCATTATGGCAATACCCATAAATCATACTAGTCCAGGACACCACATTCCTATCTGGCATCTCGTCAAACAAATTTCGAGCTGAGCCCATCCCTCCCAATTTGACATAACCATCAATCATTGCATTAAACACTGCCGAGTCTTTCACGGGCATCTGATCAAAAAGCAACCTTGCATTACTCATATCCCCAGACCTTACATACCCACAAATGAGAGCAGTCCACGACACTTCACTTCTTTCCGTCATTTCATCAAACAACGTTCTTGCACTGCCCGTCTTCCCATTCTTCGCATACATATCAACCAGAGCCGTTGCTACATGCAAACTTAAGCCAAACCCAATTTTAACAACATGACCATGAACCTCTTGACCTTCCCAAATGGCCATCTTTAAACCGCAAGACTTAGCCAAGATTGTGAATGTGTAATCATCGGGAACAAAATCCGTGTCCCTCCTAAGATCTCTATAAAGAGTGAAGGACTCAACGAATTGGCGCATACCCACATGGGCTTTGATCATGGAGTTACAGAGGAACGCGTCGTCCCTGTTGGGTCGACGATCGAACACCCGACGAGCGTGGTGGATGCCAGCAAGTGGGTTTCGGAGGCCAAGAGAGAGCCGCAGGTTGTGATGAATTTCGTGAGGAGATTAACGTTGGTTTCAAGAGCGTTGCGGAGCAGAAAAGCATGAAGCTGGAGGATAGAAGCTAAGGTGTTTCTTTGTTGGAGGAGGTATAAGCATTTTTCTCTGTAGAGCTCCACAGGCATCGCTGCATAATCTCTCTCATTGCTTCATTTTCTGTATACGACGATTATGGCTCTTACCTTTCCACGGATTTCCCACCAAGACAACGCACAAACAAGTGACATAGTTTTGTTTTGTTTTGTTTGTTTGTTTGTTTTTTCTGTTTAATATGGAGAAAAAGGTTATAATTAAGGGACGAACAATCACAAAGAGTAGACGCCCCAACAATAAAGTCTAAACAAAAGAGGCAATACAAAGGTAGAACCAAACAATAGACAATGGAATCCATTAAAGATTCTAAAAGGACCATTAATGATCCGGTCTTTCTAAGGGTTGCACAAGACGGTAACTGATGGCAAAGGGACACCGTGAGGAGCCCTAAGCGGTAATAGTAACAATCACGGTGAAGTGGTTGTAGAGGGAAAGATATTGTTGAAAACCTGAGTAGCTACAAAAGTCTCTTCAATCGCATCAAACCACACAAGTACTGTGAGACAATAATCCACTTGAAAAAAGAAAGTGATAAAAAACAAAAGAGACTACAAAAATACAATCGAAAGTTAACAAGAGAAATACAACAAAAAGCTCAACAACAACTGCAACAGTGGAGGAAAACGACCCTTAATAGAAGACAACATCTTACACAGTGGCTCGTGAGATCCACTTGTTGGAGCGTGAAGGTCATTGGCGGGCATGAGGGTGGCATATTAGAGTGAGGGGAGGGGTGGCTGAAAGCGGAGATGACGAAGTGGGCAATGGAGAAGTGTGCCGGAGAGGGAACTTTTGTCTTAATCACTTATGTTGTTCCATGCTTAAGCATTTGAAATTATAATTTCACAAGAATAATCCGTGTTTTCAAAAGATATTGCAAAACATGTAAGGTGTTTGACATTACGATTTAAAAGGTACTTAATTTGAAATAAGAAAAAATCTACGATTTCTATAAACAAGTTAGGGGGTGTTTATTTGAAAAAACAAATTTAAACCAAAATCACGATTTCACATAGTAAATATTTGATAGAAAAATATTTTTTAACATGTTTTACTAAATGCTTTGTGAATATAAAATTACTAATTTCAAAAACGTAATTTTTGAAAATGCAAATTTTAAAATAACACTTACTGAAATTGTAATCTTAAATGGATCCTAAGTGCCTATGTCTTATTGGAGGCACAAAATGCATTGTTTATACCATATATTTATAGAAGTTGTTATCAAAAGAAAGATAGTCTCACACTCAAATGCATTTCCTGTCATTGCACTAAACAAAAAGGAAAGGAACAAGTAATTTCATCATGGACGTTGCTTTAGGAAAAGAAAGATAAAACAATCAATATAAAATAAGTCCACACCCACTTCCCACCAGCAAATCATCTATCGATAATTGTATAAAAGTGGACGTAAGAAGAGCCAAGAGTCTCTCTTTTGAGTTTTGAGTGCAAGCCATTATTTGAAAAAGAAAGATCCTCCATTATACGATTTAATCATTTAAAAGACACATTATTCTTAGCAAAAGAGCATACTTTATTGTTGCCAAATGCGGTAGTTGATAACACAATCATTGCTCAATCGTGGGAAGATCATAGCATAGCATTAAGCAGAGTGAAGCATAGCAGAGCAAAGCAGAGCAGAAGTTTGGGAAGATCATGTCAACCTATCTGCCTGAGGAGGTGTTGGTTAAGATACTCTGGAGACTGCCCACAAAATCCTTAATCCGATTCAGATGTGTCTCCAAAACGTGGCATGCAATTATAGGAAACCCAGATTTCCTCTACCACTCCATTCTCACCACCACTGAAGAAAATCCCAATCATCCTCTTCTCCTTGTCAAAGCCACAGAAAACTCCATCCCCAGAAGGGAAGTGCTATCTTTTCTCTCTTATAAGACCCTCGAATGTGTGTCTCAGATCCCTCTCACTCCTGGCCTCAAACTCATCGCCTCTTGTAAGGGCTTACTATGTCTCGGAAGTTACTTCACCAGTGACGTCTATGTCTGGAATCCCGCCACACCATCGGTAGAAATCGAGCCTCTCCCGCCCTGGACCCACCGTCTTCCTTATCACGTGAGTGATGTCTTTGGTTCTGGCTTGGGATTTGGTTATGACTCGAGATCTAACGATTTCAAGGTGGTGAGAATTCGTATAATCAAGTTACCAACATTTGTACATCAAAAAAGCGTACAAGGAGTTACGTGGAAGTATACAGCTTAAGCCGCGGATCTTGGAGAGTGCTTGACCAAGACGTTTTTTCTGGTGCTGAAAACGGTTGGAGAGTGCTGCTTGACCTTGATGTTTTTTTCGCTTTTGAAAATGGTTTGCGGACGGTGGTGTTGGATGGGGTTTTTATCTGGTGGCTGCCGGAGCATATCATCGCTGCTTTCGACTTCACCGACGAGGTGTTAAGAACGACGCCGCTTCCGGACTGTTGTCGCCTGTCGAATTATCATGATGATAGCAGTACTATAACTTTTCAAACGGGCATGTCAGTATGTTGGCTTTTCCTCGTTCTAAAATGAATGCAAAATGTGATTTGGAGATATGGGTTTTGCTCGAATTTGGTGTTAAGGAGTCGTGGACTAGACTTAGCACAGTTGGACTCTCAATGGATTTGGAAAGGCCACTGGGGCTTTGGAAAAGAGGAGAGTTGTTGATGGTGAATAGTGAGGGGCAATTGGTGTTGTCAGTTTTAATTATTGGCTAAATGTTCGGAAAACAAAATGGATTCAAAGCCCACTTACCGTCCAGACGGCCCGTAGCTTCTAGGTCTAATTTACAATGTGTTTGAGTTCTAATTAGACTATGAGTCTTTTAGGTGTTATATTCTAGGTCTTATTTTCAAAGTAAATTGAGTTTTAAATAGACTAGAAGTCTTTTTATCAGTTATATATAGATCTCACAGATTCAGATTAGGAACGAATTCTACATCTAGAATTTGCCTTTGTGAGCCAAGAGAGCCTTTGATATTGAGAGTTAAGTTCTCTTTCTTGGAGTGTTTAGTTTAATGTTCATCATTGTTCGCCGTCTGTTGAAGTGAAGTCAACCGGAGTTCCGGTGAAAGGAAATCACGAGAAGGATTGTGCCACTTGTCTCGGAAAGGGCTATCGCGGTAGAAGACGAGTGGGTCCTTTTGTCTTATACAAGATCGTGTCATAGCAAAGGTTTTGTGAGTATGAACATCTTGTAATCCTTTTTCTTTTACGATTTAGTTGATTTCGGTTTGGCTGCCGGAGAGGTTTTACAATTAGAGAAGTGCTCTAATTGGTTTCTCTTCGTAACCAAAATATCTGTGTTCCGCTTCTTTATTGCTTTTGATATTTTGTTGATTAAATTGTTTATTGCTTCATAGTTTAATTCCGCATAAATTGTGATAAACAATTGTTTGGAGTCCGCTTAGCGTTTTTCAATTGGTATCGAGCGGTTCACTCGTAAGGATTAAATTCTTGAGTGAGATCTTTTGACTCCTATTTGCTATGAATACTTCTCAAGGGAATATGATCTATAAACTCCCTACAACAATTTGTTGGAAAAATTTCATATTGTGAGACGTCAATACGATTGTTGGAAGGATTCTCAAGATTTAGAACATGTGAACAAATCTTTAGTTACTAAATTGTCTGAATTCACATGCCTTAATTGTTTCTTTAAAATCTGAAAATCTTGTTTTAGGTTCTAAAGTTGATTTGTTAGAGAATAAATTAAAAGAGTCAGAAACTCGATTGGAAAAAATCTCTAACAATTCCCTTGAAAATATGATGCATACTAAGAACTTTAATTGTGATGAATCTGAGTTAAGTTGTGATTATAATGCTACATCTCAGGCTAGTTTCATTAATTCTAATGATGAGATTGATGTTCAACAGATGTGTAATGATGTTGAAGTAGTGTTAAAAGGCTACAACAAAGTTTCCAATAAGCTTAAAGCTGTTGTGCATGATAAAGAGTCATTAGCTAATGAATTGTCTGAATCACGTGTCTTAATTGACTCTTTGAAATCTGAGAAAGAATCTTTGGCTAATGATTTGTCTAAATCACATATCTTGATTGATTCTTTAAAATCTGAGATTTATGTGCTTGTTCATAATACTAGTGCATCTACTTCACATACTTCTAATCAATCTTTGAATGTTGAGTTTGTGAATGTTAAAGAAGCCAAGGCTAATTTCTCCAAGACTCCTTCAGTTAAACAAACTCAAGGTAAGTTTGTTCCTACATGCCACCATTGTGGGATTATTGGTCACATTAGACCAAATTGTAGGAAATTCAAAGCTGCTCCTAAGAAAGAAAATCAAGTAGCTACTTTGACTCTCCAAGGTAAGAAAGGTAAGAAAATTCATCTTGAGCATCATGCATTTTACCCTAAGCCTAGAGTCATGCATCCTTCTAGAAAATTACCTTCTCAAAGGTTCATTCCTACGTGTCATCATTGTGGTAAGATTGGGCATATTCGAAATGTTTTCAGTTGAATAATCATGAGTCAAAAGAGACTATTTTCATTCTAGAAATAGTCATGATGAATTATTCAACATGGTGAAGGGTGTTATCACCCAGTTAAATGATTTGGCTAAGAGTCACACTTCTGTTCCCAAAATGAAGAAAGTTTGGGTTAAGAAGGAAAATACCACTCACCCCTTGAGGGGGAGTGGTGGTGATCTCACCTTGGATTAGGCGAGTCACCCGCATGCCTAGGATTGATTGTCTTGATTTATTTTGAATATCCTAGAGCATGTTTGTTTTTCTATTTTTTTGTTTTGTTTGTTATTTTATTTTCTTTATTTTTATTTTGTCTCATGCATTTTATTTTTGAAAATTTTCAAAAGACAAAAATATTCTAATTTGTTTATTTCTTCCTTCTTTTGTCGATGCACCTTGAGTGTCCATTATGTGCTCATGCTTCTTTGATGGATTTAATTCTTATGTCTTAAAATGTTTTCAATATGCATGAGTTGTCATATTATTTCAATGGACAATTTTTTGTGGTTACCTAAAGCCTAAGCTTAATTTGTACGCTTTTGCTCATGCTTTAAACTATTGTGCACACTTAAGCATAAATTGAGTATATTCTTAAAATTTGAGTTGTGTGAGGTAACTATATGAGGGTTTTGACTAGTTGTATTTATCAATTTGACCATACGCTAGTTGAACCTAGGGCTTATAAATTCTGCATTTCTCAAAGCACAAAATGTTTAAAGACACCTTCTCATGAAGAAAAATTGTGAAACAAGAAATTAAAATATTATATTCCAAAGGAATTAAATTCACAGTGTCAAGCTTGCTTTGTTTCAAAAGAGGAATGCATTGGATGAGAGTGGCTAGGCCCTAGTATGATAAGGTTTGACTTTTGATTTGATTTGCTTGTCAAAACCTTTATTGCAGTGATACCTTCTCCTCAACTTATAAATTGTTTTTACTATTCAATGATTGGCTAACACACACTACACAAGCATGGGTTGAATTGAATTTTTGGCATTGCTTGGGTTAAACAAAAAGTGTTCTTGTTTTCTATATGTCTCATATATATTTTAAATTTTCTTTGAGATAATTTGGAATATTCATTGCTTGAAAACATGAGTCTTGATGTATGCATCTTGTGTGTTTTCTTGACTTTTGAGGGGTAGAAATTTTTTTTGAAAAAAAAAGGTTCTTGTTGATTGTTGAGTCTTATTTTGAGAGGGAGTTTCTGTTCTTCATGATCTTGTGTTATATCATGCAATTCTTTATCTATGATCATGTATTTTATTTATATTTTTTTTGTTCCACATATGCCGTGATGTTTTTGTTGAGTGTTTCAGGAAATTTGAAACCCTTTGTCAATTTGTGACAAAAAGGGGGAGTTTGTTGGGGAGATGAGTTGTCGTATCGGCTATGGACTTTGTTGGATTTTGTTCCCGAAATTGCCAAAGGGGGAGTTTGTTAGTTTTAATTATTGGCTAAATGTTCGGAAAACAAAATGGATTCAAAGCCCACTTACCGTCCAGACGGCCCGTAGCTTCTAGGTCTAATTTACAATGTATTTGAGTTCTAATTAGACTATGAGTCTTTTAGGTGTTATATTCTAGGTCTTATTTTCAATGTAAATTGAGTTTTAAATAGACTAGGAGTCTTTTATCGATTATATATAGATCTCTCTGATCTGTATTAGAACTAATTCTACATCTAGAATTCGCTTTTGTGTGCCAAGAGAGTATTTGATATTGAGAGTTTAAGTTCTCTCTTGGAGTGTTTAGTTTAATGTTCATCATTGTTCGTCATTGTTGAAGTGAAGTCAACCGAGTTCGGTGAAAGGAAATCACGTAGAAGGATTGTGCCAGTCTCTGGAAAGGGCTACGCGGTAGAAGACGAGTGGGTCACTTGTCTTATACAAGATCGTGTCATAGCAAAGGTTTTGTGAGTATGAACATCTTGTAATCCTTTTCTTTTACGATTTAGTTGATTTCGGTTTGGCTGCCCGGAGAGGTTTTACAATTAGAGAAGTGCTCTAATTGGTTTCTCTTCGTAACCAAAATATCGTATGCCTTCTTTATTGCTTTTGATATTTTGTTGATTAAATTGTTTATTGCTTCATAGTTTAATTCCGCATAAATTGTGATAAACAATTGTTTGGAGTCTGCTTAGCGTTTTTCAGGTGTTGTATGATCCTCTTACACACACAAAGAAGAACCTTCAAGTTGATGGGATTGAGAGAACGTTCCAAATTGTTCTCCACACGTACGCCGTGTTCTGTTGCGGTCGAGGGAGGGGTTAATCTGTGAGGTTTTTTTCTTTTGGGTAGGAATGTTACATCACTGTGTAAATTTTATATACGTATCAATAAAGAAGTTAAGATATTTGATGGCAATTGGATTTCATATGCAAATGTTTCTATATATGCAGAATTCAGATCGGTGAAATGACACAAGGATTCAACGTTGTTAACCAAATTTGAATATGCTCTCCACAAATTTGGATTTTGTAGAGAGGAGCTCGGGGATTATTATGATTAGAGAAGTGCAGCAATTTTGTGGTTTTGATAAGGATTCAAAATGTGTAGAGAAATGCATTATTAGAAATGATGAACAAAGTATACAAGTGGAAAGGTCAAAGCCTATGAACAAGAACAGTCTAAAGCATACATTAGAAAGCAAACTAACAGAGGAAAAAGTGGGACTTCTAACTTTAGGCTGAAAAGCAGCCGCAGCAGCCATGTGGTGCTGCCATGAGTTGCAGCCATGTGATGCAGAAAACCAGAAGCACACATTGCTGCAGCAAACCAGGAACCAGAACTCTGGGAATGAGGGTAAGCTTGAGAGTCAGCTATATATGCTGTTTTGAGGAGCACAAGATGCTGTTGTGAGATATGCCTTTAACATTACATTAGTGTTTACATTTTCTTTACTAGCTATATATTTTGTTGGCTTTAGAAGGTCTGAAATGGATCAATGAAAAGTTCTGATATTTGATGGCATTCGTTTTCATATGCAAATGTTTCAGATTGGTGAAAATGACACGAGAATTCGATATTGTGACCCGAATTTGGATTCTCAAGAGAGGGTCAAGTGCAGCCATATTGATGAAGTTACATATATAGCAGGGTACAAAGACCCTCTTCAACAGAGTTAAATGTTTTGCGTCAAGCCCATAGGGGTTGAGCCAACAATGAGTGCAACTCCTCTTTGTCTTACAAGGAGTGTGTTCGCAGCTGCAGGCTCCAACCCGTGCATCTCTTACACACAACCAACATGTTGACACAGAGAAGAAACCGGTTATATTATTAATCAAAAGGGGTAAGTAGTTTCTAGGATGAAACTTTTTACGAACGCCCTTATAAAGTTTAAAAATTTTAGTATTAGGTGTATTGATTTTTTGATTTTTTTTTTTAATTTCTCCAATTTAGTTAGAAATTGAGGTTAAATTAGATGGTAGAAGAGGTAAAAACAACTTTTATACCCTGACATTTTTAAAAATTTCCAATTTTCTCTTATTATCATTATATTACAAATAAAAAATTATTATTATCATTATATTTAAAAGAAAAAAAAGTAACCCATCGTGGGTCACCTTAGTGACCCACCCACTTTGTAACCCACGGCAAGTCACTCTTGTGACCCATGATGGGTGTGACCCGCCGAGGGTCACCTTGTGAGTTGTGACCCATGATTAGGGGTGTAAACGAGCCGAACTTGAGCAAGCTTCCCTTGTTTGAGTTCGGCTTGTTTAAATTTTACTCGAGCTCGAGCTCAAGCCGAGCTTAAGGATGGGCCAAAAAATATAGCTCGAGCCAAGCTTAAGAACGTGCCAAAAAATCGAGCTCGAGCTCATAATAAGTCGAGCCGAGCCGAGCCAACTCGCGAGCTAGCTCGTATATTTAATTTAATTAATTAATTAATTAATTTAATTTTTTATTATAAATTTAAACTTTAAGTACTCTTAAACGGCTCAAGAAGTTAGCTTGCATATGAGCATTTGCTTAGTCTGACTAGCCGAGTATGAAGACTTTGTCAATACAGCAAGACATTTGGTTTTGAAGAGAGATGATATGCATCCTTTTATAAAAGGATGCATATTAGGAAGAAAAAAATCATCAATTTTTAATATTAATATGAGCAATTGCGTAAACAATTACCAATTCGAGCCTTATACGAGCTGCTCACGAGTTTAGCCGAGTCGAGTCAAACTTACTTCATTTAATATTCGAGCCAGGATTTATGTTCACGAAATGCTTCATTTAATATTCGAGTCGAGCTCGAGCTGATCTTATGTGAGCCGAGCCCGAGCTTGCTCGCGAGACGCCTTGCTCACTTAACACCCCTACCCATGATGGGCCATTTTTTTTTTAAAATAATAAATAATAAATAGTAATAATATGACCCATGGGTTACAAGGCGGGTGGGTTAGATCCACCGGTGAACCCATGGGCTAGGAGTTTGTTTTATATATATATTAAAATAAAATGAGGGTACAAAGACCAAAGAGAATAACTTCTATAAGGAGCTGGTGTAAATCAGTTCCTTTATACCCACCAATTAGAATTAGACAACTAGGATTATCACACCAATTCACATAAAGTGAAAAATACCGGATTATTCACTTACACCCTACTTTTTCTCCTCTCCCCCCCCTCTCTCTCTCTCTACGCCGTGAATTACAGTCTCACTCATCTTCTCTATTTTTCTCTCTCTCCCTCTCTCTCCTCTCACTCTCACTCTCACAGACACACACTAGCAGCAGAGAAAAAAATTTCTCTCGCCCGGTGTTCTAGGATTCCACAATTTACAATTCTATGATCCGGTATCTATCTCAGTCAAATTTGATTTCCCTACTAACAGTTTCTTTTGAAAACTTCAATCCATATTCCATGAAAACCTTTCAAGAAGACGGCTGCTGAATCATGCCACTTTGCCACGACAGAAAAATGGGTGGGCTCTATCATCTTCTCCGGCAAAATTTGGACGGTACTCTGGCTTCATTAATGGCAAGCTCTTGGCTGGGATGCAAGGTATTTGTGCAAATGAAAAACCACATTGTGAGAGAAAAATAGATAAATAATTTCGGTGAGAGAGAAATTGTGTCGTGACTGTGAGTGAGAGAGGAGAAAGAGAGAGAGAGAGAGAGAGAGAGAGAGAGAGAGAGAAAAATAGAGAAGATGAGTGAGACTGCAATTCACGGCATAAAGAAAGAGAGAGGGGGAGAAGAGAAAAAGTAAGGTGTGGGTATGGGTGAATAATCCGGTGTTTTTTACTTTATGTGAATTGGTGTGATAATCCTAATTGTCTAATTCTAATTGGTGGGCACAAAGGAGCTGGTGTCCTTATAGAAGTTCTCCTCAAGACCAAAACCCATTAAGCATTAAATATCTCTTGATGCCGGGCAAAGCTAATATTTTTTTGAGAAGAGCAGCAAAAATTAAGAATTGAAAATACAAAAGGGAATTCAGATAGAGAAAAAATAACAAATGAGAAAAAAGTCTCTAAGTACCCCAAATAAGCAAATAGATAAATAACTTTGAAAGACTTAAATTTAATTGATAAAATAAAATGAGTTCAAATATAAAAAAGATTAGATACCTTTATATAGGCTAGGCACCTCTTAAATTAACAAGGAAAAGCAAAAGCAAACCTAATTGGAAAAGAAAAACAAATCCTAACTAGAAAAGGAAAACAAATCCTAATAAAAAAAAATAAAAAAAAAACCCAATCTTTATTAAAGAACGAAAATTAAAATATACATGCATAATTAAAATAATAGTTTTGTCAATTTTCTCCTACATCATCTCTTTTATACATGAATTTGTTATGATTACATTGCTAATAGCCCGCTAATTTTCTGAATAAAATTTACCGATAAAAAATATATATCTTTAAAAAACGAAAAGCCCTGTGTAGCATTCATTACCATGAAAACTTCAAACATTAACAAAACATGAAAATCTTCCAAAAATCTGAATAAAATTTAATGATTACAAACCAAAAAACAAAAAAGAAATTGCTCTGTGTAGCATTTCATCACCATGAAAACTTCAAACAGCAACCAAACATGAAAATCTGAATAATAATAATAACAGGAAAATCTTCCAAAACTAAAGGACACCCATTTGCCAAAACCCAAGACGTAAGCAAACTAACCAAAAACAAACAAATAAATAAATAACAATAATAGTTCATATCGAGGCAGTAACATCAACCACCATACAATCTAGTTTTGCTCCCAAATTCGTGAAAAAATGACTCAATTCACTCTGCTTTTCTTCTGGGTCTTTTATGACTATTTTGCAGCTTTAATCATATTCCTTCATACTCATCATATTCCTCCAAAAACTCAGGTACCACGCCACGTGGCGCCTTGAAACCACAAGTACCACACCATGTGTAAGAGTGACATGGCATTCCGTTAAAAACTAAGGAATCCTAATAAGTACCAAGGGTTTATTTGATAACCACATGTACTATTTGTGATATTTTTTAAAATCAAGGTGGCTATTTGATTTTGCCTCAAAGCACAGGTATTGGAAAGGCATTTAACCCAAAAATATAAAAAAAGTTCGATAAAACATATAAAAAAGGTCAACACAAAGCATAGATAAAAAAAAAAAAAAGTTCAAATAAAACATTAAATAATACAAATAAAACATTAAACCGCAAGATAGAGAGAGTCAAAGAGAAAGAGGTGATAGAGAGAGACGTTCAGAGGTAGAGTCAGAGAGAGACCCAGCATGAGTGAGATAGGGAAGGAGAAGAGAATAAGATAAAATTCCTACCCTAACCCTTAATGCGTTTTTTTTCTCAAACCGATTGCTTTTGATGTGAAATTCATTCTTATTATTATTAATATAAAATAGACAATATATATATATATGAAAAAATTAAATATATAAATGGTAGAAGATATAAATATATATAGTTTCAAAAATATTTTATTCAATTACAAACTTATGTCTTTGATATTATATAATCATATGATCTCATTAAATTAGATCATATGATTAATGATTTAAATTATTATCATATTTACTAGTTTTTTTTTTTGTTTGGGAATTGAACTTATTATCTAATGATAATGCTCAAACTCCTAAGTTGTAAATTCCTAATGAACTAATGGTCATACACTCATACTTAAATTAAATGATCATATTATCTCACAAATCACAAATCATATTAATATAATAAAATTATCTTAAATCTAAGAATCTAAGATAATGTGATATATGTTTTCTAAGTATAAAGTATTTAATAATACTTTGATTCAATTGTGGTTATAGGTAACATATTGTTTAATTTAATTGTAAGTATCATACTATCATTATACATGAATAATATGAATCATATGATTAACTTGTAGACTTATGACTTATGAGTCATATTATATATATATAATTTATTATTATATAATCAATGATTTAATAATCAATTGATCATGTGATTTAATCATTAATGATCAATTGATTAAGTTATGTATAAATATTATTATAATTATAATTACTAAAATATATTATATAAAAAGCGGTTAGCGGTTATGATTACGGTTATTAAACCTAATAACCGCTAACTCTAACTGCTAGGCGGTTAAGACGATTAGCGGTTATTAGTTAAGACGGTTAGCGGTTAAGCTTAAGCAGTTAGCGATTATAGCGGTTAGCGGTTGGCGGCGGTTATTTAACCGCCCGCCTTTACACCCCTACCCCCAATGGTGAAAGTGGCTCCGCCACTGAGTCTACGTCATATTTGTAGTGTTTCGGTTGGGAAGAAAAAACTCAATATAACGTTTCACTAATTAAATACAATGTTTCACACTTAAATTAATTAGATTAACACTTGACAACAAAATAAAACACTACATGTCATGTTTTTATGAACTTCTCCTAAAGTTTTTCCTATGATATACTTAATATTAGATTCGATTAGATATTAGATTATATTAGATATTCATAAGTGGTAACTCAATCAGCTAATATCACACATAATGAAATAGATGTCAATAGTTCGAATTTTTAGCATGTAAAAATAAAAAAAAAATAGATATTAATAGATAATAAGGTGGGGGATGAACCATGTTTGATGCAAGATTGAAGAAAGAGGGCGGTTTGAAAAAAACACGTGTTTTGATATATATTAGATACTTGACGTCCAGTAACATACGATGCCCTTTGTTTTGTACTTCCACCGCCGCATATTGGCTTAGAAAAAGGGGACAAGAGAGATGAACAATCAGTCCAGACTCCAGAGCAGAAGTTTGGGAAGAATGTCAACGTATTTGCCTGTGGACGTGTTGCTCGAAATACTGTCGAGGCTGCCCTCTAAATCCCAAATCCGATTCAGGTGCGTCTCCAAAACCTGGCATGAAATTATAGGAAACCCAGATTTCGTCTCCAAAAATCTCTTCAACGACTCCATTCTCACCACTACTCAAGAAAATCCCAGTCATCTTCTACTCACCGTCAAATCCACAGAAAACTCCGCCATCATTGGTGGGGAAGTGCTCTCTTGTCTCTCTTATGAGACCCTCGAATGTGTGTCTCAGACTCTTCTTACTCCTGGCCTCAAACTCATCGCTTCCTGTAAAGGCTTACTATGTCTCGCAAGACAAAAAAACATAGGTTTTCCGATCGAACATTACTTCACCAGTGACGTCTATGTCTGGAATCCCGCCATTCCTTCGGTAGGACTCAAGCTTCTCCCGCTCCTGACCCGCACTCGCTCTTCTTGCTGGCTTCAGCACTTCAAGTTTGACTTTGGATTCGGTTATGACTCGAGATCTAACGATTTCAAGGCGGTGTGCATTCGTATATTTTGTTTTGAAGGACAAATCCCACAAACAAACCCTATGAGAATTTGCGTGGACGTATGCAACTTAAGTGGCGGATCTTGGAGAGTGGTTGGCCATGATGTTTTGTGTCCGACTCCTTTTGCAATGGATTCTATAGGGCAACAAGCTAGGCCGGCGGCAGCGTTAGACGGGGTTTTTATCTGGTGGGTTCCGGGGCATAAAATCGCTGCTTTCGACTTCACCGACGAGGTGTTACGAACGACTCCGCTTCCGGATGGTGGTCGTCTGTCTGAGTATGATTATTTTGTGGGCAGTAGCCTAACCTTTTTAAATGGGCATGTCAGTTTGTTGGCTTTTTCTAGGTCTAAATTATGGAACCCACCAAAATGCTCTGATCTAGAGATATGGGTTTTGCTTGAATTTGGTGTTAAGGAGTCGTGGACTAGACTTACCACAATTGGACTCTCAATTGATTTCGGAAGGCCACTGGGGTTTTGGAAAAGAGGAGAGTTGTTGATGGTGAATAGGAAGGGGCAACTGGTGTTGTATGATCCTTTTACACGGGCAAAGAAGAACCTTCACGTTATTGATGCCACTAGAACGTTGAATATTGTTCTCCACACGCCGAGTTCAATTGCGGTCAATCTGTGAGGTATATATATGCCTACATGCCCTGCCCTTTTGTTTGTTCCATTTATGTTTTCGATCTGTACGTGTTTTGTTTGCTTTGCCTTTTGAGTGTTAAATTATTACATTACTGTGAATTTTCTTGAAGAGCCCTGTTGTTGGTTTTAGCAGGCTTGATATAATCAAAAGCTCTGATATTATGCGGCATTCGATTTCATATGCACATGTTCTTATACAGATATAAGATAATATTTTAGCTTGCCTTCTTTGAATATGAGCAATATGATATTCAATTTTGTTCTGAGATATTATCCAATACCCAACTCCAAATTGGCTGATATCGGGTTTCATCTATTAATCTTTTTAAATGAAAAACAATGGCAGATTGTTGGAAATGCCTCGCTGGCTTTGACTGTGAGTAGTATTAGTTCCTGAAAAAACTTTCAAATCTATGGTAAGCTTATAATTATTTTACCCTGATGTTTAAAGTAATTTTGAGATTGTTTCACAGCTTCCGGCCAAGAGAATTACATACCTCAGAAGAGTTTAGGAGAAAACTTATTTGCTTTGGCATTAGATAGCTTGATCTGATGGTGCTAACTTTTGTGCATCTGGAATAATTTAAAGACTTCTGTGATCAATATCTAATTTTATTATATTATGGAAATCTGGTCATTGGGTCTTTGAACATCTTTTAGAATATGTTTGGAATTTTGTTGAGAAATAGAGTTTTTAAAATCAAAAAGAGCTTTTTTAAAAAAGAACTTATTTTTTAAGCTTTTCCAACAATGTGTTTTAGTTTACTTTAGAATAAAAAAAGTCAATTTTTTTTGAAAACTTTTACCAATCATAGAAGCTTTTTGTTTAGCACATCTTTCTAGGTACTAAAAGTACATTTTAAGCGTCTTATCGCAATCCTAAATTGGCTTTTAGACTTATTTCAAATTATTCTAATTACATATTAGTCAAAATTTGCTCAGGTAACGTATATTCTCACCAAATTGCCCTGTTGTTTCTCATATTTGTCTCAATATTGAATTCTGATATTTTATTTATTTATTTATTTGTGGTAAAGCCAGCATTAAAATGAATTGCCATTGTTTTTTCTGTATTGCAGTTAGTGATGTTCTATGGCAAACAAGTTTTTTAAAGTGATACCCCAATTGTTACTTGCAGTAGTGCAGATCTTTTTGTTTGCAAAGACTACCCTCTGCCTTTCCTGTGATACATGCTTTGACCAAAATTATATAAAACGATCGCCTCCTCATTCACCAATAAAAACTTTCTGCAGGTAAAATTGTGAGAAATTTATTATTTAATATTTACGTGTTTTTTTGAATCGTTTGCTGACATTACTTTGTTTCTCCATTAATCTGAAGATACATCCATGTGATGATGAGGAAGATGAAGATGGATGGATTAGAGGAGCAATAATCGCTCGACAAGTCCAGAGTCTCTTTGTGCTGGAAGTTTGGAAGATATGAACGAAATTTACGTTGTGCTAAAAAAAAAAATATCCACCTAGATTACGTTCAGAATATTAAAAGAAAACTTAGCATTCTTATAAATTTTATAAATACAAATTTTTTAATTATTCAGTTCTTAAATTTGAGAAACTTGTTGGAAGTGCTCTGAAGCATCTTTTGATGTTCATGAGAATGTTGATGAAATTACTTTATTTCTTATTTCTTTTCTTTCGTATTTGATATACATTTTTTCTCTTATTTTCTTTGTAGAGACTACAACATTTAGCCCTCAATATACCACTTAATTTGTAATATCCCATCAATATTTTAATTTAGTTAATGTACTCTATTTTTTATAGAGGAATTAATTAAACGTACTTTATTAATCTACCATTGAGTTATAATAATGTCTCCCTTCCACGACTAAAAATAATAATACTACCCTCTATAAATAAAATATTTCAAAAACCAAAAAAACTATAATTATTTTTTGTTTGGTTTTTTTTAAAAAACCCATTTTCGTGAGTCATTTTTTTTTTTAATTTTTAAATTTTATTGCAAGGCATTTATGATTAGTAGGATACATTAACCAAATTGAAATATTAAAATAACATTGCAATAAATGTGGTAGATTGAGAGAAATAAATGCAACTTCAAGTAGATCGAAAATGTAATAGATTTAATTAATGTGAGAAAAAAAAGTAAAAATATTTTGTATAAAAAAATGAATTTGTTTTGTAGTAATTTTTTTATTTGAATAGTAATAAAAATTGATCATATGATGTAAAAAGTAAGAATATTTGAGTTGATTTTGAGAAAAATCTTTTTGGTCTTTGGGTCCAATTCTGCCCACTCCTTTGCCAAACACAGGTAGAGCCAATGGACTCAAAAAAGTCTCATACTATTCTTTCAAAATCAACCCTAACATTCGTACTTTTTACATTACATCAATAATTTTTTTTTATTATTTAAATAAAAAAATATTACAAAACAATTATTTTTCTTCTTTCTTTTATACAAAACTTTTTTTTTTCACATCAATCAAATCTGCTACAGTTTTAGACAACTTCTTTTTCAAGTCCAATGGCAAACATAGCTTGTGCTTGGAACGCAATGAAAATACTCTATTCTAGCATTTTTTTTTTTAATAACAGAAATTATTTGGAGGAAATTTCCTTTAACCTATTCTAATAAGCACCAAGTGTGTCTTTCACATGTTTTCTTCAATATTCTTAACAACCATTTATTGTCATTGTACTAACCTAAGAACTTAAAAATTGATTTTTGAGAAACCAAAACATGTTGAATAACACTTGTCACTTATTATAATAGGTTGAAGGAAATTTTCTCCAAGAAAATTTGTGTTTTTTAGGTCATAGCTCTTTTATTTTATTTTTCTAATAAAACGGCTATAGTATTATGTTAATCACTCTAATTTGTTTCTTCCTTTTTATTTGCTCAAAGTTTTACATTAAGTGGCTTAACAAACAAATTTCTAAAATTAATAATAAACAATAACCTGTACAAACAAATAATATATTAATCTTAATTTTCATAATATATATTTTTTAATTTTAAAGACAAAAATATAAACAAATAATTGAAAACCAAAACTAAAATTCAAAACTATTTTTTTTATGTCACTTTAACACGTTTTTTTTTTTTTAAAAAAAAAAAAGAAGAAAGTTTATGTACCTCCATATAAAACTACTAACCAATTGTCAATATCTCTTCAAAATTACCATTCTGTTTTCACGATAAAATTTTTGTTATAGATAAAATTGTGAGAAATTTATTATTAGAAATAATTTTTTTTCAAATTGGTTTGAAAGAAATTTCTTTTAAACCCATTTTAATAAATGTCAAGTATCCTCTAAAATATTTGGGTTCCTCAAAAATTAATGTTTGGATTCTAGGTTTGTAGAAGGGTAATAAATGACGGTTAAGAAGTTAAAAAAAACACATGTATATCACATGAGTAAGATCCCCTTAGATTTTCTAAATTATGAGATTATCAAATTTTAAAATTTTAGCATTTTATTATATCTAACCGTCTAAATAAACGCAAAGATTTGTGTGTTAAGAGATAATTACTTTTAATTTTAAATATATCAAATCTATTTATCTCGATAACACACGGAAAGAAAAAGGATAACTCAAATTTTAAATTCAACATTTATTTGGAAAGTTAGATGTAATGAAAATCCCACTATCATATTATATTAGAGATCACTTAACATTTATTAGAATGGAAATTTCCTCGAATTTATAATTTATTTATTTTTGTCAATTTATAATTTATTTGAGTATTTTGACATTTACTTTGTTTCTCCATTGATCTAAAGATACATCCGGCCCCACACTTCGTGTTCTGGTCCACCTCAATATATAGTGATGACGAAGGTAGCGTTGATGGACACGTTGAGGAGCAAAATGTCCATGAGCACCCAGGAATTCGAAAGCTTATTAAGAGCGAAGCAGGGCAGAGCAGAGCAGAGGGAAGAATTTGGGAGAAATGTCAACCTCTTCCCCTCAAGCTCGTCGCCTCCTGTAAGGGCTTGTTATGCCTTCACAAGTTCCGAACCAGTGACGTCTATCTCTGGAATCCGGCCACCCCATAGGTGGGGCTCAAGGTTCTTCCGCCCGTGACCCGTGTCCCTTATCACGTGCGTGATGTATTTGGGTCCTGTTTGGGGTTCGGTTTCGACTCGAGATCTAACGATCTCAAGGTGGTGACTTCGTATAATTGAGTTTCAAACGAATGGTATAGAGAACTTTTTTCATATGAATGACTACGTTGAAGTATACAGCTTAAGCGGCGGATCTTGGAGACTGCTTGACCTGCAGGTGCCCATGTATTTTGGTTTTCTAATCTGTTCCCAACCTTGGCGTTAGATGGGGCTTTTATCTGGTGGATGCCGGGTCATTACATCGTTGCTTTCGACTTCAGCGACGAGGTGTTCCGAACGATGCCGCTTCCTCGTCTGTCGAGTTATTGCGAGAGCAGTAACATAAGCTTGTTAAACGGGCGTGTCGCTTTGTTGGCATTTTCTGGTTCTGAGATGAATGCAAAATGTTCTTTGGAGGTATGGGTTTTGCTCGAATTTGGTGTTAAGGAATCTTGGACTAGACTTACTACCATTGAACTCCCAATGGGTTTGGAAATGCCACTGGGATTTTGGAGAAGAGGGGAGTTGTTCATGGAGAGTAGTGAGGGGCAATTGGTCTTGTATGATCCTTTTACACGCACAAAAAGAATCTTCAAATTGATGCAATTAAGAGATCTTTCCAAATTGTTCTCCACACCGAGAGTTCAGTTGCGGTCTAGGGAGGGGTTAATGTTGACTGTAAATTTTCTTTAGGATCCATTTTGTTGGCTTTGGTAGGTTTGATATGTGTATCAATTAAAAGTTTTGATATCTGATGGCATACATTTTCCTATGCAAATGGTATTATGCAGAATTCAGATTAGTGAAATGACAAAACATTCCATATTGTGAGCCAAGTTTGAATCTGTTTTCCACAAATTTGGATTCTGTAGAGAGGGGGGCATGCTGTTTTTTACGATTAGACAAGTGCAGCCATATTGATATGGCTGAATCCTTATCAAAATGTGTAGAGAAATGTTATTTTTTGAAATTATCCATTGGTTTGTTTGTTTGAACATGCTTGATTGAACTTTTTAGGAGGTGTTGGATCCGTAGGGTTTGGAAATTGACATTCAAAAAAATTACTCTAATATAAAATAGGGAATGACTTTGTGGTGTGCAACTCCTACTTATGTTGGATTTGTCTGGAGCTTTTACAAGCGTCATAGGTGGAAAATATTATTGTTCTTCCATGTCGTTGTTTTACTGTCTTCTGTGTTATTTATGAGATTTATCATTGCCTATATGTGACAAAAATATGGGGATCCTCCAAAAAGAACTTGAGTTTTAGTTGAAACAGTTGAATTGTTTGTTATGAATAGGTAAATTTCAAGTTATTTTCCTCATTGCCTTTTTCTTCTTTCTTGGAAAGCTGGGGGTTTCTTGGCGAGGAACCTTTATTTTTATTTTTTGTTTCTACTAAATAGCATTTGGATTTATTTCTATTTTTCTTGAGACAAACATCGTAACATTTTCTTTTCAAGCTTCTATTAAAGGGAAGCAAATTGTGACAGAGAATAACCTTATCATAATGTTTTGCCTGTCAGTTTGCTAATCAGATTTGACATATTTCAAAAGAGAGTTGTTATTTGCAATTTTTAGGACATTGTCACATGTTAAGACTTAAACTGTGCTCCTTTTCTGGTTTCCCCCTCTCTGGCCGACAGGAATTTCAATTTATCTTTGGGATTTCTCTGAAAATGTTTTTCTCTCTAGGTGACCAGTTATTTGTTTTGACTCTACTTTATCTTGCTGTGGATACGTTTTTGTATGGTGTTGTGTTTCTTTGTTGTCTCCCTACAGGACTATTGTTTACCATCTTTTTCAATTCATAACCATTGAAAAAAAATTGTTTCTCATGATGATATTTGCAAAATCTGAATCCTTGGCTCAACAGTAGTGTTGTTGACATCAGCATGTGATTATACTTTCGATTCATTCCTAAGGATACTGTGAGAGAGTTCAGGTTAATTTTGAGTGTTTTGTTTTAAATTAGTTGTTATTAAGAACAGAAAACTAAAGAGAAAAGCAGAGTACTCCTTACCAGTTTTTTATATCTTTTTCGCCATTCTCTTCACTTTTCCCATTTAATGCCAGTGACCATGTCGATTCAACTCCCTGGCTGCCAACGTTCCGTTCGTTGAGGGGAAGTGTGAAGGCCATACATACTTCAAGACTTCGAAAGCAGAAACACTAGAAAGAGCGGAGCCCCTATACTTATTTTGTTATATAAAGCATGCCATTCTTCTTCACATTTTCATGAACATTTCTCGTTTTATTTTCAGCATATGTTGGGAACAATGTCAACCTATCTGCCTCAGGACGTGGTGGTGAAAATCCTTTCCAGGCTGCCACCAAAATCCTTGATCCGATTCAGGTGCGTCTCTAAAACCTGGCATGCAATTATAGGAGACCCTGATTTTTTCTCCCAAAATCTCCTCAACGACTCCATTCTCACCACCCAAGAAAACCTTCATCATCCTCTCCTCCTCGTCGCCAGAAAGGAAATGCTCTCTTTTCTCAATTACGAGACCCTCGACTCCGTTTCTCAGATCCCTCTTACCCTCAAGTTTGTCGCTATGCCTCTGCATCCGCACCAAAGATGTCTATCTCTGGAATCCAGCCACGCCATCAGTAGGACTCAAGTGATCTTTGAAAATCTTTATTAACAAGTGATCTTTAATATCTAAAAAGAAATCTCCACAAAATTATTATTATTATCATTAGCGCCTAAGCAATAACCAACAAGGTCATGACTCTTGACCAGTTTTAGGAAAGACCGTAAACAACATAAAAGAAAGGGAAAAACAAACAACACTTCCACATGGGTAATATTTCAGGTACCACTTAGAAAGTTGTAACAATTTGCACATTGGTTGATCTGCAGAAACCATCAAAACAGGGTAAATCAGGCCATAGCAATAGGGGAAAAAAACAAAACAACATTAATAACCCCAAAAACCAACCAAGCAAACCAGAATCACCTTATCAACACCCAACAAACAGCAAGGTTCCTCATTCCTAGTTGCATCAAGTGGGTTTTGATCGGTCTATTCCTATTCAATAATAGAAAATGTCATGTTATTGAATAACAAAATGTCGTCAAAAACCCACCAAAAGGTTCCATTACATTAAGGATGTTAGAATATTCTCAATGTGGAGAAACAACATTGTAAAGCCACTCACAAAAAACAGTTCAACCAGAAAATGTTTACTGTATTCAGTTGTCCATTAATGCATCCTTTGCTTACTGAGAAAACAATACAAAGAGGAAAAGAACAAATTAAAAATGAGGAGAAAAACATAACAACATTGGCAACCATTGATTCAAAATAAGGTTGCACACCTCTAATATACAGGAAAACACAGATGGAGAAAGTTGTAACAATTTGCACCAGCCTTTGAACCATCTGCAAGCATCAAAGATAATTTATTATCAACAAGGATATGCCAGTTTTCGTTTTAAAGTTGAGTAATGCTAGTAGAAAGATTAGAGTCCTCCATATGTCTTCTCAAATGTTAACATGGCTTTTAAAATTATCAATAAATCAAAATTCAATAATATTCATCTCAAATTCACCAATTGATTAAAATTTTTTTTTTTTTTTTGGTAGTTTCAGTCCCAGGAAATGGCATTTTTCCTTACAATCACCTACACATTCACCAATAAAAATTTTCTGTTGATAAAATTGTGAGAAATTAATTATTATTTATTTATGTGTTTTTGAATGGTTTGCTGACATTAGTTACATGTTCCTCCATAATCGACCATTAATCTGAAGATACATCCTCTCACACTTGGTGTATTGGAATTGTTAGTTACTTTTTAGTAATCAGAAACTGCAAATGAATGAACATTATCAATCCAATAGCTGAATATGATTGAACATCCATAGTATGGCTACTAACATTATCAAAGGATCAAAATTCAGTTATGTACCTTTTCTCCAAGGGTCCCAATGCTTTGCCAAATCTGTAATAAAATTCAATATGCCAATTAGTAATGAAAAACTCAATATTCAAGTATCTTTCTTTGTTGTGAGTGCACATGTGGATATTGAGTCTCACATTGAGAAAAATAAACAAAACAAGTAGTTAATATGCATAAGTGGACATATACACATTAGTTAAACCTTTTGGGCTGAAGGGGTGTACAAACATATATATTAATGTCCTCATACTAAAATCCTTATGCGGTTCTCCCCTAACATTCTTTCTCTGCATGGTCACAGGTCACTTGAGCACTTTAACAAACACCTTTGATTGTGTTGCTTTTCTGGCATTTTCTAGTAATCCTAAGTGTGATTTGGAGATATGGGTTTTGCTCGAATTTGGTGTGAAGGAATCATGGACTAGACTTGCTACCATTGGACTCTCAATGGATTTGGAAAGGCCGCTGGGGCTTTGGAAAAGGGGAGAGTTGTTCATGGTGAATAGTGAGGGCCAATTGGTGTTGTATGATCCTTTTACACAGACAAAAAAGAGCCTTCAAATTCATGGGATTGATAGAACGTTCCAAATTGTTCGCCACACAACAAGTTCGGTTGTGGTCAATGGAGGGGTTAATCCGTGAGGTATATGTTTCCTAAGTTTTTCTTTCTTTTGGGTAGGCATGTTGCTTTGAGTTTCTGAGTGTTTAATTTCTGTGCAAATTTTGATTAGGAGCCATTTTGTTGGCTTTAGTTGGTTTGATATGTATCAATCAAAAGGGCTGGATATTTTATGGCATTGGTTTTCATATGCAGAAGTGAAATGACACAAAGATTCGATATTGTGAGCAGAATTTGAACTGTTTTACATAAATTTGGATTCTGTAAAGGGGCACGTTGATTATTATGTTTAGACAAGTGCAGATTCTTCTTTCAATTTAAGTCCCTATCATTTATGCCGTTAAATACCTTTGATCTTTGTAGTTTAATGACTTTATTTTTACTCGCTTCCGTTTTATTATTATTGTAGATAATATCCCATGAAAATGATTCCTCTATCCATAGAATAACTTGAAGGCAAATCAATCACAATTAAAAAAAAACACTTGAAAAAACTGAAAAGCTATGTGGCTTGACTGACCTCTTTTTTTACTATATTACATTGTCCACTAATGCCATCCTTTGCTTACTAAGAAACCAATACAAAGAGGAAAAAGAACAAAAAAAGAGTAGAAAAGCAAAACGAAATTGGCAACCATTGTTTCAAAAAAATACTTTTATGAACACAGAGTTCTCTCTTCACAAGTGATCTTTAATTCTGAAAATAAATTTCGGCAAAAACTATTATTACCAGTTTTAAGAAAGACTGTAAACAACATAAAAGGAAGGAAAAAACAAACAACAGTTCCACATGCCAAATGGATAACATTTCAGGTAACACTTAGAAAGTTGTAACATTTTGGTTGATCTGCAGAAACCATCAAAACAGGGCAAATTGCAGGCCATAGCAATCGGGGAAAAAAACAAAACAACATTAATAACCCCAAAAACCAACCAAACTTGTCTTTAGATTACCACAAAGGTGATAAACCAGTGTATTACCTTTCCATAAAAGGTCTACATAGTTTACACTACAAAGTGGGTGCTCTGCATGACTTTTCAAGGAAAATGTGTTTGGCTTGCATCCTGTTATGGACAGTCAAGACATCTCCACGCATCAAGTGGGTTTTGATCGGACTATTCAAATTCAATATTAGAAAAGCCACTCTCTTTGCTTACTGAGAAAACAATACAAAGAGGAAAAAGAACAAAAAAAGAGTAGAAAAGCAAAACAAAATTGTCAACCATTGTTTCAAAATAAACTTTTTTTAACACAAAGTTCTCTTTGAACAAGTGATCCTTAATTCTGAAAATAAATCTCCGCAAAAACTATTAATACCAGTTTAGTAAAGACCGTAAACAACATAAAAGGAAGAAAAAAAACAACAACACTTCCACATGCCACACGGATAACATTTCAGGTAACACTTAGAAAGTTGTAACAATTTGCACATTGGTTAATCTGCAGAAACCATCAAAACAAGGCAAATTGCAGGCCATAGCAATAGGGGAAAACAAACAAAACAACATTAATAACCCCAAAACCAACCAAACTTGCCTTTAGATTGCCATAAATGTAATAAACCAATGTATTACCTTTCCACACAAAAAAAGGTTACCGAGCAACGAAAATAGTAGAGAATATTAAAAATCTACCATAAAAGGCCTACATAGTTTACACTACAAAGTGGGTGCTCTACATGACTCTTTAGGGCAAATGCGTTTAGCTTGCTTCCTATTATGGACGGTCAGGACATCTCCACGAATCAAGTGGGTTTTGATCAGACTAGTCATATTCAATCATGTTATTGAATAACAAAATGCAAGCCCAACTCTGCAAAGACCCAGCAAAAGGTCTCATTACATTAAGGATGTTAGAATATTCCCAGTGTAGAGAAACATTGTAAAGCATTAATGCATCCTTTGCTTACTGAGAAAACAATACAAAGAGGAAAAGAACAAAAGAGTAGAAAAACATAACAAAATTGGCAACCATTGTTTCAAAACACACCTTTAAATATACAGGAAATAATACACAGATGGAGAAAGTTGTAACAATTTGTGCCAGCCCTTTGAACCATCTGCAAGTATTAAAGATGGAGAAATATTCATTAGATATTGATGTACCTATAGAGCAAAACTTTGTACTTGAACTACTGTCTTAATGAGAATCAACAATAAAGAATAATTTATTTTCTGTATCAGTTAAAATATAATTTAATTATTTGTACATCTACTTGGATGCAAAACTTTCTTAAAAATTATGAAAAATTGATTTGTACATACCTCTTTATATTCATAATTAGGATCCGTTTGTTGATCACGGTGATAAAAGAACGTTAAGATAATACCTTCTACTTCTTCTCCCCTAGAAAATTAAATGAATGAACATGATCAATCCAATTACTGAATATGAATGCCAACCTTATCAAAGGATCAATATCTAGTTACTTACCTATTTTTGGAAGGTCAAATAGTAATGAAAAACTCAATATTTGAAGACCTCCTCTCTCTATGTGGTTGCTTGGGCATTTTAACAAACACCTATCGGCTTATTGTGGAAACCAAACAAGAATAGAAACGTTCAGCGAACCCAACGCCAACATTTAGACCAAAAAAAAAAAAAATCAAGTGTTGTTGGGAAGAAAAGAGGCAGTCAATGATTCTCCCATTAGGAGATGCAAAAAGAAATGATGTAACAATAAACTGACCTTTGGATTTATTTCTTGAAACTTTACTTGCATCAAACAAAACTCGGATTCACGAATTCTCCTATTCTAGTTCATAAATTGATCTCCCATCAATTTGAACGCAAGGGATGTGGGCTATCTTGAACCACTCGTCCTTGATCTTTCTTGCAACGTTTTTCTAGCAGAGGACATTTCCGGATACAAAGCCACAGGAGTGAGGGAGAGAAGCCATCCTCTGGGAAGGACATGAGCTTTTCACAATCCGAAATATAAAGCCACATGAGTGAGGATAGGTCTTGAAAGCCTTTGGAAGATAAGCATTTCAAATTGGGAAGTCCATAATGATGAGGCCGGTTAGAGAGGCAGGTAGCATCATCTTTGGGAAGGACACCATATGTGAATTAGAGTGACCGAAATTCCAAGGTGTTTAAGAGAGGTAAGCTTGTACAATCCCCACTCAAAAAAGGCCTTATTAAACGACGCCATATCATCGATACAAAGTGATGTTAGGTTGGTGGGAAAACCTACTTCCGAAAAGGATACATTAAGGCTTGGACATTTTCTTATCTCAAGTCTTGAAGAGAGGTGAGGTTTTGTATGCAGTTGGGTAGGACCTGTATTTTCTCACATTCAAGAATCGAAAGTGATCTCAGGTTGATAGGGAGCAACCCTTTGTCTGGGAAGGAAACAAGAGTTTGACAATTGGAAATATAAATCGTCTCCAGATGGCTGAGGTTGTGTATGCCCATGGGTAAGGATTTAAGATTCTCACAAGATGAGATATGAATGACTTCAAGAGACGAGTTGTGATGGAACCTCTTTGCTATCGACTCCAGTTTCTTACAATCCCAAATTTCGAGGTATTTAAGTGTTGCAGGCAATTCTCTGCTTGGTTTTAAGGATTTGAGCAATGAACAATTCCTAATTGTCAACTCCTCAAGAAGAGATGTGCTGCTGCCACAATTGTTGACATCATCCCCATCCAACGAAATCAAGCATATTACAATCTTCTATAATTAGCCGCTTTAAAGTTGGAGGTAGTTGGCTTGCAAAGCGTAAGGGAAGAACATCTATTGATATGAATATACTCAACACACGTGTTGTTGTGCATCATTGCCTTGGGTAAAGATTCTAGGACCTTGCAATTTCTTATCGTGATTTCTTTGAGTTTGGATAGCCAACCCAAATGTAGCTGCTCTTCCACTTCTTTTGCCACCAAAGAAACTAGTTTGGAACACCTAAAAATATTCAAAAGGCGAAGACATGGGAGATGTTGTAGTAATCCCATATCATTTGACCACAAAGGCGTAAGATCCTCACAAGTTTCAATTGTCAAATCTTCCACGTTTGTCAGCCCTTCCATGATAAACCCTTCTATTTGACATGTGAATTCTGAAATTGTTGAAAGAGATGAGAAGCGTAGTGAACCAAAGTCAACCTTGCCTCTATGCACCACCCCTTCCGATCCCTCAATTTTTAGTTTGCAGAGCTCCGGAAAGCAGGAAATTGAAACTACCAATTGCCTACACTCATTTATCACAATGTTTTGTAATAAAGGAAGGTGGTTTGGTAACTTACCGACAAGCTTGGGACACCTTATAAAAGAAAGCTCAAGCAGTTTTGGGAATTCTTCACAAGGAATCCAGTTCTCCCATTCCAGCATATTCTCAAGATGCAAAGTCTCCAATAATCTAAACGGTTGTGAGCAACCATCCCCGCAAAACTCACTTCCAATATTTTTCACACTAGCCATGCCTTTGATAAAAAGGTTTTTGAGTGACGGTAATTGGCCCACTGTTGGCAAGGATGTGCACTTTGCACAACTTTCAATCTTCAAAACTATCATATTACAAAATGAGGGAACTCTTAACCAAGCTGGAAATTCTGCACCACCATAGCGTTTCACAGTAAGCTCTTTCAAACCCTCATGAGGTTGTAGCATGTTAAGTACCTCTAATTCACTTTTTCTATCTTGTGACTCATGCAAGTTGCCACTCCATTCCAATGTCAACCCATGTAGATTGTGCTTTTCAATTAACCTAGCATCCTTTGCCTCCTCAAGATTAATCACATTTTCCAATCTTGAAATGCAAAGCGTCTCTCGAAGATGCAACAAAGGCCCTAGCTCTTTTACCCCAGAACAATTGCTTTTCCCACAACTAGATTAGACAATGATTGGAGAGAAGTTAATTTACCCACTTGCAGAGGCATTGCTTCTAATGCATTTGCTCCTTGAATGTTGAGATGTCGCAAATTGATTAGGTTACCAAATGTTGAAGGCAGTTTCTTTAGATTATAACAATGCTCCAATATCATTGTCTGTAAATTGTAGAGAGTGGCTACTGAATCAGGCAAGCTTTTGATTTTACTGTGAGAAACATCAAGGAAACGTACATGCTTGAGATCACCAATTGACTCTGGCAACTCAAATATGCAGTATCCCCTCAAAGAGAGAACCCTTAAGCGTCGTAATTTTGGAAACAATTTAAGAGGAACATTACTAGTCAAGTAACAAGAGCCTGGATTTAGAACCATAAGAGGCAAGAAGGTTCGTAAACATGTGAGATTATGGAAAAACTCAAACTTTTGAATGCCATCATATTCACCACCGAGGTAAGATGAATGTCGAGCCTTTTTAGAAGGTTTCCTTCCATTATTACCCCCAATTCTATCCTCCATTTTAAAACATATATCTCCTGCAACCCATTGAGCCAAATCATTGATGAGGTCATGCATAAGAAACCTTGATTCATCCTTGAATGATTGTTGGAAAAATGACCTCGACAGCAGATTGCGAAAATACTCGCTACCCAAATCTTCCATTTGCTTTCTCCCATCTCGTGGTTGAAGTAAACCTTCTGCCATCCATAATAGAACTAATTGTTTCTCCTTAAATTCATAGTCCTTGGGGAGTACTGAACAATATACAAAGCATCTCTTTAAATGTGAAGGGAGATGATGATAGCTCAGCATAAGAGCTGGTGCAATTTCACTTCCCACTTCTGGTAAATCCCATATCTTGCTCTTCAATACATCTTCCCACTCACCAGGTTCCATTTTATTGCGTAGGACACCTCCAAGTACTTTTGCTACCAAAGGGGAGCCCTTACACCTTCCAACTATTCCCTCACCAATATCTTTTAGGTTTAGATGCGCATTGAAGTCTCTTGTCCCCAATGCATGATGGGCCAATATAGACAAGCAAACATCATTTGACAACTCTTTGAGAAAGTAAGCAGAATGGTACCCGTCTTTGACGAAACTCCCACATTACGAGTCGTGATGACAATTGCACTTCCGAAAGCCCCTTCTTCAAAAGGAGCACGTAAGATACTCCAATCGTGTAGCTTTCATTCCAAAGATCATCTAGAACGACTAAAAACTTCTTCCCCTTCAGATTCTCCTTGAGTTTATTTTGCAACCAATTTAGATCCTTACCCTCACAGTTTTCAGAGGTGAGAGATTCTAAAATTGTTTTTGTCACCCTAACAGCATCAAAATCTTCAGAAACACAAGCCCATGCCTTCATATCAAAAAAGCTCTCCACTTTTTCATCATTGTATACAAGCTGGGCAAGAGTTGTCTTTCCTATGCCCCCCATACCAATTACAGGAATCACAGAGAGTTGAGCATCCCTACATTTTTCACCCACCAGTAATTCAAGTAAAGCCTCCTTATCTTTTTCCCTCCCGTAAACATTAGCTTTGGTCACTACAGAAGTTGGCGTCAGTATCTCTT
The DNA here is from genome assembly GCA_013348765.1 of Carpinus viminea. Lineage (NCBI taxonomy): Eukaryota > Viridiplantae > Streptophyta > Magnoliopsida > Fagales > Betulaceae > Carpinus > Carpinus viminea. The sequence continues at coordinate 13,562,454 of CP054668.1, forward strand.
TTGTTCTGCGTGACCTCCTATCAACATTTTCACACAATTTCAGATCATCTTTTTGCTTCACCATCTCGTTAAATCGATTAGTGATCTCATCTATCTCTGACCCAAGCCTATTGTTGATCTTAAAACCAGTACAACAAGCAGGGATGAAGTTCTGTACCTTACTTGTGCTGGCATGATTTCCTCCCGTCAATTTCTGTTGCAAAGCTTTTGTGGCGAACTCATCGAGGATATCATCCACATCATAAGCCAAGTCTCTAAGATCATCCAGCCACTTCTTCACTGCCATGCCATTATCTCGCTTCTCCTCCGCATCAGCAAGCACAGCCTCAATTCTTGACAGCATTCTGCTCCACTTTTCCAGCTTTTTCTCAAGTCCCTCTCGACAAGCAAAGTTAAGCAACTCCCGAGATGAGAGACGGTCAAAGAGGACTTCGAGGAACGCAGAAAGGAGGGCTTCCGCCATTGTTTTCTTCAGGAATCAGGGAAACCAAGCAGCGAAAGCAGAAAGTAATTGGTGTCTCCTATGTGTGAAAGCTTGATGAGAAGTCTCAAAACTTGTGACTCCAATAATTTATAATTGCTTTGATGAACATGAGCTGTTTGTGGGACCTTGTTGGCTTCTTTCCCATATGCATGCTTTTCTGTCTAATTATTTTTGTTTCCAACTACTGCAGTGATGGATTGTATGTGAAAGAAAAAAAAATAAATAAAGAATATAGGAACGTTGCCAATTGTGAGGGGACAAACTATTTTTCTTCGAATTTCGTTAAATATATATTTTAATAAAAAATGCAAAAGACTTTTGCTGTGATTTTTCAATCACCTTTAATTATTGGGGACAGAGAGTGGAGAAAGTGGTTGGGGACTTTATTTGTGGATGGAGATTTATCATTGAACGTGATCTCTTTTTCCTAAAGCAACGTCTTGGACATAAATTTCTTTCCTGTTTGTTTTTCTTATCTTTAGGTGGTTGGCCACGGATGGCGTCTACGTTATCTATGTATTTCGAATAAAACTGCTACAAGTAAAATTTGTTTTTTCTCATATTTTTTTTTAAACTATAACGCATTTTCAGTTTGTTCTTCATGAACTACCAACTATAATAATAGACCCCCATAAATTATTATTTTGTGCCCAAAACTCTCACTTTCGTCAATCAAAGTTACATTCCGTTAGTCGAATGCGTTAACTCAGACAGTCAAATTAACAATATATTATAGTTTATGCAAAATGACAATGAATTATAATTTATAAGAGTAAAGTAACAGGAAAATCGTATGAGTTAATGCTTTTGATTGACAATGAGCTTTTGACTGATGAATGAGGTTTTGGCATAAAACGATAGTTCATAAGATCAGGTGTCACAGTAATTGATGGAGGAAAGTGCTAAAGCGTTGTAGTTTTTTTTTTTTTTAGAGGGGAGGACTAAGGTGTTGTAGTTGATGGGAGAAAAGATAATTATCCCTATTTTAAAAAAATAATAATAATTTAAGGAGAAAGTCCATTTTACCCTAAAGTATACACATTTTTTTTATTTTGCTTCCAATATTTTAAATATAGGCTATGCATCCCTTCAAAGAGCTGTAACTTAAGCCCTTTCTCCTCCTTTTGAGTTTGTCTGAACTAGCAACTTGCACTGTTTTGAGCAGATAGTGTGATGGGTCTTTCCATAGCAGCAGCCTCTTCTCCGGTTAACGAAAACTCTGTGGCTCCAGTTTCATTGAGCATCCCTTCGTGTCTCAAAAACTATTCATCAATCTCGCACAACTTCTTGTTATACAACTTTGATGCAACGTGAATTAATGGGTTACAGATAACATCAATAAGAAGCAGATAGGTACTTTCAGATTTTAAGACTATCAATCATCATAATCTCTAAGTTTTGATGCAACGTGACTTAATGGGTTACAGATAACATCAATAAGAAGCGGATAGTACTTTCAGATTTTAAGACTATCAATCATCTAAGAAATATTTTTTATAAAAGTTAGATACTCTCTAAGTCTTGACGGAAAACAAATAAAAAGCTCAACTCTAATTAATTCTTATTAAACAAACTCAATAATAATCCTAATTTGTGTTCTCCATGACTCCTAAACCTAATAATGAAGAAATTCATGGGTCTAACTCATCTCATAAAATCAATTAAATAAAAGATGATTACTCATTCCTTATAAACATGCTCATAATCTTATCCACAAGCAATGTGGGATTATTCCTCAATTCGTAATATTTTTTCTGGTATTTGCCACTCGGTAAGTAGTATAAGCCTTGTTCGTCTTATGATAGGCTCGAATACCATGAAAGAAAGCAAAGAAACTTGCTTTTAGATGAATGAAGCTTCAACCTCGTTCTCATTGTATGTATGAGCAAAGAGTTACAATTGGTATAAAAAGGAGGAACTAATACAAACTAGGAGAGCTAATACACCTAGAACTAGGAAAACTATTACAATTGGAAAGCTTTAATCTTAAAATTGATGTTCATCAGTGATCACAAACATTTTGTAAATCTTTCATGTATGCGATTATTCTCTAGAAATTATCGTGAGAGTTTGTGTTTTACGTTTTTGCTTAATAATAATAATAATAATAATAATAAGCTACCTTATAAAACATTGCCGAACAAACTCGATTCATCATTTTTTTGGGTGGGAATGGGGAGGGCCGAGAGGTACAACTCCCTGGAATAGTCGGATGCTCTCTCAAATTATCAAACAATTAATAATGTTCTTCCAAAACTTTCAATTGTGACAAAGTCGTCCTATTCTACCAAAAATTGTCAATATTTCCTTAATGACAAAATTACCCTTAGTAAATTGAAAACAAAAAAACTACAACTTTTAGAAAAAAAGAAAACTTAAAAAAAAAAAAAAAATCCAAAGGCCGGCAAATTTAAAATAAAAATCCTCTCGACAAGCAAAGTTGAGCAACTCCCGAGATGAGAGACGGTCAAAGAGGACTTCGAGGAACGCAGAAAGGAAGGCTTCCGCCATTGTTTTCTTTAGGAATCAGGGAAACTAAGCAGCGAAAGCAGAAAGTAATTGGTGTCTCCTGTACATGTGAAAGCTTGATGAAAAGTCTCAAAACTTGTGACTCCAATAATTTATAATTGCTTTGATGAACATGAGCTGTTTGTGGGACCTTGTTGGCTTCTTTCCCATATGCATGCTTTTCTGTCTAATTACTTTTGTTTCCAACTACTGCAGTGATGGATTGTATGTGAAGGAAAAAAAAATAATAAAGAATATAGGAACGTTGCCAATTGTGAGGGGACAGACTATTTTTCTTCGAATTTCGTTAAATATATATTTTAATAAAAAATGCAAAAAACTTTTGCCGTGATTTTTCAATCACCTTTAATTATTGGGGACAGAGAGTGGAGAAAGTGGTTGGTGACTTTATTTGTGGGTGGAGATTTATCATTGAACGTTATCTCTTTTTTTCTAAAGCAACGTCTTGGACAGAAATTTCTTTCCTGTTTGTTTTTCTTATCTTTAGGTGGTTGGCCATGGATGGCTTCTACGTTATTTATGTATTTCGAATAAAACTGCTACAAGTAAAATTTGTTTTTTCTCATATTTTTTTTTAAACTACAACGCATTTTCAGTTTGTTCTTTATGAACTACCAACTGTAATAATAGACCCCTATAAATTATTATTTTATGTCCAAAACTTTCACTTTCATCAATCAAAGTTACATTCCGTTAGTCAAATGCGTTAACTCAGACGGTCAAATTAACAATATATTGTAGTTCATGGGAGCAAAATGACAATAAATTATAATTTATAAGAGTAAAGTAACAGAAAAATCGTCTAAGTTAATGCTTTTGACTGACAATGAGCTTTTGACTGACCGAATGAGGTTTTTGGCATAAAACGATAGTTCATAAGATCGGGTGTCATAGTAATTGATGGAGGAAAGTGCTAAAACATTGTAGTTTTTTTTTTTTTAGAGGACTAAGGCGTTGTAGTTGAAGGGAGAAAAGATAATTATCCCTATTTTTTTAAAAAAAATAATAATTTGAGGAGAAAGTCCATTTTACCCTAAAGTATACACACTTTTTTTATTTTGCTTCCAATGTTTTAAAAATAGGCTATGCATCCCTTCAAAGAGCTGTAACTTAAGCCCTTTCTCCTCCTTTTGAGTTTGTCTAAACTAGCAACTTGCACTGTTTTGAGCAGATAGTGTGATGGGTATTTCCATAGCAGCAGCCTCTTCTCCGGTGAACGAAAACTCTGTGACTCCATTTTCATTGAGCATCCCTCCGTGTCTCAAAAACTATTCATCGATCTCGCACAACTTCTTGTTATACAACTTTGATGCAACGTGAATTAGTGGGCTACAAATAACATCAATAAGAAGCAGATAGGTACTTTCAGATTTTAAGACTATCAATCATCATACTCTCTAAGTTTTGATGCAACGTGACTTAATGGGTGGATAACATCAATAAGAAGTGGATGGTACTTTCAGATTTTAAGACTATCAATCATCTAAGAAATATTTTTCATAAAAGTTAGATACTCTCTGAGTCTTGACGGAAAACAAATAAAAAGCTCAACTCTAATTAATTCTTATTAAACAAACTCAATAATAATCCTAATCTGTGTTCTCCATGACTCCTAAACCTAATAATGAAGAAATTCATGGGCCTAACTCATCTCATAAAATCGGTTAAATAAAAGATGGTTACTCATTCCTTATAAGCATGCTCATGATCTTATCCACAAGCAATGTGGGATTATTCCTCAATTCCTAGTATTTTTTCTGGTATTTGCCACTCGGTAAGTAATGTAAGCCTTATTCGTCTTAGGGCCCGCTTGATGCGATTATTAGTGCGATTTTAAAATCATACATAAAATTGTGTTTTTGAAACCGTCACTTTTTAAAATCTCACATGCGCTTGGTAAAATAGGCTAAAAAGTACCTTTTTTTTATCAATCGAGTGTTTGGGTAAAATTAGCATATAATTACGATTTCAGACCAAATAAGTAAATATTGCATTTTAAGTGAAATCGTGATTTTAGTTTAAATTCGCACTTTTTCAAATAAGCATCATTTAGTCAGCTTATTGAAATCGCAGATTTTTTCACGATTTTAAAATTTGCGTTTTCAAAATCGTAATTCCAAACACTCCAAAATTGCGATTTAGTTTAAAAACGCAGATTATTTTTTAAAAAATGCACTCCCAAACGAACTCTTATGATAGGCTCGAATACCATGAAAGAAAGCAAAGAAACTTGCTTTTAGAGGAATGAAGCTTCAACCTCGTTCTCATTGTATGTATGAGCAAAGAGTTACAATTGGTATAAAAAAGGAGGAACTAATACAAACTAGGAGAGCTAATACACCTAGAACTAGGAAAACTATTACAATTGGAAAGCTTTAATCTTAAAATTGATGTTCATCAGTGATCACAAACATTTTGTAAATCTTTCATGTATGCGATTATTCTCTAGAAATTATCGTGAGAGTTTGTGTTTTACGTTTTTGCTTAATAATAATAATAATAATAAAAAGCTACCTTATAAAACATTGCCGAACAAACTAGATTCATCTTTTTTTTTTGGGTGGAATGGGAGGCCGAGAGGTACAACTCCTGGAAAAGTTGGATGCTCTCTCAAATTATCAAACAATTAATAATGCTTCCAAAAATTTCAATTGTGACAAAGTCGTCCTATTCTACCAAAAATTGTCAATATTTCCTTAATGACAAAATTACCCTTAGTAAATTGAAAACAAAAAAACTACAACTTTTAGAAAAAAAGAAAACTAAAAAAAAAAAAAAAAAATCCAAAGGCCGGCAAATTTAAAATTAAAAAAAATCCTTTCTATAAAAAAAAAATTAAAAATTTTCCATTTTTAAAAAATTAAAAATTTTCGTGTCCTAAAACAAAATTAAAAAAAAATGAAAATTGTACTTAAAATTTTCGGTTTTTTTTTTAAATTAAAAATTTTCATTTAAAAAATAATTTTTTTTAAAAAATCGTTATTTTTAAATTATTATTTAAAAAAAACTTTTTTTAAAAAATTTATAGGGGTATTGTTGTCTTATTGAGAAATATATATGTGCATTTTTATATTTTTGCCAGCCTTGGGGAACATTGAAAGTATTTTAATAAGTTGAGAGAAACATTGTCACAGTTGAAATTTTGGAAAAAATATTATCAATTGAATAGTAGCTTGAGAGAAACATGTAGACTTTGCCCTAACTTTTTTTTCAAGTCGTTGCTGACTTGCTGTGAAGTGTGAACCTCAAGTTGTATCTAAATTCCCACTTTTTTTTTTTTTTTTTGCATAGTATTTATTTTGCACTTACTCTAGTTTTTCTCTTCAAAACGTCTAGGAATGAAAATTTAGAATGGCTAACTGCTTTTCTAATTGCTAATAGCTATGCGGTTAGTGATTAATGGGTTTTTGAAAATTGCTAACCTTTTTTTAAATATATATATAGCAATAAATCGTTGTAGTATAGTGAGAATTATTTGTATGTTGTACTTAATTTTTTGTTTAAAATATTGGTAAATGTTGCATTTTTTTTAATATTAACTACTTTGGGCTGCTTTTGTAGCAATTTCGTCCAATTTGTGGTATATAGCAATTTGTTTTGCTAAAATGCCACTGAAAAGGGGAAAAAAAAACGTTTAAAGTGAGCCCAAAAATATTCTAATTATTAAAACTGGTCAAAAAAAAATAAGGCCCAAACAAAGCCCAAAAAAGTGGTTGGTAAAAAAACGGTTAGTAGGATGTGGTTAACCGCTAATCGGGTGGTTAACAGCTAATCGGGTGGTTAACTGTTAACCGGACGGTGAATCGCTTAGCGGTTAGTAAAATTTATTAATTGTCTAGGCGGTTGCAGTTAGCAATTTTAGCTACTAACCACTAACCGCAACTGCCTTTTCACCTAGAAAAACATTCCCTGTTTCATACTCTTTAATAAAGACCCTAAAAATACGAAGTAATTGACAATTAGGGGTATTCTGGGGATAAAATATCTAAAAGTCATTTTCCATCGCATAAGACAGAATTGACTAACAGAGGCAAGATTTTAGAACTTCAAAAAAAAAGTATATTGTCAATTTTTAAATATTGAAAGCAAAACCATAAAAGTGTGTATAACTTCATAGGCCCTAAAAAGAATGGCTTAGGAAGCGAGGATCCATTTTCGTCTTGTAGGAACAGAAGTGAAGGTAGGGGATTTATGCCATTCAAGTCGTGTTCAGCTTTTCCCGTGATAAGGAAGAGAAAGAGGAACTGTCGATTGATGGGCTTCTCTCCTCATGCTGGGGTTTAAGAATCTAAGGGAGGAATCGGGTGCTAATGGATTGAGAATCAGCAGTAGCAAAGTGGTTTGAGGGTAAGGAATAAGCGTGTGGGAGGGGACATTTTGGGAACGAATGGGCTTAAGTGATCACGTGATCACATATCCATTAGAGAAGACGAGAGCAACTAACGGATAGGCTAAATTAAAAAACTTTAAAACTTTAATAGGGTATATTGCAAAAATTAAAACATTAAGTTCGAATTTAAATTCAGCTCAAACTTTAGGGGGTAATATGCAACTTTAATTTTTTTTACAAGATTTAACAAAAATTCTAATAAAAATATATAATTGAAATAAATTAAAAATTTGATAACTTTGATTGAGATTTTTTGAATTTCAACATATTTTTAAAATACATAAAAATTAAAGTTTTTTTTTTTTTTGAAATTTTCCTATAAATAAACACATGCTAATTTTATAGAATAATTCTTCTAACTCAATTTGAACAAAATATTTGTCCTCTAAGGGTGCAACATAAGATGTTTTTTACTGTGATTTAAAAAACATTTAATTTAAAATAGAAAAAAAAACCCATAATTTGTATAAACAACTTAGAATTTGTTTATTTGAAAAATATGAATTTAAACTAAAATCACAATTTCAAATACAAATAAGGATCTTGATAAGGATGTGAAAGGTTCAGGTGAGTGCAATCTTTTTTTAGAGGTGGTTTCTTGCTAAAGGAGTTTAATCACACCAATATTGCTCTCATCCCTAAGGTGGATAATCCTTCAAGGGTGAATCAATTTAGACCTATTAGCCTCACTAATTTCAACTACAAGATCATTTCAAAATCTTGGCAAATAGGCTTAAACCCTTCTTCATAAAATAGTCTCTCCCATGCAATCGGCTTTTTGAAAGGGAGATCTATTCATGATAACACTATCTTGGCACATGAAGTATTTCATTCAATGAAGAAAAAGAGGAAATGGAGGTCATATGGCTTTGAAATTGGACATGGAAAAGGCTTTTGACTCTATGGAATGGAATTTTCTTGAAAATTTTGGAACTTCTTGGCTTTCATCCCACTTGGATAAGGTGGATCAGCCAATGTATTACCACATCTTCCTTCTCCATTCTTCTAGATGGTGCTCCTTTTGGTAAGTTTTCTCCCACTAGGGGTTTGAGGCAAGGCGATCCCCTATCTCCCTTTCTCTTTATTTTGGGTTCAGAAATCCTTTCGAGGCTTTTATTAAGGGAAGAAAATCTGGGATCTCTCCATGGTATCAAAATTGCTAGAATGAGCCCTTCCATTTCTCACTTATTATTTGCAGATGACGTTATGATTTTTTCCAAGGCAAATAGGACTGAAGCAAATGTCATTCTCAAGTGCCTCTCTTTGTACTCCCTTTGGTCTGGACAATGTATCAATCATGCTAAGTCCTCCATTTTCTTTAGCAAGAATTGTAAACCTGCTGTAAAGGCTTCTGTAAACAGTGTTCTTAGGCTGCCCCCTATCCCAGCCAGTGCTAAGTATTTGGGGATTCCTTTGTTCATTCTTAGGAAGAAGAAGGACTCATTTTCTGAGCTTAAGGAAAGGATTTTTGCTAAGGTGACTGGCTGGAAGGCAAGACTTCTATCTCAGGCTGCAAGGACCACTCTTATAAAATCTGTGCTTAATGCCATTCCAACCTATATTATGTCTCTTTTTCTTATTCCAAAATCTCTTTGTGCTGAGATTGACTCAGTTTTAAGAAAATTTTGGTGGGGTTTCCCTCAAGAAAAAAAGCATAACCTCTATTTTCTTTCTTGGGATAGCATTTGCAAGCCTAAGAGTTTGGGTGGGCTAGGTATTAGCTCAATGGATTTTATTAACAACTCTTTGTTGGCACGACTTGGTTGGAAGTTGACCTCTAATGAACCTCTTCTTTGGGTGGAGGCCCTAAAAGGAAAATATTTGCAAAATGGTATTTCTTTTTTGGATGCCCCTTCCAATCCTAGGTCCTCTTGGATTTGGAAAGGGTTGTTGCATAACAGGAAGGTAGTGGAGAAAGGTGCTTGTTGGTCTATCAATAATGGAGGAAATATTCCCATTTGGACTTCTCCTTGGATTCCTTCTTTGCCAAATTATAAACCAAGGCCGAATGCAAATCTAATTGATTTTCCTGATTTTGTTGTTGCTGATCTTTTGCTCCCTGGTGTACGTGATTGGAATGTTGATCTATTGAGAGATCTTTTCTCTCCTTCCACGGTTTCAAGTATTCTCAGCATTCATATTCCCCAGGTTAGTTCTACTGATAAATGGTCTTGGGTGCCCTCTCATACAGGCTCTTCTCTGTGAAATCTGCCGTGAAATTTCATTATCTCTGACTTCTCGTACTTCTCCTTTTCCCCACAAATTGGCGAGGCTCTTTGGGGCCTTAAGATGCAAGCCGTTTGAAACATCTTCTTTGGAAGATTGCTTGGGATTGCTTCCATCTAAACTAATATTTGGGAGATTTGTTATCACTGAGACACTAATGCATGGGTGTGCCCTTTTTGTAAAGGGCCTCTTGAAACATTAACTCATATCTTTTTGGTTTGCAATCTGGCCAGATATATTTGGAGTAGCTCACCTTGGCCGAATGTGATCACTTCTTACTCTTCCAGGCCAATTCATGAATGGATCCTTGCCATTGTTTCTCCTACTGAAAAATTGGGTATTCCAATTGCTGATGTTCGTAAATTTCAATTTTTTGCTGTGCTCACTTTGGATTTAATATGGTTGTCCAGGAACAAATTGATTCATGAAGCTCTCCATCCTGATCTACATAAGGTTTCTCATCAGCTTCATGCCTCCTTGGACTCTCACCTATTGGCTTGGAGTAAAGTTTCTCTCCCTTCTTTATGGATTCCCCCTTGTGTGGGTAGTGCTAAAGGAAATTTTGATGTTGCCATCAAAGACAATTTTGCAGTTGCTGCAGCCGTGCTTAGTGACTCTTCTGGAGAGATTTTTGCAGCAGCCACCTTGAAGCTTCACTCCTCGATGTTCTTCCGGAGAAGCCTCGCTCTTCTTGCCACTCGTTTGGCCCGGTCTTTTGGCTTGGATGTCTTCTTCCTTGAAGGGATGCGCTTCTAGTGTCTCTTGCTATTAATCAGCTGCTCTTTTTTCTTCTTGGCATTTTAATTCTGTTATTTCGGATATTTGCCTTGAGCTCACTTCCTTCGTAGTGGCATGCTTGGAAAGTGTCAAGATGTGCCAACTATCGTGCACATGCGTTAGCTAAATGGGCCGCTACCCATCTTGTATTTGGTAGCATTCCCTTAGGTTCCCCCATTCTCTCTTCCATCCGGATCAAGAGTGGGAAGGATCCTCCCTTGTAATTCCTTTCCCCCTTTTTATCTAGAAAAAAAAAAAAAAAGTAAACGGAGCCTTAGTTGAAACAGTTGAATTGTTTGTTATGACCCGGTAAATTTCAAGTTATTTTCCTCGTTGGCTTTTTCTTGGTGTTTCTTGGTGAGGAACCTTTATTTGTATTTTTATTTTATTTAAAATTTCTACTAAATAGCATTTAGATTCTTTATTTCTATTTTTCTTGAGACAACCATCATAACATTTTCTCAAACAGTTGTGTTGTTGACATCGGCGTGTGATTATACTTTCGATTCAATACTAAGGATACTGTGAGAGTATTCAGGTTAATTTTGAGTGTTTTATATTTTAAATTAGTTGTTAATATTTTTATTTTAAGAACAGAAAACAAAAGAGAGGAGCAGAGTGTACTCCTCGCCAGTTTTTTATATCTTTCTCGCCATTCTCTTCCCTTTTCCCGTAAGTTATAACAGTTACAAGAACTCGAAAGGTTGCATTGAAAATGGTTTGTTGATAGAGTCGTACTGGGCAGGTGCCATTCAATGGTGTTGTATAAAATTTATCATAGTCTCTCTCTAATTTCTCTTAGGCATGTTTGGATGCCAAGAATCCGAAATCACATTTAATGCCGGAGACCATGTCGATTCAACTCCCTGGCTGCCAATGTTCCGTTCGTTGAGGGAAGTGTGAAGGCCGTACATACTTCAAGACTTCGAAAGCAGAAACACTAGAAAGAACGGAGCCCCTATACTTATTTTGTTATATAAAGCATGCAATTCTTCTTCACATTTTCATGAAGATCTCTCGTTTTATTTTCAGCATAAGTTGGGAACAATGTCAACCTATCTGCCTTAGCACGAGGTGGTGAAAATCCTATCCAGGCTACCACCAAAATCGTTGATCCGATTCAGGTGCGTCTCTAAAACCTGGCATGCAATTATGGAGACCCAGATTTTTCTTCCAAAATCTCCTCAACGATTCCATTCTCACCACCCAAGAAAACCTTCATCATCCTCTCCTCGTCGCCAGAAAGGAAATGCTCTCTTTTATCAATTACGAGGCCCTAGACTCCGTTTCTCAAATCCTCTTACCTTCAAGTTTGTCGCTTCCTGTAAGGGCTTACTATGCCTCTACTGCATCCACACCAAAGACAGCCATGCCATCAGTAGGACTCAAGCGATCTTTGATAATCTTTATTAACAAGTGATCTTTAATATCTAAAAAGAAATCTCCACAAAAATTATTATTATTAGCGCCTAAGCAATAACCAACAAGGTCATGACTCTTGACCAGTTTTAGGAAAGACCGTAAACAACATAAAAGACGAGGAAAAACAAACAACACTTCTACATGGGTAATATTTCAGGTACCACTTAGAACGTTGTAACAATTTTTCTCATTGGTTGATCTGCAGAAACCATCAAAACAGGGCAAATCAGGCCATAGCAATAGGGGAAAAAAAAAAACACAAAACAACATTAATAACCCCAAAAACCAACCAAGCAAACCAGAATCACCTTATCAACACCCAACAAACAGCAAGGTTCCTCATTCCTAGTTGCATCAAGTGGGTTTTGATCGGTCTATTCCTATTCAATAATAGAAAATGTCATGTTATTGAATAACAAAATGTCGTCAAAAACCCACCAAAAGGTTCCATTACATTAAGGATGTTAGAATATTCTCAATGTGGAGAAACAACATTGTAAAGCCACTCACAAAAAACAGTTCAACCAAAAAATGTTTACTGTATTCCATTGTCCCTTAATGCATCCTTTGCTTATTGAGAAAACAATACAAAGAGGAAAAGAACAAAAAGGAGCAGAAAAACATAACAAAATTGGCAACCATTGATTCAAAATAAGGTTGCACACCTCTAAGTATACAGGAAAACAATGTTGGAGAAAGTTGTAACAATTTGCACCAGCCTTTGAACCATCTGCAAGCATCAAAGATAATTTATTATCAACAAGGATATGCCAGTTTTCGTTTTAAAGTTGAGTAATGCTAGAAGAAAGACTAGAGTCCTCCATATGTCTCCTCAAATGTTAACATGGCTTCATATCATGTCAAAAAACATGGCTTTTAAAATTATCAATAAATCAAAATTCAATAATATTCATCTCAAATTCACCAATTGATTAAAATTTTTTTTTTTGGTAGTTTCAGTCCCAGGAAATGGCATTTTTCCTTACAATCACCTACACATTCACCAATAAAAATTTTCTGTTGATAAAATTGTGAGAAATTAATTATTATTTATTTATGTGTTTTTTGAATGGTTTGCTGACATTAGTTACATGTTCCTCCATAATCGACCATTAATCTGAAGATACATCCTCTCACACTTGGTGTATTGGAATTGTTAGTTACTTTTTAGTAATCAGAAACTGCAAATGAATGAACATTATCAATCCAATAGCTGAATATGATTGAACATCCATAGTATGGCTACTAACATTATCAAAGGATCAAAATTCAGTTATGTACCTTTTCTCCAAGGGTCCCAATGCTTTGCCAAATCTGTAATAAAATTCAATATGCCAATTAGTAATGAAAAACTCAATATTCAAGTATCTTTCTTTGTTGTGAGTGCACATGTGGATATTGAGTCTCACATTGAGAAAAATAAACAAAACAAGTAGTTAATATGCATAAGTGGACATATACACATTAGTTAAACCTTTTGGGCTGAAGGGGTGTACAAACATATATATTAATGTCCTTACTAAAATCCTTATGCGGTTCTCCCCTAACATTCTTTCTCTGCATGGTCACAGGTCACTTGAGCACTTTAACAAACACCTTTGATTGTGTTATGCGAACCAACAATAGCAACATTAAAAAAAAGAAAAAGAAAGATATATAGTTACATGGCAATATACTGACCTTTGAATACATTTCTTGATACTTGTCTTGCATCTAAATAAAATTGAGAGACATTGATTCTCCTCTTTTGGGTCATAATATGAACCTCCCATCAATTTGAACGTAAGGATGTGGGCTATCTGGAACGACTCTTGTCCTTGATCTTTCTTGCAACGTTCTTTAAGCAAAGGACAACCGATGATATAAAGTTGCAGGAGTGAGGGAGGCAGGCCATCCTCTGGAAAGGACTTGAGCTTCTCGCATCGACCAATACTCAATTTTTCAAGAGAGGTGAGGAATTGAAAGCCTTTGGAAGACAGGTATTTCAAATTCGGGAAGTGCTTAATGGAGAGGCTGGAAAGAGAGGCAGGTAGCATCATCTCCGGAAATGACACCAGATGTGAAGAGCCACCATCAATTTCAAGTTGTTTAAGAGAGGTAAGCCTGTGCAATCACCACTCAAAAAAGCCCTCACTAAACGACACCATATTATGGATAAAAAGTGATGTTAGGTTGGCGGGAAAACCTACTTTTGGAAAGGATATAATGCCTGAACAGTCCTGTATTTGCAATAGTTGAAGAGAGGAGAGGTTGTGTATGCGATTAGGTAGAGTCTGCAATTTCTCACACTTGGAAATTGTAAGTTCTCTCAAGTTGGCAGGGAGCAACCCTCCATCAGAGAAGGAAACAAGAGTTGGACATCCATTAATAAAAATCTGATCTAGATTGTTGAGGCTATGTATGTCCTCCGGTAAGGATTTAAGGTTTTCGCAACTCCTAATATCAATGACTTCAAGAGATGAGTTGTGACAAAAGCTCTTCGCTATCGACTCCAGCTTGTTACAATTAAAAATTTGGAGGTATTTAAGTGTTATAGGTAATTCCCCACTTGATGTTAGGGATTTGAGGGATTGACAACAACCAATTTCCAAGTACTCAAGAGATGTGTTGCTCCCGCAATTGTTGATGACATCCCCATCCACCAAAATCAGCATATTACAATATTCTATCTTTAGCCGCTTTAGAGTTGGAGGTAGTTGCCTTATTGCAAAGCATGTTAGTGAAGTACACTCACAAATATGAATATCCTCAAGATACTTGTTCCTGTGCATCATTGCTTGGGGTAAAGATTCCAATACCTTGCAATTTCTTATCTCAATTGCTCTCAATTTGGATGGCAAACCCAGTTGTAGCTGCTCTTCTACTTCTTTTGCTGCCAAAAAAATTAGGTCGGTACAATGACGAATCTTCAACACCAAGACATGGTAGATGTTGTAGTAATCCCACCTCACTTGACCAAAAGGGTGTCAGGTCCTTACACCATTCAATAGTTAAATCTTCCACGTTTGTTAATCCTTCTGTGGTAAATGCTTCTATTTTACATGTGAATTCTGAAATTGTTGAAAGAGAAGAGAAGCATAGCAAGTTGAAGTCGATCTTACTTCTACGCACCACCCCTTTTGATCCCTCGATTTCTAGTTTGCAAAGTTCCGGCAAGCTTGAAATTGAGAGCACCAACTGCTTACATCTCTTTATCTCAATATTTTCTAGTAAAGGAAGGTGGTTTGGTAACTTACCCACTAACTTAGGACATCTTGTAATAGAAATCTTACGCAGTTTTGGGAATTCTTCACAAGGAATCCAATTCTCCCATCCCTTCATATTCTTGAAATACAAAGTCTCCAAGGATTTAAAAGGTTGAGAGCAATATTCCCCATAAAACTCAAAACCAATATTTTTCACATTGGCCATGCCATCAATAAAAAGTTCTTTGAGTGATGGTAGTTGTCCGACTGGTGGCAATAATGTGCACTTCTCACAACATTCAATCCTCAAGAGCACCATATTAGAAAAAGAAGGGCTTCTTAACCAAGTTGGAAGGTCTGCACAACCATAGTGCCTGATAGTGAGCTCTTTCAAACCCTTGTGAGGCTCTAGCATGTTAAGTACCTCTAATTCACTTGTTCTTTCTTGTGAATTATCCAAGTCGCCACTCCATTCCAATGACAACCCATAGAGATTGCGTTTTTCAATTAACCTAGCGTCCCTCGCATCCTCGGGATTAATCACATTTTGTAATCCTGAAATGCAAAGTGTCTCTCGAAGATGCAATAAAGGCCCTAGCTCTTTTACCCCGGAACAACTACCTTTTCCCACAATTAGGTTAGACAACGATTGGAGACAAGTTAATTTACCTATTTCTAGAGGCATTCCTTCCAATGCATTTGCTCCTAGAATGTTGAGATGTCGCAAGTTGACTAGGCTTCCAAACTTTGAAGGTAATTTCTTTAGAAAAAGACAACTCTCCAATATCAACATCTGTAAATTGTAGAGAGTGGTTACTGATTCAGGCAAGCTTTTGATTGTAGTGTATGAAAGGTCGAGGAACCGTAGATGCTTGAGATCACCAATTGATTCTGGTAGTTCAAATATGCGGTATCCACTCAAAGAGAGCACCCTTAACTTCTGTAATTTTTTCAACAATTTCATAGGAACATTATGAGCCAAGTAACAATACCCTGGATCTTGAACCATAAGAGGTAGGAAGGTTCGTAAACATTTGAGTTCAAGAAAAGCTTCAAATCTTCCAATGCCATCATATTTTCCACCCATATAAGACACATGCCGAGCCGTTTTAGGAATTTCCTTCCATTACTACCCCCAATTCTATCTTCCATTTGAAAGCATATATCTCCCGCGACACATTGAGCCAAATCGTTGATGAGGTCATGCATAAGAAAAAGTGATTTGTCCTCCATTGATTGCTGGAAAAATGACCTTGATACCATATCATGAAAGTACTTGCTACCCAAATCTTCCATCCGTTTTCCCTCTTCTCGTGGCTGAATTATACCTTCTGCCATCCATAACAGAACTAACTGCTTCTCCTTAAATAGGTAATCCTTGGGAAGTATTGAACAATACCCAAAGCACCTCTTTAAATGTGAAGGGAGATGGTGGTAGCTCAACATAAGAGCTGGAGCAATTTCACTTTTTACTTCTGCTATATCCCATATCTTGCTATTCAATACATCTTCCCACTCATCATGATCCACTTTATTGCGTAGGACACCTCCGAGTACTTTTGCTGCCAAAGGGGAGCCTTTACACCTTCTAACTATCCCCTTACCAATATCTTTGAGTTTTAGATGCTCACTAAAGTCTCTTGCCCCCAATGCATGATGGGCCAATATGGACAAACAAACATCATTTGACAACACTTTCAAAGAGTAAGCTGGAATGGTACCTGTCTTTAATGAAACTCCCTGATTGCGAGTTGTGATGAGAATCGTACTTCCTGGAGCCCCTGCTTCAAAAGGAGCACGTAAAATAGTCCAATCTTGATAGTTCTCATTCCAAAGATCATCCATAACGACTAGAAACTTTTTCCCTTTCAATCTCTCCTTTAGTTTGACTTGCAACAAATTCAGATCATTGTCATCACCGCTCGAGATGGACTTTAGAACTGTTTTTGTCACCCTAACAGCATCAAAATCTTCAGAAACACAAACCCATGCTTTGAGATCAAAAAAGCTTTGCACTTTTTCATCATTATACACAAGCTGGGCAAGAGTTGTCTTTCCTATGCCTCCCATACCAATTATAGGAATCACAGACACCTGAGCATCACTGTGTTTTTCAGTCAGCAGCAGCATATCAATTACAGCCTTTTTATCTTTTTCCCTGCCATAAACATGGGCTTCATTCACTAAAGAAGTTGGGGCCAATCTTGTTTTTGTGTCAGGACACCTCCTACGAACATTTTCTCCCAAATTCAATTCAACTTTTTGTTGCACAAGATGTTTGAATTGAGCATCAATCTCCTGTATCTTCGACTCCATCCTATATTTGATCATAAAAGGTGTTGGAGCACAAGAAACGAGTTTCCGTACCTTAGTTGTGGTGGCCTCATTTCCTCCGGTCAATCTGCGGCGCAAAGCTTCTGTGGCGAACTCATCGAGTATATCTTCCACATCGTAAGCCAAGTCTCTGAGATCATCCAGCCAATCTTTCACTGCCCTCTCACCATTCTGCTTCTCATCCACATCATCAAGGACCGCCTCAATTCTTTTCAATGTTTTGCTCCACATGTCCATCTTCTTTCCAAGTCCCTCTCGCCGAGCAAAGTTCAGCAACTCCGGCGACGCCAGTCGGTCAAACAGCACTTGCAGGAACGCCGTCAGGAAGAGCTCTCCCACTGCCATCGTCGGCAGAAAGAAATGAATCGGCCAAACAAAACCAGAAATCAACCAAGAAATTTCTAACAATCTCAAATATATTCTCTAGTAAATCTGGGTTTAAGCAATCTGTGAGTCTGTGACACACTAGAGTCGAATCGAATCTTTTATTGGAGTTGTTGCAGACGCATGCGCAGGATAGGGACAGGTTCTATAAACGGCGTCGTCCGTGGTCGTTTAGACGTTGGAAGTCAAAAAGTTATTGACTTTGTTGTGTGAACCGATTGACTTTATGAGCGCATGCTTAGCATTGTCAATTCAGTATTAAATCTGGTTGATTTATGGATGAATTTATAGTGCCTGTCAACATAATAAAATTGTGATAAGATAATGAGATGGTATACTTCAACAAGTCACTTTAAAAATGAGTTGGTTTTTTTAAAGAAAAATTATTATGATCTCATTAGATAATTACGAGCATAAAATTTTTATATGTTAGATTGAAGTTTGATCAAATAGTATTTTGGATGGACATTAAAATGATACAAGAGTGACTTATAAATTACGAATCAAGATTCTAAACAATTTTTCTAAAATTGTTAGCATTTTGAAAATCTTAAAAAAAAGAGATCTAATATCAAAATTAAATAATTTAATATGAGATAAACTTAAAATTTTGAAATTTGAAATTTATAAAATATATACTATTCACTAAAAAAAAATTATTTATTTTGAGCCATTAGATACTTTAATGGAAATTCAAAAAGCTAACAATTTTATAAAAATTGTTGGAGATCTTGATCCATAAATTACTCTATGACTACCACATAAAATATTAGGGCAAAATTAGCTTGCCCCAATTATAAGTTAAGTACAGTACTTATATATATATATATTATAAGTTAAGTGAAACTACTCTATGAATAATATATATATATATATATAAAAGGATGAAAGTGAAACTGCTCTAAACCCGTGTCTAATTCATTATTGAAGAGGTCTTTTAAGGGAATTCATCATGTCAACCCATTTTTAAACCCAAAAGGCTTCAGAAATCATAAACAAGACCAAGTTATCCTCGTTGGCGCCTGTGTGATGTTTACGGAATCAAATTGTATCCCTACTTTATTTTTGTTTACCCTTGATGCTTTTTTGGTCAAATCAATTCTCAAACATCATTTAACATGTTAATGCAAGATTATAATATATTTTTGTCGTGGATAATAATTATACATTCTAAACACTACTAAAACTCTTAGCAAAGGAACATGCCAAGATCAAATTAAATCGGACACATAATTTTGCTTCGTCACTTTTGGCCCGCAAAACCACAACATCAGAGAGACCCTTTCTAGCTCATTAAAATATTGGATGCCAATTAAATTAGTGTCTCTTGGAGTACTACTCGTGAGCTTCAATTAAATTCTCCAATTATGACATATAGAATATAACCCTTGATTATCAAAAGATGCATGCCTAATGAAGAATATCCTAAGCTATTTTATTTTCTAATAATCCCATACTCAAACATCATCTATTTGCTCTCATCCATTTAACCATCTCCAAAAGTATTTGCAACGAAATAAACAGTAGTTCTTTTGATTTGAACGGTATAATTCAAAGAGTTCATGACCTTTTTCTTTGTTTATTGTATTGGGTAGTAGTTTTATGCAGAGAAGCAATTTAAAACAAGCTCACAAAAGACATTTCACCAAAAAAATTGTTCATTAATGCATCTTTTGGTTCGCTCTTAATACACAGATTATGCATTTTATAATCACAGAGTTCTCTCTAATTAACAACTTATCTTTAAAATCTGAAACGAAATCTCTGCAAAAATATACATGCATAAGTTGATGTTTCTTTAATTTTATGCAAGTTTTGGGCAAGACAGTAAACAACACATTGACAAGAGAAAACCAAATATTGAATATACACATCAGCAGCAACCTCCACATCAGCAGCAGCCTCCACAATTATAGGAGTGGATAAACTGAAGATTAGTTATTAAGTGAATGAGTTGTTAAGTTGTTACTTGGTTGTAATTGATTACTTGTAATTAGTTAGCAATCAATTGTATCTAGTTAGGACTGATTCTGTTTTACTTATCTGTAAATGATATAGTATATATCTTGTATACATGCTACGTCAATGAGAATTAATCAGTTTTCTCCAAACATTCGAACTCTTCTTCCATTTCCATTATGGTATCAGAGCTCTTTCTCTGAATTTTTTTTTTCCGCATCTTCATCTTCTCCATTCTTCTTTTCTCTCTATTTTCTTAGCAATGGCAATTCCTGCAGCAGCTTCCACTCAAAATATCACTCATATCTCAGAAATGGATTCTTCCAATCCATTATTTCTACACCATGGTGACAATCCTGGAGCCATGATTGTCTCAAAACCGCTAAACGGTGACAATTATAATTCATGGAAGAGGGCAATGATGATGGCTTTATCAGCCAAGAACAAGCTTAATTTCGTTAATGGCACTCTGCCTAAACCATCCAACCTTTCTGATTCTAATGGTTTGGCATGGACTCGCTGTAATGACATGGTTCTCCTATGGTTGCTGAATTCTGTATCAGCAGAGATTGCCACTAGCATCATTTACATTGATGATGCATCTGTAATGTGGAATGATCTCCAAGATCGTTTTTCTCAGCACAATGGACCACGAATTTTTCAGCTCCAGAAGTCTATTTCCTCTCTGTCACAGGAAAATAACTCTGTGAGTTCATATTTCACTGTTATGAAAGGATTATGGGATGAGTTGGGAAATCATCAACCAATTCCTACATGCACGTGTGGAGCTTTGAAGACTATTATGTCTTATCATCATCAGCAACAAGTTTATCAATTCCTGATGGGATTGAATGAGAGTTACTCACAAGTTCGAGGTCAGATCTTATTGATTGATCCACTACCTTCAGTCAACAAGGTTTTCTCACTTGTAACTCAAGAAGAGAGGCAACGCATGATTTCTTCATCAAGTCTTTCTTTCAATCAGAACACCACTGCTCTTTTCACAAAGACTGCACCTTCAACTCGGTTTGCTGGTAACAAACCTCTTCATAATCGAAAGAATCTACCTATATGCTCTCATTGTGGCATTCTGGACACACTTGTGGAGAAGTGTTACAGGATTCATGGCTTTCCACCGGATACAAGTTTACCAAAGGAAAGAATGCGCCTCACGATTGCTAATCAAGTTTCGAATACCTTTGCTCCTCGTACCTATTACTTATGAGCAATGTCTGACTCATGGAGATGTTCAAACCTTCAATCTCGAACTTGAGCCATCCGTCAATCAAGTTTCTTCATTCACCAATCGATATCGAAACCTCCACTCAAGGTGAAACTTCAACCAATCGATGAGTGAAGGTAATTCTTTAATTACATCTCAACTTTCTACTCTAGATTCAAAACATTCTGCTTTTGCATCTTCTTCATCTTTAACTCAACGAATTCTTTAACAAATTCATCAATGCTCCTTGGATAATTGATATCGAGCTACTGAGATCACATGATCATTCTTTATCACTCTTTACAACTATTACTTCTACATCCAAAGCAGTAAGATTACCTAATGGCCAACATGCTTGATTACTCACATTGGTACCATTAAAATTTCAAACTTTTATTTTAACCGATGTGCTTTGCATTCCTCTTTTTCATTCAACTTGATATCATTAGCAAGTTGATTAAAACTCTACAATGTTGTGTCATTTTCTTATCAAAATTCTGTTTTATTCTGCCTTACAAGTGGAGAGCGATTGGTGTGGGTAAAGAAGCTGGAGGTTTATATCATTTGTCAAAATCCAGTTTCTGTTTTACCTGTGAAGTCTGTAATTTTCAATTCTGCTCTTTCCATGTTCAATAATGCAGAACCTAGTTTAGCATCTGCTAATTTCTCTGCAAAATCTGTAAATAACAGCTTGTGGCACTACAGATTAGGTCACCTTTCAGATTCTCCTTTAAAGTTGCTTTCTCATGTAATTCCTCAAGTTTTACATGAATCAAATAAGACTTGCAGCATCTGTCCATTGGCTAAACAACATCGTTTATCTTTTCCTCATAGCACAACTATTTCTAAACAACCCTTTGATCTAATTCATTGTGATCTTTGGGGTCCCTTTTCTACTAAATCTATTAGTGGATCTTCATATTTTTTAACCATTGTAGATGACCATACCAGATTTACATGGATTCATCTTTTAGAAAATAAGTCTCAAACCAGAACTCATATTCAGGTCCTTCTTTAATCTGTTGGACACAATTCAATGTCAAAATTAAATCCTTAAGGTCGATAATGGAGTTGAGTTCAACATGAGCAATTTTATAAATCAAAGGTGTTCTTCATCAACTAAGTTGTGTTGAAACACCACAACAAAACTCAATTGTTGAGCATAAACACCAAGATATTTTGAATGTGGCAAGATCCATTCGGTTTCAGTCACATTTACCTTTGCAATTTTGGGGGGATTGTGTTCTCACTGCAGTACATCTAATAAATAGGATTCCAACTCCTGTACTGCAAAATAAATCTCCTTATGAAATTCTATTCAAATCTTTTCCATCTTATTCACACTTAAGAGTATTTGGTTGTCTTTGTTATGCAAATACTCTTCTTAGAAATAGACATAAGTTTGATCCTAGAGCTAAACCTTGTATATTTCTTGGTTATCCATATGGCATTAAAGGTTACAAACTCTATGATTTAAACCTTAAATCTGTTTTTGTATCAAGAGATGTTGTATTCCATGAAAATATATTTCCCTTTGCAATCAAATATCCTATACCTCCTAATGATTCTGTTATACCTTTACCTATTCCAATGCATGAATCATTAGTTACTTTACCTAATCCCTTGATTTCAAGTTCTTTTTCAAATCCTTTGGTATCTCATACTGATTTACCCTCTAGTTCTAGTTCATTTTCTAATGACATGAACTATGATTCAGAACAAATTCTAGCATCTAATTCAGATATCATACATCAACCATCTAGGAAGTCTTCTAGGGTAAAACAAAAACCAGGATATTTGCATGACTACCATTGTCATATTGCAGCCTCCACTTCAGACCCTGCACTTTCTTCTTCAGTTTCAGGTATTCCATACAATCTTTCCTCGGTTCTTTCCTATGATAATCTTTCTTCTAATCAGAAATTTTTTAGTCTTTCTGTCTCTGCCATTACTGAACCAAAGTCTTATACTCAAGCTGTAAAACATGGGGAATGGCGTGAGGCTATGGATAATGAGATCAAGGCCCTTGAACTTAATAATACCTGGACTGTTATGGATCTTCCTGCTTCAAAACAGGTTATTGGGTGCAAATGGGTTTACAAAGTGAAGTTAAAGTCTGATGGGACTTTGGAGAGGTGCAAAGCCAGATTAGTGGCAAAGGGGTATAATCAGTGTGAGGGATTGGATTACTATGAAACATTTTCTCCTGTGGCTAAACTAACCACCGTGAGAACTCTCTTGGCAGTTGCAGCTGCAAAGAAGTGGCATCTTCACCAATTGGATGTGAATAATGCCTTCCTTCATGGAAACCTAGATGAAGAGGTCTACATGTCATTACCTCCTGGATTTAATAAAAAGGGGGAGTCCAAGGTATGCAAGTTAAACAAGTCACTCTATGGTCTAAAGCAAGCTTCTAGGCAATGGTTTGCCAAGTTTTCTTCTGCTTTGATAGAGTTTGGGTTTGTGCAATCTAAAGCTGATTACACTTTGTTTACAAGAACATTGGAGGATTCATTCATTGCATTATTGGTTTATGTAGATGATATAGTTATTGCAAGTGATAATTCAGCTGAAGTTTCAAAGTTTATTCAATTGCTTAATGATAGGTTTAAGCTCAAAGACCTTGGACAGTTAAAATATTTCCTTGGATTGGAAATAGCTCGAAGTGAGCTTGGCATCTCCGTCTGGAGAAAGTATGCCTTGGAGATTCTTGAGGATACTGGTATGCTAGCTTCAAAACCGGCTAAATTTCCAATGGAACCTAATGTTAAGTTCTCTAAGGATTTTGGCAAAATCTTAGATGATCCTACTTCATATAGACGACTTGTTGGAAGATTACTTTATCTCACTATCAGACGATATTTCTTTTCTTTGTTCAAGTGTTAAGCCAATTTATGGACAAGCCTAGAGCTCCTCATTTAGAAGCACAAATAGAGTCTTGAGATATGTTAAAGCCTCTCCAGCTCAAGGCTGTTCTTTCGATTACTTCTAGTTTACAAATGAAGGCATTTTGTGACTCAGACCGGGTTGCTTTCGAGATACAAGAAGATCGATGTGGTATTGCATCTTTCTTGATAATTCTGATTTCTTGGAAATCAAAGAAATGCACTACAAAGATCAGATCTTCTGCCGAGTCGAGTATAGAGCCATAGCCTCTACTTGTTGTGAAGTTATTGTGTGGCTTAGAACTCTTCTTCAAGACCTACAAGTCCCACCTCAGTTGCTCTATTTTATTGTGATAAAGAAGTCGCTCTTCACATTGCAGCAAATCCTCTTCCATGAGCGCACAAACACATTGACATTGATTGTCATGTGGTCCGAAAAAGATTCAATTAGGGATCATTCAAACTTTTCATGTATCATCACAACACCATTGGTGACATTTTTACAAAGGCTCTTGGCTCCTCTCTTTTATCCATTGGTGTCCAAGATGAGTCTTCATAACATTTATTCTTCTTGAGTTGTGTTTATGTGCCTCATCTTGAGGGGAGTATTGAATATACACATCAATGACAACCTCCACATCGTGACCTCCACAATTATAGGAGTGGATAAAAAGATTAGTTATTAAGTGAATGAGTTGTTAAGTTGTTACTTGGTTGTAATTGATTACTTGTAATTAGTTAGCAATCAATTGTGATTCTGTTTTACTTATATCTGTAAATATTAGTATATATCTTTGTACATGCTACGTCAATGAGAATTAATCAGTTTTCTCCAAACATTCGAACTCTTCTTCCATTTCCATTACCAAACAGCACTTCCAAATGGGTATTTCAGGTAGCACTTAGAGCATTGTAACAATTTGCACCAGCCTTTTGAGGGGTGGAGAATGCGCTGACAAGGAGATAGGAGGCGCATAAAAAATCGCATTTTTTTAATAGGATTAACATAATACAATTCTTAAATGAATTTTAAAGAGAAATTATATATATATATAATTTAAGATTTAAGATTCTCACAAGATTCGATAAAAATGCTTTCAAGAGATGAGTTGTGATGGAAGCTCTTTGCTATCGATTCCTTCTTACTTAACCGACAATGTTATGAATATGATATTACAAAAGATTGTTCTTTGTGAAATTGTCATCTCATAAATCTAATCCTTGATGAAGATTTTTTTTCTTTTTATCAAAATGATGGAAAAGGTGATAGTCAATTATTATTTTTTTAAAAGAAAAAAAAAAAAGGACATAAATCACAACATTGTCATGCCAACGTTTACCTATTTATTGGCTTTCTTCTCTTGAATTTCTCAAAGTTCACGTATTTTTTAGAATTTATTAATTTGGCCATTTAGGGTGGTCTAACCACTCTCAATAGCCATAGTCATGTTTGAAAAAAAAAAAAAAAAAAGAACTTAAAGAATTTTTAATTTTGGAGGATTTACTCAGTGAGTAATTATGTATTTTCCCGGGATAAAGGCCGAAGCATTTGATCAACTCAAATATACGCATAAGATAATAACCATATCGCAATTGTCATTGAGAGTTGTAGTTTGTATCAAAGTAAAGAGTTGTATTTTCTAATATTCATTCTTTGTAATACTTTAATATATTATTATAGAAAAATTGATGAAACTATAGACTATAAAAGTAAGGTCATGATCGATGTTTCAAATCCATGTATATATAATCTCTGATTCTCTATTATCACATATTGGTTGTGTCAATTACGCACAAAGACCAATAGAATTTCATATATATATAGCTACAATGAAAAATGTGAACTATCCGGGATTTAGACATGCATGCCATGAAGAGTGTCCCTAGAAATGTCTTAGCTAGAAAACATTTGTGTTATAGAAGAAATTTATAAAAAAAAAATCAAGGAATGTTCGAGGTCAACTCCACCAGCGACGAAAACATTTTCTTGTTGATACAAAAATAAAACTTGACCGTTAGATCAAGCTGTGGTAATCACGTTGTAAATTTGTAATACAAATATGACCCATAATTTTGAATTAGGATTTTGCCGGTAATAGATCAACATCAAATTTGTCTTTATATTAGCAGGAATATAATTCTTTTCCAAAATTGAAACCATGGGCACCCCCCAAAAATAAAAAAAATGATATTATATAAGCCTTTGGGTATGAATTATTCAAGTGCCTCTTCAATCCAATAGCTCTCAAATTTGTCCTTCTCTCTCTTTCCCAAGCGGCCATGGCCACCATTTTCTAAAAGCTACCGTTCTTCTTATTGCTTTTTCTTCTTCCCTCTGCAAATTCAGTTTCTTTCCAAATATCTCGCTTTGAATTCAACGCGTCCAACATACTATATTATGGTGATGCTATACCATCTGTTGGAGCCATTGAAATGATCAACAAAGTTAATTATGTATGCCGAGTAGGTTGGGCCACCTACGCTAACAGGGTGCTGCTCTGGGACTCTATTACGAAAAAGCTCACTGACTTTGCTACACATTACTCCTTCATTCTCTACACCCAAGGTGCCCCTGCTCCCAAATATGGCCATGGGCTAGCATTCTTCTTGGCTCCTGTTGGGTTTGAAATCCTGCCAGATTCAGCTGGTGGATTTCTAGGCCTATTCAACACCACAACTAGTGATTCTCCCAAGAACCAAATTGTTCTTGTTGAGTTCGATTCATACGTGAACGTTGAATGGGATCCTTCAGTTGAGCATGTGGGGATTAACAACAACTCAATTGCTTCCGCAGTTTACACCCCTTGGAAGTACCAAACAACCTCTAATGCTCCGGAGAATACCAGTCTTTTTTATGAAATTGATCTCAGGGAAATTCTTCCTGAATGGGTCACAGTTGGATTTTCTGCTGCTACAAGTCAGTATGGAGAGCGAGTTACAATTAAATCATGGGAATTCAGTTCAAGTTTAGCTATTAAGGAAACAAATGGAAAGAATGCGAAAAAGAAGAAATTATTGGTTGGTTTAACAGTTTCAGGTAGTGTTTTGATTGCAGGGGCAATTATAGCATTTGTAATAATGTGGACGTGGAAGGGAAAAGAGAAAAGGAGGAGGAGGAAACGGCAGAAACTGTGAACTTAGCATTGATGAACGACGAACTAGGAAGAGGAGCGGGACCAAGAAGGTTCTCGTATGGCGAGCTTGTTTTAGCTACTTACAACTTCTCAAATGAGAGAAATTGGGTGAAGGAGGGTTCGGTGCTGTTTACAAGGGTATTTAACTGATTTAGACATACCAATTGCTGTGAAGAAAATCTCAAGCGGGTCTAAACAAAGAAAATAAATAATTTATCACCAAGTGAAAATCATTAGTTGGGTAAGGCACCTGAATCTTGTGCAACTCATTGGATGGTGTCATGACAGAGGTGAGTTCCTACTTGTCTACGAGTATATGCCAAATGGTAGCCTTAATGCTCACCTCTTGGGCAAGAGGACTCCTCTCCCTTAGGCAGTAAGATACAAGATATCCCTTGGGTTGGCCTTCGCATTGCTCTATCTTCATGAAGAGTGGGAGCAATGTGTGGTGCACCAGGATATCTAATCTAGCAATGTGATGCTAAACTTTAGTTTTGATGTGAAGCTTGGTGACTTTGGATTAGCTCGGCTTATCGATCACAAGCTAGGTCCCCAGACAATTGGGTTGGCCGAACCTTTAGGATACATAGCTCTAGAATACATAGCTACAAGTAGGGCTAATAGAGAGTTAGATGTGTATAGCTTCGGAGTGGTTGCCTTAGAAATTGCTACTGGAAGAAGGTCACATTATCCTATGGAAGAGAATTCTGATGTAAGTTTAGTCCATTAATGGGTTTGGAATCTTTACGGAGAGGAGATCTTCTTTTGGCAATAGATGAGAAGATGAAAATGATCTTGATGAAAAACAAGTCGAGTGCTTGATGATTGTTGGACTTTGGTGTGTTCATCCTGATCGAAGTCTCAGGCCCTCTATTAGGCAAGCAATACATGTTCTTAATTTTGATGCAACAACACCAAATCTTCCAACACAAATGCCTGCTACCATTATCCTGTACCTATAGCAACATTTATTTCTGGTGAACCTTCCATAACTACAAGCCTTCAAGGGGTATAGTGAATCATCTTTGTTTGTAAAACTATACACATTAAGAGCATCAGCGACTACAATACTTGCTTCTCTCTCTAGAATTCCTTGTTGGCTTATCAACTTACACGGTAGGAATTCTACACATCGCTCGATCCCACTCTTCATGAATTCTACAAGTCTCTCTTTGCAGCTTTGTTTTCCTACTTAATGAGTGGCCCTTGAATGCAAAATATGAACATTGTGTGTTCAGTTTGATCTGAGGGAGCGTATGTGTACTTAATTTGTTGAGTGTCATTGAGAGTTTGTATTGTGTGTGAAGGCTCTTTTTGATAAGCATTTGCGTGCTAGTTTTTTTCTTCTTTTTGTGAACTTTCTTATCTTGATGTGTGAAATACACGAGTTTGTGTAAAAGTGTTTTATTCTACAATAATTTCTTCTTATTTATTCATTTTGTCCCTCCATG
This sequence comes from Carpinus viminea, assembly GCA_013348765.1. NCBI lineage: Eukaryota > Viridiplantae > Streptophyta > Magnoliopsida > Fagales > Betulaceae > Carpinus > Carpinus viminea. The sequence goes on from CP054668.1 coordinate 13,590,836, forward strand.
CGTAAATTGATCCTATAAAGTATAAAATATATTATTGTTCTGCAATTTTTTTTTTTTAAATTTTTTTATGGGAGTAAGAAGTCGTTGAATATATGAAACATAGTGTGGACTTATTTATGAACTTTTCCGTTTATTTTTGTGTTCAATTACATGTCAGGAAATCATGGGAAGTTTTGCTTTGGAAGTCGCGTTATATATATATATATATATATAGTGATTAATATTTCATTGCATTTTGTTATTGCCTAGCTTGGCCATTCGTTGTTAGAAAAGTGAATGCAAAATTTACTACTATTATATACCAAGCTTTGTATGGGATGATGCATTATGCTAAAAATTCAGGTTTGGCATAATGCATGCAAATATCTGAGTCATCTTGGTTTTTTATTTAAAACCAAAAAAACAAATCTGGATTCTTTTGTGTGACAGTGACTCTTTAGGGCTTCACGTATGGCTTAGCAATTTTTAGCTAAATTTTAACAAAAAAATTACAATGTTTTATTTTAGCAACTAGGTACTTTTTTATTTTAAAAAAATGCCTAGCCGGATGCATGTCATTCTTAACATTATTTTGCTATCGGACTGGTCCAAATAACTTTTGGATAGCTCAATGGGAATATAGTCTTGGATTCTGAGTTCAATGAGAATGCCTATTTTATCAACTAGCTACCTTTTTTTTTTTTTTTTGAAAAAAAAAAAATGCATAGCCGGATGTAGGTCATTCTTAACAATATTTTGCTATTGGACTAGTCCAAATAACTTTTGGATTGCAAATCCGAAAAACCCGCAATAAATAGAGAGCTAATCTTCAAGAGATTGGCTGAAAGCCCAGATAAAGTTACAAACTCTTGTAACACAGACTTGATGGCCCAAAATGAATGAAGCTTAATGGGCTAAAATTCACTAATGCACTCTCCTAATACCAGCCCTATAATTTATGTTTTATTGTTTTCTTTAAAAAAATAATTGACTATTACCTTTTCCATCATTTTGGAAAAAGAAGAAAAAAAATGCTACATCAACGTTCAGATTTATGAGATGGCATGATTTCCATGAAGAACAGTCTTTTCCTTTCCTCTTTGTTTAGTGGGTGTTGATTTTTTATTGATTGTTATCTCTCTTTTTCTAAACATCCATGATGAAATTACCTATTCCTTTCCTTTTTGTTTGAGTTCCTCTTTGAATTATGAATAAACATTGCTTGGGAAGTTGCATGACACACCTTCTTCTTTTTCTTTTTTTTTTTTTTTAATAAAATATGTTTTTTTTTTAATAAAATATGTATTTTAAAGGTGTCATTCTTGTCTAGAAATGAGTGGATCTTCGAGTGGTAAATAAATATGAATTTAGTTTAGGTGCAGTAAAAGAATTAGGCTTAGCTTGGAACCAAGTGCCAGGTTGAACATAAGCTTCACTGTCAAAGCATTTTTTTCATTAAGTTTTATTTATAGTAGTCAATGTGATATAGGGTGGCGTAGTGAGTTTACAATAAACAAACAAAAATAGAACCACAACTATTGGTAGGTACAGTATGATTGTCGAGGATTGTAAGAAGGTTGAAACAAAATTAAAACTTGGCTATCATGCTTTTCTCTCAACCAAAACTAAGTAGCTTTGATCTCCATCATAGAAATGCCCACTTTCCTGAATATATATATATATATATATATATATATATATATATATTCATTAAAAGACGCTAAAAGCTTGTTTTGAATTGCTTTTATTCAAATAGGAATCCGAGGAGCCTTTCAAAAATGGGCTGTTTGAAGGGCCCTTGCTGGCTTATCTCCTATGTGCATCCTAAAGTTGTGTCATACTTATCCCATAGGACATCTCTTTAGTTAAAAAAACAAAAGGCTAGAAGCTAGAGAGTTAGAGTAAAGAATTAAAGGTTTGTATAACTAATTAAGTTCTTGTGATGTATATGCTACAATTTTATTTTATTTTATTTTTTTGTGTACCTTATTAAATAACCTTAATCGGTGGTTCAGTTTTTTGGTCTTCGTGTCAAAAAAATATAGGGCTGCATTATTTATTGGATAAATATATAATAAACCCTTGAGTCAGCCCTTTAGAATTTTAAAATGTTTTTAGTTTTTTTTTTTCGAATATTTACTCCATGAGTCATTTAAAACTATAATAAAATCTCCGCCGTCAGTGTTTTGTTAACTACCATTAACTGATCCAAAACGCAGTTTTAGGGATGCCACATCAAATGGTGTGGCCACATAGGACTCAAAACACACAGTTTTGGGCCTACCAAAAATAGTGTCTTAACATATACTTGAGGTTTTTTTTTTTTTTTTTTAAACCCCATAGTCACCGGAATGCATCTCGCCGGTGGAGCGCCAGAATTGCCGTCGAGGTGGAGCGCTGGTGCCGTCGGGGTTGGCAGTGGGGTTGCCAGAGGTGCGCTAGTGTGTGGGTCCATGCACCAGTGAATGGGTCGATCGATTGGGGGATGTGTTTGGGATGGGGTGTTGGGTGTATCGGGTTGGGTCCCCCCCCCCAACTAATAAACCCACTCACCGGCGCACAGACCCACACACCGGCGCACCTCCGGCGACCCCATCCCAACCCAAACGGCACCGGCTCCACCCAACCCAATACACCCAACACCCCATCGATGTAGGTAAGTGCAGTCTTTTTATCAGTTGGATTGAAAGGTAGGAAGTGAACTTCTTGGATTCCAGCTCGTGCCTATAGAATTGTAGTAGAGACTCAGTTGAATTCAAGGTAAGCAATCATTTTCAATGCCAAACATCTAATAATCCATAAGAGTCTGAGCGTCCAACATGTTGTAACAAATACCAAACAAAAGGAAAAATTTTGGAACTCTTTGCAGACAGTTGCAGACAAGGGAAACAACCAAAATGCTGGTGAAGACATTGTAAGTCAGTGTAGAAGCAGTAAATATCTAATACCTCCTTTGGGTCTGCCAACATTGAAACAATTGCAGTATCAATGGCATCTTGGTTCTCTAACCTTGATGCTCTTGCAGCCATAAGTACAACCATATCCTTGTCAACACCTTTGGCAAAAACCTGTAATGACATGGATAAGGTCAAAATTCTTTGAAGCAAAGAAAAGAAAAAAGAAAAGAAGAAATCATAAATAAATAGGCCATTTGAATGGGACAAGAGTGGTGCTATTTCTTTTGTTGGATTGGCATCGGAGCTGGTAGAGAATTTATTAGCATAGTTTCTATACTGCCACAGACTCCTAGCATAGTTTGCCTTGATGCATGTCTCTTGGAATGTTGAATTACCCAATCAAACTTTCAAAAGTATCTGATTCTACAGTGATGCTATCTTCTATACTCACTGTTATGCCATGCAGACTTAAAGCAACATCAGAGGGACCAAGAAGATAACCTCAATCATATTTTTATCAACTGTAAGCTTGTTTAGTGTCAGTGTGCCTGTTTTGTCACCGCATAGTACATCCATTCCAGCCATTTCCTCAATGGCTGTCATTCTCTTTGTTATGGCTCCCTGCACAACACACAGATTTCAACCTTCTCACAATCCTCAACAATCTTACTGTACCTAACAATACTGTACATTTCTGGTCCAAGATCGATAGTAGAACCATTTAGGTTGTAATGGAGTGGAGTATTGAATTTTTAATTGTTATAAATATAGGAAACCTAATACGTAAGAGGTAAAATTTATGTATTTTGATTAATTTATCAATATGAAACACTTTATGAGTATTTTTTTTTTTTTTTTCATGTTGCCTTGATTTCTTGATAGAATCTTAGTTTAAAAAGAGTTGTAATTTTATTGTTGTTTGTCTATTACAAACCCACACGCCACCCTACATCACATTGGCTACTATAGCTAAAAATTAATGAAGAAAATGTTTTGATTGTGAAACATATGCTCAATCTAGCAATGGCTCAACCTAAGCCCTAATCCTTTTACTGCACCTAAACTAAATTCCATATTTATTTACCATTCAAAGATCCACTCGTTTATCCTCGTAACTTTTCTCTTCAATTAAATATATATATATATATATATATATATACATATCCACTCGTTTCACGACGGCTGTGTTTGTGAATGGAATGGAACGGTACTGTTTATGGGACCTACTTCATTCCCAAAAAATTCTTCTTAAAATTAACTCAAACATTCTTACTTTTATATCAAATCAATCAATTTTTATCACTTTTTAAATAAAAAAAATCATTACAAAACAAAACTTTTCACTTTTTTATATAAAACATTCTTACTTTTTTCTCTCATATCAATCAAATCTGCTACAGTACTGTTCCACTTTCAAATCTCATTCCATTTACAAACACAGTCGACAAGATTGACACCCTTAAAATACATATTCCCAAGCAATGTATATTCATAATTCAAATAGGAAATCAAACAAAAGGAAAGGAATTGGTAATTTCATCATGGGAGTTGCTTTAGAAAAAGAGAGATAACGCTAACATTCAATAATAAATCTCCACCCACTTTCCTGAGAAAAAAATAAAGTCTCCATCAACTTTCTGCACCAATAGTAAAGGTGATCGGCTTGACAGCAAAAGTCTCTCATGTACCCCAAAACGAGTAGTATTAAGCGTGACAAGCTTTGATACTGCTCATCAAGCTTTCACACAGGAGACACCAATTACTTTTTGCTTTCAGTGCTTGGCTACCTTTAACCCTTGCATCGGTTTTCCTTCTTCCTGAAGAAAACAATGGCGGAAGCCCTCCTTTCTACGTTCCTCGGTGTCCTCTTTGACCGTCTGGCATCTCAGGAGTTGTTCAACTTTGCTCGCCAAGAGGGACTTGAGAAAAAGCTGAAAAAGTGGAGCAGAATGCTGCCAAGAATTAAGGCAGTGCTTGCTGATGCAGAGGAGAAGCAAGATCATGGCGTGGAAGTGAAGAAATGGCTGGATGATCTTAGAGACTTGGCTTACGATGTGGATGACATCCTGGATGAGTTCGCCACAAAAGCTTTGCAATAGAAACTGACAGGAGGAAATCAAGCCAACACAAGTAAGGTACGAAACTTCATCCCTGCTTTGGTTTTAAGATCAACAATAGGCTGGGGTAAGAGATAGAGGAGATCACTGATCTATTCAACAAGATGGTGAAGCAAAAAGATGATCTGAATTTGCGTTAAAATGTTGATAGGAGGTCACGCAGAACAAGAGAGATACTGACACTAACTTCTGTAGTGACCAAAGCTAATGTTTATGAGAGGGAACAAGATAAAGAGGCTTTACTTGAATTACTGGTGGGTGAAAAATGTAGGGATGCTCAACTCTCTGTGATTCTTGTAATTGGTATGGGGGGCATAGGAAAGACAACTCTTGCCCAGCTCGTGTACAATGATGAAAAAGTTGAGAGCTTTTTGATATGAAGGCATAGGCTTGTGTTTCTGAAAATTTTAATGTTGTTAGGGTGACAAAAACAATTTTAGAATCTCTCACCTTTGAAAACTGTGAGGGTAAGGATCTAAATTAGTTGCAAAACAAACTAAATGAGAATTTGAAGGGGAAGAAATTTTTAGTCGTTCTAGATGATCTTTGGAATGAAAGCTACCACGACTAGAGTATCTTACGTGCTCCTTTTGAAGAAGGGGCTTTCGGAAGTGCAATTGTCATCACAACTCGCAATGTGGGAGTTTCGTCAAAGACGGGTACCATTCTAGCTGCTTACTCTCTCAAAGAGTTGTCAAATGATGTTTGCTTGTCTATATTGGCCCACCATGCATTGGGGACAAGAGACTTCAATGTGCATCTAAACCTAAAAGATATTGGTGAGGGAATAGTTAGAAGGTGTAAGGGCTCCCCTTTGGCAGCGAAAGCACTTGGAGGTGTCCTACGCAATAAAATGGAACCTAGTGAGTGGAAAGATGTATTAAAGAGCAAGACATGGGATTTACCAGAAGTGGAAAGTGAAATTGAACCGGCTCTTATGCTGAGCTATCATAATCTCCCTTCTCATTTAAAGAGGTGCATTATGTATTGCTCTGTACTTCCCAAAGACTATGAATTTAAGGAGAGACAGTTGGTTCTACTATGGATGGCAGAAGATTTACTTCAACCACGAGATAGGAGAAAGCAAATGGAAGATTTGGGTAATGAGTACTTTCACAATCTGTTGTTGAGGTCCTTTTTCCAACAATCATTCAAGGATGAATTAAGGTTTCTTATGCATGACCTCATCAACGATTTGGCTCAAAGGGTTGCAGGAGATATATGCTTTAAAATGGAGGATAAAATTGGGGGTGATAATGGAAGGAAACCTTCTTCAAAGGCTCCACATTCGTCTTACCTAGGTAGTGAATATGATGGCATTCAAAAGTTTGAGGTTTTTAATGATCTCACATGTTTACGAACTTTCCTACCTCTTATGCTTCCATATCTAGGCTCTTGTCTTCTGACTAGTAATGTTCCTCTTGAGTTGTTGCCAAAATTACAGTGTTTAAGGGTGCTCTCTTTGAGGGGATACTGCATATTTGAGTTGCCTGAGTGAACTGGTGATCTCAAGCATCTACGTTTCCTTGACATTTCTTACAATAAAATCAGAAGCTTGCCTGATTTAGTAGCCACTCTTTACAATTTACAGACAGTGATATTGGAGCACTGTCATAATCTAAAGAAACTGCCTTCAACATTTGGTAACCTAGTCAATTTACGACATCTCAACATTCAAGGAACACATGCATTGGATGCAATGCCTCCGCAAATGAATAAATTAACTAGTCTCCAATCACTGTCTAACCTAGTTGTGGGAAAAGGTAGTTGTTCCAGGGTAAAAGAGTTGGGGCCTTTGTTGCATCTTCAAGAGACACTTTGCATTTCAGGATTGGAAAATGTGATTAATCTTGAGGAGGTGAAGGATGCTATGTTAATTGAAAAGCACAATCTACATGGTTTGTCATTAGAATGGAGTGGCAACATAGATGAGTCACAAGATAGAACGAGTGAATTAGAGGTACTTAACATGCTACAGCCTCACGAGGGTTTGAAAGAGCTCTGATGTGGTAATTTCGTGACCAAAATTATCAATAATAAAATTAAACCACTTGCAGTAAGACGAATCTTTGTAGGTGAAGGATGCTATGTTAATTGAAAAGCACAATCTACATGGTTTGTCATTAGAATGGAGTGGCAACATAGATGAGTCACAAGATAGAACGAGTGAATTAGAGGTACTTAACATGCTATAGCCTCACGAGGGTTTGAAAGAGCTCTGATGTGGTAATTTCGTGACCAAAATTATCAATAATAAAATTAAACCACTCGCAGTAAGACGAATCTTTGTAGGATACAACTATAGAGAGGGTGTCGAATCTTAAAGACTGTAAGGGTTTCATTATTAAATTAAAAAGACTAATTTTAACCTAATTAATAAAAGAGAGTTGATTGTTTGTAAATTTGAAATGCATAAAGTAAACGCAAAATTAAAAATAAATATATGAGAGAGAGAAGTAAGGAATCGATTTCACCACAATCCACACAACAATGGTAACCATATTTAATTCTAGAAACTCATGACCATGTATGTTAGAAAAAAACAAGAAAATATATATTAAAGGATAAGAATAATTTATCTTCGGTTGACACGGATTGTCCACCTAACCACTAAGATACAGCACAACCCGTCTTCCCTAGGTATAAACTATAAAATCTCTTAATAAGTTTTATATGATTAATGAAATAGTATAACCCATCTTCAGTTGGTACGAATCGTTTACCTAAATTACTTTAAAATAAGGTGTAGTACGACCCGTTTTCCCTAAGTATGGTCTATCTAATCCTATTAATCATATGCATATTAAAACCATTACTTAACCATCAATCTTATGATCACAGAAAATAAGATTGATTGAGTTCAATACAGGCAAAATAATTTCTAAGACAAGATAAGAATTTCGCAAGTACTGAATTTGGAATTGAATAACAATTGCATTAAAATTAAGAACAGAATTCAAAGGTTGCAATCTTCACAATTATACAATCAACATACATATAATGAATTAACTAGAATTAAATACAATCACCATTGTTCTTGGAAAAGGTTACATCGATACCCCACAAGGGGGTTTAGCCGCTCATGCTGATGAATAAACTCCCAAGGAATTTGTGTGCAATTTTCGCTCTAGGAAAAACACAGTCCCTTTTACAGTGTATAATGGCTTATTTATAAGCACTAGAAAACCCTAGATACCCTAATTACAGCCGTAGGTTAGTTTTCCACTTCAATTAGGAGACTTGAATTCGCTTTTAAGTTATCCAACGTGCTGCTGGGTTAAGTGAACCCCGAGTGTGCACAACCACACAAATGGGCGATCGTTCACCCAGCACACGATCACAGGGGTGTTGTGATCGTTTGCTAGCACAGAAAGGTTCCCACTTGACCCTTTTAGTCCAATTTTCAACGGAACTCATGTATTTGATCTGAAATACAAAACAAAACAAAATCAAGCAAATAGCAACGCTAAGGAATTAACATATGCGAGTTAAGAGGCTTGAATGTGCAACATTCGACACTTATTACACCCCCAAACTTATATATTGCTAGTCCCTTAGCAATACAAAACAGAAAATAAAATAAAAAACATCAAAAGATAAATCCAACTTTCATGGGATATACAGTTGTATTTAGCATATGCAATAAGCCTTTTAAACGCCGAAGATTTCTCTAGAGGACAAGTGAAGTCTCGTGAGGGTTTTTCAGAAATGATACCCACAAACATTGTGCACAGTTCATGTTATCCAAAAATTAAAGTATCACTTAAACCCATGATTTTCATTCATTAGCAAGCTTAAAAAATTAAACTCCATCTTCACAATGAATTGAAAATTAAAGTCTAATTACTTACAACAGGCAAGCTAAAGCATCACAAGTTCGAAACAGTGTAAAGTGAATTAGCACAAGACTATGAAGCTTCCAAACAAATTCAATGTGCAGTGTCTCTATATCTCAAGATTCACTAGAAGTCCTATCAAAATGAACAATGGCATGTTTCCTGATTCTTTATTTTATTATTAGGCTCTGCAGTGTTTAGTTTCCTTGAGCTTTCTAATTGACCCATGTAGCGAGTGTTGAGCCAATGACTCCCAAACCAACGGTTTTAGGACATTCGGTGTAGAGACACCGCTGAGGACTTACTAACTCAAGTCAAAAAGGCTACGAAACTAAACTAGTCATAATGTTAACCACATCAAAACTCCACCTTTTGACGTGAACGCTCAATGCTTTGATGCAAGAGGCCCAGTTACTCAGTGAACAATTTATCAATGATTATCACCATTTTCTTTCTTTTTTTTTTTTTTTTAACTATGCCAATGTATCCAACTAATAAGTCACCCAGTGTTACCTAAGACATAGAAACATACACATTAAACCTACATGTTATACCCCACCAATCATGTGCTAATGTGCTTGTGTCAGAGCAGATCAAACATATGAATTCTCAATTGCCTAAAGCAAGTAACCAACTTAAAAATCCAACATCAGATCATGTGTTCAAAATTTTAAGCTCACTGATAGAATCAATCACAAATTTTTAGGTCAACCAAAATTTAAGGACAACATGAACATGTATTTTTTTTTTTATGCAAACGAGACAAGGTTTCTGCGAACGATCGCCCAAGGATGTGCAATCGTTCATGTCCTCAGAATGTCACTTTCCACCTGAGTGAACCATAAAATTAACAAAGAATGAAACAACAATGGATAAAATACCTGGATGGAGATCACGTATCCTGGTGAAGTGAGAAGTCAAGCACAAAGGGCCTGCGCTTGAACCTAAAAAGCTTACTCATCTAGTCAAAATATATGGAATCCGCCAATTCAACGGAATCCACATCCTTGATGTGCTCAGTGTTCTCTAACCCTTAAGTTTAAATTTGAAACACCAATCTTTTCTTCTCTTGGACCACAGAGAATGGATTTTACCTATAAACAAGTAATTTTGAATTTTTGTATATTGAGGTAGATCCCTCTGAGTATTCTCAAACAATTTCTCATCCGATAAGGAATCATAAACTGGAGTAAAATGAGGAGAATACTCAGGGAATTTTTCTACCTCGGTGGTCTCTTTGTGCTCTTCTAACAGCCCAAACAGTCTATTCTCTTGGCCTCTTGGTAAGTCATAAGAACTAATGACCGGGAGAATGTCATCTATATCTAAAAATGAAATTTTTAGATTACCTAGAATAAGGGCTCGGGGCTCACATGGAGTCTCGAAAATAAGACTTGATGGTGAAGAAGTCACAGTGCTCACTTCCTTACCTTTTCCTGGTGTAGATTCTAGTGGGGTCCCTATTTGCTCTTCCTTTTGCTCCTCCTTCCTCTTTCCACGTGGTTTTCGACCACTTCTTCACTCCTCAATGTGGTGATAGCTTGCTCAGGATAAGTGCTCTCATCTACCATGTAGTGTTCATTAGAATTGGCCATCAGCTGACTTTGAAGCTCTTCTTCCTCTCTATTGGGGTGGTTAATGCTTTTTTCAAGGTGAGCTTCTATCTTGGCAATGGATTCTGCAATGTTGAAATTCTTCTGAGGAGGTGGCTCAACCTGGTATTGTTGTGGAAGCCAATAGATGGGAGATGACTCCTCTTCGTAAGTTTCTATCTTGACAATGGATTCAGAGCAAGATTTTATTGTCTAAGTCATCTTGTCCATCGTGACATTTAGCTTGTCTCTTATCTCGCCCATCATTTGCAACATCCAGTCTTCAAAATTCAAATCATACCGAAGAGGCGATGCGGCCTGGTATTGCTGCTGTGGAGTTGCTTGATATTGAGGAGAATAGGATTGATCATTGAACTGCGAATATGATTGATGGTGCAGTTCATGACCTTATGGAGCATACTTTCCATGATCTTGAGCTTGCCATGAGAAGTTAGACTGGTTGCTTCATGCTGGGTTATAAGAATCAGAATAAAATTCATTTCCTGGTCTAGAGAATGGCCTATTCATATGCTCAAAAGAATAATTAGAAAATTGTCTTGTAGTAGGACAATTTCTAACATGATAAGGACTATTGCAATATGAATATGGTCCATGGGGTGTTGAAATGTTTCCCCATATAAACTAAACTAATAGAAATAAAAAAATAAAAGAAAAATAAAATAAAAATAAAAAATAAAAGCTCACAAACAGCCCGCAGGTGTGCTTGAGTGAGGATGCTGTAGAGTCTGTCAGGGGTGCGTTCGATTGCACTGCCACAATGGGAGCAATCGCAGGGGCACAAGGTTCAATCGCATTGGCTTGTTGCTTGCTTGCAAACCTGCACTCAATCGCACACGGGTGGCGATCGAGTGCAGTCACAGAGACTGGCACCTGGAGCTGATCGTGAAACTTGAACAAAGAGTTTAAAATCTAAAAATTAACAAAATAACAAAAAGAAAAACAAAATAAAAATAAGCTAAACTTAATAACAAAACTGTTAAAATCCCCAACAATGACGCCAAAAATTGATGTGGCAATTTTGTGACCAAAATTATCAATAATAAAATTAAATCACTCGCAATATGACGAATCTTTGTAAGATACGACTATAGAGAGGGTGTCGAACCTCAAGGACTGTAGGGGTTTCGTTATTAAATTCAAAAGACTAATTTTAACCTAATTAATAAAAGAGAGTTGATTGTTTGTGAATTTGAAGTGCATAAAGTAAACACAAGATTAAAAATTGATATATGAGAAAGAGAGAAGTAAGGTATCGATTTCACTACAATCCGCACAACAATGGTAACCATATTTAATTCTAGAAACTCATGATCATGTATGTTATAAAAGACAAGAATATACATATTAAAGGATAAGAATAATTTATCTTCGGTTGGCACGGATTGTTCACCTAACCACTAAGATGCAAAACGATCCTTATTCCCTAGGTATAAACTATAAAATCCCTTAATAAGTTTTATACGATTAATGGAATAGTATAATCCATCTTTGGTTGATACGTATCGTCTACCTAAATTACTCTAAACTAGGGTGTAGTACGACCCGTCTTCCCTAAGCATGGTCTATCTAGTCCTATTAATCATATGCATATTAAAACCATTGCATAACCATCAATCTTATGATCACAGAAAATAAGATTGATTGAGTTCAATACAAGCAAAATAATTTATAAGACAAAATAAGAATTTCGTAAGTATTGACTTCAGAATTGAATAACAATTGCATTAAAATTAAGAACAGAATTCAAATGTTGCAATCCTCACAGTTATGCAATCAACATATATATAATGAATTAATTAGAATCAAATACAATCACCATTGTGATTGAAAAGGGTTACATAGGTACCCCACAAGGGGGTTTAGCAGCTCATGCTGATGAATAAACTCCAAGGAATTTGTGTGCAATTTTCGCTCTAAGAAAACCACGGTCCCTTTTACGGTGTATAATTGCCTATTTATAAGCACTAAGAAACCCTAATACCCTAATTACAGCCATATGTTAGTTTACCACTTCAATTAGGAGACTTGAATTCGCTTTTAAGTTGTCCAACGCGCCTGTCGGGTTAAATGAACCGAAAATCGCACAAAAGCAAATCGTCGTTAAGCGGCCGCGATCAGGTACTATGATCATTCACCCAGCGCACGATCACAGGGGTGCTACGATCGTTCGCTAACATAGAAAGGTTCCCAATCGTCCCTTTTAGTCCAATTTTCAATGGAGTTCATGTATTTGACCTGAAACACAAAACAAAACAAAATCAAGCAAATAGCAACGCTAAGGAATTATCATATGCGAGTTAAGGGGCTTGAATGTGCAATATTCGGCGCTTATCAAGCTCACTATCAGACACTATGGTGGTGCAGAATTTCCGACTTGGCTAAGAGTTCCCTCATTTTCTAATATGGTTCTTTTGAATATTGAAAGTTGTGCGAAGTGCAAATCCTTGCCAACAGTAGGCCACTTACCATCACTCAAAAAACTTTTTACCAAAGGCATGGCCAGTGTGAAAAATATTGGAAATGAGTTTTATGAGAATGGTTGCTCACAACCATTTAGATTATTGGAGACTTTGCATTTTGAGAATATGCAAGAATGGAAGAACTTGATTCCTTTTAAAGAATTCCCAAAACTGCTTGAGCTTTCTTTGATAAGGTGTCCCAAGCTTGTCGGTAAGTTATCAAATCATCTTCCTTCATTACAAAACATTGTGATAAATGAATGTAGGCAATTGGTGGTTTCAATTTCCAGCTTTCTAGAGCTTTGTAAACTAAAAATTGAGGGATCGAAAGGGGAGGAGCATAGAGGCAAAAGGTTGACTTCAATTCATTACGCTTCTCATCTCTTTCAACAATTTCATAATTCACATGTCAAATAGACGAGTTTATCATCGAAGGGCTGACAAACGTGGAAGATTTGACAATTAAAACTTGTAAGAAGCTTACGCCTTTGTGGTCAAATGAAGTGGGATTACTACAACATCTCTCACATCTTCGTCTTTTAAATATTTCTAATTGTTCCAAACTAATTTCTTTGGTGGCAAAAGAAGTGGAAGAGCAGCTACATTTGGGTTGGCCATTCAAACTCAAAGAAATCACGATAGGAAATTGCGAGGTCCTAGAATCTTTACCCAAGGCAATGATGCACAACAACACGTGTGTTGAGTATATTGATATCAGTAACTATTCTTCCCTTTCGTACTTTGCAGTAGGCCAACTACCTCCAACTTTAAAGCAGCTAACTATAGATTGTTGTAATATGCTGATTTCGTTGGATGGAGATGATGTCAACAATTGTGGTAGCAGCACATCTCTTCTTGAAGAGTTAACAATTTGGGATTGTCCATCGCTCAAATCCTTAATACCAAGCAGAGAATTACCTGCAACACTTAAATACCTCCAAATTCGGAATTGCAATAAATTGGAGTCGATAGCAAAGAGCTTCCATCACAACTCGCCTCTTGAATTTATTTATATCGAATCTTGTGAGAATCTTAAATCCTTACCCATGGGCATACGCAACCTTAGCAATCTGGAGATGATTATTATTTCCGAATGTCAAACTCTTATTGTTTCCTTCCCAGACAAAGGGTTGCTCCCTGTCAACCTGAGATCACTTCAAGAATTGGTGATAAGAAAATGCCCAAACAATAATGTATCATTTTCGAATTTTGGCAACAACTCAAGAGGAACATTACTAGTCAGGAGACAAGAGTCTAGATAAGGAAGCATAAGAGGTAGGAAAGTTCATAAACATGTGAGATCATTAAAAACCTCAAACTTTTGAATGTCATCATATTCACCACCTAGGTAAGACGAATGTCGAGCCTTTGAAGAAGGTTTCCTTCCATTATCACCCCCAATTTTATCCTCCATTTTAAAGCATATATCTCCTGCAACCCATTGAGCCAAATCATTGATGAGGTCATACATAAGAAACCTTGATTCATCCTTGAATGATTGTTGGAAAAAGGACCTCGACAACATATTGTGAAAGTACTCATTACCCAAATCTTCCATTTGCTTTCTCCCATCTCATGGTTGAAGTAAACCTTCTGCCATCCATAGTAGAACCAATTGTCTCTCCTTAAATTCATAGTCTTTGGGAAGTATAGAGCAATACATAAAGCACCTCTTTCAATGAAAAGGGAGATTATGATAGCTCAGCATAATAACCGGTTCAATTTCACTTTCCACTTCTGGTAAATCCTATATCTTGCTCTTCGATACATCTTTCCACTCGCCAGGTTCCATTTTATTGTGTAGGACACCTCCAAGTGCTTTCGCTACCAAAGGGGAGCCCTTACACCTTCCAACTATTCCCTCACCAATATCTTTTAGGTTTAGATGCACATTGAAGTCTCTTGTCCCCAATGCATGATAGGCCAATATAGACAAGCAAACATAATTTGACAACTCTTTGAGAGAGTAAGCAGTTGGAATGGTACCCGTCTTTGACAAAACTCCCACATTGCGACTCGTGATGACAATTGCACTTCCAAAAGCCCCTTCTTCAAAAGGAGCACGTAAGCTACTCTAGTCGTGGTAGCTTTCATTCCAAAGATCATCTAGAACGACTAAAAGCTTCTTCCCATTCAAATTCTCCTTTAGTTTGTTTTGCAACTAATTTAGATCCCCTTCAAACGCTTGACATTCGTCTTACCTAGGTAGTGAATATGATGGCATTCAAAAGTTTGAGGTTTTTAATGATCTCACATGTTTACGAACTTTCCTACCTCTTATGCTTCCCTTATCTAGGCTCTTGTCTCCTGACTAGTAATGTTCCTCTTGAGTTGTTGCCAAAATTACGGTGCTTAAGGGTGCTCTCTTTGCATTTCAGGATTGGAAAATGTGATTAATCTTGAGGAGACGAGGGATGCTAGGTTAATTGAAAAGCACAATCTACATGGTTTGTCATTGGAATGGAGTGGCGACATAGATGAGTCACAAGATAGAACGAGTGAATTAGAGGTACTTAACATGCTACAACCTCACGAGGGTTTGAAAGAGCTCACTATCAGACACTATGGTGGTGCAGAATTTTCGACTTGGCTAAGAGTTCCCTCATTTTTTAATATGGTTCTTTTGAATATTGAAAGTTGTGCGAAGTGCAAATCCTTGCCAATAGTGGGCCAATTACCGTCACTCAAAAAAATTTTTATCAAAGGCATGACCAGTGTGAAAAATATTGGAAGTGAGTTTTACGGGAATGGTTGCTCACAACCATTTAGATTATTGGAGACTTTGCATTTTGAGAATACGCAAGAATGGGAGAACTTGATTCCTTGTGAAGAATTCCCAAAACTGCTTGAGCTTTCTTTTATAAGGTGTCTCAAGCTTGTCGGTAAGTTACCAAATCACCTTCCTTCATTACAAAACATTGTAATAAATGAATGTAGACAATTGGTGGTTTCAATTTCCAGCTTTCCGGAGCTCTGCAACCCTTTGTCAGGGAAGGAAACAATAAGAGTTTGACATTCGAAAATATTAACTCTCCAGTTCGTTTGAGGTTGCTTTAAGATTCTCACAAGATTCGATATAAATCGATTCAAGAGATGAGTTGTGATGGAAGCTCTTCGCTATCGTCTCCAATTTATTGCAATTCCGAATTTGGAGGTATTTAAGTATTGCAGGTAATTCTCTACTTGGTGTTAAGGATTTGAGCGATGGACAATCTCAAATTGTCAACTCCTCAAGAAGAGATGTATTGCTGCCACAATTGTTGACATCATCCCCATCCAACGAAATCAGCATATTACAACAATCTATAGTTAGCCGCTTTAAAATTGGAGGTAGTTGGCCTACTGCAAAGTACGAAAGGAAAGAACAGTTACTGATATCAACATACTCAACACACGTGTTGTTGTGCATCATTGCCTTGGGTAAAGATTCTAGGACCTCGCAATTTCCTATCGTGATTTCTTTGAGTTTGAATGGCCAACCCAAATGTAGCTGCTCTTCCACTTCTTTTGCCACCAAAGAAATTAGTTTGAAACAATTAGAAATATTCAAAAGACGAAGACGTGAGAGATGTAGTAATCCCACTTCATTTGACCACAAATGTGTAAGTTTCTCACAAGTTTCAATCGACAAATCTTCCACGTTTGTCAGCCCTTCGATGATAAGCTCGTCTATTTGACATGTGAATTCTGAAATTGTTGAAAGAGACGAGAAGCGTAATGAACCGAAGTCAACCTTGCCTCTACGCACCACCCCTTTTGATCCCTCAATTTTTAGTTTGCAGAGCTCTGGAAAGCTGGAAATTGAAACCACCAATTGCCTACATTCATTTGTCACAATGATTTGTAATGAAAGAAGGTGATTTGGTAACTTACCGACAAGCTTGGGACACCTTATAAAAGAAAGCTCAAGCAATTTTGGGAATTCTTCACAAGGAATCAAGTTCTCTCATTCCTGCATATTCTCAAAATGCAAAGTCTCCAATAATCTAAATGTTTGTGAGCAACCATTCCTGTAAAACTCACTTCCAATATTTTTCACACTGGTCATGCCTTTGATAAAAAGTTTTTTTTGAGTGATTGGCCTTGTTGGCAAGGATTTGCACTTCGCACAACTTTCAATATTCAAAAGAACCATATTAGAAAATGAGGGAATTCTTAGCCAAGTCGAAAATTCTGCACCACCATAGTGTCTGATAGTGAGCTCTTTCAAACCCTCGTGAGGCTATAGCATGTTAAGTACCTCTAATTCACTCGTTCTATCTTGTGACTCATCTATATTGCCACTCCATTCCAATGACAAACCATGCAAATTGTGCTTTTCAATTAACCTAGCATCCCTCGCCTCCCCAAGATTAATCACATTTTCCAATCCTGAAATGCAAAGTGTCTCTCAAAGATGCAACAAAGGCCCTAACTCTTTTACCCCGGAACACTACCTTTTCCCACAACTAGGTTAGACAATGATTGGAGACCAGTTAATTTATCAATTTGCGGAGGCATTGCATCCAATGCATGTGTTCCTTGAATGTTAAGATGTCATAAATTGACTAGGTTACCAAATGTTGAATGCAGTTTCTTTAGATTATAACTTCTCCAATATCATTGTCTGTAAATTGTTAAGAGTGGCTTCTGAATCAAGCAAGCTTTTGATTTTACTGTAAGAAAAATCAAGGAAACGTAGATGCTTGAGATCACCAATTGACTCAAGCAACTCAAATATGCAGTATCCCCTCAAAGATAGCACCCTTAAGCACCGTAATTTTGGCAACAACTCAAGAGGAACGTTACTAGTCAGGAGACAAGAGTCTAGATAAGGAGGCATAAGAGGTAGGAAAGTTCGTAAACATGTGAGATCATTAAAAACCTCAAACTTTTGAATGCCATCATATTCACCACCTAGGTAAGATGAATGTCAAGCCTTCGAAGAAGGTTTCCTTCCATTATCACCCCCAATTTTATCCTCCATTTTAAAGCATATATCTCCTACAACCCATTGAGCCAAATCGTTGATGAGGTCATACATAAGAAACCATGATTCGTCCTTGAATGATTGTTGAAAAAAGGACCTCGACAACAGATTGTGAAAGTACTCATTACCCAAATCTTCCATTTGCTTTCTCCAATCTCGTGGTTGAAGTAAACCTTATGCCATCCATAGTAAAATCAACTGTCTCTCCTTAAATTCATAGTCTTTGGGAAGTATAGAGCAATACATAAAGCACCTCTTTAAATGAGAAGGGAGATTATGATAGCTCAAGCAACTCAAATATGCAGTATCCCCTCAAAGAGTGCACCCTTAAGCACCGTAATTTTGGCAACAACTCAAGAGGAACATTACTAGTCAAGAGACAAGAGCCTAGATAAGGAAGCATAAGAGGTAGGAAAGTTCATAAACATGTGAGATCATTAAAAACCTCAAACTTTTGAATGCCATCATATTCGCACCTAGGTAAGACGAATGTCGAGCCTTTGAAGGGGATCTAAATTAGTTGCAAAACAAACTAAAGGAGAATTTGAAGGGGAAGAAGCTTTTAGTCATTCTAGATGATCTTTGGAATGAAAGCTACCACGACTAGAGTATCTTACGTGCTCCTTTTGAAGAAGGGGCTTTCGGAAGTGCAATTGTCGTCACGACTCGCAATGTGGGAGTTTCATCAAAGACGAGTACCATTCCAACTGCTTACTCTCTCAAAGAGTTGTCAAATGATGTTTGCTTGTCTATATTGGCCCATCATGCATTAGGGACAAGAGACTTCAATGTGCATCTAAACCTAAAAGATATTAGTGAGGGAATAGTTGGAAGGTGTAAGGGCTCCCTTTTGGTAGCGAAAGCACTTGGAGGTGTCCTACGCAATAAAATGGAACTTGGTGAGTGGAAAGATATATCGAAGAGCAAGATATAGGATTTACCAGAAGTGGAAAGTGAAATTGAACCGGCTCTTTTCTTTCCCCCTAGCCACACCTCTCTCCCTTTCTCAATCTCACTCTTTGCCTCACTTTCCCCCCAACAAACAGTGAGAGAGAGAAAGCTTAGCAGACGGCCACGACAAAGCCATGGGTGGCTGGACAGCCCAGCTGCAACTTTTGGGCTCATAATCATTCCTTGGGTAAAATTCTCCTTCCTTTAGTTATGGGTATTTGATTGCGATAGGGTTGATTCTCTGTGTATTCGATTTGGGTAATCACTTGTGTTCTTAAGGATCTTTGATTGTCTTGAGTGGCTGGTTGGATGTTGAGTTTCAGTTCTAATTGAAGTGTTCTTAGCATCTGTATTGAGATGGTTTGGCCCAATAGATCTTGAGTTTCTTGAGTCTTGGTTGAGTTCTGGAGCAATTTAAGTTCTTTGGGGAGGATTGATTTTTTGGGTTTTATTTGCTATTAATTTTGGGTGTATATCCTTTGAGTGGCCATGAGAGTGAAGATGTAGTATTGAAGATGGAGATTTGGTTTGTGTCTAGATGAAGTGAAGAAGAAGAAGAGGACGGAGAAGAAGGAAAAAGAAAAATAAGGGAGATGATTGTGTGAAAATATTTGAGGAGAGAGACTTATTTTTTATGATTATAATATTCTCAAGGATTGCTATAGTGGAGCCTTATATATAATGTGACGATCCGCTTGATAAAAGCATGATTAAAAGTTTTCATTTAAAAACAATAACCCATAATGAAGCGGATTGTCATAATGGCATGGCAATACCGCAGTATACCACGAATCCATTCATTAACCTAATTGACAATCTAATAAGTCTCATAGAGCTATATGCATCATCCATGATAAGTCAAAAGTTTACATCTTTGCAACAGACTATAAATAACACTAGACATAACATAACACATTAGAACTGACAAATACATCTATGTGAATAAAGCTTACATATAAACGAATGACTATACAAATGTGTCACATGCGACACGTGCCATATACAAAAAAACCCCACATCTAAGCACAAACATAAATACTCTATCAAATGAGACTAACAACTAATCCAACAAAGCCAACCTCTGAAGCACCTAGACCTCGCACATCATAACCCAAATACAAGGCTACAGAATCCTCATCTACCGACTATGTTCCTGTATCCACAACATCATCTGCACCCCGAAAATCCGAGATACAGGTGAAATTATGAGCTCACCGCCTCTATAAAATAGAGACCTCAGCAATATGAAACTTAGTAGGCTTTTCCAAAATAGTCATTTAACTATGTTCACAATTACATATCATAACTCAATAATAAAATATATTAGAAGTCATCATGCAATGTTTAACCATAACAATATACATATATGTTCTATCTCATACCAGTCACATATGCATACTGATACATCTAGTGTAAAATTATACAAATCACTTCATAAAACATCATTATAAACTTATGAAACATATGCACTCAAATCATATTTTTTGTTGTGTTGTTGAGAGACTCTAACCCCTTCATAAGTTTGAGAGACTCTAACCCCCTTCATGATTCAGCATGGACGTTGAGGAACTCTAACCCCCTTCATTAGTATGAGGGTCTCGAACCCCCTTCACATAATTTAGCGTGGGCGTTGAGGGACTCTAACCCCCTTCATTAGTATGAGGGACTCAAACCCCCTTCACATGATTTAGCGTGGGCGTTGAGGGACTCTTAACCCCCTTCATTAGTATGAGGGACTCGAACCCCCTTCACATAATTTAGCATGGGTGTTGAAGGACTCTAACCCCCTTCACATGATTTAGCGTAAGCATTGAGGGACTCTAACCCCCTTCACATGTATGAGGAACTTTAACACCCTTCATAAGTTTGAAGGACTCTAACCCCCTTCTCATATTTGAGGACTCTAACCCCTTTCATGGTTTCTTGTTCCATTTCATGTTTATGTACTATGCTTTATGCAATAAAATCATCATGTACATGCTTTCATTTAACATCACATTCTTTCAACATCATATGTAACTTGTCATGCACTTAGGAAATCATTACTCATGAGACATCGTCAATAACTCACAAATTCATTCAATTCTTTGCACATAATCATTCCATTCCATGTTCATGTATCAAATCATCATACTCATGCTTTCCTTTCACTTCATATTCTTTCAACATCATTTATAACATATCAAAACTTATGAAATCATTACTCATGAAACATCATTAATAACTCACAAATCCATTCAATTCTTTGAATATATTCATTTCATTCCATGTTCATGCATCAAATCATCAAGCTCATGCTTTCCTTTCACATCATATTCTTTCAACATCATTTATAACATATCATAAACTTATGATATCATTACTCATGAAACATTATTACATAAACATATTATCACACTCACTTTACTTCAATTAAAACGTCTTTTATATTTTAAAAATATAATTATTTTCGTCCAATAAGTAAAATATTTACCTTTCCTTGACATGCTTGCAAAGGATCCCTCAATCCAGCCATGGCAATATTCACTGCATTGCATTCATTACATTACAAATTACCATTAAACTCTATTTATAACCTCACTTTAATTCTAACACTTCGTGTTGTCCAATTCTCTTCAAGCATCCTACTTCTATAATTACCCATAAAAATTAAGGCTTTACTTGCTACTCATTAAGTAACTAAATCAATTATAGGATTTACAATTATAAATCCTCAATTCCTATTACTCATTATCTTCTAAAACCTAAACCCCATAATTACCCATTATTCATGGAACCCATAAAACATTAAGGATTAATTAACATTCTAAATGTAAATAATCCCTCTAAATAACAAATCCTAGTGTTCATACACTAAAAGCCTCAAATTCAATTCCAATGGTAAAACTAGAGTTTATGCCCATATTTCAACAATTAGTAAAATTAGAGTTTTAATCTATTAATCTAACAATCTAAAACTTAAATGATGCATAACAATCTATTATACATGAAAGCCCCAAATTAATTTTAGGGATTTAGCTACTTACTAAAATTTTTCAAATCTTAAACCTAATTAAAGACTACCCAAATCACTATGATTTCAAGCTTAGACTCTAATGGGTAGCACAAAATCATAAAGAAAAACTAGACATTTCAACAATATAGCAAAATCCCCAAAATGCCTTTCAAGAACCCTAATTTCGGACCTAAACCCAAATCTCACAAATCCGTATGGTTTCAAGCTTCAATCCTAATGGGTATAACGAAAATATAGAGAGAGACTAGAGATTTTTATCCCACAAGCCCCATGGCCGAAATCACCTCCAAGTTTTCTTCTTCTCCTTCTTCTTTTTCCTCTTCTCCTCCACGGCCAGCAGCTAGTCTCTCTCTCTCTATCACGTTCTCTCTCTCTCATTTGGTCTTGAGTGTGTGTGTGGGTGTGGAGAATGGAGAAGGAGATGAGAAGAATGGAAGAAAGGAGAGAAAGGGGGAAGAAAGAAGAGCATGCGTGAGAATGAGGGGGAGGGAAAGAAAGAAAAGAGAAAGGAGAATGGGGGAGGGCTGCTGCACGTAGGTCAATGGGAGGAGGGAGGAGATAAGGGGAAATAAGAGGTTTGATGCAAATTACAAAAATACCCCTCTACCTACCAATCACTTAAAACTCTCTTCATAAAATACCCCTCTAAGCCCATTAAATACAAAAGACCCCTAATATAATAAACAATTATCTTATTTTATTTTACTACACCAATCTAACTTATATTTATTACACTTTATTATGCTAAAACATAAACCTATTTTATTTTATTAATCAATTGTCTTCCTAAAATTATTATTAGTTATTTCATACATATCTCAAACTAGTTGGAGAGCACGTGCAAGGCACGTGCTTAGTTCCCGGTGTACTGTATTTTTGTGATTCTTAACATTAACAATAATAATTTCATAAACAAAACCATTCCATAATATCATAGTTTCATAAACTTATTAATCCATTATAAAAAACCATCCTTTAAATAACCTCAATAACGTACAATTGAATTATTCATCTCATTATAAATTGAATTATTCATCTCACTATAAAAGATACTTCGATGGTGACATCAAATAACAATTAATTCCAAACACATAACTCTTTTTATTGACCACATTGTCATTAAATCAAATGCTATTACTCATAAAAAAATAAAAATAAATGAAAATTTTTAATTAGACTTCATTGCCTGAATAAGTAAGAATAAAATTATAAAAAAAAAAAAAAAAAAAAAACTTGAAGAATGTACAAAATTAACTTAAAACTGTATTTTGAATCTTTATCTCAAAGTTTGAAACCAAAAACAAAAGTTTGAAACCCTCAATTAGTGCAAGGCACGTGCTTGATTCCCCGTGTTCAATAGTAATATATGTAATTCATTACATGATACTTAAAATTAAAATATAAATATCTATAAAAAGTATCAACATAAATTTAATATCTAGTCCTTAAACAAGTGCAGATTTAAATTCTTACAAAAGTGAAGTTATTTTAAAGGGTAGACACATATTATAACCACAAAAGAGAACAAGTGTTTGTATTCTTTATGTGCCATTATAGGAAAATAAATTAATATACTATATAACAAAAATGTATTTGTTTGTCTTTTAGTTGTTTTCAAAAGACCCTAAATTGTGTGCCAATCTCTTCTCTTGCATTCAATTTTTGTTGTCACTAACATTGTCTAAGCATTGATCTCCCTATTAATGTATCTTATTGTAGTACAAGTACAACTTCAAAATATATTAGAATAGTAACCATACAATCTAACCAAAAAAGAACTAAAGAAAGAGAACTAAACAATTATTGTACGTGTAACAATCTTACCAATACATATCAAAACAAATCTTTACATTTGAGTCAAAACAATGACTATGAAAAACAATGATCTATAATAGTACAGTTAGTACCTTCAGGTTGGCTAGTACTTGCATAGGGCCTGTTTCAACTCTACAGTTGCCTTTAGAACTTCCAAACTAATTGGTTTTGCTTCCCTCAAAATCTTATCAATAAACTTTGTGTGCAAATCACTTTCCTTCACACAAACAAAAATGGGAATCACAACATATCACCAATTTGTTTTTTAATGAGGAGAACGAAGGAAAAGAAGCACACAAAGTGTAAATCATATTCTAAAATGATCTTCAACATATTACTTATCAAAAAATATTAAGATGCGAATCAATCAGCAATCATATTGCAAATTAAACCAAACTTTATTCAACTTGTATAAAATCTAGCATTATAATAAACCAAATCTTAGAATAATTAAAAGTTTTCCAAACTTGCTAGCATTACACAAATATGTCCTAGTCCTTATTGACTACAAATTAAAAGAATTAACAAAAGTAGAGACAAGGTTAATTTAAATCGACTTCAACATCATATCTATCAACTTGCCACAATATTGGGTAAAGACATCAAGATAGCATACAATCTAACCAAACAATAGAAACATGCTAGTGCTTTAAGAAGTATGTAGGGAAAAAAAGAAAAGAAAAATCTTAGCAGTCCATGTAAGTAAAAGTTGACGAGTAGTTGCCAGAATTAATATATAGTCATGAAAAGAAGGTCTAAAAAATATTAAAACAAATACTTAAGAACAACGTCCAAAATATGGACAATAACCACATACAAACATACCCCCATACAAAAGGGCAAAAGTTTGAAAGGCTCCATGAAAAATGGTAGCCTCAATGTGCCTTAATTGAATTTCTTCCTCCCTATAACACAAAACACTTCTAGCAAACCTAACCCAAAACTCTTCAAATTCGGCCATGGCAACCCCTCTAACAAAACACTTCCAAAGAAATTCATATAGCTTAATTGAATTCAACTTCAATCCCACAAGAAACATTATGTAAATAACATTCAACCCTATACACTCACAACCATTCAACCAAACAACCCAAAATGTCAATATAAGATAAGACTACTAATCAGACTTCAAAACATAGTACATTAGTACCCATTCGGCCAAACCGTATAAAAATCCACTCGAGGGTTCACACTAACTCTTAAGATAAAACCCAAAAATTCAACACGGAAATCTGAAAAAAAAAATATATATATATATATATATATATATATATATATCAAAAACCCATACAAACCCACCAAAAAAATCATCAACCGCATAAATAAACACAAAAAAAAAAAAAATGATTTTTTTTTTTTTTATGAATCAATCCAAGAACTGCACCAAATATCTACTAAGCACATGTTCAAAAACTAAAGCAAACTAACAAAAAAAAACCCACCAAAAATATTATCAAGCACTCTTCAAATAAAACCCAAAAAGAAAAATGTAAAAACCTAAACAAACCCACCTAAAAAATTATCAAGCACATAAATAAACACTGTAGTCAATTTTTTTTTTTTTTTTTTCTCTCTTTGCAACTTTCCCTTGCACTTTCCTGAGACCCAAACATAAATTTACTCAAAACAAAGTGTGAGAAATCTTAGGTATAAGAACCAATTCGAAGCAAAAGTTTAAACTACAATGGAAATCCCCAAGTTAAAATTCCAAATCAGAACAATTAAAGGAACAAAATTCTTACTTTCTCTGCCTCCACACCGGTTTTCCTCTCATCCCTCGATGATGACGATCAGTGGCTGGAGCAGCTGGTTCTCTTTAATTCCATGGTACTCAAACATGCTGAGAAAAGGTATCCAGCAGAACCACCTCGTCCGCCATTCTCATACTGAAATATATTCTACATTCCTACATTTATCTCAGGTATAAGAACCAATACAAAGCAAAAAACAATGATCAAAAACAAAAACAAAAGCAGCAATTAAAGAAAGAAACCTCACATATTATTTTGAAAAGCAAACCAAAAAGAAGGAATAACGAATAACCCAAATCTAAGAGAAAAATAAGCCTCATAGTGGAGAGATTTCATGCTTCTCTCTTCAGAGACATAGAAAGGATGAGGGGAAGTGATTTTTGCTACTTTATCTTCAACGACAATAGATACCGGATATTTAGCAAAAATTCATTCATTTTTAGCCGACAACATCACTCAAATTTTTTCTTTCTTTTCTCCTCTTTCCATGCACACAACACGTTTTTTCTTTCTTCTCACTTTTCTCCCAATATTTTTTTTTCCCTCTTCCCTCTTCTTCTCTTTCCTTCTTCAATTTTTTATATTATATTTTCTTCTTCAAGGGTTTGTGCATGGGGAGGAAAATATACGGAAAATAATAATAATAAACATATTAAAACACCCAAAAACTCAAGATTAAACCCGAAGATTAAGAATAAAAACACAAATCAATAACCAAAAGCTCAAGATTAACCCATAATCATCTATAATTGGCCAAACTCAAGAAACACAGAAAACACATCAATTCAATACTCAAAAGCTCAAGATTTAGCCAAAACTAAGAAAATAAATATCCAAAACAAAACCCAAAAGCTCAAGACTAAAAGAAAAAATTGAAAAAACACAAATCAATACCCAAAAAAGGTTAAGATTAATCAAGAAGATTATGAGAAAAATATTTAAAAAAAAAAAGAAATCAATACACAAAAGCTGAAGATTAACCCGAAAACAAATCCCAAAAAACAATACCGAGAACCTCAAGAGATTTAGAGAAAAATATTTATTAAAAAAAAAAACAAAAATCAATACCAATAAAATCTCAAGATCAAAACCTGTGAAAGAAGAGAAGAAGAGGGAGAACCGTGGGCGAGAAGAAGAGGGGGAGGGAAGGAGTGAGGCAGGAGGGGTGGAGATAGAAAGAAGAAAAAAGAAAAAAGGAATTTTGGGAATAGGGTGCTAGGATTTAGGAAATAAATGATTTTTTTTTTTAATTAATAGAAAAAAAAGTAGAATCCTCTGGATTTCCGCATTGAAATCCGGCCAATAAAAGACATAACATAAGAAGACCATATAATCCCATCAGCTTTAAGTATAAGGAGAAGAAGAAAGAAATATCAAAAATCATTTTGATATTCTATACTGAGAAACATTTTGTCAAACACCTATAGTTCATTATCTTATAAAAACTACTTTCTTGCATAACGAAACAGAATAATCTTGTTGAGCACCTTTCCATTCTACGGTTCTCAAATCAGAGAAGGCCGATGGGTGGACAGCAGTGTAGGTGCCATAATTTGATCTTGTTCAATGATGCATGTAGCTAGAAATTCGACAAAATAACAAAAGCCCAAAAATCCTATATAAAGCCCTAATTTTCAGACCCAAAAAAATTCCTACAAATCAACATGATTTCAAGCTTCAAATCCAATGGGTAGAACGAAATCGAAGAGGAAAAGCTAAAGGTTTACCTTTTCGCTTCCATGGCCGAGATACCCTTTTTTCACTCTCCCTCAGTTCGCTTCTTCAGTTTGCATCTCTCTCCCTCTCACTCTGCGTCTCTTTCTCTCTCAATCTCACTCATACCGTTCTAAAAAGTCGAGGCATTAATCGGGGATTCATTGAGATTTTATCTAATCTATTATAAATTTGTGATCAATCAAATATTGCAAAGCCCCGGTATGACAAAATAACAAAAGCCCCAAAATCCTATATAAAGCCCTAATTTTGGGACCCAAAAAAATTCCTACAAATGAACATGATTTCAAGCTTCAAATCCAATGGGTAGAACGAAATCGAAGAGGAAAAGCTAAAGGTTTACCTTTTCTTGCTTCCATGGCCGAGATACCCTTTTCACTTCACTCTCCCTCGGTTCTTCTTGGTTTGCATCTCTCTCCCTCTCACTCGTCTCTTTCTCTCTCAATCTCAGCATCTCTCACTCCCAACCGTGCGTGCGTGTGAAGTGAAAGGGGAAGGAGATGAGGAAGAAGAAAAGAAAAAAAAAACACAGAAAGGGAAGAGCGTACCAAATGAGCGAAATTTTTGCTCCATTTTGTTTTGAGAGAGAAGAAGGTGCTGGAAGATGAGAAAGAGGAGTGAAATACCAAAACAACCGATCAGATATCTAATTCATGTGAACACTAAAGAGGGCAAAAGGGTACTTTCGTCTCCAACAAAAGGGTAATTTCGTACAAAAATAAAGGGCAAAATGGTCCCTCCATATCAAACAATTCATGCGCATTCGCTCTTTTTATATAAAGAAGATATGATAAAATCATTATTATTATATCAACTATTCTAAATCATCCTATATGTTATTTAATTAATATAAGGTTGCTAATAATAAACTTAATTTTTTTTTGGTGTTATATATAAGGCTCCATTGTAGCATATTAATGTTTAGGGAAACCATATAGAGAATCTGCTGTAGGACCTTTTTTGTGATTTTTTAAACTAATTCCCTATACATAGGGAACAAACTCCCTTATAGGGAGTTTGCTAGGAATGCTCTTAGACCACAAAGGCGCAAACTCCTCACAAGTTTCAATCGTTAAAACTTCCACATTTGTCAACCCTTCCATGATAAACCCGTCTATTTGACACGTGAATTCTGAAATTGTTAAAAGAGACGAGAAGCGTAGTGAACCAAAGTCAACCTTGCCTCTACGCACCACCCCTTCCGATACCTCAATTTTTTAGTTTGCAGAGCTCTGGAAAAGCTGGAAATTGAAACCACCAATTGCCTACATTCATTTATCACAATGTTTTGTAATAAAGGAAGGTGGTTTGGTAACTCACCGACAAGTTTGGGGCACTTTATAATAGAAAGCTCAAGTAGTTTTGAGAATTCTTCACAAGGAATCCAATTCTCCCATTCCATCATATTCTCAAGATGCAAAGTCTCCAATAATCTAAAATGGTTGTAAGCAACCATCCCCGTAAAACTCACTTCCAATATTTTTCACATTGGCCATGCCTTTGATAAAAAGGTTTTTGAGTGACGGTAATTGGCCCACTGTTGGCAAGGATGTGCACTTTTCACAACTTTCAATATTCAAAAGCACCATATTAGAAAATGAGGGAACTATTAGCCAAGTTGGAAATTCTACACCACCATAGTGTCTAACAGTGAGCTCTTTCAAACCCTCATGAGGCTGTAACGTGTCAAGTATCTGTAATTCACTTGTTCTATCTTGTGACTCATCTGAGTTGCGACTCCGTTCCAATGACAACCCATGTAGATTTTGCTTTTCAATTAACCTAGCATCGCTCGCATCCTCACGATTAATCATATTTTCCAATCTTGAAATGCAAAGCATCTCTCGAAGATGCAACAAAGGCCCTAACTCCTTTACCCTGTAACAACAACCTTTTCCCACAACTAGATTAGACAGTGATTGGAGACTAATTAATTTACCCATTTGCGGAGGCATTGCTTCCAATGCATGTGATCTTCGAATGTTGAGATGTCACAAATTGACTAGGTTACCAAACATTAATGGCAGTTTCAATATCACTGTCTGTAAATTGTAAAGAGTAGCTACTGAATTAGGCAAGCATCTGATTTTACTGTGAGAAACGTCAAGAAACCGTAGAAGCTTGAGATCACCAATTGACTTTGGCAACTCAAATATGCGGTATCCCCTCAAAGAGAGCAACCTTAAGCGCCGTAATTTTGGTAACAATTCAAGAGGAACATTACTAATCAAGTAACAATAGCCTGGATTTGGAAGCATAAGAGGCAAGAAGGTTCATAAAAATGTGAGATCATGGACAAACTCAAACTTTTGAATGCCATCATACTCACCACCTAGGTAAGACAAATGTCGAGCCTTTTTAGAAGATTTCCTTCCATTATCACCCCCAATTTTATCCTCCATTTTAAAGCATATATCTCCTGCAACCCTTTGAGCCAAATCGTTGATGAGGTCATGCATAAGAAACCTTGATTCATCCTTGAATGATTGTTGGAAAAAAGACCTCAACAACAGATTATGAAAGTACTCATTACCCAAATCTTCCATTTGCTTTCTCCTATCTCGTGGTTGAAGTAAACCTTCTGCCATCCATAGTAGAACCAACTATCTCTCCTTAAATTCATAGTCATTGGGAAGTACAAAGCAATACATAAAGCACCTCTTTAAATGTGAAGGGATATTATGATAGCTTAGCATAAGAGCTGGTTCAATTTCACTTCCCACTTCTGGTAAATCTCATATCTTGCTCTTCAATAAATCTTCCCACTCACCAGGTTCCATTTTATTGCGAAGGACACCTCCAAGTACTTTCGCTGCCAAAGGGAAGCCCTTACACCTTCCAACTATTCCCTCACCAATAACTTTTAGGTTTAGATGCGCATTGAAGTCTATTGTCCCCAGTGCATGATGGGCCAATATAGACAAGTAAACATCATTTGACAACTCTTTGAGAGAGTAAGCAGCTGGAATGGTACCTGTCTTTGACAAAACTCCCACGTTGCGAGCCTTGATGACAATTGCACTTCCGAAAGCCCCTTCTTCAAAAGGAGCACGTAAAATACCCCAGTCGTGGTAGTTTTCATTCCAAAGATCATCTAGAATCACTAAAAACTTCTTCCCCTTCAGATTCTCCTTGAGTTTGTTTTGCAACCAATTTAGATCCTTACCCTCATAGTTTTCAAAGGTGAGAGATTCTAAAATTGTTTTTGTCACCCTAACAGCATCAAAATCTTCAGAAACACAAGCCCATGCCTTCATATCAAAAGAGCTCTCCACTTTTTCATCATTATACACAAGCTGGGCAAGAGTTGTCTTTCCTATGCCCCCCATACCAATTACAGGAATCATAGAGAGTTGAGCATCCCTACATTTTTCACCCACCAGTAATTCAAGTAAAGCCTCTTTATATTTTTCCCTCCTGTAAACATTAGCTTTGGTCACTACAGAAGTTGGCACAAGTATCTCTCTTGTTCTGCATGACCTCCTATCAACATTTTCACGCAAATTCAGATCATCTTTTTGATTCACCATCTCGTTGAATCGATCAGTGATCTCTTCTATCTCTGACCCCAGCCTGTTGTTGATCTTAAAACCAGTACAACAAGCATGGATGAAGTTTCGTACCTTACTTGTGTTGGCCTGATTTCCTTCTGTCAATTTCTGTTGCAAAGCTTTTGTGGCAAACTCATCGAGGATGTCATCCACATCGTAAGCCAAGTCTCTGAGATCATCCAGCCATTTCTTCACTTCCACGCCATGATCTTGCCTTTCCTCTGCATCAGCAAGCACTGCCTTAATTCTTGGCAGCATTCTGCTCCACTTTTCCAGCTTTTTCTCAAGTCCCTCTCGGCGAGTAAAGTTGAGCAACTCCCTAGATGCCGGACGGTCGAAGAGGACACCGAGGAACGCAGAAAGGAGGGCTTCCGCCAATGTTTTCTTCAAGAATAAGGAAAATCAATGCAAGGGGTTAAGGGTAGCCAAGCATTGAAAGCAGAAAGCAATTGGTGTCTCCTGTGTGAAAGCTTGATGAGAAGTCTCAAAACTTCTTACTCCAATAATTTCTAATTGCTTTGACGAACAAGGGCTGTTTGTCGGGACGCTTCTCTCCCATGTTCATGCTTTTCTGTCTGTAATTATTTTTATTTCCAAGTGGACACAACTATTGCAGTGAAGGAGGTGAAGGAAAAATATATGTAAATAAAGGAACGTGACTATTTTTCCTCCAATTTCGTTAAATATGTAATTAACTTTTATTGTGATCTTCCAATCTCCTTTAATTTCCTTTAATTATTGCAAGAGAGACTCATCCTCCACAAAAGAATTAGAATCATTTCTAATTTATTTGAACTGAATAATATCTAGTTAGTTATAGTAGAGATATATTTTGTCCCCTAAAAAAGTAAAAAGACAAAAATACTCTTCTATTATAACTAACTGGATATTATATCATTCAAATGAACTAGAGATGATCTTGTTTTTCACGGAAGAAAAAAATGAGGAGATTCAAATTAATAATTTTGTTTTATGAGACATAGTTCCTAACTCTTTAGAGAGACTAAACATTCAATAATCGATAGAGGATTTGTTGGTGGAAAGTGGATGGGGACATGTACGCACGCTAACTATCAAAGCATTTTCTCCATTAACTTTTAGCTATAGTAGCCGATGTCAATCAAAGTTGTCAATGTCGAGTTTTGGCTAAAGTTGCCGATTTTAAGTCTTGATCATAGTAGTCGATGTCGTTTAGAGTGATCAACGTCCAACTTTCAGCCATAGTAGCCAATGTTTTAATTTAGGCCATAGTAACTATATACCCTTTATTCATTCCATGTTCAAGACCAATACTCGCAATCGCTAGTAGATCGTTCATCTTAGGAAGCATGAGAAGGACAAAAATTATTTATGATAAATCATGATTTGGTAACCCTAAATTAAGAGACTTGTTGACATTTGAAATTATTCAAGAAGCTCTATAAATAAAACCTGGAACTCAATAAAAAAAATAATAATAATAAAAGAGAAAAACAAAATATAGCCTCTAGGGCTTTCATTCTTTGCGTAAAGGTCTCATTACATTTACCTAATGAAGAATATGCTAAGCTATTTTATTTTCTAATAAACCCATACTCATACATTATCTATTTGCTCTCATCCATTTAACCATCTCTAAAAGTATTTGCAACCAAATAAACAGTTGAACATTATACTTCAAAGAGTTCATGACTTTTCTTCTTTGAAGTAAAGATGAGTAAGCCCTTTGTTTATTGTATTGTGTTGTAGCTTTATATAGAGAAACATTGTAAAACTAGTCACAAAAGAAATTTCACCAGAAAAATTGTAGTTTTTCATTCTCCGGAAGATTGCACGGCTTGTCAAAACAGCACTAATGATTACACTCAACCCTGGTTCTGTTAGAACAATATCTGAAGCACTGCAGGCAGCATCTGTGGAATCTGCCACTGCAATTCCTATGTCGGCTTTCTTCAAGGCAGGTGCATCATTTACTCCATCACCAGTCATTCCACAAATGTGCTTTCTAGCTTGTAATCTACTCACAATCTCATATTTATGTTCTGCAGGAGAGAAATATGTGATTAGAAAATTGCGCGAAAAATCGAGTTTGAAGGAGCTTGCTAGATCATTAACAACCAGACTGACCGGGAAAGACGCCGGCAAAACCATCAGCTTGCTCAATGAGCTCATCAATGGAAAAAGCAGCAAGATCCCCACCCTTATTATCACCGAGCAGAGATGAAGAGGGGTACATGTTTGTGCCCATTCCAAGCCGTCTTCCTGTTTCCTTGCCAATTGCAAGTTGGTCACCTGTAGGAGTTATAGAAGAGGGGTACACTATTCATATGTAGGTATCTCAAAGAAACTTTTCTCATAATTAGAATGTATATAACCAAACCCTATGCTGGTTTGTCCTAGTATGAAATGAACTTATAATCATAGAATCGACTCGATCATCAGATTAGAGATTTTAAGGTTCATAATAACCCTAGCCCATTCCCATTTTGAACATTTTCTTTGAGCTACCATTGACTTAAATATTTTTAGCTTTCATATATTTTTTTATCTTTTTTATTATTCTAACTAGACGTTTCTTTTGTATGCTTCATGTGTAACAAAAAAAAAATAGTAATTGGTTCTATAATCATAGACAATTCTGGTATGTTATGAAGGTTGATTATTATTAAGAGAGAATTTTTTTTTTTTTTTTAATAAATTTTCAAATCTCAAAGGTCCAAAAGGAAGGTTAAAGGCACACACCTATGATCATTTTAACACTCACACCCAGGTCCAAAGCTCTTCTAATTGTTTCAGCACTGTCATGGTGAGGAGGGTCAAAAAGAGGTAGAAGGCCAACAAACTCCCAGGGGCCACCAGGACTTTCTTTGGTTCCAGCAGGTACTTCCTAGATAAAAAATAAATAAAATTAAAAAAGACCAGATTTTCTCAAAATATACACAGAAGAAAAGTTTACAAGGCAGTGAATAGACTTTGAGAGACTGATAACTTGGCAGGCAATTCCAAGGGAGAGTAGGCCACATTCTGCAAACTTGCCAATGATTGCATGTACCCTCCGTCCAATTTCTGATTTGTTATGCGCCAGATTGAGAATCTGCATAGAACGTAGAAAAATATGCCTTTTCAAATCATAGGCAATGGTGCGTTTTTTTAAAAAAAGAATGATTTTAAAAAAATTAAACGATTTAACCAGACTTAATCTGCTTTCAAATAGCACTTTTAAAATCACAAATTCAAACGAACACTTTGGAAATTTTGTTATATGCTCTTTGCTGACCTTGCTGACTCTCTGTATTTTACCAGCACCATCCATGTAGGTAAGTGCAGTCCTTTTATCAGTTGGATTGAACGGTAGGAAGTGAACTTCATGGATTCCGGCTCGCGCCTATAGAATTTTCGTAGAGACTCAGTTGAATTCAAGGTAAGCAATCATTTTCAGTGCCAAACATCTAATAATCCATAAGAGTCTGTGTCTCCAACATGTTGAAACATATACCAAACAAAAGGAAAAATTTTGGAACTCTTTGCAGACAGTTGCAGACAACAAGGGAAACAACCAAGATGCTGGTGAATACATTGTAAGACAGTGTAGAAGCAGTAAATATCCAACACCTCCTTAGGGTCTGCCAACATTGAAACAATTGCAGCATCAATCGCATCTTGGTTCTCAAACCTTGATGCTCTTGCAGCCATAAGTACAACCATATCCTTATCAATACCTTTGGCGAAAACCTGTAATGACAAGGATAAGGTCAAAATTCTTTGAAGCAAATGCAGATTGTGTTTCACAACTGGAGAAAAAAAGAAAAGAAGAAATCATAAATAAAAAGGCCATTTGAATGGGACAAGAGTTTTGCTATTTCTTTTGTTGGATTGGCATTGGAGCTGGTAGAGAATTTATTAGCATAGTTTCTATACTCCCACAGACTCCTAGCATAGTTTGCCTTGATGCATGTCACTTGAAATGTTGAATTACCCAATTGAACTTTCAAAAGTACGTGATTCTACTGTGATGCTATATACTATACTCACTGTTATGACATGCAGACTTAAAGCAACATAAGAGGGACCAAGAAGATAACCTCAATCATATTTTTATCAACTGTAAGCTTGTTTAGTGTCAGTGTGCCTGTTTTGTCACCGCATAGTACATCCATTCCAGCCATTTCCTCAATGGCTGTCATTCTCTTTGTTATGGCACCCTGCACAACACACAGATTCCCATTGTCCAAGAATATTCAGAATTGAAAACCATTCATTCATTCATATGCACTATCAAGATAAGCCCTTTTTACGATCATTATAAACTTAATTCCAAATCAATCTAGAGTGTGGTTGTGGCTTCACAAACCTGCTTTTATAAACGATGCGAACCGATCGCCATTGTAACCGAAAGAACAGTTGGCATTGCAATTGGTATGCCCCCAATTAGTAGGACAAGTAGGTTATCGATGCCGACACGGTATTCCCTCTGTGAATTGCATATATCACGACGATTTCAGTAGCCCTCCCAATAGCAATTGAACAAATGCAGAAGTTTCCAATTGCTGTTAAAACCTGGAAAACAAATTATTTCAATTTAAATAGGAAACATTGAGCATGACCATAGAAATATTTGTTGTTATGATTTGGAGAAAGTCTTGAGAATACTGCTTAAAACAGTCAGAAGTTTTGACTTGACATTATGGAGATAAAATTTCTTGTAAATGGACCTGCTGGAAATGTCCAACATGTGTGGTGTTCTCCACAAGATGAGCTGCCTTCCCAAAGAAAGTGTGAACTCCAGTTGCAATAACAACTGCTTCAATTTCCCCTTGCTTGCATGTTGAACCTGAATAAACCCCATCACCTGGATTTTTTGTTACTGGGAGAGATTCACCAGTAAGAGCAGACTGCAAGTGACAATGAAATATGTTAAATTCAGGAGGTCAAATACTAGGGAAGAATATGTTGTATATATGACATCATAGTGACACTAGTGCTTGGTTCTTAGAGAAGAACATGTCAATGTAAAAGTGAATGTTCATGCAGAATCAAATCATAAATTTTTAGTGGCTATTTCTAAATGAGTTCTGTTCAATACATTTTTCTAAGGTTATTTCAAGTTAATTAGAGTGGCATTATTTTCCCCATCTGATTGCAGAATCTAAAGATTTCAGGCTAAGGAACAGAGATTTCATACCAAGATATTTACCATGATCTCTATATCATGTTTGAGTAAGATCATATATTTTGTTAATAATAACCTGATCAATTTTCAGAGGATCTCCTTCAAGAAGACGCGCGTCAGCAGGAACAATGTCACCAAGTTTGATACTGATTATGTCTCCAGGAACCAGCACTGCAGCATCTTCTTCACTCCATCTTCCATCACGCAATACCTACTTAAGTAAGAATAATAATAAAAAATGTGGAAACAAGATGTCTCAGACATAGTGGAAAAATCTACAAAAAGTTATATGGCAAGATGGAGCTGTGAAGAAGTTAAGAATATCAATCTACAAAGAAAAAGGCCTTGGTTTCTGGGGCCAAGCGTGCTATAAGAGCAGCTGCTGCATTTCCAGCATTGTTTTCCTCTATGAAACTGATGGTAGAGTTGATAATTAGTAAGATTATGATGCCAACGAAGTCATGAAAATCTGAACCTTTGTGCTGCACAAATAAGGTTTTGTCAACATTGTCTCCAAACTAATTGACTGAAGAACAAATTTGACCAACTATGAAGTTTCAACTTAAACTGAGGAATTACTATCAGAAAATCAAAGCAATCATATTCATTAGAGACAGAGTAATGCTATTTAGTCAACAGTTATACGACTATTATATAACTTGATACTTTGAATGTGAAAATCAATACTTGTAAATGACTAATTTTCACTACAATGTCAACTCGGTGTGTGGGCAGTCATATAATAGCCTACTAAATAGAATTACTCCATTCATTAACAAATTTTTTGTGGTCTCTGGGTCAGTGTTATATAGCTAACCATAGTATAGAAAAATAAGTAGATAACGAAGAGAAGTTGAAGAATCATATAGGCTTACCCCTCCATGTGCAAGAGCAATGGCCATGATAGCTGCAGCTTCCATGACCCATGATAAAGGATTCCACATAAAGCCTAGAAACTTCAGTATTTTGTTTTCCTATAGCAGGATAGAAGAGTACAAAAGAATCCAATCAATGAGGGAGACAGAGCAAGCAGTGATGGAAAAATAAGAGGAAAAACAAAGATGAAAACTGAACATTGCTTTTCTAACCTTTTTCTCTTCAAGTTTGTTGTATCCAAACAAATCCAATCGCTTTTGAACTCCATCGGAGGTCAAACCCTCTCTTGTACATGTAAGATGGTCAAAAACTTCTTCAAGGGGTATGCTCTCCCACATGAAGCAACTTCCAATTTAGCAAATTGTTTTACACCAAACAAATAATATTAAACTAGTGAAAACTTCTTTGAATTCCCATCTTTTTCTTTTCCCTTTGGGAAATTCAAATTATCGGCTTGATGCAGCTTGAATTCAGACATAAAAAGTCTTATCTTCTGTTGAATTTTTCCAATCTAAATATAATTCTAGAAGATGATAAAAAAAAATGATAAAATAGTCTAGTGATTTCAAGCACATACCAGATCAACAGCTTCCCTATTAACATCATCAAGGGAACGGGGCTTTCAACCATTTTGGATTTCCTTAAGCTTCAATGCTCCACCAAGCAAGTTGTTTGAAGAGAATCTGCATGGCCAGATAGTTCATTAAATCTCATATATGCACCACTTTTCTACTGAGTTTGCTAATCCATAATCAAATTAGCTGCTGCTACTTCTTATTTCATTTCCAGTCGTATATATTTTTAGTCATTCACATCAACTTCTTCTTCATTTAATCTACTGTGTTTCTGCTTTTGGAAAAAAGTTAAAAACTAAAACCTATTATCTCCTTTTCTTTCTGTTAAAGCAGAAGCCCCAAAAACAAAACTCAACTTTTTACTATTCCCATAACTCAGTAACATAGTTTACAGCAAACTCTCAGTAACACACACACACACTGAGAAAGAACAGTAAATAAATAAATGCACTTCTTGCATTTTTTTTTTTAAGTAAGGTATCCGGGATTCGCTCCGACTAGATTTCTAGTACACCGTGCAAAACATCTCCTCTATACGGGTCAAGTAAAGCTCGGACTTTTTTCTTCGGGGGTGGCTCCAAAAAATTGTTTGCACTCAAGGATGGGTCAAACTTTAAACCTGATGCTTCCTGAGACACTCACCACTCAAGCAAACCCCATTGGGTTAAACTTCTTGCATATTTGGTTTTCATTCATTGAACATAGAACATCAACCATAAATCTGGTATTCAAAATCGACCAATCTCAGCAGAAAAACACAAACCCAGAAAATAAAATCACATATTTTTTTTTTTTGGATGAATGAGTAACTTTCATTGACCAACAACTCAAACACTTTACAAAGAAAAGCTAAAGCACTTAGCTAAAGCTGAAAACATCTATACAAGCAAAAAAAAACTCCAACATATTAAACCAATATCCCATCTATACCCCAAGCACTACAAAGAATATCATTTCCTCTAGTCTTTTTAAATTTACCTTTTGTAGTGAACTGAAT
This sequence comes from Carpinus viminea, assembly GCA_013348765.1. Lineage (NCBI taxonomy): Eukaryota > Viridiplantae > Streptophyta > Magnoliopsida > Fagales > Betulaceae > Carpinus > Carpinus viminea. The sequence continues at coordinate 13,629,121 of CP054668.1, forward strand.
TCTCACCTCCCATCTAATGCGTTGAATAAGCTTCTCTTCAGTACACGGATTATTGTTATGTCTCAATGCATTACGATTCCTCCAAATATTATATATTGTAGAAGCAAAAACTAGCCGGCATAAATAAGCCTTCATAGTTTTGCCCTTCCACTCCTCCAATCCCAAAACAACCACATCTTTCCAACAAGTAGGCGGATTAAGCACACTACAGAGAGTCATAACTTGCTGCCAAATCCTACTACTATAACCACAAGCAAAAAACAAATGATCTCTATCCTCAATTACATGTTTACAAAAACTGCATTTCACATCCCCTTGAAGGCCCCAAATCAACAGCTTTCTCCCAGTGGTCAAAGCATCCCGCATTGCTAACCAAGTGATGAAAGCTTGTTTAGGAATTGAAAAAGGAAACCAAACCAATGACCACCAATCCACAATATTTTCCTTAACCCGAATAGAATTCCAAGTATCTGAGCAAGAGAACATACCAGTTTTTGAAGCATTCCATTTCGGCTTATCTTCATCACCCATAGGAACCATGCATAACCTACTTTGAATATTAACAAGATGATCCGAACGAGCAGCAGGCCAACACCATTGACCGTTCTGAATGATAGAATCTAACCGGGCCTCAAGTTTACTATGAGAATCATAGATGACTCTATGCCCATATTTTTCATAGAGAACCCCATCCGGGTGCCAAGCATCAAACCAAAGATAAATATTCTTCCCATTACCAACATCAAAAGAGATAAAATGTTTTGCTTCATCTCTAAGCTTTAACAATTTTCTCCAACTCCAAGTGCAAATCTGAGGGATAGAAACTTGCCAAAAGCTCTTACCTTTTAGAAGATTTTCCTTAACCCATGCAACCCAAAGGGATCCAGCTTTCGCAAATAAACTCCAAATATGCCTCATCATGGCAGCCTTGTTCCATTCCTCAAGCTTTTTAATGCCTAGACCCCCCTCTTGTTTTGGCATAGAAAGCACACTCCAAGAAACTTTAGCTCTAGCATTCCCTTCATCATTACCATTCCAAAGAAATCTATTAAACTTTTGTTCAATAGCTTTAATAATTCGCTTTGGTAAAATGAAAATATTACTCCAATAAACTTGCACACTATACAGCACAGAGGAAATAAGTTGCAACCTCCCAGCAAAGGATAAATTTCTAGAAAGCCATGAATTTATTCTTGCAGTAATTTTCTCCAAAAGAGTATCACAATCAGCTGCACACAGCCGAGAAGAAATCAAGGGAACTCCTAAATAACGAACTGGAAGCTTACCTTCACCCATCTTCAGTGTAGAAAGAATCTGAGAATGAACCAAAGGAGAGACCCCAGCACAAAAACAAGTACTCTTATCAGGATTTGCCTTCAACCCAGAGAGAGACTCAAACTCACTAAGAACTTTTTGAATAGCACTAACAGAACGCACACTAGCCTCCGAGAAAATGAGAAGATCATCCGCAAAACATAGATGAGTGAGACCAACCTTAGAGCAGCGATGATGATAGCCAAATCCTTCCTTCTTGACCACACATTCTGCCAAAAGACTAGACAAAACTTCCATAGACAAAACAAACAAATAAGGAGATAAGGGATCACCTTGTCTAAAACCTCTTTTCCCCTCAAAATAACCAACCAAAGTACCATTAACAGCCACCGAAAACCGAGGAGAAGTAATACACTCCCGAACCCATGAAACAAATTTTCCAGGCATACCAAAACAGCAAAGACTATGAAGAGCAAAATCCCAATTGACTGAATCATAAGCCTTCATAAGATCCACCTTCATTGTACAAGCCTTTCCACCACTTTTATGATAATTCTTCATAACTTCTTGAGCTAATAATACATTTTCAGCAATACTTCTATTAGGAATAAAAGCTGTTTGGTTAGGACTAATTAAATCTTCCAAACAAGAAACCAACCGATTTGCCAAAATTTTAGTAATGCATTTGTAGATAAGATTACAACAGGAAATAGGACGAAAATCACCCATTTTTGAAGGATTTACTTTCTTCGGAACTAGTGTGATAATTGTAGCATTTGTTGCTTTTAGAAGCTTTCCAGATTGGAAAAAATTCCTAATAGCAACAATAACATCTTGACCAACAATAGACCAAGCCTTCTTAAAGAACTCAACAGAAAAACCATCAGGACCAGGAGCTTTCTCATTTTTCATAGCAAACACAGTAGCCTTAATCTCTGCAACAGTAACCTCAGCTTGTAGCATAGCATACTGAACATTAGTAATTCGCTTAGTAATAAGTTGAGAGACTCTGTTAGCTTTATCTTCATTGAAAACAAGAGACTCAGAACCCAAAAGCTTCGTATAAAAATCAACCGCAACTTGCTTAATTTGATTCTCCTCAACTACTTTATCACCATTATCATCCCACAAGTGAGTAATTAAATTCCTAGAAGCTCGAATTTTAACTATCTTGAAAAAATAAGATGAGTTTTGATCCCCCAAATTCAACCATTTAACTCGAGACTTCTGTTTATAATAAGCTTCCTCGGCCTTGCTAATTGAAAGAAATTCATGAAGACATTCTTTCTCCTTTTTCACACAATCAGCCTGTCCACCATACATTAAAATCTCTCTTTGAGCTTGCTCCAATCTTTCTTTAGCTTGAGCAACCTTTTGATGAATACCCCCATAACAAACCGAAGTCTTATTCTTCAAAATTCGTTTAACAGCCTTCAACCGAGCATATAATCTGAACATAGGAACTCCCTCCACATATAAACTCCATCCCTCTTCCACCCAATTTAAAAAATCTGCATTCTCAGCCCAAAAGCTAAAAAATTTAAAAGGACGAGGACCAAAACTCCTTAACTTACCCACAGTAACCATAGAAGGGGAATGATCTGAAATTCCTGCCTCAAGAAAATCAACCTGAGTATTGCCATAAGCCCCCATCCAAGCTGTATTTGCAAGCACCCTATCCAACTTCCTAGCCACAAAACATGCACCCTCTTGCTTATTACACCAAGTGAAAAAACATCCAGAAAAATTCAAATCAGCAACCTCTAGATTATTTAAAGATTCTTTAAAATCAATCTCATAAGAATTTAAATGCTCCTTACCCCACTTCTCCTTAGCACACAACACTACATTAAAGTCACCCCCAATCAACCAAGGAGAAGAAGCTACAACAGCTTTAACCAAAACCAAAGAATGCCATAATTGCCTTCTTTCAATGCCTTTGTTAGCTCCATACACAAAAGAATGAAACCACATCAAATTCTCTTGAATAGCAGCAATTTTACAACTTATTTCCTGATCACTTTTGCTAACAATATCCACTTTCAAAACATTTGGGTCCCAACAAACCCAAATTCTGCCCAAATGATGATACTCATAATTGGAAATAAATCCCCATCCAGGAAAAATATCTCCCTGGATCTTCACAGATTTATCACTTTTAACCTTAGTTTCAATTATACAAAAAAGATGAATATGAAGTCTTTTAACCAAACTTCTAATTTCCCTTTGTTTCGAGAGATCATTAAGACCTCTAATATTCCAAGTAACAATCTTCATACTGTAGGTGAAAAACCTCTACCCTCATGATCATTCTTCTTCTCATCCACTTGCCCCTTCCCTTTAAGCGTTTTTAATTTCAGCTTAGGACATTCCTTATTCAAAACATCCCCAATAATTTTTTGAATAGCATTGATTGCTACTCTATTGCTCTGATTTTCTCCTTCCTCAAACTCAACATCCTCCTTACTACGCAATGCCTCAAAAGAATTTGACCAAACCTTCTTATCAGTATTGTTTATTAGAGCTTGATTTTCAGGGCTACCTCTTGAAGAACTACCCCCATCCATATCCCCATCCTTATGTTTCCTTGTCCGAGAAGTTGAAATCTCCTTCCATTCATTACTCTGAACAGACGGAATTTTCACTCCCTGAACCTTCACCTCCATCACTTGGTTTTTAGTAGTATGAGCCTTAGGCACCCAGATTTTCTTTTCCACCTTAGAACAAGAATATGCTGCATGACCAAAGGACTTACAATTTTTACTAAAATCACATATTGGTACCTATAGAAGCTTATCAATCCCAATTCTTCAGCATAAAAGATTACAAATCCAACCTTCAACCCTCTGAAGCTTCTTTGAGCCAAGGATTCAAAAAGTTGGATAGAGTGGTCCAAGAATGGCGCTAAAAGAAGTACAGTATAAATAAATAAATATATATATATAGACGTACTTGCACCACCCATCAACACCAGTTTTGAATTGCCCAAAGTAGCATTGCTGAGAATAAACAAAGAATAAAAAACAATTGCTGGAAAGGTGGACTGACTTCGTCCATATGGTAGAATTCGATGCGATTGGCTTGTGAGCATCGCCGGCCGCCAGCTTCAGCCGTTTGGGCTGTAATAACCAAAGCTCACTCACAACACAGAATTTTCAAATGGTAGTTAACTTTGCCGCCGTGGAGATCCTCCTCGGAACCAACGTTCATCCGTACAGCACACATAATAAGTGGAGAAAAGACGAGAAATGCTTTTGTTTCTTTGTTTTTGGTTTTTTTCTAAGTCCTCCAATTATACAACAAAAATAAATAAAAGAAGAAAAATTATATCTAAACACCAAGTACGTAAAAATTTTAAAGTTCTTTAGTTTTTATTTTTGACAATGTACTCTGGGTCAATCGAAATGATACTAAAATTTCTACTGTCAAAATTTTTTAACCATTGCTAGTTTGGGTCAAAACGTACCATTTTACCTTAATAAAATATTATTTTTTTAATTTAATTTTACAATTTAAATCTAAAAAAAAAAAAAAAGCAATAGGGGTGGCCGAACCACCCCATAGTGGGTGGCTGGCCACCCCATTTGCCTGGGGGTGGCCAAACCACCCCCTTAGGCCAAGGGGGTGGTTCGGCCACCCCGTAGGGTTAAACCTTTAAAAAAAAAAAATTGAGGGTTTGGCCCCAAACCAACTAGGGCCACCACAAGCAAAATGGCCATTCCCTATGAGATAGTTTGGCCATCCCTGTTACTATTTTCTTTTCTTTTTATTTTTTATTTTTAGATTTAAAATTTAAAATTAAATTAAAAAATTAATATTTTAATAAAGTAACAACGGTGCATTTTGACTTAGACTAACGGCTACTAAAAAATTTTGACAACAGAGATTTTATTATCATTTCGATTGACTTAATGAGTAAATAGTCAAAAAAAAAAGTTAGAAATTTTAAAATTTTGGCGTGCTTACCTTACCTTGAGTGTTTAGATATAATTGTTAAATAAATAAATCAACCAATCTTAGTGCAATTGAGTGTTAAGAGTCTGGATTTTTTACTTAGGAGGTGGAGACCAAACAATAGCCTATTAAAACACAATGTCTCCCCTCATTTTAAGAATCCGGCAATTCACGTCAGTAGGGCCTATCGGTATGTGAGATGGAATGACTATATTTTATTGAATATATATATTTTAGGAAACCAATCCATGCATTCACCCCGACCACCATGATAGAACGACAATGGTAGTGCGGCCACCATTGGAATCATTAGGGGTGGCTGGAACTATCTCCAATAAAAGAGAAAATTGAGGAGAGAGAGGGTTATTATTTTTATTCGCTTATATAATATCATAACAAAGATCTTCAATTCAAATTTGATTTCTGTAATTTACTTCACATTTCAATTAAAATAATTCATCTATCGTATGATCCTAGAAGTGAAAGAAAATGTTAAAAATATTAATTTTAATTAATTTTAATAATCAGTTTATTCTTTTAGAATAAGTAATAATTTCTTTTAGAATAAGATTGAGCTACACCATGATTTATTTATTTATTATTATGGTAATCTGCTTGTTCTTTGTCCTTTTGGTGACATCTGGATGTATAGTATAGGTTGGCTACTTTGATCAATGACAACTGGGCACGCAAGCAAGGGAATTGAGCTTGAATTTAATTTATTTTTTATTTTTTTTAATTAAAGACTTTGTAGTTAAGTAGTAAGTACATATGTAATACAAAAAGGATTTATAAGTAATCTCCCAATAATAAATGGCCTAAAAGTTACATGGGCTTATACAAGCAAACGGTAACATAAAGGCAAATATTGGCTTGTAAAATTAAAAGATTACATCAGGAAAAAACTTCAAGACCTACCTAGAGAGCAATTAACGGGAGAGTCATTAACCCTATTAAAAGAGTTGACTTTGGATCTACACTCAAAGCATAATTGCCAAAACACCCAGAATCCATGTTTCTCCTATGAAACAAATCTCTGAATGTTGGAGTAAAACAATCTCAACTTGGTTTCAGCTTGATGATGTAAGTGATCCAAAAACAAGAAAGCAAGTTGGGGTGACAAGCCTCTAATTTTAGGATCACAACCTAAATTCACACATGAATATGGACATGAAATGGATTGATGGTGATAAAATTATATTGGAATAAAGAAACAAAGAAACATTGTCATGCCTAATTTGAAGATGCTCATAAAGTCTGGCTTAAATAGTAAATGAGAATGATAGAATTGAGGTATACTATAAGTTCAAATATTAATCTTATTTCTGTCAAGTATAGGTGTTGGGCTATATGGAGCCTAGTTTGTATTTGACCTAGTTTTTATCCAGTGACGTTAGAAGCACTATAGTTTAAATGAGATTTTTTCTAAAAAAAAATTTCACTCGTTCCACTGTTTTGATCCAATTGAAGGTCATATTTATAGTTGCTTATGAATTTAGAAGTTTATAGTCGCTTATGACTTTAGGGATTTGTATGGATGTAATTGACGCATCAAAAAATAGTAAAATATTGTTTAAACTATATGAATGTAACCCTTAATGGTGAACCACGTCTTTGTGTTTGTGATTGATTTTTTGTTGTGTTCTTATTTTTACATCTCACTGATTCTGAAAATAAGATAAATTTCCAGAAAATATTTGGAGAACGAAGAATTTGCCTAACCAAATCAAAGTCCAATTTTTTTTCTGTTCAAGTCCAAAATTAAATTGACAGAAAGAAGCATATGTCCAAGAACATAGAGACGTTGGGTGAATGTCAATGTCAATATGATTGCATTTCATCCATTATGACAGCCAAGGACATCCCATCAAATATAATACTTACAAGTGGAAGGATTTCCTTGCTTTAGCTTAGTTTTTTCCCTTTAAACTACTACGTAAAATACATAGTTCATAGGACGGCTATGCCGTACTAAGCCATCTTGACAAACCTCATTATCATCGGCCTCCAGAGAGGCAGTACAAGGACTTTTCTATTTTATCATATATATATATATATATATATATATATATAATGATAATTAGTCATGCTGGCAACAACTCCTAGCATCATATATTTTGCTAAGAATTCATAATTTACAGCACAAAGATCACTCTACCCATAATAATGACCTGAAATGCAAAGTGGATATTAGAAAATATAAGCACCCAGCTAGTCCAACTTAATACTAGATGTGTGATGGCTACTATGGGAGAGAACTCATCACAGGCCTTTTCTCTATAAAAGATTTCTCAAGAAAAAACAATGATTTAAGCAATTTCATAACAACAGCCTTGTGACTTGAAGCCTTTTGCATCAGCCTCATAGAGTTCATGAAGAAGGAAATCTTTGCATCAATCTAAAAAAGATACTTATGCATGCTTTTGATAGCATATTGCCTATAGAAAAGCACTTACCCATTGACCACCTGCAAAAAATTTACTTCGTGATTGAGAGACTAATGGTGCAGATTACCAGGAATTGATTGCAGAAGTTGCCCAGATAAAATATAAATAAAAATAAAACTACAAGTTGTTAAGTTGGCTAATGAGAGGAAAAAAAAAAGAAGATATTTCTTAATATTAATGAAGATTGATCTTCTTTCTCTTTTATAAACAAGGTTTTCTTTTCTCATTCTCTAATGCAAAAATAATGATTTTCTAGTAGACACAGGATTGGTGGATTTAAGCCATCCATGCACAATAGGTAATGATCTACTTGCCAGAGGCTGGCTTCTCATTTCCACAATCCTTACGGTTGCAAACAGTTCGAAAGGGATAATTGAGATTGCCACATTTGACACAAGTCCAGCTACCTTCAGGGGCACCAGTGTTTGATTGGTTTGGGCCCTGCAGAGAAATGGTGAAGAAACAAACTTAATAAAATGTAATGAGCATGGCATGAAAAAACCATTATGTGCATGGCAATGTCAATGCAAACTCAACTGCATGATAAAACCGAAAAATATTACTAAACAAACTTTAAACTGTCCTCAAAGACGGTCACTTTTGTAAGAGAAAAATACGGTTTACAGGGGAAATTGTGTACCTTCAAAGAGAATGCCACTTTCTAAAAGCCGACCCAAAAAAATAAAAAAATTTGTTATCATATTCGGCTATGGGGTAAAAAATCAATATATTTCTAATTTCAAATAGGGATCAACTAGGATAGAAATAAAGCAATGGGTTGAACTCTTCTATGGTGTCAAGGTAGCTATGAATAGCCATCGACTCCTGGGAAAAGGTAGAAGAAGGGACCTATTATGGAACATATTACAGACATATGATCATTATGCTTCAACCGAGTTATTCTATTCCACCTCTTAGAAAGAAAAGAACTTAAATCAAAATACTTAATAGCATGATGATACATTTGACAATAAGTGGTTCAAGGCTAAATTATGCACTGAGGTTAAATACAAAAGAATTATTCAAAATTTTTCAAGATATGGCACCAGAAGCTTTTCAGGCAGGCGTGTTCATTGGCTATATAGGCATCTTGTAAGCAGCATCCTTCTGCATCGGTGCAGTGCATGACAGCATGAGCATGTTCAGCCCGTGACGACAGGCTAATAGATCATTAAAAAAAATTTGCTGGTAGACATGCATGCTGATCTGCATCAGTGCATCTCAAAGCAGGGATGATATGCTACTTCCATGACTGTCGCAAAGTCCTTATGGTCATTCATATGAATCATATCCAGGAAACATTCACTTATTGGCCCCTTGTTTTAAATTAGACATGGAGCTACCTTAAAAGTGAAAAATCCAACATTGATCATGCCTCTGCCTAACCATGCCTCTGCCTAACAGACGTTAACCATATAAAAGGAATCATTGCTGACCCACCATAAGGGTCGTTTTGTCCTGACTATAAGTATAAATTGGAGAATTAGGCTACATAGTAAATGTAATTAGGCCATTTGCATCCGCTTCTCTAAATTACAATCTAAAATAGCGAACCAAAGCTACTTCTTCTATTTTAACTAATGACTTTTCAAATGCACCCCACATCCGATTATCCTTTTTTTTTTCATACCATTTAAATATTCTTTTTTATTTCTTTTTCCAACAGTCATGGGCATAGCCAAAAGCAAGCATCAATTCACACAACGACTTCAGAAACAAAGATTTCAGATCAAGCATAGGGAGCTGTTTGACAAAAATCTATACAAGAAGAACCATGGACATAGCCATAAGCAAGCATACACTCACACAATGACTTTAGGAACAAAGATTTCAGATCAAAAATTGAAACTCAAACCAGAAAAAATTTTAGGAGGCATCTCTTCTGATTTGAACCAAGCCCACAACTTCTTCCTCCAATCCACCAAAAGCACCTCTACATGCCAACCCACAAAGCACCACTAAGAGCTCACACTCCAAAACCCACATCAAAACCAGTTTCAGCATGAACCCATTTCCAAAATAATTAGACAAGGTTTGAAAAGCCTCCGCCTGATCATTTTCTCTCATTCACACCAATGGAGTCCACATTGCCCTTATCACCAACGACAATAGCACGCTTCAGGGTCTCAAAAGCCCTAAGCCGCCATCACCTCTACATGGCTCCTCTACGTCAACTCCTAACTTGCCGACTCGGATGCACTAGCAGTTTCACTTTCTCATCAACTCCGAGGAGTTTGTGTGAAGCCACAGTGGAGCCTCCCATACAACGTCGTCCGCAGTGTACGTCAAGCTCCACTGATTCCATCGCATCTGGCAGTGGTGGGTTTAGTGGAGAGGTAGAGGCTTTTGAAAGAGGAGAGGAGAGGTTGTTCGGTAGAAAGAGAGAGGGAGAGAGTAATGAATAAAGAAAGTAATTGTGGGAGAGAAGATTAAACAAAGTTTGCATAGATCTACAGTGCCTCTCCAGATTTGGGAAGGCACTGTAGATGAAACATATTTTGCATTGTGTTTAGAGAAGCTGATGATGGCCTTTTTTTGGGCTTCCATAAGCCATTTTGGATTGCTCTCTAAAATGGCTAAGCCAATGTGAATGCCGTTATTCAATCTAATTTAAAAATTAAGAGATCACATCTATGTCCTTTGCTACAGCCCACCACAGCAAACCCCCTCCTTCGGGTTTAAATTACAGATCAAGTGTATTTTGTGTTGTCTTTAGAGAAACCGATGCTGGTTTTTTCAGGCTTCAATTAGCCATTTGGGATTGCTATCTAAAATGGCTAAGCCAATGTGAATGGCCTTGTTCAATCTAATTTTAAAATTAAGAGATTACATCCATGTCCTTCGCTACAGCCCACTACAGCAAATCCCCCCTCCTTTGAGTTTCATAATTTAAATATGAGAAATGCTAAAGCATCTACCCTGGTCCTTCTCCTATCCTTCTCCATCCACCATTTTTTAAAATCAAACATTGGATCCACCTTCACTTAGGTGGGTCCTACAAATCTAATGGTTGATTTTTTTAAAAAAATAAAATTACATAGAAAGATGGGAGAAGGACCAGAGTAGATGCTCTAGTATTTCTCTCTAAAAATATTTCTTTCTACTTTTTACCAACTCAGCAATTGCCCTCTCTCTCTCTCTCTCTCTCTAAAATTTCATTTGGTTCTCTCACTCGATCACAGCCTCTGCTGTGCCAGTAGGTGGGTTGCTATCCAGGACATTGGTGTGAAATCAGCATGGTGATCAATCAGAGGAAGCCTGTTGCTCCAAAGATCAGCTCCTACTGGTGATTGCAACCCCAAATGGTAAGTATGCAGTTATGGGTTGATAATGATAATGGGACAAGGGGTTTAAAGTGCAGGAAAGTCTCTGCTTCCCCATCCCGGTCCCCGTCCCCGTCCCCTTTAACTCTTGTTTTATATATGACTGAATAAATATGGTTTAGAGAGTACTATTAAAGACTATGAGAGAGAGAGAGAGAGAAGTTATAAATTTTAGGCACAGAAAACTTGAGAGAAAAAAGCTACTTAAGAGAGAGTAGAGATAGATGGTTGGTCTTGATTAGAAAGGCAGTGGTGATGGAAGTTCTCTATCATGATGGGCAATTGTGAGTTGGATCACCATGGTTTGACCCATGGATAATGTAGGGCCATATCACATATTAGCAAACTAGAACTGAGTTGGGATTAGGGTGGACTTCCTACAAACACACAACTACTTTTTGAATAATGTCATACAACGCAATGGTGACCATCAGAAAATAAAAAATGAATGTCCATAAAATCACTTACAGGAGAAGGTCTGGGAGCCCCGCATTTCTTGATGTTGCAAGTGGTTCTGAAGGCAAAGTTAACATTGTCACATTTGGGACAAATCCAATCCCCTTCATGCAAACCATCTGGCCCTGCATGTACAAACAGACGCAGCTTGGTAAGATAATTTGCACATAGCCCCGCAGACAGATGCACAAAATGGAGTGTATTGAAGTCTGGGTTTCATGCTAGGGAGAACTCTTTTTCTTGATAAGTGATTGAAAATATCATTAAAATGCGTGGGAGAAATCTAAAAGTATAAGAAAATAATAGGACTGAAATCAGGGCAAACACCAGGATATAATATGCAATCAAGCATCTTATAGGCCAAGTTATAAACAACTCCAGCAAGGTATATTGCATTATCATTAACCAAAGTTCTCAAGACAGAAAGAAATATATCAAATAAATGAGAAAAATCAAAAAATGACATGAGATGGAGGGATATGGAAAAAGTGACAATTAATACTGAAATTCTCACCAACTATAATTATTGCAAGACCAGAAACATAAACAAAAACTAAAAGAAAGCCAAAAATAATGCATACAACTTCCAATAAATCACACAGAAAAATCTTCAGAACAAGAATCTGACAGCATCCCATATGAATATTAATGTTCAACATACAGAACTAGAATTACAGCAGGAATGAAAAATTCTTGGGAAAAAAAAGGTTACGATAAATTTGTGCAAATACCTCCACGACGTTTGCGAGAGGCAGGATTATCAGGTAATACTCCTCCTGCCCATGGAGGTCCCTGAAAGCCAAATCCATGTCCATTGAGAGCAGGCCCTGAACCATAGCCCATGCCTGATTCATTAAAAAACTACCAGTTATACACTCAGATGAAACAAATGTCTACCCTAAGCATGCTAAAGAGGCTGAAAATAATTCATTAAAAAACAGAATGCTGAACATGCTTTACAAAAACGTAAAAACACGATGCCATCAAACACAAAACATATATTAATGCTCCATCTGCAGGTGACCTTTCCCCTAGATTCTACCCTAAGCCAAAACTCGGCCTAATCAACACATATGCTGCTACTTAAAGTATTTTGGCCCAGGTCATTGCAGGAGCCTGATCATGAATGCAATAATGTACCGTAGTGCTTAATGATAAATCTCACACCTGTCTAGTCCCCCATTTAGCTCACTTCTATATCCACACCATTAGGGGCGGTGGCTGGGGATTGAGTTTAGCCAAGCCAATTTCCATCCATACCAACAATAATAGTAGCAGTATAAATTTCTTTTCATTCTTACAGAAAAAGTCATTTGACATGTATTTGTGTTAGGATAGTTGAACTAGCCCTTATGATTTCCTCATGATAACTTAATTTCTAGATATAGAAGTTTCGTCAAGATATAAAACAATTCTTCATACACCTCTTTCTTTTCAAATATGTTGATTCAATGCCTCTAAATCTTATATTTTCTATTAAGTACATTTATAATGAAAGTTTCTAACCATTTCTTTACGCATCTAATGGCAGTGAATCTTTCCTCTACTCTTAAGTTTCCATGAATACCAAAATGTTTCTTTATTCTGATTATGAAAAGAATATACAAGAGAAAAAGTACCTCCATAACTTCCAGGTGGAAATGTAGGCACAGGACTATATGGTCCATGAGCGCTTGCAGGGGCACCATAGTCATACCGCATTCCATGAGCACTTGCAGGGGCACCATAGTCATACCGCATTCCATGAGCACTTACAGGGGCACCATAGTCATACCGCATTCCAGAAGGTGGTACTGGGTATCCATACCTACTAGACACTCCATATGGCAGAGCAGCACCAACGCCTCCAAAATATAACGGAGGAGGGGTGTTATAAGGACTAAATGGGGCAGGCTGCAGAAAAAACCAATTATATAGTACACTAGTAATCAAAGTAAAAGTAAGATGACATTAAATTTCAGCTATAAATTACAAATTTAAAATATATATATATGAAGTATCTTAATTTTTTCATAAAATAAAGTAGGTTACTAAAGGACTCCTATCTGGCAATTATAGCAATAGCATGAACAATAAGCTCTTGCCATCGAGCTTTGAAATTGCAAATGTAAAACTATACAAAACTACAGTGCATCTGTGAATAAGTTCTTCACAGAATAAATTGTTGCACTGACTCGACTGAAACTTCAGCGTATACTTAGCACCAGTATAAAGTAGCCATAACCAGAAGTATCACAGCAAAAGATGAAGTGGTTATACAGTGCATGAAAGAGGTGATGCTGTGGCTCCTGCCAAAGCTAGTTCTGTAGACAATGGCAGCAGCCATAGACACGGCAGCAAGTGATAGACGAAGGAGGTGTTAGGACCATCAGAACACTCAAACTCCTATCAAATCTATCCTTCTGTTTTATTAACAAAATTAACAAGTCAAAACACTACAAGTCATATCAAATCTATCCTTCTATTTTATTAAAAAGTTAAAGATTTTTGAAGATACACTTATCAACCTAATGTAAGCTTGAACCTGAACCTCCCCATATCATGTTCTTTCTTGATAGTAGAATATATCCCACCTATGGCAGGACTTGCTGCCAATAGCTTAATCAGAGCATTCCATTGAAAACCAATTAATTCAAAAGCTGGGATGGTCACACACACACACACATATATGTACATATATATTATACAGACTGAAGCATTCACAAATTTTACTACTCAGTTCACAGTTCACATCTTTTTTCTTTCTGCCTTTTTTGGGTAAGTCACATGATTGTTGATTTCGTTCTTAGCACCAACACCTTCTCCATGCACTCAAGAAAAAAAAAATAAAAGGGAAAACATTCTACCACAGAAAGATCAGAGAGTTCTACCTAAACAATATAGGTTGTTTCATCACCTCTACTAAAGCACTTGTTTTGATTATTTTACAGCGCATTCTACAAAAATAATTTATCTTCATTTTACAAAGGGGGTTTCCTTCATAGAGCTTGCCCTGCCCAGCACATGTATCCAACTCACTACTTTTCTGGTAAGTTAAATCATTTCCAAGCATCAGTTTAGTTAAGTAATATGGTACACCTTTTTCATATTATTTGACTCATATATATTTTACTCACTCCTATTGTCTTTGTATGGTACACATCAGCCCCTTCAGTGTTCTTTTACCTACATATCAGACGAAAAACAACCCAGACCCTGGTCCCTTACATCACTACTTTCTAAAATCTAAGCAAGTCCAATCTAAAATCTGTAATTTCTATTCTACCAAACCCTTAAAAGTTTCAGGACTTTGGTTTTTAACTTGTGACTACAAACAATACGGCATTTCATTTGCTTCAGAAGGAACTTTAAATGATAGACAAATAGAATACTGCAACTTACTGGAGTGGCAGGTGGTCGGGGAGCACCACATTTTTCACGATTGCAAACAATTCTAAACCCAAAGTTAACATTTCCACACTTTGGACAGGTCCAATCTCCATCACTCCGTGAACCTGGCATAGATAAGTTTAATAGTTACAAACTAAAAAACTGGAAAAGACTGATTACATGAATACTAATTGTTTAGGGATAGATAAATGAAAACCAATATTAATCCTCAACGGAAGCTATAACCAATGAATTGGCCATGTTTACTGAGTACACTGGTCCGATTTGAACCATTTCAAAAAATGAACTTGAATGTACAAGTCTGTAAAGGAGTAAAAAAGAACTGCTACAAAATGTGAATAAAGCTATTAATGTTATGATTGGCAAGTCGTTACCAGTCAAAGCTGGTTACAAAATGAGAATAATCATGTAAACTGCTACTGAGTACCTATCAATTCTTCTAGGACATCATGTCAAATTAACTAATGAAACCTCTAGTGTATAGTACCTTTAACCAGGATGGATTTGACCCTCTAAATCAGAATAAAACCTCTAGTCCAACTCTTGTACAATTACTTTCTTCATCCCCGGCATCATTCCTCAAAATGATTTGCCTTTAAGAAACACATAATTTATAGCAAAGCGAAACATCAAGAATGAAACCTGGCAACAGAGTTTCGCACACTATCCAGCAAATACCTTAAAATAAGGCCTTTTACACAGAGAGAGAGAGAGAATCCAATATGTCACACTAATAACAACAACACAACGAAATTTTCAAAGACTTTAACATTGATTCAGACCCTCAACGTGAGTCAAACTTAAAATTATATACTGCATTATATGTTATCAAACACGACACACCAAGAAAACTTCAAATTCAAAGACTACAGCTAAGCAAAAGGGTAAACATATGTTAATTTCCCTATTAACCATCTACTTAAGTGATTAGTGGAACCAAAATAGCATAATGAAACTAATAATAAGTAAATATCAAATACCCTTATGTGTATTATATGTCATCAAACATGACCCACATAGAAAAACATCAAATTTCAAAGACTACAGCTAATCAAAACGGTAACCATATGCTAAGTTTCCCAATTAACTATCTAACTTATGTGATTAGTGAAACCAAAATAGCAAAAAGAAGCTAAAAACTAACAATCACGTTAAAAAATCGACCCTGCAAGCATTAAAAGGAAACCCCATTGAATTAAACTTACCATCATTACGAGACCTCTTCGATCCAAATGGACCCCGATTGTTATCAACCTATGCAAGAGAAAAAAAAAATGAAGAAAAATAAATAAGCATATAAAAAAATAGACACCCAGAAAAGACTAGTCATGTAAGAAAGAGATATTGAGGGTTGGAAAAGAATTAAACACACACACAAATACTCGAACCATATACTCAAAAATACATATGTATTACTCAGAAAGAAGAGTACCCACCTTCGTAGAAGCCATTCACAAAGCTCAGAGAGAGAGAAAGAGAGAGGACAGCGAAATCTGTGAGTCTGTGACCGTGAAGTCTGCTGTCGTTTTTATGTTTAGGGGAAAAGGGAGGGACTTTCTCAGTAAAGGTCTGTTTGGTTGCAGGGAAGACAGTACTCTTGCGGTTTTATGTTTTAATCTGGTTTGGGACTTGGGGGAAGTGTCCCAAAATAAGTCAATTTTTAGAAATTTAATTAATAATTTTTCATTTCAAAATGTTAGAAAAATAATTTGTAAATAAAATATAAATATATTAATAATTTTTCATTCCAAAATGCAAAAAGAATCATTTTTAAATAAAAATAAAATCTAAAAATTAATATTAATATTAATATTTAAAATAAAAAAAACGTTTCAATTAAATTTGATGCTCTAGGCCTCCAAATCTATGGAGCCCGCTTGCTATTACTTAAGGGGAAGAGATTTTGATACCTATAGCAACCTCAATATTTTAGCAATTCACTTTCATTATTTCATTTAAATATTATTTTTTAAAAATTTGTTTATGTTTCTCTAACTTTTATAATTTTGAATATTTGTATTTTCCTAATAGTCTATTTTAATAACATTTGTCTTATTTAATATTTTAAAAATTATGTAATTTTCTGGTAATTTTCTTGGTTGGTTTTCTTTAAAACCACCCAGATTGTGAAGGAGGAAGTGAGTTTGGGAGGGGGGGCGCGGGGGAATTGTGAAAAATAAAAAATAAATAAAATAAAAAATAAAAAATAAAAGATAAAGAAAAAAGATGGAGAGAAACGAAAAGCAAAAAGGGAGAAAGGGAAATTATTTGTTTAATCAATAGCTATTCACTCACCATTTTATTTTGGATAAAATAATTAGTCTGAAAAGTGAAGATTTAAGCCACTTTTGTTAAATTACTTCACCAAAATAACTAAAAAAATAATTTTGGTGAGGCTACTATGTGTATTCTAGGCAGGGACGGAGCCAGAAAATTTTATGGGAGGGGGCCGGCCAACAAAAATTTTCAGTTCTTTAGAATTTGTTTATTAAAAAAAATTTATTTTGTTGTTTTTTAAACTAAAGATTACCTAAAAGCCAAAAAAGAGAGCATTTGAAAGTATGGGCTAAAAATAAAAATAAAAACTTACTAGGTATAGCCCAAAAAATTAAGAATATGACCAAAATTTTTTATTGAATATGGCCATAAAATCTAAAAATAGGGCCAAATTTTTTTTGGAGGAGGCCATATGACTAAAATTAGAATCAAATTATATATATATATATATATATATATTTTACTCCTATTTTTTTTTCCTTATTTTGGGGGACCATGGCCCACCCCGGTCCCCCCCTCCCTCCGTCGTTGATTCTAGGGTAAAATTTAATTTCGACATGGGCTAATCATAATTGTTAAGCCTAAAAATACGCATATTTAAGTTAATAAAAAATTAGAAGAAATTTTGAAAACAAAGGGTAGCCATGATTACTCTTGATATGTATCTAGTTTTGTCACTATTAATTAGTAGGAATAATACTACTTTTCACACTCATTTTTGTATTGGCTTATGTGAAAAGTAGGTGTAAAGAAAAGTCACTTAAAACACAAAATAGGTGTGATAAATGAGTGCAGCTGTTGTCCGGATGGTGCAAAAAGGAGGGCTTTTCTGCCTTCCACTCATTAGTTGACACCTAGCATTTTAAGAAAAAATATACAAACTAAAATAAGATCAAAGCACCTGATTTTTCCTTTTCTTTTTTTTTCTTCTTCTTCTCTTCTCCCTCCCTCATGCACACCTGGTTTTTTTTTTTTCTTCTTCTTCTTCTCCCTCACCTCACACACGCCTGGTTTTTTTTTCTTTTTCTTCTTCTTCTCCTCACCTCTCCCGACCTACCATTTCCGGCCAAACCAGTTCCGGGACCTTCTTCATTTCCGCCAAATCCAAGGAAAACACCAAAAACTCAAACCCAACCTAAAAATCGTTTCTAATGCCTCAAAAATCGATTCTAATGCCACAAATTGCTTTCTAATGCATCAAAACTAAAACCTAGAGGGAAGGTGAACCCTTTTGGGGATTTTATCATCCTAAAACCAAAAAAAAAACACCGCGAGACCCATGTGGGTCTCTTGGTCCAATGGGTCTGGTCATTGGCTCTTTCTTTCTTTCTCCCAAGCCATCTCTCTTTCTCTGTTAAATGACAAGAAGAAGGAAGAAGGAAGAAGAAGAAGAGTGGGAGGAGAGGCTGTCGGCAGGGAGAAGAAATGGGAGAGAAGAAAAAAAAGAAGGAAGAAGAAAGAAATAAGAAAAAAATTTAATGTTTTAGGATGCAGAATAATTTTGTGTATTTTTTTTCTCTTATGTGATGTGTCAAATTGTGATTGGAGGGCAAAAACTCCTCCCTTTACGCCAAGACCGAATTGAAGTTATCCTCGTGATAAATAGGTGTAAAGAGTAACATTACTCAATGAGTAATACTCCAATTACACATGTAATGGCCGAAAATTGCGAGTAATAAATGAACCTCTCATCCAAATCACGTGCATATAATAATATGATATGCTAGAAACTACATTTTTATTCTACAATTATCCTACAATACTTATGTGATAGTCCCAACCAACCCTTAACTAATTTCTTTTAACAAAAACTTATCCAAATGTTATTTATGATTGCCATAAAAAACATTGAGAAATAGTTGTAATATAAAAATGTAGTTTCTAACTACTCTTTATACCCATTTATCATACATATATCACATCAATTTACGCGATGTGTTTCTTAGCATTCTCATGTTAGCTACTTTAAAAAAATAAAAAATAAATAAAGCTACTTAAAACACATTACGTCAATCAGTGTCGTATGAGAGTATGAATAGTAACATTACACAAAAATAAAATAAAATCACTCCAAAAGGCTTTAATTAAAGTTGTTGGAGAGGTGAACTTTCGAACTAGAGTAATGATACTCTTTATACCTATTTATTCCACACATTTCAAAATAGGATCCTAAACTCTAAACCCTAAATCCTAAACAATCTTGTTAGTGTTTTTTAAAATGGTAAAATTATCATTTTAATTTTTTAGACAATTTTACATCTACAAAATACACTAAGGATAATCTCAATTTTCATTTGAAATTGAGATTTTTTTTTTTCCACACATTTTTATACCGGCTGATGTGACATATTTTAAATGTCTTCCTATGCTAATTACATAAAAAAATGTTAGCAACTTAAAATACGCTACCAATTGATGTGAAAATGAATGTAAAAAGTAGCTTTAGTCTTCAAACTATTGAGGGGACAACGAGCAGTGTTACTTTTCGGACCAATTTCATAATGGTTAATATGACTATTTTAAATGGCTTTCTATCCTAGCCACTATGAAAT
This sequence comes from Carpinus viminea, assembly GCA_013348765.1. Classification (NCBI taxonomy): domain Eukaryota; kingdom Viridiplantae; phylum Streptophyta; class Magnoliopsida; order Fagales; family Betulaceae; genus Carpinus; species Carpinus viminea. The sequence goes on from CP054668.1 coordinate 13,648,795, forward strand.
TAGTGTGATAAATAAATGTGAAAATTGGCATTACTCTTCGTACGTGGGTTAAATGATAATACTTATTTATTTTTAAATAGATAACATGAAAAACCACTTGCAACTTCCATGCAAGTTGGTGCAAGTGAAAAATAGTATCATTCAGGAAACAATACGATACTAATGAAAAAGTAAATCGTCTTTAGCACTTTTTACTAAGCACTTGAAACAAAAATAAATAAATAAAATAAAAATTGAAATTTAAAATTAATTTTAGGGACAATTTCACTAACCCCCCTTAAACTTTAGTCACTTTGGCAGACACCCCCCTAACATTCAAAAACTCTCACTTACCCCCCTTGAACTTTCAAAAATTCTCACTTACCCCCCATTCGTACAAATTAGGGCACAAATTTTTTAAAAAAGACCAAAATACCCCTGTTTTTTATTTTTTAAAAAAAAAATATATGGAAGTTAGAATTTTATACAAAATTCACTGTTTAAAATTCACTATTTAAAATGTCAACTTCCAAAATGTTTTTTTATTTTTTTTAAAAATGAAAAACATGGGTATTTTGGTCTTAATTTGTACGGATGGAGGTAAGTGAAAATTTTTTAAAGTTTAAGGAGAGTAAGTGAGAGTTTTTGAATGTTAGGGGGGTGTCTGCAAAAGTGACTAAAGTTTGAGAGGGGTTAGTGAAATTACCCCTTAATTTTAAAACTTGACAAGGTGATGTGATATTCATTGCCCTTAGAATGAAATGCCAACTTCCTAATGATTCTGTATGCATACTTAGAGGACAAAGTTTTCTTACAATTCTCCTGAAAATCTATTAAACTACATATCAAATGTGACCAAATAGCAAACCGAGTAATGTTATACACTATATTTTTATTTTACTTTGTTAATATGGCATTGCCAATCAATTATCATTTTTTTTTTTTTAATAAGAGTTAATCTAATGGTTAATTGATATTATCATATCACTAAATTGAGATAAAAATATAACATTTCTCCAAAATAATACATATGAATAAAGTTCTTTCTTTAGGTTTTAACTCATGCTTGGTCCCAAAATTTAACTTTAGCACCAGCACAAACACCTTTATATGAAAAACTAGAATCCATGAATTCATCTATTCTATGTATAAACACACGAATTTCTCAAAATTCAGATTAAATCCCAAAATACCTTTAGTGATTTCAAATATCAGTTGTAAATTAAAGAAGAATAGAAATTAAATAACAGGTAAACCAAAAGGGAAAAGATTATTTATGATGAAGGCCCCATGAAGAAACAAATTTGGTTCCCTTTTAATCATACCTATTAAAATAAAATAAAACACACTTAATCTTATGCATGCTGGAGATTTGAAAGATGGGAACTCATCCATATCTACACTAACAGTATTGCTATCCAATCAATCAAAGAAGAGGCTACTAGGCATACAAATTCTACATTTTTGCTTTCATATACTTTCCGTCACATAAGCATGAATTCCCATTGACACCAGACTCAAAGCACTTAACAAACTTTTCAATGATTTCAAAATGCATCTGGATACCAGGAGGCCTATCGGGAAAATAAAATTTCTCACATACATCTTATTCCCTCCACTCCTCTGAGCTTGGGATTCAAGCATATGAACTAATTGGTCCTTTTCATTGCGAACCCAGATTCAGCCCCTTGTATGAGGCTGTAGGAGACTCTGAATCACATTATGGTCAGTTAGATATGCACCAGAAGAATTCAAACCAACATCCAAGTAATGGATCTCAGAGATGCTGTTTAAAAGGCTTTCTTCTGTATTAGGTATGATTTAACTCAATAACCCCCAAGGGCTTGGCTCAAGTGGTAAGTCATTTGACCTTCATACCTCATGAAGCATCAGGCTGAAGGTTCAACCTCCCTTGAATGTAAACAATTTTTTAAGACCACACCCACAGGCGAAAGCCTGAATTTTACCCGACCTGTGTGGAGGTGGCATGAATGTTTTGGGTTGAGAGAGACGTGATGCAGATGCACTGGCTGGCTGTTGTTCTTCCTGTCTACTAGAAATTGAATTCTTTACCTGCCTTGGGAAAAAAAAATGACGGAAACCATTAAATGTTAGGAATGAGTAGGGAGTTCTAAAAATGTTTAACAATCATTGAAAAACAGTAAGGGAAATGTTAAACAGACTAGGAAGATACTCCAGAGTAATAGTGAACAAGAATATGCTCCCCTTCTCAAGTTCAGTGGAATAATTAAAGAAATCACTCACACTTCTTGTGAATGCTTAACTACAATAGTGAATAAGAACACAACATTTATGAATTTGATTAGTGCCAGAAAATACTTTCTGCAAAGAAACCTCTTACATTATTTTGTCATTCTCTAAATATCTACGATAAAAATCACACACACTCTATCCTCTCAAAAGTATACCAGCTGGCTTCTTCACAGAAAATCCTTATGTTATTATGTCCCTTCATAAACGTATACAACACAAGAATAACAAAAAATCTAATTGTTAAAACAGAGTGACATTTTATTCTTTCTACACATACCCAATATACATTCTTGAGCTGTAAAAAGAGACTCCAAAGCAGCATTCATTCGTTTATCAATAATGCTTCATTTTGTGCATCGGAGAAAGTAGCTGGAAATGGTTTTGAAGGCCTTAATTATTTCTTTCATGTCAACCTAGCGTGTATGTACTTTTTCAACTAAAACTTCATTAGATTTTTAAGAAGGTAAATTCTTTATTTAATATCAGCCAGCCACAATCTATAAAACAGGCTACACATAACTTCCAAGATATGAATAATATGTTTGCAATAATAAAGGCCAAATTCATCATTTCTCTTCTGAACTTCAAGATTGAGCGCATGCACACAGAAATGGTTCTCAAACATAATTATTGCCAAAAACATGATAATGTTATGCTTGACACTTTCCACAAATAATGTGAAACAACGTGATGTTTCAAAACAAAATAGAAAAAAAAGCTATGAAACGACAAATTAGCTACCAAACATACCTTCTCAAATCATCAAATAAGATCCCCCCAAGACAGACAAACTTTCTTTTATCAATGTTATTTTCCAACCTTATTCAAGTGCTTAACTAACTCCTCGTCTTCAAATTTCTCCAGGTGTTCAACTATACTGTCAAAATCAGAAGCTTTCAATCGAATTCCTTTCTTGAGCATTAACCTTGCAAGCCTTGCAGCCTCCACTGAATGGCTTTGTTGACAAAGCCCAACTAAAAGAATAGAATAAAGATCAGAATCAATGGAAGACAAAAACTCCATTTTCTCAATTTCGTCACATAGCATAAATCCATCTAACACCCGTCCCTCCAAACAAAGCTCCCTTATCAAAATGCTACATGCCAAACTATCGGGTTTGACCCCACTGGCAAGCATCATCCTAAAGATCTTCTCAGCCTCCTCAAGTTTTTTAAGTTTGACGAAAGACAGTATTAGAGAACTATAGCAATCACCATATGAAACACTGCCTCCCGCAACAACTTTATCAATCACCTTATAAACCTCTTCTACATGCCCCTCTACACAAAGACCTTTTATTAAACTACTAACTGTAACGCGATTTGGAGAACATCTGAAAGCTTTCATCCTATCCAAAAACTCCAATGCCTTCATTGCTTGACCTTTCTCGCAAAAACACTGAATCACAGATGTATATGTAATAACATTTGGACTACAAGCCCCGCCTTCTTTCTCCATCTCACCCAACAACTCCAAGGCCCTATCCATATTCCCACACCGACAAACCCCATCGAGAAGAGCGGAATACACCACAGCATTAGGCAAACACCCATGCCCCCTCATAACCTCAACCAGTCCACAAGCATCCTCTAATCTACCCACATTACAAAACCCTTTAATCATTGCAACGTACGTGATCATATCAGGATAAAGATCACTCAATCCCATCTCATTCATCAACTCCTCTGACATATCCATATCACCCTTTTCACAAAACAACCTTATAACCACATTATACGCCGTAGTGTCAGGCTGCAAAGCAAATTCCTTCATTTTCCTCAACACCCACAAAGCCTCATTAGCAAGCTTAGCTTCTCTACACAAGTTCAAAACCACCTTAAATACCTTGGCATTTACCACAGACCCCTGAACCCTATAACCCTCAATAACATCAACAAGAAAACTCGGGTTTCCTTTAATGTCAAACAATTCACAAGCTTTGCCATACATGAATGGGCTATGCCTATGACTGGATTGAGTGCCAGCCCAAATGAAAAACCTAATACCCATTTGGGATTGATTTGGGTGGCATCTATGTAAGACCTCAGTGATACATTTGGAGTCCAATTTGGCCTTAACTGTGGCCAGCGTTTTCTCTATGTTTTGGGCACCGTTGCTCCGCAGGTGATTGTAGAATTTCTCCGCAGATGAAGAAGTGGGGGGCGTTAGGGTCGAATATTTTGGGGTTTTGAGGGGATGTGAGAGCGACAGGAATTTAGAGATTGCAGAAAGTGCCATTGAAAGGTTAAGGCTTCGGGTGAAAACGCTTAAACCCAAATGTTACAATAGAGAAAGCATTACCTTGGGATGTGGACGTGAAAGAGAAGAAGAGGGAGCAGAGTCTGAGTCTACCGGACCTTTGGGTGTATGAGAGCTAGTTTAGGGACGGAGAATACCGACCAAGCTATTGGTCTCCAAAATCCGGTCTGATATGTGGGTTTCGGCCTGAAACTTCCTTTCGCCGGAGATGGCCAACGGGAGGCATTACCGACGGCTCTGGACAGCGGCGGCTAAGTATATGTTTTGGAAAATTAAAGATAATGGAGGACTTTGTTGTATATTTTGCTCTACTTTTTTTCCCACAGAAAAACATGAGAGAGAAGAAGAGCTGAAGAGGCAGCAGAGAAAGAAGAACGTGAAGCTAACGGTGTCGTTTAAGGGAAACTGAAACTCTCCATTTCAAATGAAATAGAGAGAAATTAATGAAAATTAACCATTTGGTTGCTGATGTGGAGTACCCGCAATGCCACGCGCCACCAAAGAAACTTTTGGATATTTTGCTTCTTCGTAATGTCAGAGAAGAAATGTTAGTCAATATTCTCTCGGTTTCTATAAAAAAAAATTGTTAGATGCACTTTTGGTATTCTCCCTTTTAATTTTAAGTGAATTTATTTTCTAAAAAGAAAAAAAAAAAAAAACCCGCAATTATTTCTCCCACTTAATTTTAGAGCAGTGAAGATGACATTGTTAATTTTAAGGTCATGAGCAGTGACGATGGATGGCTAATAGAACTGCTGAAGCTTCTCCCATGTTAGGGTTACAAGGAGGGGAGACAAAGGTACCCATATTATGTTATAACTAGGGCCTTAGTTAGAGTATGCATAAGTGAGGTTTCAAACTCCAATACATTCATGGATGCTCGACTTGCCATTAAAACTCTTTTTTTTTTTTTTTTGGCATTTACAAAGGGAGAAGGGGAGGGGGAAAATTACAGCAAGTTGCACAACATGAAAGAAAGTAGAGCAGCACAACAAATACAATGGGTGAAGTGTAACATAAATCTAGAGATAATTGGGAATGAGTTAAACGATTGACTCAACTCATTTGAAGCTTGGCATCTTGGCCAAGAACCAAGCCACCATGAGTGGCGGTTTGAAGCAACAAACCAAAGGAAGATTAGCCTATTAAAACACCGACTACAGCAACACTCAAGCTTTGAAGCCGCAGCAGGAGAAAGAGCACTGTAACTGGTTGAATCAAGCTGCTTGAGCAAAGCACCACTATGGTATCCCAAAAAAGAGGTACCCTGCTATGAAGATATAAAGGATACTGCTTCTTCTGCAACTGGATCTTAGAATCCGAGGACAAAGAGAGGGTACCAACAACGGAGATCCTGAGGAGACCATCCACACACAGGTGTGAAGATTATCGCCATTGGGCGGAAGAGGCCAAAGGTGGAGGATGAATGGCACATGGGTGGAGAGAGGAAACACTGCAGATTTGGCCTTCATGTTGCTGAGAAAACAAGGAAAAGAAAAAGAAAAAAGACTAAAAAAGGAAGAGAGAAGGGCTGTGGAGGAAGGAGGAGGAGCAGCGGCACCATAGGGAACAAGAGAGACTAGAGCTCTCTGGAGAGTTTTGAACTCCATTGGCATCAGACTCATAGAACTTAACTCACATCAAACTTCTCAATGATTTCAAAATGCATCTGCATACCAGGAGGCCTATCAGAAAAATAAAATTTCTCACAGACCTCTAATTTTCCTCCACTCCTCTGAGCTTGGGATTCAAGCATATGAACTAATTGGTCCTTTTCATTGCGAATCCAGACTCGCCTACTGTCACACCATTGCCTAGGAGTTCCATGAACAATAAATTGAATTCCCTCAGCTCCTTGTATGAGGCGGTTGGAGATTCTCTCAATCACTTCATGGTTCGTTAGATATGCACCAGATGAATTTAAACCAACATCCAAGTAATGGATCTTAGTGATGCTGTTTAAAAGGCTTTCCTCTGTATTAGGTATGATTTTACTCTCTTCTGAAAAACTGGAATGCTGACCACTTCTCGACTGTTCTTCAGTGCAGGGTGCATTTCCAGTAAGTCTGACATCTGAGAAGCTAAGCTCAGTAACTAGCTGATTAACTACAGTGCCGCCCTTGCTAAATCCAAGGATGAATGTTTTGGGCTGAGAGCATGATGCAGATGCACTGGCTGGCTGTTGTTCTTCCTGTTTCCTTGAAATTGCATTCTTTACCTGCCTTGGAAAAAAAGGAAGATGATGGAAACCATTAAATGTTAAGGAATAATTAGGAGTTTTTAAAATGTTGGAACAATTATTGAAAAACAAAAAGGGAAATCTTGGAACAGACTCGGAACATTCTCCAGAGTAATATAGAACAAGAATGTGCTGCCCTTCTCAAATTCAGTGGAATAATTAAAGAAATCATTCACACTTCTTGTGAATGCTTAACACCATAGTCAATAAGAAAATACTTTCAGCAAAGAAACCTCTTACATTATTTTGCCATTCTCATAAAAATTACACACGTTCTATCCTTTTAAAAGTATACCTGCTGGCTTCTTTACAGAATATCTTTATGTTATTATGTCCTTTCCTAAACATATGTGACACAAGAATCACAAATGATCTAATTGTTAAAACAGATTGACATTTTCTTCTTTCTACAGATACCCAATATACATTCTTGAGCTGTAAAAGAGACTCCAACACAGCATTCATCCATTTATCGATAATGCTTCATTTGGCGCATAGGAGAAAGTACCTGGAAATGTTTTGAAGGCCTTAATTATTTCTTTTGTGTCAACCTAGATTTTTAAGATAAAATCCTTATTTAATATCAGCCAGCAACAATCTACAAAACAGGCTACACATAATTTCCAAGATATATAATATATTTGCAATCATTTCTCTTCTGAACTTCAAGATTGAGTGTGTGCATACAGAAATGGTTATCAAACATAATTATTGACAAAAGCATGACAATGTTATGCTCGACACTTTCCACAAATAATGTGAAACAACGTGATCTTTCAAAAAAAAAAAAAACATAGAAAATAAAAGCTATGACATGACAAATTTGCTACCAAACATACCTCATTAAGGCAATTTGACAAAAGCGTGACAGTCGACCTAGAAGCTGGGAATCCAAGTGGGCTATATGATTTTGGCTCTCCCCGTTGATTCACAGATGGAAGAAAATCTTCATAGACAGCAAAAGGCCCATTAAAAACAGAAGCCTCAATGACCCATGCGTTGATAGAACCTCCAAATTTTTTAACCAGAATTCCAGCTATTTTCTGTAGATCCGACAGCCTCTCAATCACCGGATTCCCAGTCCCTTCAACACGATCTCCATTGAAAAAGATTGCATTTGCAGAAGGCACCTGCCTCCAACGCAAAGTGAAAATAAGAATAATTGTAAAAGAGTGATTCGGAATATTGGGTTTAAGAGCAAGATAAGATGGTCTTTCTGAAGAACTTCTGAAGAAAGATTGATGTGTTCATAAACATGAGAAAGAGTCTTTGTAGCAATTTAATAGTCACTTCCCATTGTTTGGAGGAAGGAGGAGCCTTGGATACAAAACTAAATATATCAAGTGAATTTAATTGAAGAGAGATATACAAGGCTTCCATAATTTTCTCAGAGTAATGAACAGCAAACAATGTGCACTAGTGCTTTACAGGAGTTGAATGAACAGAACTTACAGCTAAGGTTCTGGAAGTGCGTGAAAGGCACAAAGATGCTGCAACTCTATAATATTTGCTGCTGTCAGAGCACAATGGAACCTTTAAAACTCCACACCATCGATCCATGAATTTATGAACTCTGGGAATATTGAGAAGGACCAAACTTTAGAAACAAGAGTTGCCAAAGATTCTCCTCAGAAACATAGGAAATTAATTTAAGAACTTCCTGGCCTATATGGAGTAAGCATCAAAGGAATGACACATTAACAATGGAAAGGATTTTACGCATAAAATAAGCAGAGAACTAAATGTTAGGGTGAACACTAATTAGTAACACAACAACATTTTCAACCCCTCTTTGTACGAACTAAATAGGCAATAATGATTCCACGCACCAAATCACAACCTGAAAATATAACAATAATAATAAATATCAAGAAAAGCACAAAGCAAGACACCAAATATTTTATATGGAAAACCTCCAATGAACAGGAAAAAACCATGAGACTTAGTCCAATCAAACCCTCCACTATTTGAAATAATGGGTTCATGCCAATTAGCTGTAGAACAATTTCCAGAGACTACCAAAGCATCAAGAACACAGCATTCTTGGCTTGCAACAACCATCCGTCCAACCTGAGATGGTCTTAACAACAACTAGAAAGTATCTCACCAAGGGTGTGTTAGCAACCAAACAAACAGAGAAGGATTTCAAGAATCTACAACAGCCAACATGAAGCTAAGCTCAATGGGGACAACATACTGAAATTTTAGCAAAACCTCACAACAAATTGCTCCTCAATCTCCAACTGAAGTCACCAAAAATGGTTGCCTCATCCCACGTGAATCATTTACTTTTCTTTTTTCTTTTTTTTTTTTTAAAGTTGGCTGGGATTGTCACCTTATGTAGCAGGGACAGCTCAACACTATGTATCTATACTGTCTAATTAGATAGTCATACACAATTGAATGTAGCTCAATTGGAGTCCCATATTTGATCAGGAAATTGTCCAAAATAGTTTATTATCATGCCAGTTATATATATATATTTATTTTCTTCACTTTAATAGGCTTTGGGTTTAATTTTCATAATTTGGACATTTTTAAACGTGTGAGCATTATGAATTTTCAGCTGACAAATTTCTACCTCAATCAAGGCCTTTTCTCTACAAAGGTGCTAAGAATGTGAACCATCAAAGGATGAGTAACAGAAGCCTTTCATACCTTTCGCTTAAAGAATCCTGTTGATGGCAATCCATATCAAATATTAAAGACTTTCTTTTCTTTATTTATTTATTTTCTCATTGCACAAAAGAAGAGAAAAACAGAAAGAGAGACAATATATATATATATATATATATATATATATTTTGCGTGTTCACGTCATGCCATTTTATATTCAGCCATCACACTCAAATTAGAATTTTGATCTTGCAGACACCATCCGGCATACAAATAATAATACTCTTTCCTCCCAACAGGATTGTTTCTATCTAAATCCTCGTTTTGAGCAACATATGCAAACACATTAGTTAATCCAGTTTATCTTTCACTTTCTGTTTTTGGAAAAATATACTTTCCACCCCTAAAGTACCACCCCTTTGGGACTTAAACCATCAGACTTTAAAATGTGACACTTATCCACTTTAATTATCACTCAATTACAAATCACACCATTTGCTAGCATTTGGCATTAAAATGGACGAAACATTCCTCAAGTACGCCACATGTGACTTTTGTTTTTTATTCCCCAAAATGTCCCTAAAATTATTAAAAAAAACGAAAACAACTTTTAAAAAAAAAAAATTGAAGGGGTGGCCCAAATGCACTTCAGTCATGAGGGGGGAGGTTCGGCCACCCCTTAATTTTTTTAGGTGAAAGTTCAAGTAAAAAAATTCACATGTGGCTCAAGTGCAACATTTTTCGTCTCCTTTAACACCAAATGCTAATAGAGGGTGTAACTTGTAATGGAATGGTACTTGAAAAGGGTGCATTTTAAAGTTTAATGGTCTAAGTGCCTGAGGGTTGGTAATTTTGGGGTCAAAAGTGTTTTTTTTTTTAATATTTTTTTTATTCCATTAAATCACACCCGCACTCACTGGCTTTAAACCCACAACCCCACTCCATCCTGAGAATTACCATTTGAGGATTTCATATGGCTTCTCTTTTAGTAGGTTTTTGTTTGCTGTAGTTTACACTGAAGGAGTTTGGAATAGCTAACCTCCGAACTCCAGTTGAGGTTTTACATTACCTACTGGGTATTACTAGGTTATTGTTTTTTCTGTTTTCCCCAAAAGGTAGAAGAGGGTAATGCTCCTCTCTCTCCAAGACCTCAGAAAGGTAACTTGAGAAGGTTAATACTGCTGAACCCATATATCTAAGTACCGCTTTACGCCTCTACCATAACATGAATGTAGCACTAGCAGAATTCAAACCAAACCTCAAGCAAAGAAAACGAAGACATTTACCACCTACCCATTCCTTTTCTGCTTTCGTTTTGGTTATCTAACACAAACAGGGTATGAAATGGGATGGCCTTATAAAATGTATAAAAGACCATTGATATGTTAACATCTTTGATGGCAATCTAAAAGAGCTACGAACGCAAGAAGTAGCAAAGCAAAAAGGGGCCCTAGACCCGTCCTCACCAACCCAGCTAGCTTAACACACATTAAATTAAAACTCAAGGGGCATGATCACAAAGTACAAACCCAACACAAACCTCCTCATCTGGCTGCGCATTTTCACAAACAACTCATGTGCATTATGTGAACAATACTGATGTCGTCAAGAGAGAGAGAGAGATTACATAAGCAGTATGCTAATTCAAAGGGAAGGAAACCGTGCACGCACCAGATACACGCAGTGCCGCTGCCGCAGTAAAGATTCTACAAGCTTCGTGAGCGAAAAAAGAGCGCCAAGAGTTCGATTGGATTTTGGATGCTCTCGTAGAAGCCGTTCATCATGTAATTGTTGGGCTTTTGGAGCCTACCAAACCCATTCGCTGAGCCTCTACCAAAACCCAACCCATTTTCTCTGTTAAAACTTAAAATCCTTTGTTTTTTTTTTTTTTTACAGAATTAGGTTGGAAGAGATTCTTCCAACCTAACCTATAAAAGTAACATGTGTCCGATTAAACATGTAAAATACATATATTTTTTTAATAATAGGAATAAAGTTGAAATAAATAATATTAAAAACTTATATACATCTTACTTGTTATTAAAAAATGAAACACATGTCACTTTTACATATTAGGTTATCTCCTCCAACCCAGTTCGAATGAAAACTTTATTCTTTTTTTTTTTAATTTTTCTTTTTAATGCTTATTCAAGTTATTGCATTAAGGGGCAGAATTATTGACGTAAAATTTACTTTTCCTCATATTTTCATCTTCCCATTATGCTGTTAATATATATATATATATATATATATATATATAGGAAAATGTAAGGGTTCTCCCTATAGTGATATATATATATATATATATATATATATATAGGAAAATGTGGTTCTCCCATAATGTTCTCTGGCATTCTAAGAAAAAATAAAATTGTAATGGCCTTCATCACCCTTTTTTGAGGCATTAGCACTAAATTTAGGATGATCAAATCCATTTTGGGTGATACCATCTCTAATGGATTAACCTTCTACCCTTAGATTTTAGTTTTGAATCAAAAAACAAGTTTTAAAACATTAGAACCTAACTATTAATTCATTAAAATTAATATGTAGGCAAAAAAAGGTACTACAATTTTATTTTTTCTTAAATCATGTTCTACATAAGACTGGAAAAACACTAGGAAATCACTACGGGGAGAATCCCTAGCAAACCCCATATATATATATATATATATATATATATATCTTTTAATTGTTTATATGTCAAAATAAAGGATAATTTATACATAATGACAAGCCAAAACATCTTATGTATGAAAAGCTGAAAGCATATAGTTGATAAACCTTATTACAATGTATGTATTGATTTACTTTCTAAATTTACTAACATGGGTTAGTAAATTAGATAAGGTCTGGCGCGATTTATAGCATGAGTATTAATTGTAAGTACGTAATTATTATTTTGTAGTTTTACTCCTCACACTGTTATTTTCAATTTGCATCACACTTTTTACTTCAAATGCTTCTTCGGCAAGAAAATGAGACATTCTAAGAAGAGCGGCCTAAAATATAGAAGATGGCTCGAGAAGAAAGGTATGTATTATGAACCAAATTTGGTAAATGTAGCTCAAAACATATGGTGATCCAGTGGATTGACTTTGGTTGTAATATATGCTAGAGTACGAGAACGTCGAGACGTAAGACATTTTCCTTGTCCTTGCATTGTGATTAGCTCAAAACAGGCTGAAGTTCTACTATTTTATATGGAGAATGCTACTTCGCTGAATGTCACCATGAACTTCAAACAAACCTTTGTGAAGACAAAGCCTGCACGGCCGTGGCTTATTACACTTCCAAAGGTCCATCGTTGAGCTTCCCAGATATCTTGAAGCCAGATATAATGGCACCTGGGTCATGGGTCTTGGCTGCTTGGGTTACAAACATAGCAGTGACCGATACAGGGTTTAAAACAAATTTATATAGTAGTTATATCATAAATTCTGGGACATCCCTTGTTTCCCCTCATGTTGCTGGCGTGGTAGCGCTTCTAAAAGCCGCACATCCAAACTAGAGTACAACAGCCATTAGTTCTGCCATAATTACTTCTGCAGATACATTGGATAATACTTTAGCTCCAATTCAAGACTATGATTCTCAATTTGCTTTGCCTTTGGACATGGGAGCGGGTCATATTAATCCTAACAGGGCACTTGACCCAGGTTTGGTTTACGATGCAACCCCCCAAGATTTTGTGAATCTATTGTGTTCTGAAAAACGCTTAAACAGATAAAATATCACAGTTTATGCGGAATTAATGGATATTTAAATCTAAGCAAGCAATCACCAAAATATGAACAATCAAACACAAAGGATTTTGGTGATTAAGAGGAAACCAATTAGAAACCGATCTAATTGTAAACCTCTGGCCAAACCTGTGAAATCACTATCATAAAATTATCCGAGATTACAGACACTAGAACACTTACAACCCTTTGCAAGACCTTGGCTCGTAAGATCGACAAGCCTCCAAGCCTCAACTCGTCTGCTCACAATCTTCTTCAACGTGATTCTCCTTTACCGGACCCTTCCGATTGACTTCTCAATTTACGCCACAAACAAACTAACAAAGATCCTCTAAGAGGAACAACAAGGCTCACAATAAATCTCTTTAATTACGCCTCTCACGAACTCTCTGGGGTGAAAATCCGTACTCTAACATTCTATAGAGGTGTATTTATAATAGCCCCACAAAACCTAAACCTAGGACAGCTTAGAATCCAAATAAAACTATTACGTAGGTAGTGTCAGACGGGAAGATTGGCCGTCGGACGGTCACTTGAATATACATGGATGATGGGCTTCGTGAAGGTTGGCCGTCCGGACGGTCATGATGGGCGTCCGGACGGTCACTATTCCTGATGTGGAAATTTCTAGGTTTCCATCACTTTCTTACGTCGCATTCTTCAATCTTGGCGCGGAGAGTTCGAAGGCGTCCGAACGGGCTGCGAACGGATGCGAACGGCTCGACGGGCTCTCGGGTTTTAGTATTGAAGTACTTGATTGCATCACGTCCGAACGACAATGAATCCCGTCCGAACGCTTGGCTCTTTTCTTTTCATTTTGATCACGAAACTTAGCCAATACTTCAAACTAACAAACTCCCCCTTTGGCAATTTCGAACAAAATCATTTCCAATAAACTCCCCTTTTGTCACAAATTGACAAAAGGTAACATGTTTCTGAAACACTTAACAAACGATCAAGGCATATGTGGAACAAAAAAATAAACTCAACTCATGAATAAAAATGCAAAGAGATAATGCATAATCATGAACAATAGAAACTCCCTCAATATGTGACTCAAAAATCAACAAGAAACTGGAAATCAAACCATGTTTCTCCCCTCAAAAGTCAAATGAACACACATGATACACCCATAAAAATCTCATGAAAATTCAGCAATGAATAACCCAAGCATGCTCCAAATATACAAAATATACATGAGATTTGAAGTGACAACCAGACATTGAAATTGTTTAACTCAAGCCAATAAAATGTTTCATCCAACCCATGCTTGTGTGTGTGTGTGAGCCATCAAAACTTGGAGTTTCACCACCATGAGGTTTTGACAAGTATCTCGATCAAAAGTCAAACCTTATCATACTAGGGCCTAGCCACTCTCATCCTATACATTTCTCATTGTAAAACAATTTGTACAAGTTTGACACAGTGAAATAACTTCCTTTTGGAATGTGATCTTTTGATTCATTTGTTTCACTATTTTGTTTCTTTTTCTCTATGAGAAAGTGTCCTTAAACATGTAGTGCTTATCACAACCGAGAAAGCAGGAAATTTTTAAGCCCTAGGTTCAACTAGCAAATGGTCAATTTGAAACAAATACTAGTCAAAACCTCATATGGTTACCCAAAAAATAAGCTTAAATGTGCACAAGAAGTTAAGCATAGGCAAAACGCACCAGGTAAACTCAGGCTTTAGGTAACCACAATAACAAGTCCATTGAACAAAAGTTCATCTCATGCATACTAAGAACATTCCAAGACGCAAGGAATTAAATCCATAAAGGCAACATGAGAATTTAATGGACAATCTAGGTGCATAAGACAAAAGAAAAGGAAAACACCTAACTAAACATATTTTGTCTTTTTGAAAATTTTAACAAAAAAAATGCACAAAAAAAATTAAACAAAACAAAAACAGAGATAACATGCTCTAGGAATCTCAAGGATAAACAGGAAAAGCAATCCTAGGCATGTTATTGGCTCACCTAAAATAAGGTGAGTTCATTACCACTCCCCCTCAATGGGTGAATGGTATCATCCTTCCTAACCCACACTTGAGTGATCTTAGGTCTAGGTTTATGGATTTTTTCAAACTGGTCTAACCTAGATAGCACTCCTTTCATCATTGTGACCAAACCCTCACAATCTATCCTAGATACAGAATTTTTATTCTTCTGCACATGAGGTTTCAAATTAAAACAGTGAGGTCGAATGTGACCCACTTTTCCACAATGATGGCATGTAGGGACAAACCTTTGAGCAACTCTAGGCCTAGGGTAAGATGCATGAGATACAAGAGAGTTTTTCTTACCTTTCTTACCTTGCTGAGTCGGAGCAACTGCTGGCTTTTCTTCACCTGAAGATTTTTCTACTTCAACTGGTTTAACAAACACAATCTTTGAAGCAGAGGCATGGTTAGAAGAACAAGATGCAGTTTTATCAAATCCTAAACCAGATCTATCACTAGAGCGCTTCTGAACATGCAACATTTGATTAAGCTTTTCACTAGAGAAAGTACTCAAGTGATTTCTAGTTTCAATCAAATCATTTTGGAGTGATTTATTCTTAGCAATTAACACATGATTTTCAGATTTAGAGAATTGCAAGCATGTGAATCACTCAATTCTTCAAAGAAATTATCCCTTTCAAGTTCAAGATTCTTGACATCCTTAACAAGTTTTAGGTTAGAATTTCTAATTGTAGAAAAATTTTCCTGCAAATTGTCAAAGGAGTTTTGAAGATCACTAACCCTATTTGATTCATTATCGGCGGACTTATCATCCGATTGATTAGAATCATCGTAATCATAGGAAATCCCAAAAGCTACATAATTAGGGGAATCATCAGAACCTCCTCATCGGTCACTCATAATATTGAAAGCCTTTTTATCCTTTGGTTTATTACTCATGAGGTTAGCACAATCCTCATAAATGACCATAACGAGCACTCATAACATTTTGGACCATGTGGGTCTCTTTCATTTCTATCCTTGTAACTCTTCTAGCTTTTCAAGTCTCTTGGGAAATCGATGCCTATACTTATGGTACTTGTCTAGCTGCCAATGCTATTTTCTCATCGTCACGGTTCCTCATCGATGACTCATCGTAGTTCTTTCTAAGAGTTCTAAGGGCAAGATCCTTATGATTCCTAGGTTTAGACAAAGAAAACTCATAAGTTTGTAAGGCACCAACTAACTCTTCTATCCTCAAGGTCTCCAAATCGGCATGACTCAATGGTTGTTACCTTCATTTTGAATCTATCTGGGAGTGATCTCATAACCTTTCTCACAATCTTAGTGTCAGAAACTTTCTTTCCTAGATTTATCATGGAGTTTCTAATTTCACTAAGTTTACCAAAGAAGTCATCAAAAGTCTCATCTTCTAACATTTCAATTCTTTCAAACTTAGAAACTAACATTTGAAGTTTTGTAGCTTTAACAAGATTTGTTCCTTCATAAGTAGTTTCTAGAATCTCCCAAGCATCTTTAGCACTATCACAATTTGAAATTCTAGAGTGCTCAGTTTGTGAAATAGCTAAGAACAGTGCATTCATAGCTTTGTCATTCGCCACACGAGATTTGTTTTCACAATAGACCATTCTTGTCGGTTTATACGGAGTTTGAAATCCAGATTCAATAACACAAACGCGTCTATTGATTTTAAGAAAAATCTCACGGGACTTCAATAGCCATAATTAGTTCCATCAAAATTAGGCATGTAATTAAGGGTTTGAGACATGTTAGAAAACAAACAAGGATCACACTCAGAATTTAATCCAAACAGTGAACTGGCTCGATACCAATTGAAAACGCTAAGCAGATAAAATATCACAGCTTATGCGAATTAACGGATATTTAAATCTAAGCAAGCAATCACCAAAATATGAACAATCAAACACAAAGGATTTTGGTGATTTAAGAGGAAACCAATTAGAAACCGATCTAATTGTAAAACCTCTCTAAGGCTGACCAAACCGAAATCACTATCAAAAATTATCCAGAGATTACGAGACACTAGAACACTTACAACCCTTTGCAAGACCTCGGCTCAGTAAGATCGACAAACCTCCAACTCGTCTCCTTGCTCACAATCTTCTTCAACGTGATTCTCCTTTACGGACCCTTCCGATTGACTTCTCAATTTACGCCACAAACAAACTAACAAAGATCCTCTAAGAGGAACAACAAGGCTCACAATATTTCTTTAATTACAGCCTCTCACGAACTCTCTGGGGTGAAAATCCATATCTCTAACATTCTATAGAGGTGTATTTATAATAGCCCCACAAAACCTAAACCTAGGACACAGGTTAGAATCCAAATAAAAGCGTTATTAGGTAGGTAGCGTCCGGACGGGAAGATTGGCCGTCTGGGACGTCACTTGAATATACATGGATGATGGGCCCGTGAAGGTTGGCCGTCCGGACGGTCATGATGGGCGTCCGGACGGTCACTATTCTGATGTGGAAATTTCTAGGTTTCCATCACTTTCACGTCGCATTCTTCAATCTTGCGGCTCAAGGCGTCGGCGTAACGAGCAACGGGAGACGGGCACAAGCGGAGCTCTCGGGTTTTAGTATTGAAGTTTGATTGCATCACGTCCGAACGGCAATGAATCCCGTCCGAACGCTTGGCTCTTTTCTTTTCATTTTGATCACGAAACTTAGCCAATACTTCAAACTAACATGTTCAAAGTTTAGTAAGGAGCAAGTCTTCAACATTACTAAGCGAAATTGCTCCAACCCTCTCTTGATCTTACTTGCCCACCATTCCTCTCCTTTTATAGTGATCATAAAACGCCATTTGTTCATACATTCCAGAGGATTGTGACAAATGTTGGCAAATTAAGGTGCTGAAGCTTACAAAGCTATAGTGAATTCACCATTAAGTACTACAGTTGCAGTCTCACCCATGACATTGGTGTTCAAAAAGAAGTATATATATGAACAAATATCTTATAATGTTACTATTACATATAAAGGAAAGCTTAGGGATTGGGAATTTACATATGGTCAACTGGTTTGGGTCGATGAGAATAGGAAATACAAGGTGAGCAGTCCTATTGTGGTGCATCTCTAAGAATGGTTGTTAAGAACTTTCATGTTAGTGCTAAATTTTATTGAAACATGTATAAACTCAAGTATATGACAAAATAATTATCTCTATTTGACTCTTAGGTAAGGTGTTTTAGCAAGATGGAAAGTGTATATATGCTGAAAACCTTTTTCCTTTCTTTCTATCTATCTTACTCAGCTGAAAGACAATCTTCACTTCAAATGAATAACTACAAAAACAGAGGCTTTCTCGACCCCCAAACAACTCGACAAATGTCAAGCAAATGCTTTTCTCAACTCCACTTCGTGTGGGGTGCACACCCAAGGTGGAAGAGTCAATAGACTTAGGACATGTTTGAAATTGCGTTTGAGATGTCTAAAAATGCTTTTAACACTCACAAAGCCCATTTGATGAAAAAATTACTTGTCAAGTAAAAATAAATAAAAACGCTTTTAATGATCCAAAATGTCTAAAAATGATCAAAACGCACTTTTTGTATTAGTGTTAAATTTAAATTAAACATGAGTAATTAATCTCATATTAGTGTTAAATTTAAATTAAACATGTGTAATTAATCTCATATATATGACAAAGTTATCTCTATTTGACTCCTACGTAAGATGTTTTAGCATGATGCAAAGGGTATGCTGAAAACCCTTTCTTTTCTTTCTTTCTTTCTTACTCTATTCTTATCCAAAAACTCAGTTGAAGGACACTGTTAGCTTGATCTGGATGGTTCTTAATTACGTGAAGATCAACCAATCAGATACATTTTTAATTGATAACTATACATATTTTCTTTTATTATCATTATCAAATTGTTAAATTGCATTTTACTCCCCCTAAATTACAACCTCAATTTCGACTATACCCATTAACTACAACTCACGACTATTGAGATCCATATTGATAAGGCAGTAAGGAAAAATGCAAAATTAGACCATGAAGTATCAAAATAAATTTATAAATTCTTGAGGTACACCCAAAAAAAAAAAAAAGTCACTACACCCAAATTTTGTCCACTAATTTATCATATTTTGTTAGTGTGACACTAATTTAAATAGAACACGTATCACAGTTTTATTTGATCTAAAGTTTTACACTATCAGATTCTATTAAGCCAGTAGATGAAATTTTGCTGTAAGAACTAAATTGTTTTTTTGACATACTTCAGGAACTAAGGGCTGCTGAATTTATTTTGATACCACAATAAACTAATTAATTACAGATCAAACAAACTATAAGGATTGATTTTATATTTTTCCGAAAAATGTGACATGCAGAGATCTTCTTTTACAAAACAGAAGAAATAAAATGTGATGCTTTTTCATCCCCATCACACATTTTAATATATATTAAAAATTGGTCCGGGTCTTCTAGATGAAAAAAATTACACATTTTAAAATCGTTATGGACCTTATAATTAAAACTGTAAAATCAAATGACCTCTTTTTTCCGAGCAAATAAGGTAGGCCGAAAAGACTAATTGTGACTATTTTACATGAGCGTGACCATAGTAGTACCTATCCGTAGGAGCCGCACAAAAAAGATCTAGACGATAAAAACCGTAGGCTCTCCCTCAAGTTTGACTGAGCCATAATATGAGAACTAGAAGTGCAACATTTCAACCCCTAGAGCCTAGTAAGGGAACTTTTTTTACTTTTATAAAGCTATAGAAAATTTGGAAACGCAATGAGCTTGTTTGGGATTGCATTTGAGAAATAGAACTTTTAAGTTAAAAAAGCTTTTGGCAAAAGCTTTATTTTTAAGTTTTTACCAAAAGTGTTTTTTGGTCATTTTTAGATTTTTGAGACCCTTAAAAGTGCTTCTAATTTTTTTATCAAACGACTACATTTTTTTTTAAACAGGCTTTTTGAATGTTAAAAGCACTTTTAAACCTCTCAAACGTAATTCCAAACAGGCCTAATGTTGCTTGCTTCGTTCGCGTTCTCACGTGCACTAAAATAAAAGTACATAATTAAAATGAACTCTCGAATCATAATATTTAATCGAAATAAATAATTGGCCCAGTAACAATATAAATACATATTTCATTTTTCCTAATAATTTATTGATTAAGTATTGTATCCATAACTATTGTTGCTGTTTTATTGCTTCTCCTGTCCCCAATTAAAGTAAAACTAACAGTTTAGCTTCATGATTAGAGTAATGCTTAAGAGCACTCACATTTGGCTCAATAAAATAATTAAAAGGGTATTTTGATTAATTTTATAGAAGAAAAAAGATTCTTAAAAAACTTTCACATTGGACTCAACAAAATAGTTAAAGATTTAATGAGTACATAGCTCAAGAAATTCTCAGCTATATTAATAAAATAAATTAAAAAAAATCTCTCTTATTTGAGAATAGAGAAGTAATATTTTGGATGGAAAAATAAACATAGATAGAAAAAATGTTGAGTGGAATTTAGGTGGTTTGAAAAAATAGAAAAAGTACTGATCCTTAACTAAAATTTAGCTAAATATTTGTTAAGCTAGATGTGAGTGCTCTCCATTTTTGCATGTATTGTTCTGGTTTTGTATTCTATACATAGAGCAATAATAAAATAAAAGAAATACATAGAAGAAAACGTACTAGTTTGTGTCAAAGGAAAGAAAAAATTATGACTCCGTTTATTATTTGTTTTGAAAATAAGAATATTAATAGATAATTAAAACACAAAATACTCTTAAAAAAATAAAAATAATTTTTACTTTTATGTCACATTAGGATACATTTTCTTACACCGAAGAAGAAATATGACGAGGTACTGTACCTGTTTGTATTCATCATATCATCCATGCAGAAGCCTTTAATATTCGAACACCAAGAATGAGAGATGCAATATGCTAACAGGATTGCTAACGGAGGCTGGCTTTGGCAGGCTTAATTAGTTGATGATTGTGATCGATGGTTGAGGATTTCCTGTGGAAGGAGAGTTTTTGTTCGCTTGCAAGAGATTTAACCTTTGTAGAACCATTTCAAAATATATATATATACATTTTCAAAAACTTTTTTTAAAAAAAAAATCCCTAATATACATTTAATTTTAACAAATAGAATTACTTTTCGCGACTCCCAACAGGTTCTCTAATTTCAATTTTCTAACCTATTTTGTAAAAAGTAATACTATATTTCACACTCATTTATCACACTTATGTCACCAAAATTTACATAATTAATGTGTTTTATGTGCCGTACACTTTTGGTTTTGGATTTGGCTAATTATGTGTTGTAAAATAAACTACAGGAGTACATAGCATGAGTGTAAACTATTTAAAACATGTCATATATATCAACCGGTGAGACCTGAATGTAATAAATAGGTGTAAAAAGTAACATTATTCTTTATAAAAATAAGGGACAATTTCACTATTCCTCAAACTTTATTTCACTTTTGTAGACATTTCTAATATTCAAAACTCTCATTACCTTTTTGAACTTTCAAAATTTCACTTACCCTCCGCATAAATTAGGCACAAATTTTTAAAAAAATACCAAAATACCCCTATTTTTTATTTTAAAAAAAATAAAAAAAATATCTTGAAGTTTGAATTTTATACAAAAGTTACTATTTAAAATTCACTATTTAAAATGTCAACTTCCAAAATGTTTTTTTTATTTTTTTTTAAAAATGAAAACATGGGTATTTTGGTCTTAATTTGTTCGGAGGGGGGTAAGTGAGAATTTTTGAAAGTTCAAGGAGGGTAAGTGAGAGTTTTTGAATGTTAGGGGGATGTCTGCAAAAGTGAGTAAAGTTTGAGGGGGGTTAGTGAAATTGTCCCTAAAAATAAAAACAAAAAAAGTGATATTCTTCACACAAATTAAGTGATAAATTCATCCATTCATTACGAATATGGTTAAAAGATAATCGATATCTTTTCTCTTTTTGAATAATGTTATTCTTCATAATTCATACTCATTTATCATACATATTTTAAGTATAAAAAAAAAAAGTCATTTTTTTTCTTTTTCTTTCCACACTATGCATGCCTAATAGATATATGGACTTTTTTGTGGAAACAGAATGACTTTTCGTTCTTTCAAAAAAAAAAAAAAAAAGAATGCCTTTTCGTGGTCAGTTTCATATTACTTTTGACTCAAGTTTTTTAGTAACAAGGGAAAGAAATTTATGCAAGGAAAAAGAGAATAATTAAGGATCACGTGTCTTTTGACCTAATTAATGGCCAAACATTAGACTCTACTTAAGCCAGATGTTAAAAAGTTCCTAAGTCTAGCTAGTTTAGAAGGTTTTGCCTCAAAAGTTAGCTTACATTAATTTCAAGATGCAATTAATGTTGACTCTGGTTCATGGAGAAGTGAAATATATTATATAGTAAAGTATATATAAAATTTATAAAATAAATAAGCTAATAAACTTTTGCTACAAAATGTTATAAGGCAAATTTTGACAAGAGTGGTAAAGATAAAAAAAAAAAATCCAATCTAAATAATATGGTATCTCCCAATCTATATAAAATTCCAAAGCAATTGTAAGTCAAAAAGCAAACATAAAATAAGATCAATTTACACTATTAAAATGACAAAATTTTCGAGTTGTTTCGCATTGCGATTTCTAAGATTATGATTTTAAATTAAATTGTAAAAAAAATATTATTTGATAGTAAATTCTTTTTAAAAAATTAATAATTAATCTATGTTTTCAAATAGTAAATGAGAAAATACATTTTTAAAAACACAATCATAAAAGCCAAATTGTGATTTTAAAAGTCAAACAATACTTTTACCCCAAAATTACAAAATTTTTTTTTTTTGAAGGGTAAATTACAAATCTTAATCTTAAAGGGTAACTTCGTTTAGCCCCTGCAATGCCACATCTTTTGCAAACACCCATTTAATATTTAAAGTCTCTCACTTTAGTGTATTGAACTTTCATTTTGTTCAAGTTACTCCCCTCCGTTAGGATTTTATAAAAAATTAACAATGGAGTACAAAATTTTAGGGTATAAAGGTCTTTTAATTTTACCATTTCTACTGTCTCATTTAACTTAAATATCTAACGAAATGGGGTAATTAGAACAAAATAAAAGTTCAATACACCAAAGTGAAATACTTTAAACATTGAATGAGTGTTTGTTAATAGGAGAAATGGTAGGGAGCCCAACAATGAACCTAAAAAAAGTTCCAAATTGACGTGACAAACTGTAAGTGGCAGACAAATGAGAGAGAATTGTATTTTTTAAAAAATTTAAAAATCCTTGCCATATCATTTTAAAACTTTTTTTGAGTTCATTTATTTGACTCTATAGTACTTCTCTTGCAAATGGGACAATATTTCAAATTTTCAAGGAGTTAAAATGAAGTTGCCCCTAATCTTAAATAATTAAACACACGTGCTAATTAATTAACCGCTGATGTGGAGTACACTACAGGAGATTTGCGTCGCAACAAATCCACGCGCTTGATCAACCATTTAAGAAACAAAAAGTGTGCTTAAAAAACAAGAGAGACAGAAAGTATAATACAATTAAATAACGAAAAATACTTAAATCAACTAAAAATTAAAAAAAATAATAATAATTTAATTTCAAGAGATATGTTCCACGTGAGTAATTGAAGAACTTTCATGGGAAGCGCGCACCAAAATAATTAATCATACTCCATCATCACCAAGCGCACGAGCATCTCAAACTCTCTCTTCAATCTTCGCTATAAATCTAAAACCCTCCAAAGCTGTTTCCCACAGTCACGATCGACGCAGAAAAAAAAGAGTACAACTTTCCCAATATAGTAAGTGTTATAGCCAATACCGTTTATCAGTTTACGTACCGGCAGGGAACGATGGACTCGGACTTGGCAGTTTTGGAATCAATCCGGCAACACCTTCTCGGAGATCCAGAAACTACTGGGAGTTTCTCGGCGATGAGTTTCGACAATACCCAGGTGGTTAGCAATGTTGTTCTGGAGCCGATCCGGCAGTACCTTCTCGGTGATTCCGAAACTACTCGGAGTAGTTTCTCGCTGATGAGTTTCGACAATGCTCAGGTGGTCAGCAATGTTGTTCTCAGCGAGAGTTGGGGTGTGTCGCCGTTTAAAGTCGATGACACGGCAGTGACGGAGGAGCGTGAAGAACATGCGCCACGATATAGGGGCGTGAGGAGGAGGCCGTGGGGGAAGTATGCGGCGGAGATAAGGGACCCGAAGAAGGGCGGCATGAGGGTGTGGCTTGGAACTTATGAAGCGGCTAAGGATGCGGCTTTGGCTTACGACCGAGCTGCTTTCAAGATGCGCGGCTCAAAAGCCAAGCTCAATTTTCCACACTTGATCGGCTCGGGCCAAGCCGAGCCAGTTAGAGTGACTCCCAAGCGCCATCACTCGTCAAAGCTGCCATCTTCATCGTCATCGGATAACAGTTCTCCGAAATCGAAGAAGAGGAAGAGTGGTGGTGGCTCGGTGGTTCAAGCCGAGTCGAGTTGTGGAAGTAGTCCAATAGAGATGTCGATGGTTAATGATCAATCAGTTGCATGGTGGACGTTTGATCATCTGACTAATGACATCACTAATCCCTTCTTTACATTTGATCAATAAACAAATTGTAATGAATGATCCATTAATCAAATTTTCCTTTTAGCACTTTACCTTTTTTTTCCTTGAGCAATATTAGAATATAAATTAAATGATTAGTTCTAGCTATCAGCTTAAGTTTTAAAGATAAATATTAATTTAATATGGTATATATCATAACCAAATGTACCATGAGTTCAAATCTTGTTTTTGTTATTCACCTTTCATTTGAATTATATTGTACATATTGGACCTCATGATTAAGTAAATGGAAGTTTTTAAACCCACATGTAAGGAAAATTCTTAGAATGTAAATTAAATTATTAAATTTATATTTTCTTATTAACTTAAACTTTAGGGATAAGCGGTGATTTAAGACTCGAAGTATATGTTTTATCATTGATATTTATCTAAGTATATGTTTTTAATTCACATCTTTTGTTTTCTAGAAAATTTTGTTTTGCACTTCTTCTTTTTCATCATCGATTAGGGCATTGAAATTAATTGAGTTGAAAAGTTTTCAATGATGTTTCTCATGTTTTTTGAATTAGAAAAGTCTAGTCAGAAACCAACAAACTTAAGCAATTAATGGGGCTTACTAATCCTCCTCCTAACATGAGTTTTGGTGGTATAATTTTGAAATTGTATCATGTCCTTTTTGAAAAAAGTCTCACTTCAATCAATTTTGTCACTTCATTAAACAATTTTGGGGAAAAAAAAAGTTTTTTATAAGACACATACCAATAAAAGAACTTAAAATTCAAATCGGTTATCGAGGAGGAAGCATAATATTTTAGCCTAAAAAAAGAAAATGAGCCACACAACAAGTTGGAATAATTGTCAAAGAAATTTACAATCTCTTGTTTTGAGCTTATATATATATATATATATATATATATATATATATATATGTTTGCTTCTGAGGAAAAGGCAGGTGGGAATATCTTTCAAATTAATATACATTTCCTTCAAGCTATATATACATATATATATATATACATCAATGATTGCCTTCACTTCAAGTTTGAGAAATCGATCTTACACATTTGATTCAAGATAATATATATATATATATATATATATATATATGCCGTGTGCATGTCTTAACTTCAGATTGACATTAATTTTTCATCCCTGTGGCATGGTCTATATATATTCTGATTATGTCCAAATCACATTTCAATGCATGCCTAATTAAAACTATGACATTTAAATGTAACATGTTTATTTATTCACCTAAAAGAAAAGAAATTTAACTGTACTTCATATTTGATCCTATTGTGCCCCATCAGAAATACGAGAAAAGCAATGACTTTGGTGTGTACGGCCTATATATATATATATATAGCATATATAATAAAACTTATTTAAGTAATTTATATATAATTAGATTCCATGTTTTAAAAAGAAGAGCAAAATTATGGGATAAGTGTCAGATTTTCAAGAGAAGTTGCGCAATAATAGAAACATGCATGTTTTTAATTATTTGTTTGAGATTCATGTTACACACTGAACACTGATCATCACAAAATTATAAACAAGAACCTAATTAATCTTCATCTATTCCAAAAAATGGTAATTCGAGTCTTGAATTTATTGAGATATTAAAATGATTTTATTTTGAATATTATGTGACCCTAAGTGGGGGGAGAAAGGATATATGGCTTATTATGTGCTACCACTTAACCCATCTGTATATTAATTTCCAGAAGAAGTAGTAGTACTAATTAAATCCATCGAATCTTGAATTGATTGAGATATTTGATTTCTTTTTGACTATGTGATCCTAAGTGGCCGGGGAGATATGAGATATTATTCGACCAATCAACCTAGCTAATAGCAGGACATACTTAGGAAACTTTTATTTGTGTTGATTAATGTCAATCTTAACAAGGGAACTGAAGTGGGAGGCAAGAATTAATGAGCAATAGGAAAACCTAATTAATTAATGTCACTTCTTTCTTGTAGAAAAAATACAATAGGAAGTATGATAAAATTAAAATTATATATTTATGTGCTATACAATGTCCAACCTTTTTTTTTTTTTTTTTTTTGAAGTGAAAAATTAGGTAAATACAATGCTGTGAATAAAAATGGGACTTTCCTCCCTTCACACTTGGTTTAAAGATTGAGAAATAGCTGCCTTCTGCTTTATTTGCCTCCCTACAAGTGTTTTGATCGAGTAGAATATGATTGGAAACTGTTCTGCTTATTTATAGTTGAATGTGGTTGATAAAAAATTGGATAACGATCTAACATACAATCTACAATAATCAAGACATGAAATATTTTGATGTATTATGAGAAGAATAATGTTACTTAATTTTCATTCATATCATACTCGGTTGACATAACGTGTTTTAATTGATTTATTGTAAACTTCTTAAAACATGTTATGTTAGGCTATTAACAGATGTGACATAAGTGTGATAAATTAATGAATGTAAAATATAATGTTACTCATCAACTTTTGAAAATAAAATGATGGTTAGATAGGATTACTCGTTAATCGTTATCATAACATTCTAAAATATCATCATAATATTCTGTGCACGATCTATGTGATAATCTAACATTAACTATCATATAATCATAATATTCTTACATTTCTTTATATATATATATATATATATTCTTCATCATCTACTTTCCGTGTATAATATTATTGTAACTTCCAAGTGCACTTGGAAAGAAGGAAATAATTAAGGAAAGGAATATTAAAAGAGCATGAATTCCACGTGTTGATAAAAAGACACTAAAAACACGTAGATTTGACTGTGAAAATGGTCGAAAATTGTCTTCATGCTTCTGGAATGGCAGCCTGCGAGCTCTGACCACTGCATCATGCCCATACCCTAATATTGTACGTAAAAGAAAACTCAATTATTTCTTCTTTTCCTCAAAGATTCCATTTATTAAACTAATTAATAAACTTCTTTCCATATATCTGTCACTCCTCCCCATAAAGATTATAGAAATAAACAAATTAACCGACGAACACATTAATCAAATAAACAAACATAAAACAAAAATTAATAATTATTCCCAGCACGAAAAACACATGCCCAGCCCACTGGAAACGAAACTTCATAGAAATGCATATATATATATATATATATCACAACGAAGATATATAATTAACCATGTTCGGAGAAACCATAACTTCGGAGTCCGACGCTGCTCTCTTAGAGACAATCCG
This sequence comes from Carpinus viminea, assembly GCA_013348765.1. Classification (NCBI taxonomy): domain Eukaryota; kingdom Viridiplantae; phylum Streptophyta; class Magnoliopsida; order Fagales; family Betulaceae; genus Carpinus; species Carpinus viminea. Next base: position 13,676,678 of record CP054668.1, read on the forward strand.
GTGACATCTTGTGCAAAACGATCTTCAAGACACGGCGTCGTTTGTGGCAAAAGTTTACGACAACAACACGCTACCGTTTAGCGGAAGCTCGAGCTTTGGCAGTCTCTTTCTAACGGAGAGCTGGGGGGAGTTGCCTTTGAAGGTGGACGACACGGACGACATGGTCGTTTACGGTGCTTTACGGGACGCTGTGGATGTTGGATTGGCTCCGTTAGATAATGCTGCGGTGGCGCGTGAGGAAGGTGTTGATGTGGCGCGAGAGGCGCAGGCAGCGGAGAAGTACAGGGGGGTGAGGAGGAGGCCGTGGGGAAAGTATGCTGCGGAGATAAGGGACCCGAAGAAGAGCGGCTCGAACTCAAGGGTGTGGCTCGGGACTTACGAGACGGCTGAGGATGCGGCTTTGGCTTATGACAGGGCCGCTTTCAAGATGCGTGGCTCGAAAGCCAAGCTCAATTTTCCTCACCTTATTGGATCGGATTCGGATGGATGTGAGCCGATCAGAGTGACTGCCAAGCGTAGCTCTCCGGAGCCGTCGGCTTCGTCTTCCACGTCGGAGCCTAAGCCAAAAAGGAGCAAACTTGACTCCGACGGTGCTCGAAATTCGAAGTAGACTGCTAAAACGGGGCGCCCAGTTGGCTGATGAATTGTATTTTTATTCTTATTTTTTATTGGTTGATATTTTTAAGGGATAAATGAGCTTAAATTACAAATTATTTCATGTCAGATAAAAAATAATTTATAAGTCTATGTTATAATATTTTGTAATTTCTGTAAAACAGCCCAAATATTTCCATTAGATTGTGTTTCATATATAGATGATAAAATAACTGCATTACAATATTTGAAACTTAAATGTACAATTATCTAATCTATATTGAATTCAAAATACAAATTCAAAATGAGAAAGGATAGACTTTTGGTTGAACTAAGACTTTGGATAAGAATCTGTTCCAATATATGTAATTGGTCTAAATTATAAATCACTCGATTTGATATAAAAAATCATTTATAAATCCTTAAGATAGGACAAAATAACCGATACTTCTTAAAATCAATTTTCAAAAATAATTTTGTCACGTCAAAACCCAACAAAAACACAAAATGTGTTATTATAAATTTTTTATTTTTAAAAATGATGACTAAAATATTTTTTATGTTGTCATTTTTATACCATATGAAATTATTTGTAATTTAGGTCAATCATAAGGACCAATTTTATATTTATCCATATTTTTAATTTTGCTAAATTTTTAATTGTAAATAAAAAAAATATGTATATAAATCACACGTGTGTAAACGAAATATATATACTGAGATGAAATTATTTGGGCCCTCAAAACTTTATATAGTGCTTTTGGTTTTACCGTTAGATTTGTGTAGGAGTTAAAGAGAAGTGGTTAAGGTGGGTTCTCAAGTATTCAAATATGATTCCTGAATCTTAGTTGTTTGCATCATCATCATCATCATTCATATTTTAGTTCTATGATCTCCTCGGTCCTATTAGTCTATTACCATAATTGCGATTTTTTTTTTAATGTTTTAATTTTGCAATGTTCCCACAATCTACCACCAAAGGTCAATTTCCCAATTCCATTATAATTTTTTCTTAAATCAAAAAAGAAGAGAGTATAATGGTCATTTTGTGACCCAAAAGGACATTTTTATTTATTTTTTTATTTTTTTAAAAAAGGACCTATAGTGTCACTCTAGATCCACAACATCGCCATGGGTCACAAGAACCACTGATATCCTGGTAAGACTATGTCAAGCTATAGTTCAATTGGTTTTAGGGAGTATCTGTAGCTCCTGTCACCTAAGCCTCTCCTGAGCAGTCTCAGTAGCAGCGGTCAAGTGCTACTATGGTCATACCCAGATAGAGTAACTCCAGTTGATTGCTTCCTCCCGCCCTTTGCAATAGGAGGGGTATTTTTAAATTAAGGATTTTTTTTAAAAAACTCAATGGTGTAATTGTATGTTTTAAATTTCATGGGGCATAATGGACATTTTGCATCTCTTGCCGCTTAACTTGACAAAATTTTCAAATGGAGAAGGGACTTTGCAACCCAATTATAGATTTGAGAGATATTACAAAAAAATGAAAGACTAGAAAAAATGCACATTGAGTGACAGTTTGAGGAAAATTAGTATAGTTTTTCCTTAAAAATATGTAACCTTTTAAGGTGTTGGTGAAATATTGCATAATAAATGTTATGAGCACATTTTTTTTTTCCATCTACTTTCTATATATATATATATATATATATATATATATATTACATAAGAACAACCAAACTAGAAACAACAAACATAACAGCACACACAAAAAAATACAAACAAACAAACAAATATGATAAAAAAAAAAAGCAAATCAATGGTCCCCAAGAGATAGCTCAATCGGTTGTGTACCACACCTCATGAAGCGAATGTCAATAATTTGAATCCTCCTTCCCTACTCCCTTGTGTGGACATGTAAAAAAAAAAAAAAAAATCAACAGAAAATTTCAATCTAGACAAACAACTAGCACATCACTGCTCTAAAGGAAGACCTTGAAGGTAAAAGTCAGGTGAGAATGCAACCAATGAAGCTGGCGGTTGTGGCCCATGATGAAAATCAAGAGTACTAATTAATAAGAGAACCCCATAAAACTTAGCTTATGCCCAACTTTAGAAGAAACCGAAGAGACCAAGAAGAACAATTACAAGAGTTAAGGGCTCTCCTTCTACGACGCTAAGCTTGATATCATCATTAGGAGTCAATTAATATTCCTACTATTGTTTGAAAAAAATGATAGGAGTATTAAAACTTTTACTAAAAATTGGTTTGCAACATCATCTGACAATCCATTGTTTATAGATATAGGTCTTACATGAATTGTTACGTAACCGTCTACATTTTAGTAGTTGACATAAGAAATACTATATGAAGAGAATAACTTATATACTCAACTTGCACAAAAGGTATTTTTTTGTGCAGGCCATTCATAATTTGCCACCTCAGCATGGAACATACTACCAAAATAAAACCAACCCCACCTGATTATATGAGGAAAGAAAATAGGAGAAAAATAAGAGAAAGAAAGAAGGAAGAAACGAAGAAGGAAGAAGACGCCGAAAGAAGGGTTGGAAGACGGCGAGCTGGGCGATGCGGGTGAGCTGGACAATGGTGATCTGGGTAGTGGGCTAGAAGGTGGCGATCTGGGCAGTGAGTGACCCCACACTGCAAACCCACGACCGGTCTGGGTTTGGCCGGCCACAGGCTTCGGTGAATTTATTTTTTGATTTTTTCTGATTGGTTTTGCTCCGGTGGGTTTGATTTTTTGATTTTTTCTGATGAATCTTGCTTTAGATATTGTTTTTTGGTTTTTTCTTTGGTTTTTCACATGGCTCCGGCGACTTTTAAGATGATAAAATCCCAAAAATGGTTAACTTTTCCTGTAGGTTTTTAGTTTTGAATCAAAAATTAAGTTTTGCATTAAAAGGGGTGGTTTAGAAAAAATGTGAAGAATCCTATGTTTTGCTAATATACTAGTTTTTTGCAATTTTTTGAAATTGGTGAGGTGTTAAATGGTGAGTGGGTTGCACAAAAGCTGATTTTTGTACAACAGCACCACCCAAGACGCTCTCCTATGTGAAATGTCGTAAGACACTTGCAATAAAAATTAAATTAAAAAAAAAATTCAAACTGAATTGAAGGATTTTCTTCAACCCAGTGCCGACTAACGCTCTCTCTTTTTTTTTTTCTTTTTTTCTTATCACCTTTTATACTTATCAATTATCATGCACGTCATGGAATACATTAAACAAACACGAACATGACATTCTCAGTGGCTAAGATAGAGTCAAGTTGCATGCAGCTTTACTTTTACACATATGAAGGCTGCTAATTGTCAGCTTGGTTGTTGATTGGCTAGATAGAGGCCTTTCCAAATTTAGCAATCATTTATCTCCATCTCCAGACAAGCGAAGAAATAAACAAATATTTACATTAAAAAAAAAACATGCATTCAACGTTCAAACTAATTAATTACCTTCCAAAATCCAAAGCCATGCAAGTCACACTTTGCCACCAAACTCTAGCTTTCTGGTCACCGACTCTGAAATTTCATTCTGCTCTCAAATGGTGTGAATAAGGTTTCCCTCGTGAATGAATTTTACTATTTAATTATTTTTTCTTTTTTCTTTTTTAAGAAAAAGTTATAATTAACATGCATTCACATGACCATTATACTTATCAACTAATTAAACCTCAATATTCTCTCTCTCTCTCTCTCTCTATATATATATATATATATATTCGAAGAAAAACTATGTTTTCCCTATCTAACTATCGCTCATTTTGTATTGTTTCTCTTAATATTTTAATTTTTGCAACGTTCCTTCAATTTATCATTGGAATTGCAATGTCTCTCTTTTACACTACAAAATGATAAAAATACCATGTGCAAGATAAAAATTTAAGAAAAAAAGAAGTCAAAATGCCCGATGTTTTGGCCGTTTTACATTGCAAAATAGGGATATTATAACTCTAATGGTAGATTGGGGGGACTATTAGAGTAGATTGGGGGGACTACGTAAAAATTAAAACACTGAGAAGAAGACATTGCGAAAAGATCAAGACATAGTTTGTGGGGATAAATATACTTAACCCTAGAAATTTGAAAGAAAAAAAATAATCACGGAGGTTGTTGTCATTTATATTCACCTAGTTAACATTTGTTTAGTTTTTTTTTTTTGATATGTCCACACAAAATGGAAGGATTCTAACTAGTAACATCTGCCTACCTCTTGGGAACATTTGTTTATTATTATTATTTTTCTAAAAAATATTTAAGGTTCATTAAAAATTATTTTCGTGACCCAATATTTAAAAATGAATATAATAATAATGTCTCTTCCTCTTTTGGCATCTATTTGACATGATGTCAAGTGTGAACAGAATGGACAATATAAAGTTGATCGAACAAATATAGTAATTTTCACCTGTTCAGGCTGGTGGCCACTCCCGACACCGACAGCAGCCCACGTTCAAATTCTCACAACGACGACAAGGTCGGTCGTGTCCCTCTCAGCATATTAATAATAAATAAATTGCTTCGAAAGAGAATCGGAGAAACATGCACGTGCTGACCAAATTTTCTTGTCCAACTACCACGGCTATCAGAATAAATAATTGATGCACAATAATAATAACACACGAGTTTCTAACAGTTAAAATATTAATTTAAAATATTAAATATATTATTTTTATTATTATTTAAATTTTGGATTAAATACCTAATATCCTTTGAGATTTCACAACTTTATTTTTTTTCTCTTAGGTTTTGATTTTTATCATAGGAGGCTATGTGGTTTTAATAAGGACCAAATTGATCTTTTTGTTAGTTGACTTAACGAACTGACACGTGAACGAATAAAATTTGACACTTGATACAAGTGGCTACGTTATCAGTGAATGACGTGATCACTTAATTAAATTTTTTATTTAAAAAAATTAAAAAATATATTTAAAAAAGAGACAAAATTTGGGGTGGCTCCTTGGGCCCCAAGGGGGTGGTTTCGTGGTTTGGGGGTGGTTTCGGCCACCCCTTGGCTCCATGGGGGTGGCCATAGCCACCCCTAGTGGGTACTGGGGTGGCCGAAACCACCCTCATTTCCTTGGTGCCAAGGGGGTGGCCATAGCCACACCAAATTTTGTTTTTCTAAAAATTAAAAAAATAATAATTAATAAATAAAAATTGAATTTTTTTTTAAAAAAATAAAAATTTAATTAGGTAGCCACGTCATCACTGATGATGTGGCTACTTGTGCCAAGTGTTAAATTTTCATTCATCCACGTGTCAGTTTGTTAAGTCAACTAACAGAATGACAAATTTGATTCTTTATCAAAACCACAGATATCTCATGTTATAAAAATCAAACCCTAAGGAGAAAAAAATAAAATTATGAAACCCCAATGGGGTATTAGATATTTAACCCTTAAATTTTTTATATAAGTTATGATTTGTTATACTCCAAATAGTTTCAGTAGGATTTGAAAGAGAAAAGCTACTGAAATTGGAGTGAACTCCAAGGATTCTTATTCCGACTGTAAGTAGATTCTACAAAGATCAATTCGAGCTGATCAAACTCCAACTACAAACTACTCACTACAAATCTACTTAGCTATGAGAATATGCTACTCCTACTCAATCACAGAATATTTCTCAAAAGTCTGAATGAATTTACAAGCGTAGGCCTTGGCCTTTTATATGAAACAGAATAGTACCATGAGCCCATTTATAGAGGAATAAAACCCATTATGTTATAACCAACCCTAGCTAATTAAGGCCCACGTACGTTGACCAATAACAGTCCATTGGATTAGTTTACCTCCAACTAAGCTCATCAATTATTACCAAGCTCAGTCCACGTGTCCACTTCTTAAGTTGCACACACTAGCTGCCACTCATTACATTTGTCATTTTCCCCATTACAAGGTGCTTCCATCCTCGCAGCTAAGTCCTACTCGAAAGGACTGTAACAAATGCCTCCCTTCTCAAAACACCTTGCCCATAAGGTGTGGGTAAGAAGATTTCAGCTTCGCAAAGGATTCCCAAGTAGCCTCGTTCTGATCCTGACCTTGCCATCGAACCAAGTTCCACCATAGCCTGATTATGCACCTTCCTAGTGTGACGGTTAAGCACCTCCTCAGGTTCAACTTGCACAACCTCGTGAGGAGTGACTGGAGGCAATTGCGATACAGGGGCTACTGATCTTCCCAATTTTAGTTTCAGTTGGGAAACATGGAAAAAGATGAATTGAGGAACTAGCAGGTAAATTCAGCTCATAAGCTATTGTTCCCACCTTCCTCACAACCTGAAAAGGGCCATAGAACGGGGAGAAAGCTTCAAGTTCCTCCGCCTTGTCACAGACAGCTAGCTACCTATAAGGTTGAAGCCGTAAGTAGACCCAATCCCCTTCCTGAAAATGCCTTTCAGTACACCTCAAATCAGCATATAACTTCATCATGTTTTGACTTCGATACAAATTCTCTTTCAGAAGCTGTAGAATCTGATCCCTACTCCTCAGCTGATCCTCCACAGAGTCCAACATAGTAGTTCTTGGCATATAAGTCAGAAGCCTAGGAGGTGAATAACCAAAAATAGCTTCAAATGGAGATACCTTCGTAGAATGATGGAAAGCAGTATTATAGCAATACTGAGCTAAGGGCAGCCAATCAACCCACTCCTTAGGTTTATACCCCACCATGCACCTCAGATAATTCTCTAGGTACTTGTTCACTACCTTAATCTGTCCATCAGACTGTGGATGATAAGCAGTGCTAAAGGCCAAGAAAACTCCTTGGAGTTTAAAAATCTCAGTCCAAAATCTACTAGTGAAAGTAGAATCTCTGTCAGAGACAATGTTCAAGGGCATACCATGCAGTTTAAACAACTCACTCATAAAGATTTGAGCAAGTTTTTCAGCAGTGAAAGGATGTTTCAAAGGGATGAAATGTCCATACTTGGTCAGCCTGTCAACCACCTCCTAAACCACACTATAACCATGAGACAATGGTAAGCCCTCTATAAAATCCATAGAAATGCTTGACCAAAGGTCTGTCTAGTATAGGCAAAGGCTGTAACAAGCCTGCAGGAGAAAGATTTTCTGCCTTAACCCTCTGGCAGACATCACATTCCTTAATAAACTTCTTCACATCTGACTTCATACCAGGCCAAACAAAATCCTTACGAGCCCTTTGCATAGTCTTATCAAAACCAACATGCCCTGCAATTGGACTAGCATGCATAAAAGACAATACCTGATTTCTAAGGGATTCCCCAACATACACCCTTTTCTTGTAGAGCAAAATACCATTCCTTAAAACAAATTTAGGATTATGTAACAATCCCTCCTGCACCTTTTTAACCAATTCTTGCATAATAGGATCAGACACATAAGTTCCTTTTAACTTATTCAACCACTCCAATGTAGGGTAAGAGATAACAGATAAGGTAGCAATTGAATCATCTTCCTCATTCCTTCTAGAAAATGCATTAGCCACCTTATTGTCTTGACCCTTCTTGTACTCAACCACAAAATCATATCCCAATAACTTGGACACCCACCTTTGTTGCATAGGAGTACCTATCTTTTGTTCTAACAAAAACTTCAAGTTTTGGTGGTCTGTTTTAATGGTTAAAGGTGACCTAAAACATATGGCCTCCACTTCTTCACTGTTGCCACCAATGCCAATAATTCATTCTCATAAGTAGACATAAGTAAGAATCTACCTTTGAGAACTTGGCTGAAAAATGCTATGGGCCTTTGATTCTGCATCAACACAACCTCAATCCCTCTTTCTGATGCATCACATTCAGTTACAAAAGGCTTAGTGAAATCTGGCAATACCAAAACAGGAGGACTAGTCACTGCCTCCTTCAATGCCACAAAAGCTTGTTCAGCTAACTCACTCCAACTAAATGCATTCTTCTTCAGTAGATCTGTCAAGGGTGCTGCAATCGAGCCATAACCCTTGATGAATTTCCTATAGTAACTAGTCAAACCAAAGGAAACCCCTCAAAGCCTTCAAATTCCTAGGCACAAGCCAGTCAATCATAACACTAAGTTTCTTCCCATCAATTTTCACTCCTTTAGCCGAAATAAGATGCCCTAGATAATCAATCTCAGTGCAACCAAATTTGCATTTGCTCTTCTTAGCAAATAGCTGATTAGACCTCAAAACCTCCAATGTTAATTGCAAGTGCTTAAAATGATCCTGCAAACTAGGGCTGTAAACCAAAATATCATCAAAGAACACCAAAATGAATTTTCTCAAATAAGGTTTGAAAATCTCATTCATTAAGCTCTGAAAAGTAGATTGAGCATTTGTCAATCCAAAAGGCATCACCAAGAACTCATAGTGTCCCTCATGAGTTCGAAATGCAGTCTTAGATATATCTTCAGGCCTAACCCGAATTTGGTGATACCCTGACCTCAAATCCAGCTTAGAAAAAATTTAGAACCATGTAGCTCATCCAACAATTCATCAATCACAGGAATGGGACACTTATCCTTGATTGTCTCATTGTTTAGGGCCTATAGTCCATGCACATTCTCCATGAACCATTAGCTTTCTTAACCAACAACACAGGAGATGAAAATGGACTTTGGGAAGGTCTAATAACACCAGACTCCAATAACTCCTTAACAATCCTTTCAATCTCTTTTTTTTTTTTTTGAAAAATAAGGATATATATAAGGTCTCACACAAACTGGTTTAGAACCAGATTTGAGGAGGATAGCATGATCATGAGATCTACTAGGTGGTAACCCTTTTGGTTCCTTAAACAAATCAGCAAAGGCATCCAACAAGGCCTCAAACTCAGGACCCTGTTCAACTCTACCAGAATTAACTACATTGTCCGACAAATGTAGCCATAACCCTTTATGACACCCATCCCTCACATTGGAAAAATCTGTTTCTTCCCATAGGTTAGGTGCAGCCAAACCTTGCAGCAGAAATTCATTCCCAACCATAGTAAACTCCATGGTTAAAGCCCTAAAGTCCCATGCAATTGAACCTAGGGTTACTAACCATTGAATGCCCAACACCATATCACAGCCATCTAAAGGCATCACATGAGTATCAGTGAGGAAAGAAAATCCACTCAACTGAACTGAAACTTGTAAACATTGACCTTTACTGACCACCAATTCACCATTAGCAACCCTTACCCAAATCTGTTTCTCTTTTTGTACCACCAAATGAGCTCTTTTGAAGACTAAAGAATCTACAAAGTTATGGGTGCTTCCACTGTCAATGAGAACTACAACCTTCTGGCCTCTAATCCAACCAAGAACTCTCATTGTTTTAGGATGTAAGCTACCAATAATAGCATGAAGAGAAATTTCAGGCACTACTTCCCCATCAGTAAATTCCATCACAACATCACCCTATTCCTCCACTACAATCTAACCCTCCTCCCACTCAGTAGAATCTATCAAAAACAACTTAGGGGTTTGACACTTGTTGCCAAACTGCCACTTGGAATCACAGTTATAACATAACCCCTTCTTCCTTCTTTCTTCCATTTGAGTTTGGGAAATTTTCTGTATAAGTATGATAGGTTTCTGGCTAAGAACCCCTTGTTGTTGGTTCTATGCCCTCCCCCAAATTTTTGTGCACTTGAATTAGGAAAATTCAAGTTTGGAGACCTAAACCTTCTAGCATACAGAACATGTTCCTCTTGCATCTTAGCCAAACCATAAGCAATTAACAATGTAGGTGGATTAAACATGTCAACAGGCAACCGAATTTCCTCTTTTAATCCCTCTAAAAAACAACTCAATTTATTCATATCATCACAGCCTCTAACCCTGTTAGACAAGGCCTCAAACCTCTCCTTATACTCATCTACACTAGACAGTTGTCTCAATCGAGCTAAAGACTCAATTAGATCGTCATAAGCTGAAGGACCAAATCTTTGCATTAAAGATTGAGTTAAACTAGTCCAATTAGGCAAATAACCAGACATCTCCATGTCTTTGTACCAAACTAAGGCCTTTCCCTCCATATGAATAGATGCAAGTGCCAATCTTAGATTATAAAGAGTTCTATGATAATAGAAAAACTTATTGGCCTTATATATCCAACTCGAGGGATCAATACCATCAAATTTAGGAAAGTCTACTTTTACTGACCTTGTGATGATTGCCAATGGATCCTTTGCCAAATGCTCACCTCTAGGTACTCTATCATCTTGAAAAAAATTTCTGCTTGGTTGATGTGCAGCATGATGAACTCTCTGCATATTGAAATATGGAATCCTCTGATCATGCCTTTCCTCACAAAAAAAAAGGATCCTGATGACTAGCATTCCCCTGCCTTCTCTGCTCTCTGGAATCAAAGTAAGGAGCCTATTGAGTCCAAACTGTCCTTCTCTGGCCATCTTCTTCATTGCTGCTGCCAAGAATGTCAGTCTCTTCAATGTGCACGCCTTTGTTCTTGGCCTAATCATGATGAAGTTGCTGCATATGCACTCTTCTAGCATCAATAGCTTCTTCAATCACAGGTTCAGCTTGCTTGCTTTCCAGAGAATTCTTCCCCTTCTCAGCAGCTTATGTCAGGTATGCTATACTCTTCAACACCTGATTAAGCTTCATGTTAGTGTCCTGCGTGATCTCTGAGATTTGAAGATCATTCATCTCCAATTTCTTCTCCACCTTTTCTAACACTTTCTCAGTGTTCTCAAAATTTTTCTTCAACATGGCAATACTTTCAGCCATTTGATTCATCCGTGTACCACCTGCCATGGCTTCCCTTCCACAAAATTAGTACCAAGAAAGAGCTTTGATACCACTTGTTACACTCCAAATAGTTTCAGTAGGATTTGAAAGAGAAAAGCTATTGAAATTGGAGTGAACTCCAAGGATTCTTATTCCGACTATAAGTAGATTCTACAAAGATCAATTCGAGCTAATCAAACTCCAACTACAAACTACTCACTACAAATCTACTTAGCTATGAGAATATACTACTCCTACTCAATCACAGAATATTTCTCAAAAGTATGAATGAATTTACAAGCGTAGGCCTTGGCCTTTTATAAGAAACAGAATAGTACCATGAGCCCATTTATAGAGGAATAAAACCCATTATGTTATAACCAACCCTAGCTAATTAAGGCCCACGTGCGTTGACCAATAACAGTCCATTGGATCAGTTTACCTCCAACTAAGCTCATCAGTTATTACCAAGCTCAGTCCACATGCCCACTTCTTAAGTCTAGCTGCCACTCATTACATGTGTCATCTTCCCCATTACAAGGTGCTTCCATCCTCGCAGCTAAGTCCTACTCAAAAGGAATGTAACATAATTTAATATGGTATTTGAGTTGAGGTCATAAATTTGAATCTTGTCTTCACAATTTACCAACAATTAAATGTTCTGTATTTTGGGTCTCATCTTGTTGATCTAAATCATTAAATTCATAATTTTTTTTTATCAATTTGAACTTTAGAGATAAATAGCGATTTAACACATGATTAAAAAAACAATCTCAGTTTGCAAAGAAACTACTTTAAGTTTCGAAGAAATGCCAATTTTTCTGACTTTCCCAAAAATAAAAATAAAAATCTCATCTAATAACAAATGGCAAATACAATATCATTCAAAATCTAACTGAAAGCTTTAGCTGTGTAGTGACGATGGCCTTGAAGTTCCCAAGATATGTGATTTGCTATTAAAAGCTGGCAAGTAGATGAATATGTTCAGGCAGCCTACAAGCTTTGAGAAACCAAAAGCCCATTTATTTTGGCTTTAAAATACTACGTTAATAACAATCTTTTAGAAAAAAAAAAAAAAGAAGAAGACTATTTTCGATATTTGTTTGAAACCTTAAAAATGGTTTGAAGAAAATGTTCATTTGAAAAATCGTCAAATATTTTTTATATTTTCACAAATAAATGGTCAAATATTTTTTATATTTTCACATATTCTAATGAGCTACGAAGAAGAGAGATAGGGAAGAGATACAGAAGAAATGTATGAAAATAAAAATTCTTTAAATTCTGACCCTTCAGAGGTGAGGTAGAAATTCAATGCAATTACCTGCTTATTATTTGCAATTCGAGCATACAATTGTAAAAAGACCCATGTAAAACCCACTTGTCCAAACAGGTGTCAAGACGACAGCTAGAGACATGTTTAGACAAGCATACCCATAAAGGGTCCTATCACAATTGCATGTCATAGGGTATGAGAGCAGCGAAAAATTGTTTACCAATGACAAGCTGTAAACCATTTTTCGCCTTGTAAAAGTTATTTTCTAAAATATTTTCAAGTTAACAAATATTTTACACCGCTCCGAACACCCAAAAAGAAGATAACATTTTTCATAAAATATTTTACACAAACAAGAAAGGCTGAGTTCATCATTTCATCCCAAAAACCTGCCCCACTCCTTTCATGTCTACAGCCAGTGAATTAATGAACATTTCATCCAACCTGTTAGAAGGCTTCCTCAATAGATGAGGGTTATATACAGTGAAGAAGTATGATTAGACTCCATACGATCATTTCCAAAAGATATTGCACCCATCAAAAAGATGAACAACCAAGTAAAGAGCAGTTCCAGCAAGTTAAATGGGTAGGCATACTGAGCATTCAGAACTATAACTTAAACATATGTTGGAACAAATATACTATTAATGGGTGGCCCAGACATCTGAATCTATAGCAGGCAGCCATTTTCTTCACAACACAAATTAATAAGCAACATCAGTAACCACAAGTACCTAGCTAGACAAAAAAAAAATTTAAGCCGCACCACTAAATCTAGTCTTTTTCTTGCCGACTCAGGAATAAAGGCTAATGATTATAGCAACAATGACAAGTTCACCATCAATGAAGTATCATTGTCCCCAAATGCAGAATCATCCGTTGCTTGAATCCATGAACAGACAAAAAAATATCAGGTGAAGCCCAAAACCAATCCCATGAGCTCCCTACATCCATGTGTTTGTTCAAGCAATCGGATGCCGCCTCCTGCATTTTTCCAACTTGTTTAGTCAAACAGTATAATTTTTAAGCAATTCAAATTGATGATCCAAACTAATATTTAATGCAATTGTAATTAGGGCTCAACCATAATCCCATCTACTTGCTCGTTTCCCCGTTCACATATTAAATCCATACTTCAAATCAAAATAAATAAAAGAAAATGAAAAATCCAGTTGTAGTTGTTGGAAACTGTATCACCAAAAAATAACTTTAGGAATCCATTTTACCGAGTATTATTGCATAGGATGCAATAGATATAAGGAGCATGTTGACTTCCACCAATCGATAGTAGACTGGTGGTAAATAAGTCAATCATTGAAACAAGAATGTAAATGCAAAATCATATTAAAACTTCGACCGCGACTTCATGGGAGCAGAATCACTAAAAATGGCAAAAATGTATTGAATCACCTCTTTGGACGACTTCGGTCCTCCTCGTAGTCCATCACTCCACCAGGTTCAGAGTAGATCTCCTCATGCCCTCGGAAGTCAATGTCGGCCTGCTTACAGTGTGTAACTTCTGCCACAATGTAAGTAAGACACATCGACCAACATATCCCATACAATGAAATAAAGACTTTCAATCTAATAACAGTAGCTACAGGAGATCAAAAGGAGTGTCATGAAACACATGCAATTGTTTTTTTTTTTATATTTTTTATGTGTACTCGAAATATCATTAAAAACACAAAACGCAATCCAAGAATACAGGAAGTATACAAAAGAAACGCCTATCTAAATGGAGCAAACAAAGAAGCACATGCAACTGTATAAAATCATAGGGTTGCAACTTCTGCCACAATGTAAGACAAATCGACCAACATATCCCATACAATGAAATAAAGACTTTCAATCTAATAACATTGCAGCTGCCGGAGATCAAAAGGATCATTAAAAGCACAAAACGCAACCCAAGTATACAAGAAGCATACAAGAGAAACGCTTATCTAAAAGGATCATTCAAAGAAACATATGCAACTGTATAAAATCATAGGGTTGCAACTTCTATAATCTAATAATAATATACATAAAAGAAAATTATACTTCCAACCCCCTTCAGAAACTCTAAAAACATGGGACTCCCCAAAGCTTTGGCTTGTGATGCACCCCTTCTGCTTACAAAGAGGGCACAAAATTTAACAGCATCAACAGCAACGTCATATAATTCAATTCTATCCCCCAGTTATTTTGTTACATCCCAATTATATCCCTATTCAATGTCAATGTCCACTGCCCTTTTTCATCCCCACCAGGCACCAGCAGCCACTTGGGTTCTCATTTCTATGACAAGCTCTAGAACTACATCAGTAGCAAACCTACGACGAAATGGTTCTATTCTCTGTTTAAACTTTTAAATTGATTCTCTTAACTTGATTTTTGGTTCAGAAATAAATAATTAGTTATGCGGCCAATTAGATTGATTGGCTGTTTTTATTATTATTATTATTTATAAGCTACATCTAATAACATCATATTCCAATGAGCTGGTCATGCTACACTTCTTAATAATGCCAAGCCCATCTGAACTACAGACTCTCAGTTTTTGTTCTAGGTTTAATAGTCGCCATTCCAACATATCTAACCAATTTTGCTCCTTAACAACTTAGCCGTGGATTGTACTTTTAAATGCACATAGAGAACTAATAATTAAATAATAATAATAAATGTCTAAAAAAACTAAATTAAATAAACAAATAAGGAGACAGCTTCGTTTCCAAAGGCTGTCCCATCTTCTGCATTTAGATAACTAGTTTTAAATAATGGAGAAAAAGGACAACATAAGCAATTCAATACATAAAACTAGATTAAACTGACCTTGAGTGAAAGGGACTTCTTTACTTCTTCCATCCTATCCTCGACCTCCTTCCGGTGTTTCTTGTCCAACTCACTCATGCTATCGGCCCATTTAATCTTCTCTTGAATTGAGACAAGTAGATTGTCTGATGTAGCCAACCTATCAATGTTCATAAACCAATATAAGACATAATACTAACACCTATGAGAACTATTATCTTGGAAGACAATTTTTATTAATGAACAAGTAGCTATAGCAATCGAAACATATGATATGCTAGCTCAAGAATATGAACACGAATTTGCTTGGACTTCACCAGCTGGATTAAACAAAGGCTAACATACCTCCAGACATCAAACAGAACATTATTTGCTAAAAGGACTGAGTAAAGGCCACAGAACATGCAATTACTAAAGCTCACTCATAAAGTTGTACACTCTCCAAGTGCTAAAAGTAACATAGCACCAGAGTTTATAAATGAAGATTGATAAATGCACCTAAAAGCAGGATCACTTCATGGAAAATAAGTTCTTCAAGAGAAGAAGATTGATCTAGCAATCAGACAAAAAACCAAATATCATCACAGAAATTAATCAAATGCTATTTGAACCAGAGACGCTACCAGCTTGACAGCGTTTGTATCATGCCGCCAAGTTGACCAGGTCTTAGATCCCTCCCTGCTGCAAATTGAACCTGCAATACACAATCATAAACAAGTTAATAAAAAGAAATGTGGCAACTCAAAGAGAGGCAAGGAAGATGAGCTCAGACCTCAAAGCATCTTCGCAACTGATCCAGCTTCCCTCTAACTATGCCCTAATAGCAAGAAACACCAACACAACAATCAGTACATTCTCATTTATGCTTTTTCTCCATCTTATCAGTTATAGACTTATAGCAGACCCCTAACCAAAAGATATATAAAATATAAATAAGGTTAAATATATAATAACACCTTGGGTCTGCCTTCCAAAATTTTAAAATGCTTAGGTTTTTTTAAAAAAAAATTTACTCCCTAGGTGTAAGGAAACTAAAATAAAATCTCTGCCATCACACTTTTCGTAACAGCCGTTAACGGACTCAAAATGCACCGTTTTGGTTGATTAAAATATTTAATTTTAAATTTTTTAATCTAAAAATTATTAAAAAAATTATTTAAAAAAAAGAAGAAGAAGAAGAAGAACAGGGGTGGCCGATCCACCCACAAGGGTGGCTGGTCACCACCAGACCGGCCAATCTGGTGGTGGCCGAGCCACCCCAATGGGCTAAGGGGGTGGTTTCGGCCACCCTATTAAAGAAAGAAAAAAAAAAAAAAAAAAAGGTAAAAGAAGAAGGGTGGCCGATCCACCCACAGGGGTGGCTGGCCACCCCCTTAGGCCATTGGGTGGCTCGGCCACCACTATACCAGCCGGCCACCCCAATGGCCTAAGGGGGTGGTTTCGGCCACCCTATTAAAGAAAGAAAGAAAGAAAGAAAAAAAGAAAAAAAAGGGGTAAAGAAGAAGGGTGGCCAATCCACCCACGGGGGTGGCTGGCCACCCCTATTCTTCTTCTTCTTCTTCTTTAATAATTTTTTAAAATTTTTAGATTAAAAATTTTTAAATTAAATTTTCAAAAATTAATATTTTAATCAACCAAAACGGTGCGTTTTGAGTCCGTTAACGGCCATTACGAAAAGTATGACGGCAGGGATTTTATTCTAGTTTCCTTACACCCAAGAAGTAAATTTTCGAAAAAAAAAACCTAAGCATTTTAAAATTTTGGAAGGCAGACCCAAAGTGTAATTATATATTTACCCTATAAATAAAGACCCATTGTAATTATTAATAGATGTCCTCAAAGCCTTAAACAAAAAAGAGGTGTTCAGGACAAGAAGAAAAGAAAGAACTTCCATTTGCCATCCATACCATCTGTAAAATTACAAAAGAAATCTATCTACATATAATAAAAGCATGAACTCCTTAAAGTGAAAATTAAATGAGCAAAATACACTAAACGAAGTAACAAGCGTTGGAGTTCTAATTTGGTGATATTTATCGTTAATTTAATTGAGAGATGGCATCATCCAAAAGAAAAGGGAAAAAAATTTAGACAAAAAAAAAAGAAAAGGAAATACTTCACAATAATTACCAAAAGAAGAAAAGTTTAAAAATAACAAAAATCATAAAAATAAATTACTTAACAAGGAGTCAGCATCAAATATAAGGCGTTGTTAACACACTCTATCACATATACAGTGTACACAGGAAGTTAGCATCTGTTAAAAATTACTTAATTAGTGAACTCATACAAAGGGAAGTGACCTAAATGTTTGCTTTATATGTATAAAAAATCCTGTTAATATATCTGATCAAACAAATTGTTATTTGATTTACCTATTATTTTACCTGAAAAAATATCAATGTAAAGAACGACCTAGCATTAAAAAGGCACTAGGTGCAAAGCACATGCCCTTATACTTGTAACAAAAAGCAATAACCATAATAAAGTGATTAAAGCATTTGAAACACGGTTTCCTGTCATTCAAAGTATGATATTGTGTGCATGCAATAAAATAGTCATATTCCAACATCATAGAAAACATAAAACACCCCCAGAAGAAATAAAAATATATATACATAAATCAGTATGAGTTCTGCTTATAAAAACTGAAATCATTCCCTTCAAATTTGATTTACTGAATACAAATCTCTCCAGAAATAACAACCGTGCTTCCCCACTACATGCCTGTGTTTGCTCAGCAGTTAAAAGTATATCCAAAAATAGTAGGTCATTGGTATTGAACAGAAAAATGGAAGTCAGAAGGGAGATACCTACCGCATACATGCACTCATTGATTAGGAAGTCTTCAAGTTCACGTACATTCGTGACATCTAACTCCTGCATCAGTTGATCGTATGGTAGGACCTGGGTATGGACTTAACAATTAGACCCTAAGACAGATAACAAGACATGTCACAAAGAAGTACCTAGAAGGGAAAACCTTCTGAATGACCATGACCTGTATGGTTCTGGTAAAATACATATAAGTAGGCAAAAAGGCATGCAAAGAACTTGTACAATGTATCAGGAACAAGTTCAAAGAGAAAGGTATATTGTAAATTTCAAAATGACTATCTTTATACAATTCAATAGAATCTCTAATAACTTATTCCGAACTCATTTTGATATAAAACAGGACCTTGAATTGATAATTATCTCCATATAGACCAAGTACACTAGACAAGAATCTTGCCTGAATTAGGCCACAAGAAGACTTCTCTTTCAGAAAATTTTTGAAATGACTAAGCTAGTCAAAAATCAAAACCATGATGCAGTAACCACTATCACTTAATCAGGCAGGAAAATCAACCTGTTCAAAAAGATAAGAATTTGTTGAAAGAAATGGTTCAGAATCCAAGGAAGAATACCTTGTTTGTCTCGGCCAGTGTAAGCACAGTAAGTTGCTTTAGCTTGAGAACTTGTTCAGGGACCAATTGCGGAAGACGGTCAGCATTACCTACAAGCATACATATTTCAATAGCCAAAATTCTATCACATTATGCCTTGCAGAAGCACAACTCAAATATAAGGCTTAAGTGCAGGAAACTGTTAGAAGAAATTTGATAAAACAAGCATTAATAAATTTACTAAAAAAAAAAAAATACTATGATAAAACTCAAGATGAGTTTTGTTAATTTAGTGCCACATAATTAACCATGTTGCGTCCTTCTGTCAAATGGTCAGTTACAGGTGGGTTATTCCACAAGCCATTACATCCTTCATTTTTTGCAAAGTTAATTAGCTTAAAGACAAAAGAAAAAGATCTTGTAAAGTTCAATCATTCTAGCCAACATCCAGCTGGTATGGGAGGAAAGAGCTACAGAACCAATAACTAATGGATCATGAGGGCTTGCACAAGTAAGAAGCAAGTCTGTGATCTTGAGACAATGTCTCATTTTCTTGGATTCTTAAATCAGCTAATCATTATTTCAAACATTATGGGAGACTGCAATACTCCGCAATTGTAATAAATTTTATCATTCATCTCATATTTTCAAAATTATTGATAGCCAAAATATAGAGTTTACTCTTAAACATTCCAACCTCTTTCTTCTAAAAACTCCAAGAAAACCACCAAGAGACCAACCGCCCCAACTAAAGGGCAAAAACCAGCTGAAATTATTATAATTAAAACTCAAGAAAGCAAACTGAAAAGCAACAAGATTAAGGAAATTTTACAAGCCACTTCTCAAAACCAGGAAGTGAGGCACTTTATTCACCTTTCCTTCATGAAATCTGTCATATAATGAGAACCCCCTCCCCCCACCCAAAAAATAAAACAAATATATATAATATATACCTCTTAGCTATAGGTATGACTTTGATCATACAATATCAGGAAAAAGCAGCAAGTTTATAAGTTTTTTCTTTTTCTTTTTCTTTTAAAGCCCTTGCACATTTTCAACTTACCTCACACGCAATGATAATGTTCAACTGAATTGTACAGATATTCATAATCCCCTTCCCACTCGCTACAACACCCATAAGCCTGCCTAATGTCCTTCATTGTTTGCCATTGTTATGGAGGCTTTAAGCAAAATGATCTCCGCTACAGTGAAGGGGACTTTCTTTTCAGGATTCTCTGTAGGGTCTAAGAACGTTGGTGGCCTTAACATCTCCCATCTCTTGGTCGCAGATGACACAATTATTTTTTGTGGAGCAAACCCTGATCACCTTTGCTATTTGGATTGTTTGTTTTAGTGTTTTGAAGTCATCTCAGGTTTGAAGATCAATCTAACTAAATCAGAGTCGGTCCTTGTTGGTAATGTCAATAATGTAGAAGGCTTGGCTCACATTTTGAGTTGAAGGGTTCTTCCTTGACTATAAAGTATCTTGGTCTTCTGCTAGAGCTCCTTTTAAGGCCAAGTCAATTTGGGGATGGAATTAAAGATAGAGCACCATGTAGCCAGTTGAAAAAGGTTGTATTGTCAAAGGGTGGTGGGATTACTTTGATTAAGAGCAATTTGTCTAATTTGCCTACCTACTTCTTATCTATTTTCCCCATCCATGTTGGCTTTGCCAATCAAATTGAGAAGTTACAAAGGTATTTTTTGTGGGAAGGTAAATATCACTTGGTAAATTGTTTGAGCGTTTGTTCTCCTATTTTGGAATGGGGGTTGAGGGTGACAAAGTTAATTGTGTTTGACCGAGCTTTCTTACAAATGTGGCTTTTGGTAGAGAGACTCCATGGAGAGCAGTAGTGGATTGTAAATAATGAATATCTGATATGCTTATGTTTGTAGTATATTATGAACAAAACTATTGTAGTAAATAATGAATATCCTTATAAATCAAACCAATAACTAGTGAGTGACAAAAAGGAATACAAATGCTAAAACATAAAGCAAGATCTGATATGCTTACGTTTGTAATCACTCCAAGTGCCATGTGCAAACAAACGAAGCACATCAAGGTACACAGAACTATCAGTTCCTTCAAGCTGCACAAGTTTATAGTTAAAACCCAGAAAAACATTGAATCGATTTTATGTGATACTGAATAACCCAAAGCCTCAAGGCTCTCAACCCAAAAATATCAAGAAAGGAACAACACAACTATCAGCAACAATAAAGAGGAAAAGCCTTCACAAATTACACAAATGAACGGACAAAGAAAATTAAGTGAAAACGTCTGAAAATGGCAAAGGAACTAATACACATGTTATATTAAGCAGTCCAATGACAATTGGTCAACAATCCTTTCATTCATCTATACAATTTATTTACCAACATCTTGGCAATTGTTCATTCGATGTAGCAGAAATATCATCTACCATCATAACATTTAAAAATAATCTGTTTCATTCTTTAATCACAATACGAACTTCAATATTATACCAGAGTCTCAAACCACAAATTTCACATAAAACCATGACCAATTAGACTGCAGTGAGTAGTAATCAACCCAAAAGTGACTATCAAGGAAAAGTGCCAAATCTAAGGTACCTAAACTCTTACAAACCGATTTTTTTTAATTAAAAAAAATTATATATATATTTGAAACAACAAATTGCAGTCAAAAATATCAATTCACATAACATCACCATTTTTTTTTAAATAATAATATTCGTCGATAAAAATACGTGCCGTTTCGAAGCATAAAATTCATAATTTGTCAACATTCAATTAAAAAAAAAACAACTTTCAATCGGTTGTCCTAGCTTTCTGAGCAACGAAACAGAGCGAGAGGCGAACCTGGAGGACGGAGGGAACGGCGAGAATCTCAGAGAAGGCGAAGAGGGAGGGGTGCGAGGTGGCGTCGGCGACGGGGGCCCCGAGGGCCGAGCCCTGGAGAGCCGAGGCTCGCTTCACGAAGTGCTCGATCAGGTCCGCTTGCTTTTGCTCTATGTCCATTTTGTTGCTCTTGATTTTCACACAACCAACAAAAAAAAAATAAAAACGAACGCGAGCGAAGAAAAGCTCGTGAGCAAGAGCGAGAGCGAGAGGGGTTAGGGATTCTGGCGTCTGATTTTAGAGGAAGGGGAATCCGGAATTGGGAGGTGAATTTTGGGTTTTAGGTTGTGGAGCGATCTGTGAATGCCGCTGCCAATATTACGTACTGCCGCTGATATGGGTGTTCCTACTACGGACAGTTTGATTTTATTCCCTGCTTCGATCGTTTGTTTTTTTTTGTTGGGTTAATTGCCTGTGCATTTTTTTCTTTTTCTTTTTCTTTTTTCATATACTCATTAGTCTTATTTGAAAAAATAGGAATTTAAACCAAAATTACAATTTCACATAATAAATATTTTTTAATATGCTTTATTAAATGCTTTTGTCATTTTAAAAATTAATAATTTTAAAAATACAATTTTTAAAAATAAAACTTTTAAAATTACAATCTCATATGAACACTATGTATGTGTGTTTCACACATGCCTTTTAATTAGCATGTAAGAAGTATATGGTTCTTTTGTTTGATACTACGAGTTCAAAAGCGCCATTTCAAACCAAATTGTTAAAAATATATAATTTGGCAATGCATTTTATAAAATAATTGTAATTTGAAAATATAAAAAACGTGTGTTTTCAAATCTTGGCAAGTTGAGTAAATTTTTAAAAACACACAATTTCAAGGCTGAAACACAATTTTATCATAAAGTAAAGAGCATTTTTTAGATCGCATTGTAAAATAAAGATTTTAAAGTCAAAACAAGTTTTTCAGGTTTTATTTTTATGTTTTTGTCAAAAATGTGTTTTGATTATTTTTACTGTAAACTTTTTTTTTTAAAAAATAAATAAAATTTCAAATCACTATTTTTAGTTGTGCAAAATCAAACGAAACCTTAGCATCTTAAAGACTTAGGTCCCATTTTTTTTTATTTTTTATTTTTTTTGTGAGTAGACTTAGGTTCTTAATTTGCGAAATAAACTCCTGAAATGAAATAGTTATTCCTATATAATAAATATTCTTTTGTTTGGGAAGAGTTTATCAGAATAATTATTCTCATGGGAATGGCTAATGTTATACATAGAGAAATAACTATTTATCTTGAAAAAAAAAAGAGAGAGGAATAGTTATTCCTCAAGGACTGAAATACATTATCCAAAAACAGCCATATTATTTTTTATTTTATTTATAAAAAAAGAAGAAGAAAGAAAAGCATCAGTTAATAAATGAGTTGATAAGAAGAAAAGGACCTCTTCAATATTTTTTTCAAAATTTTTTATTTGACGTAACCATTGGCAAGTCAACCAAATTGATGACTTGTTGTAAAGTAGTGATATAACCCACACTAGTGTGAGTGAACAATAACTCACGCCGGCTTGAATATTAATAAAAAATTATTGTTCAAAATTTTTTTAAATATTTTTTTGGGTTACTATTCACATCAGCGTGAGTTACTGTTTACTCATGCTGGAGTGGGTTGTATCATTACTCCTTATCGTAAGAGCATTATTAGCTGTCTTAACAAATTTTATTCACAAAAATAACTAAAATACTTTTTTTATATATTTTAATTATTCTTTTTTTTATTTAACTGTTTTTCTTTGACCTTTCTTATTTTTCCAAAGCATAAAAACTTTAGGAAAATCTTTTAATGGTATTCGAAAAACAAAAATGAAATGAAATAAACCAATATAATATATATACATATTTATTTATTTATATTTTCCTTGATTTAGTTGTGTTTCTGTAGAACGAAACCATTTGTCGGTCTCTTAACGAAAAATCAAAGAAAGGAAGAACAGAAAGATGGCGGAGCCTGTAACAGTGGCAGATTCACACAGCAACACAGCGGCAGTGCAAGCAACAAACGACGACGCTTCGGCCAGTAAACTGTGCGTGATCGTTTTCGAATTGCGTTTTACTTTTCATCCATATCTGACAATATTACCTCCGAAGTGGTTGTTCTCGCGAAACTTATTTATTTTTTCCTTAGTCTCTGTTTGGTTCTAGAGAAAATGAAAGAAAAATGGAGAAATTGCGAAGAAACAAAATACTATGACGTATTCTTCCCTTTTCGTTTTCCTAAATTTCTCACCAACCAAACGGTTCATTACCATGTGAGAATAATTGAGTCCTATTCTGATTTATAGCTTGCTTGGGCTTGAAATCTAGAAGCTATTGGTGGCAATGATTCCAGAGTCAATTTCTGCTATGTTATGCTTATATACGTCGGTTATGGATTTGGATAATCTAGATTTCCTGCGGTAGAGTTTTTAAAATCGTAACATTATTTTCAATTGAACGGTTCAGATTTTGTCACTTCAATATGTACCGATAATTTCTTTAATTCATTTTATCTCATTAAGTCGTACGCTGAATTGGCTAAATCTGAATCATTTAACTAAAAATAATTTTCAGGATTTTAAGAACTCTATTGAGGAGTTACTCTCTGAAAACTCAAGAGGATCTTGATCCTGCACATATATATACATACATACATACATGCATGTATACATAGATGTATTATGAATTTCATATACTCATGGTAATACTAACTTCTAACTGTATTGATATATAAGGTCCTGTGTCAGAAAGGGGTACATGAAAGATGATTACATCCATTTATTTGTAAGAAGGCCTGTGAGGAGATCTCCGATTATTAACCGTGGTATGATATAGTCGCTGCAAAAGTATTAAGCATATATGATTTGTTTGATGGTTATTCTTTTGCTTTTTTATTACTAATTGAGGGAATTTCCTTGCTTTTGGTTTTGCAAATGCTGTTAAGGTTACTTTGCCCGTTGGGCTGCTTTGCGGAAGCTTCTCTTTCAGTTTCTTGATTGTGAAAAAGATATGGATGGAAAAGATCCCTCAAGGAAACAGATATTATCACTTGGAGCTGGCTTCGATACGACATTTTTTCAGTTGCAGGTGCCTGAGTTTCCTTGTGACTTATAATAAGTTTAGCACATGATGATAAGGGTTGGCATTTATTTCCCAGCAGCCAACAAGTTTCTCTGTGGTGTTTTGTTTTTTCTATCTTTAATGTTTTTTTTTTACTGTGGCAGGATGAGGGGAAAGTACCATATCTATATGTGGAACTGGATTTCAAAGAGGTGCAAGCTTGGCACATTCACTGCTAAACCATGTGTTTGGTAGCAATGCACTAGCTTATTTTTGTGGTTTAGTTTTCAGGAGGGCAAATTACGTGAAAGAAACTTCACCTATCCATTCCCACTTGATCAAGTCTGCTGTACTTTATAAGTAATGCTACACATCACACTCATATCAGACCGGTTTACATGACGTGTTTTAAGTGGCTTACATTTTCCTTTAAGTTATTGACATTGTAAGCCATTTAAAATACGCTATGTTAGCTAGTGTGACATAAGTGTAAAGAATAGCATTATTCCTTACTTCGCTAGCTCGATAGTTATCTTTCCAATAGCAGTGAAATGTATTTCACTACTGTTATTTCTGTCATGCAAGAAAGTTATATGGTTTTCTTTTTTTAATTAGTTATATCATTTTTTATTGTTAGGTAACTAGTAAAAAGGCTGCGCTCATTGAAAGTTACAGTCAGTTGAGGGACAGAGTTGGCGGAGCAGCATCAGTCTCCCGAGGTAAGCTCCTGGGCTTATTGATGCTGTAGATCCCTTATTACTTTCTTACTTAATGGGTTTGATCTGTTTTGAACTCTCATGATTGCATTTTTCATTTTCAGTTATGTAAAAATTGTAGTAAAGACGAACTTTTGGCTACCTCTTTTGTCTGTGCTTAACATACTGCCATATTGGGCTTTTTTTTTCTTCCAAAAAAAAAGAGGGGGAGGAGGGGTATAGATGCATTGATCCATTTTTTTATTTGCTGCAATGACTAGTTTTCAAGGAAATTTTGTCACTGGGCCTTATGCTTTAGAAGTGCTTATGCCATTTGTCTTTGGTCAACTGTCTCATACTACCCTCTCATATGCTAGCAACTCAAAGATGTCATTGAAGCAATTCTTTTTTGTGAAGAAATTAGAAACTATTGTAAATGTATAGGTGGAGTCTGTCAAAAAATCTGAAAAGCTAATACACCACAGGGCAAGCCAGCCCAAAGTCCAAGAGTAAAGAGCAAAAAGAAAGAAATGAAGGAGCTCCTAATTTCTAATAGTTTCTAATTTCTCTTCTTCCCCCTGGTCCCCTTTGTATACTCCCTGTGTACTAAGTGTTGCGCCCTTCTGCGCTTTTGATATATTCTATTCTATTGACTTATCAAAAAAAATAGGTGGAGTCTGTCAAACTTCAAGCTTAAACTGAAGTTAGATACTTCAAAAGTGTAATCAGGTCGTGAAGTGCCATCACATGTTTGTGCTGTGGTCACTATTATACAAAAAGTTCCTCAAAAGGCTCAACTATCTTGCATGTATGAGGAGTTACCTAGGTTGTACTTATCCAAAGACAAAGACAAGAGATAGAGGTGTGCTTTGTCAATCAGCTCTAGCTCAAATTTCATCTCCTCCCCCTATAAGAATTAGGTGAAGGGTGAAGTTGTGGGGTCTTGTCCAACCAGGTGCATGATCTTACTAATGAAAAAAGGTGCACATGTAAGTCCAAACACTTGTTATTCTATGATCAATTTGTCAAGGATAACAAAGCTATTTACTATTCACATAAGGTAAAAAACAAGAATCAGATCATGACATTACCTGGAAATTGCAAGGAAAAAAAAATTGAGAATTGAAGAAATAAGTTGAGGGGAAAAGGTCCAGAATTTAAAGAAATAAGTTCCATTTTATCAACAATGGCAATTTGCTAATAAATGTTTGGTTTTCCTGTCTGAGCCTTTTGTACACATCCTACATCCTGTAACATAAGGTTTCTCCTCTTATTAATAATTATTTTTTATATTAAAAAATTGCCTTGATTGTACTTGTTTGATTACCATGTAGATTTTATTTTTTAACAACAAAGTGAGACGGAAGATTTCCCAAATACTGTAAATGAATTGCTGAATTAGAAAATTTCCACAAGTTTTGTTATTTTAATATAGAAGCTCTGACTGGTTTTACTGCATGTGCTCAAACTACCAAAGGTATTATCGGATAAAGTTATATGCCACAAAAATTACGTTCGACTGTGAGGTGAGCTTGTAATAGAAACAAATTACTTTTGGGCTCTGATCTTGGAACTTGAGCACTGACAGGGAGTTGCATCATTTAATCATAAGTTAGATGGTCTTATCTAGATTCTCAAAAGAGAAAATATTCAGGTATTGATTGCCAAAAACAAATCTATTGAATTGGATGTTTGGCTCATGCTACATGTCATAGAGAATATATATATATGTGTGTGTGTGTGTGTGTGTGTGTGTTACTTTATGTTTGCTTCCCCCTATCACTTTTAAATTTGACTGAGTTGAGTGATGAAAAAATGGAATTCTCTCTTTGCAAGACATTATTAACCAAAATGCCTGAAACAATGTTCATAATTTCTGCTCATCTTGGCTAGAAACTAGATATGTGTACTCATTCAGCACTTTTCATCTGTTGGCTGACTGATTTAGGATATGCTGTCGGAGTTTCCATTTGCTTTGTTATGTATTGATACAAAAGCATGCAAAGTTGTAGTTACTCAACATTTACTGATACACTTGTTAACAGAAAATATGATACCAAAATTGATGTAGAACAAAAGATGTGATGCCAAATCTAATATAGGACACAAGGCTGTGAGACCAAAACAGGTTCAGGAGAATCTGGACAGCAAATTGTTTTAGGGTTTGAGACAAGCTACACTGAGGATTTTGGTGGGAAAAGGCTGAAAAAATGAGTGTATGGAGTTTTAAATGGTAAAACAAATGGGCAGGATTTGGAGATTTAATAAAGAAGAAAATGTATAGTTTGGGTGGCTGTTCATCGGATGTGGTAACCTGAGAATAGTATTTGATCTCTTTTTTGGGGTTATTTGAGAGCTATTTGATGGATAGCTGATATGAGGTTCTTTAGGATTGGATTCTAGAGAAATAATATATGAAAAATCAAAATTAATATTTATTAGAATTCAAACAAAATTGGTGGATTTTTTTTTTAAAAAATAAAATAAAATAGAAAGAAGAAAAAAGAAAGAGACAAGGCTAGGCATCACACCGAGTTTTCCTAAGTATCACACTTGTTCCTTGGCATCATACCTTGGATAAGGGCTGCATCACACAATCCTCAAGAGCAATCATTGCTGGAAATTTCATAGCTGTTTTCTTCATCCTGCCGTAATAAAAAAAAAAAAACCCTTATATATAGGCATTTGATTCCTAACCTTAATTGATTTAGATTCATTAGGGCTTTAACTACTATAGCCCAGCCAAATAACTGGCTAAATCCATAAATAAAACTTAATAACATAATAAACCCAAAAATAAAACCTAATGGATCAAAAGTACAGCTTCTGTCCGTAAATATGTATTTATAAAAATACTCTTGACTCTTAAAATTGAATAAAATAAACTTGACTTCTCGCTGTGTGCATCACTTGCTTGGAGTTGCAGACTCCCTTTTAAGATTTCTTCTATAGTTGCAAATATAGATGAATATGTAACTTAAAATATTCTAATTTTCTTGCTTATACACAAATTGGATATTTAAACTGTTCTGTTTAGACTAATTTTTCGTATCTTACTTTCTAGAGAAAGGAGAAGTGCTTGGAGATCACTACAAGCTACTCCCCATTGATTTGCGTGATATACAAAAATTAGATGATATCATAGCTTTAGCTGATATGGATCCCAGGTTTAGTCAATTCCCTTTCTCTCTTGTTAAAATTTTGTAGTGTTTTATACTTTGGGAAATTTGGGCAGTTGATGTCTCCTTTTAATGCTTGTGTAATTACCTATGGTCTAGTGTTAACTGTGACGTCGTCTAGCTACGTTCTATTATTTTCTTGTATTTTATACGTGTAATTATCGAAGTTCCATATTTTACCTGTGGCAAGAACTATCATTCTATGGTTTTGTGCTGATTCTGTTTACAGATAAATTCTGATATTAAATTATCTGTTTTGTATTTGAGGGATACTCCTGCCATATGGCATTATGAAATCTGGTTTTTTTCATTCATACCGAGGGATGATTAAGCTGCTCCATTATTTCTGATGTTGTTATCAGCTTGCCAACATTTATAATTGCAGAGTGCGTTTTAATATACTTGGATCCAGATTCAACCCGAGGTATAGTTGGCTGGGCTGCAAGAACATTTTCTACAGCAATATTTTTCTTATATGAGCAGGTTTTACACCTTTCAAACCTTAGAATTTTTCGTTCTCTGTGTTTGTTGATTGTGCTTCTCTCTTGGTGCTCCTGCCTTCTATCAGTTGCAAGTTTTTGATCTTGTATTATTATATGGTTGCTTAAAATAGTATCATAATATGTGGTTTATTTGCCTTTTTATTGTGTTGATTTTCCCCCAACAGATTCATCCTGACGATGCTTTTGGGCAGCAAATGATCAGAAATTTGGAGGTATTGATATTCTTTCTTTAATACATTAGGCTTCATTCGTTGAATCATTTCTAATTTTTCTTTTAGCTCTAGGAGTGGATCATATGAGCCCTAAAGATTTATTTTACTTGGAGGATTGGGTTCCTCTAGAATTCCTAGGGTACTTTACCTTGTAGAGTTCTTGAAATCCCAATCATTATTTTCAAACTAAATTGATGAGATCACTACTAGGTGGTTTCATCTCTTGTATACTTGGTGCGAGGGCTTTGCCTCTTCTTCTAATAAATTATTATTCATAAAAAGAAAATATCACCTAAGGGGAGCACAAGGTAGAATGAGAAAAAAGAGTGTAGAGATTTTTCTGGAAAGCACTTAACAAATAATGATCGAGTCACTGAACTTTCTGCAGCTGTGCTCATGTGATAAAAATTTGTTTCCTACGATTGTGTTGATAAATTGCAAAGATTCTCTCCAATACCTCTGTTGAATAGAGAAAGATATTTTTGGGGGTAGAATCGATAGCAAGGAAAAGTTGTTGGGGTAATCATATGTTCCTTTCCATTTCACATGGAAGCAGAAATGCCGAAGGATGGTGGTTTAAGCATTTTGGATTCTCATGGTTGTCCACATTGCAGCATTCTTCTTATATCTAGTGAGCCAGTGTTCTAGTTTCTGATTGAAACAGAGCTGTAAACTATTTCATTTCTTGTTCATGTTCATTTTTTTTCCTTTTTCCTTTTTTTATTTTTTATTTTACTTTTTTATTTTTCCTTCAGATGGACTAAAAAGATTCTGTTTGAGGAAACATAGAAAGAGGTATAAGAGATATTAGGGAGAGATTATCTTTTGGCCTAGAGAGAGAGAGAGAGATGGTTTTGACTCGTTAACTTCTATGTTTTTTTACTTTGAGATGTTGAAATTTCGCTACAATTGAAATGAATAGATATCTAAATGGGTTATTAGCCTTTGTGTGGTGTGTGTTTTTTGTAGAAAACTTCCCCCTAAAAAATGAGATTTTTATGGCAAGGAGTCCCTAATTTGAAAATTGAGATGTACTATTCTAGTTAAAATGTTATGTATTGTGATTATAGAGATCTTTATGGAAATAAAATAGATAAAATTGTTCAGGTTGATTACTTGTACCTCAATCCTCATCTGCATAGTGTGTACTCTATTGCCAATGAAGTCTCTAGCTGCTCTCATTAGACAGAAAATTTTCATCATCGTTCTCAACATGTATGGTTGATTTCAATGTTTTAGTCCATCAGATGAAATTATAATCCTTACCTGATCTTATTTTAAGTTTTGTTCCTGCATAAGTTTGGTCTGTATATAAGATTGTTTGTTGCTTTTTCGTTTCAGAGTCGAGGCTGTGGACTCCTGGGAATTCATGATACGCCAACCTTACTTGCAAAGGAAAAACTCTTTCTTGACCAGGGATGGCAGGTATATCTTGTAATTTATTCTCTTGATAATAAAAAATTTCTTCTTCTGATATAATTGTTTAATATGTATGCAATGTGGATGAAGACATCAAAGTTCAAAAGGTGAGCCACATTTTTAAATGACAATTGAGAAGTCATTTAGCCAGCAAGGCTTGTCAATGGTTGGGTCAGGAATTGGAATTGGAATTGGGATTGCAGTTTGATATGTTACGAAAGTTGATTCAAATTTGGGTTTTATTTCAGATTTTTTTTGTTACCTGTTTGAGAACACTACATTTTGCCTTTTTCATTGAATCAATCCTCTTTTTTTCTTTTCTTTTTTCTTTTTTATATGAGTACTGAATTAATCTTCTTTATCCGTTACGCTAATTCTAATACTTTGTATGTGGATATCAGAGGGCAGTTGCTTGGGACATGCTGAAAGTTTATGGTAATTTTATTGAAGCTCAAGAAAAACGAAGGTATGTGGCCTCCATTAATCTCGAGAAAGAAGTTGTTCATTCTCATAAACTTTGCCATGTGGCCTGTTATATGATAGGCTGATGGGTACTGGCATACTTTATTTTACACCATCCTATAGGGTCTCAGCTAAAATTCTGCCTCTTCGTGAAAACGTCCTTAAAAGATTTGTTTTGCCACTTTCTTAGAAGTCCAGCCTGTATATGTTAGCCAAAATATCTGCATCATGTTTCTATTGTCTAATTACATACTTGTATGCAAGGGTCCATGAATAAGTTTTGTCCATCTTTGCTCCCCAAGAAATGTCTTTCACTGTGTGATGCTTGTACCATAACTAGTTTACAACATGATGGAGTTCTCTAGGTGGTGCAGTTTACAGCAATTAGACTTCTGGGAATCCTCCTTTGTTCTGAATTTGAACTTTCAAGATCTGTTGCAATCCAACTTGGTTTACTTTAAATAACTGGCCTGATGTTAGTTCTTTGTCTTGTATCTTCTTAAGAATGAAATTTATGTGGGACAATGTTCCCATTTTGTGACAAAATTTTGAACTCACTGATGCACGCAATACTCTAATACTATATGTTTACTTTTTCCTCCCTAAAGCACGCTAGTTTAGCATTGAGGTCTGATATTTATATGTTATAAAATTGTTAGTATAATCATTAATCTAATTTTGGCATGTTTTATGAACAAGTAAAATTGGTTGTCTTTCAGATGGTTTAATAGTTATTACCTCTTGCATTGTGTACATTGTCTTTGGTTTGAATCAAACTGGATAGGAATCTGTACCTGTTTGAGACTGGATTAATTGGTCGTTCAAGTTCTCATAGTGCTGCCTCTCATTCAGACAAGTGGTCATGCAAACTTAGTAGGACACTAATTACTCCATATTGGGAGTTATTTGAACTGCATTATCTTAAATTGTTAACCAATGGACACCTAATTAAATAAATCGGATCCTTGGTACTGCATGCTGTCTTCCCCTTCTGAGGTTTCTTCTATCTATATGTGCATCTTTTTTCAAAAAAAAAAAAAAAAAAGTCTCAAATAGCAATGCTACTGTATTTTTTGGCCTGGTAAACAACATCTTGGAAACTCCAAACATCTTTTCTGTATGAAAACACATGGATACAAAGTATAGTGCACCTGTGATATTCTTCTTGGGACATTGTAAGTATGATTAAACCATAATCACTGTGGGACACATCATCTTTGCAAGTTTAGATGTGAGAAAGAGTTGCCTGTAATGTCGAACTTTTCATTGAGTCTTAAATTTCATTCTTGAGTTAAATGAACAGTAATTTCTAATGTGGGAGTGTTCTTGGAAGTAGAATCTTAAACATTCTATACGGATAATCAATCCATGTGCTTCTGTGTGCCATTTCTGCCATTGTGGTTGCTTCCTCCACCAAAAAGGAGAATCTCTGCTTCCTGTCTTCATGGACTCTTTTGCCTAATTTTAGATTTACTCTGATACCTTTGATTGAATAACCATTTTAGTTGTACAAAAATCCTATGGTTGTGAGATGATGGAATCACATTTTGCTTTATAAGGTTCTAAAGTATTTTGTTTCTAGTAGGATATGGAGGATACTTCTTTCCCTGTTTCTCTTTCTATCTTTCTATTCTTTTTCTCCACTTTTTCACCGGTAAGCTCCTTTCTTTCTGAAATATTCTTGGGAAGATGCTCATCTGTGACATCTGTTGATTAGGATTGAACGGCTGGAGTTGTTTGATGAATTTGAGGAGTGGTACATGATGCAGGCAAGTCAACCTGATTTTTGTTGTAGCTCTAATATTCTGTCTATTGCAACTAAACGGAGTGGGTGGGCCTGGGCCAAATAGAGTTGGTCCTCTCTCTTTCTCTCTCTCTCTCTCCCATACATATGCATCACAATGGCACCACAATGGAATGCCATTGTGGTCCATATGTATGGGACCGGTAGTAACCTACAGTCCAGCTGTTGGGAGGCTAGCTCACTTGCCCAATAGTATTGTTTGCATGCTGATGCTGCCTACCTGGGTACTATTATTAGTATTATATTGTTCTTATTTTTTTTTTCTTCCCAAATTGCCGATTTTCAGGAGCACTACTGCGTGGCTTATGCAATCAACGATGCCATGGTATGTCTATATATGACCCAAAAGGCATTTCCCATATCTGGCTTACATCATCTGCCATGTGATTTTCCTGCAACTCTCTGGATGTTTGCGGTTGTGGCCATGCATTCCAGATTGAGATATTTGCTATTTGTAGTATAGGTTTTTCTTTTTGTGTGCCATATTGTTCATCTCCTTTATTATTAGCCATGAGATAACTTGGAATAATATTCTTATACCTTGAAAAAATAGGATCTACCATTTCATGTTAAGAGCAATGTTATTTAGTAGGTTGATGTGTCACATTGTCATACAATTTAATGATGTAGCATTGAAAATCAGCTTTTAAATTAATACTTGTCAAAAAAAAAAAAATTAATTTTCATTGTCTCGTCATCTCTGTATAGCAGTCTATTAAATAACACTTCATGTTATCATGTTGCCCATTCAATGGTGTAACAAAAGTGTGACTGGATGAGATTTTGGAGCATCCTACTACACATATTATCAGGAACTTTCAATCAAGGATCAATTGATTGAATTTAGTTAGCATTTCTACGCTTATTTTTATTTCAGTCCATCTACTAAGCAGCCACCAGAGGATGGTCCTGATTGGGGGATTCCTTTTTACTTTTTTCTGTTTGCTCTTTTTGGTGGTGGGGTTGGGATTTATTGGTCTGTTCAAGCAAGAGGGGTAATGTTTGACACTTTATCTCTTTGGTTTTCCTTCTATGCATCAGGGTCTCTTTGGGGATTTTGGCTTTCCCAACGACCAGCAACACATGCTGAACCCCTCATCAGCACCGCCATGAGAGACCATGGAGATACGCCATATCATATTTTATTACCAAGTTTAGTTGAACTGGTAGTATTAGTGAAACACGTGACTGACACGTGCCAGTCCACCAATTTGGGGGGTTGTCAGGTAAAGAAGGATCTCTCAACTACTAGTTGGTCTTACTAAAGTCTCCAAAAGGATAATGACTTGTGTGGATGCGTCTTTGTGCTTTGTTTGTTTCCCTCAATGAAAACGGATCTTCTTTCTTTTTATTTTTTTTATTTTTTCCTTCTGTGCTAGCTGTTTGGCAAAGAAAACGTGGTGGGTTCCACTCAGCACCAACTATATGTCAATGTTTTGGGGTGTGGGGTCTTTGGCCATGTGGAGAAATAGAAAGATAATTTGCATGGTTGTTTCTTTTTTATGTCATTTTCTATCTTCTTTTTCACTTTCACTTTGCTTTTTATTGGATGACCTTAAACGCCAAGGAGATTGTTAGAATGTGCAAAATCAAAATGTGGGCATTTTGTGGCCAAAATGGTAATTTCCCGAGTGAGAAAACTGCCCTGATTTTTCGGATTTGCTTGGCCCAACTGTGGGAAGTACTGATATAGGTCAGAGTAAGAAAATTTTGACTGTTCAGATTGGGGTAAGTACACATGGGTAAGAGGCAATGAAATTTGTGTGAACATATCTATCTGGGATATGCTTTTCTTGCTCCGTTCTTATACATGAAAGGTCATGGCTCTTCCGTGAAGAAATGGCTTTTTTGTTACTTCAAGGTACAGGTAGTAAAAACAAATGTCTAAATCATAGAGTAACTTATTGGTGTGGATAAAAATGGCACCGTTGAATTTTAGAAATTGGAGATTTAATTGGTGGAGATAGTTGTCGTTTTGGACCTCTTTTGAAGCTTCTTATGTCTTCTTTCTTGTTTTCTTTGCCAAGTAAAAAAAGAAATGACATGAGAAGCTTCTCTTGTCATTTAGAGCATGGGAAAGTCTCCTGATGTTCATCTAACAGCAATTTACCCGTTGGATAAAAAATTTCTCCTTACTGTGAGCATGTGGCGAAGAAAATTCTTTTGCTCTTAAAGCATTTGATTTTCATATGCATTTTTATTAGAAGGTGTGATTCTGTAACCTAATTTAATAGATTGTAAAGTAATTCACTTGATAATTTTGTTGTAAAAATCAATCAATTTGATCAGCCCTTTTTAAAAAAATAAAATTTAAGAGTTAATTTTTTATTGGAGTAATACTATTTAGTAAATTGGTATACTGTATATGATTGTCGTATAAATGAGATGTACAAATGAGATGACATGACAGTGAAAATTAGTTCTTTGATTAATACTTGTAAAAAAAAAACTAAGGGTTAGATTTGTACTATGATGTAATTTTAGTTAAAAAAGAAATTTCAATCGGTTAAGATTCACGATAATAAAGAAAATGTCACTAATTCAAATTATCTTCCAGCTCTTGTGTAGATACATAAAAAAAAAAAAAAAAAAGTTATATATTGTTGACTAGTCATATAATAATTTACTAAATACATATAATTACTTTTTCACTGTTGTGTAATTCCAGTTAAAGGCTAGTCATTAAATAGCATTATTATAAACGGTAATATAAGAATTAACTCCAACCCAATTTTAAGAAAGAGAAAATTAAAATTAAAATAAAATTTTAAAAAAAAAAACTTTATCTTGATTGATTCATCATCTTTATCATCCGAGGCTACTCCATTGAATACCTAGGTATATGCAAGATCGAGTAATTCGGGTCCACAGGAAGGAAAAGTTTGGCGCCAAGAAGACTTTGATAAGCTAGTGTGAGATAATGGACTAGAAGTCTAGAACAAAGGAATGGCCCCACTGTATACCTTTTTGTAAGACAACAGTTTGCATCATTTTCTTTGGATTACCGCCCAAACAAACATACCCTTAAACTCTCTCTCTCTCTCTCTCAACCTTTTAGTGTCAGCTTGGACGCTTACATATAAAAAAATTGAATAGATATATTTATTTAAAAAAAAAAAAAAAACCCAAATTTAGGGGAAAATAGATTATTATTGTTGCAGCTTTTGGTGAGCTGAAGCCTTTGTTTACTGTTAACACTGTTTTGTTATTTGTTTAATTATTAGAAGATTGGAAGGATTTTTGTACTTCTACTTCTGCCTATATGATTCATTTTTGTCACATTCTTCTATTGTTTAAGGTATGGGGGAGTGTGGCTCAGAAAAAAAAAAGAAAGTAGTTTAAGCCTTTAAGGGAATGAGGGTGTACGACTTGCCGTACTAATTTGCCTGTCTTCTTCCGGATCTTAATTAATGGCTATACAGCCTACACCTACACATACTTTCTGCAAGTTAATGTTTTGGGGGATAAATTGGTGATTAGAAGTCCAAACAATACTTTTCATGTCAGGGACAGAGAGAGAGAGAGAGAGCTAGGATTCTTTTCAAACTTGAAGTGAAATGGAGAGGAAAGATTTAGGTTTAGTTTTGTTGTATTTATCGGTGCAGGTGATGTTAGTTTATTTAAAAAAAAATTTAAATGATGGGAAAAGATGTGATTTGTAAAAATTAATCTGTACCGTGAATTATGTTAATCCCCGACTTGTAGGGATTGAAAACTGCCCAAAAAGAAAGATAGGGGTAGTTAGAAGGGTTGAATTGAATGAAGCAAGATACTTTGCTCCTCTCACTTAGCTTTTGCTACAATAGGCACAATACTCTTTGCTTCAATCGCATTGAGGGTCCTTCATGTGATACAATTGAAGAGAGGTCTCCTCATAGAGGGAGATTCTTTTATCGATTTTTCTTAGCCTCAAAACCTCAGTTCACCACTGGAATAGTTGTTTTCATAATTTTTAATACTATTAGTCTCCTCAATTCTTTTGATAGAAGAGTGTGAACCACCGTGCTCACAACATAGTTTACTAGGTCATCATCACCTACTCGACTGGCAACTTTCTTACTAATTTGTACTCCTTGTTAAATGTCATCCTCTGTAGATTTTGTGCCCCTCCCTTTTTGACCGGTGTGTGTCGGTTGTATTTGTTTTTATTTCACGCCCTATCTCATTTAAAAAATAATAGTATAAAAAGCCCTTTTTTTTTTAGGTTTTCCATCATCTTCTTCTTCTTCTTCTTCTTTTTTCTTTTTACCTTAAAAGGTGCATGAGGAAAATAAAGTTTAAGAATTTTATTGAGAGGAATTTACTTTTGTAAATTGTTGAAGAATCAGATGCCCACAAAGAGAACAGAGCTGGATCAATGAGAAAAGCACAAGAGTAAGTAAGGTCCTTTCACACCGTTAAGTTTTCTGTCCATTTTAACGGCTAAAGTCCAAATTTAAAACTTTTTTTTGAAAATAGACGGGAAGAAGAAAAAAAAAAAAGTGTACGTGGATCTATGGATAGATGGGTCCAGTGAGACACTGTGGAATGGAAAGCATGGGATAAAAAGAGCATCCTTCTTTCACCGTTTTCAATCTCTGCCGTTCATCTCCCTCTCCCTCTTTTTTAGCTTTTCTCCAAAAGATCCCACTTTTATCCAACACCAAAAAAAGCCAAAAAAAGCCCTTTTATAAGACATAAAAATAACAAAAAGAAGAAGAAAAAAAAAACTATAGGAAAGGAAAAGTAACACAGACGATTCAATTTTCTCTTAAAACCCCTCTAAAATCTAAATGCGTTCTTGACCTTTATGTAATTCTTCCAATGTGGGAATTTTTGGTAATTGTAGATGACGAGGAAGGAGGTTGCGGGATAGGAGCTTGACGGTGACCGGAGGTCCGGAAGGCGGTTGAGAACTAGAGAGATGGTGATGGGCGGAAAGGTGACCGAATGGAAAATTTAAAACTTCTTTTCAGAGCATCTAATGACGAGATAATTTCATTTTAGCTACTCAAAATACCACTTTTTTCATTTTAGCTATTACCTTTTCACTAAACACTTCAACAGAACATCTATTTTAACAATCCATTTGAATTAAATATTATTTATCAATAATATTTTATTATTTTTATCTTTTCATTTTCCTTCTTTTTTTCTATCTTCTCATTTTCTCTCACCAGAGGATCTTCTTCATCGTCGCACCCATTTTCTTCCCATCTCTCTTCCTCTTCTCTTCCTTTTCTCTTCCTCTTCTCTAAAACATCGTATAGAAGACAAATGGGTTCAATTTTCTTCGATTTTGCTGAATGGGTTCCGATTTGCCTTCGATTTTTGAATGGTTCCATTTGTTTTCGATTTTGCGAAAGGTTCCGATTTTGTTTTCGATTTTTAATGGGTTCCGATTTATCTCGTGAAACTTGGTTGTTCTAGTGACTAGTTCCATTTCGTCTGCTTTTTGCTCAAGATTTTGATTTTGGAAGCAAAATTTTATTATGTTCCGCTATTGAAAAGCATGGGTGTGTTGATTTGTGTGATTTCTTTGAGATTTTCCGTACTTTTTGATTTTGTGGATAATCATGGAAAAAAGATGAACTAGGAGGAGAGAAGATGAACCGATTTGTAGGGAGAGAAAGAACAATAAGTTAATAGTGCTACAGTAACCTTCAAATATGAAAGTTTATCGTATCACCATTAAAAAAACTTATTTTGAAAGTGGAGGAGAGCAAACCGAGCAAAACTTCTAAATTTAACAAAAAAAACTAAAGTAGAAGGGCTGTTGGAGATGCTCTCAGCATGGTAATGACGAGATAATATATATATATTTTTTTCAATCCCCAAAAGCAATGAGCAAAAAAAGTTGTATATTTATTCTCCCTTTTTGTATATGATAGAGCAAATTTTTGTCGGATTTAATTTCAAATAACTACAACTTGAATGGAAACCACCAATACTAGAAATTAACTTTTAATTTATCTCAAAAACAATTTATTAGTTCATTGGATCCCCATGGAGGGATTTGGGGTTTCAAACAAGTAATTACACTAAACCAATTACAAGCATATCCAAATTTGAAATAGAAAAACAAGATATAAATATGATTTTTTTTGACATGTTCACACAAGAGAGGGATTCAAACTAAAGACTAAGGCATGATCTCCAGCCGATTGAGTTATCCCTTGAAGATAGATAAAAATATGATTTCACTTGTATTTAAGATTAAAAGAAAAAAATGTTAGTCCAGATTAAAATGTCAAAATAATTGAAAACTAAACAACCCACAATGCCTAGTCATTGTGTGTCGGCAATCGTAGAAAGGGGAGTATTTTGCATTAAGCAAAACCAGCTCTATATGCATTGAAATGGTGGACAAGTAATGGACACATAACCCCCACCTAGAAGCAATTACACGTGGAATACAGATTTGAATTTAAGATATTTGCAATGATATTATGTTAAATTATTAACCGTATTAAAAAAATTAATTTGATAAGAATGAATGAATTTAATAATTTAATTAATGTATTAATATAATTAATAGCATTATTATATGAAAAAAGTTAGGGGAAACTTCACTAACCTCCCTTGAAGTTTGGCCATTTTTGCAAACACCCCCCTAACGTTCAAAAAGTCTCACTTACCCTAAACTTTCAATTGCTCTCAATTGGACTCATCCGTACAAATTAGGGCACAAAAAGATCAAAATACCCCTAATTTTCATTTTTTTTAAATAAAAATATTTTGGAAGTTAAAATTTTAAATAGTGAATTTTGTATAAAATTCCAACTTTCATATATTTTTTTATTTTTAAAAAATAAAATCAAGGGTATTTTGGTCTTTTTAAAAAAATTTGTATCATAATTTGTACGGATGAGTCCAAATTGAGAGCAATTAGTTTAGGAAAATGAGACTTTTGAACGTTATTTGTAAAATGGCCAAACTTCAAAGTTTAAAAATATAAAGAAACTTAAGATCATAGAGTATGATGTGCTTAAATGTAAGCTTTTAGGACAAGTGGTAATTTAACATGATATCATAACCAAAGGTCATGAGATCGAACATTAACTCTATCAAATCACCTCCATTTAAATTAAATATTCAAAGTTTGTGCCTCGCCTATTAAAAGAAAGTTTGAGCCTACACATATAGGAGAGAGGGAGTGTTAAAGTAATGATTAAGTGATAAAATTTATCTCTTCCTATCGGTTTAAGTTTTTGTAAAAGCTAGTAATTTAACATGTTTTAAAACAAACCAAAATATTTTGAAATAAAGACATTTATTTATTTTTCCTTGTTAGGTTGGAGATATTGTTGTACCATAATCATTTTGTTTCAAGTACAAGATTTTGATGATTAGTTGTAAACATTTTTTTTGATTTTAAAATATAGTTAATAAAAATACACTTAAGCGTTTGGTAAAATTATAATTCAATCTTTAAAATTGTGCATTTTTAAAAACATACTCTCTTGATGATTGAGCAAAAATGTGATTTTTTTTTTTAAAAAAAAATGCACCACTAAATATGATTTTTTGTAATTTTATTTAAAACACACATTTGGACTACAAAATGGCAAGGCCATGCACATTCTTAGTTAAAAATTGGGGAAACAAAAAAGGAAGAGAAAAAACTAAAAATAAACAATTGGGAAGGAAAATCCAATGGGCATAGCAATCAGGCCAAATATATATATATATATATATATATATATATATATATATATATATATAGGAAAATTAGGACAAGATGAGATTCCACTTGGTGCACAAAAAAAAAAAAAAATTCAATATATCTTATCACAAACACCCTATCCAACAACCCCCCCGCGGGGTTTTGAAAAGATAATAATAAAATTAAAAAAAGAGAAAAAAAAAAAAAAAAGGAAACACATGGTAATAATAGCTTTGAAACTCAATAATCAAAGCAAAGCAACCGGCCCACACCCACACAAGTTGTAAGAAGATTCTCCCAATCTTCCAAACCCCCCAATGAAACAAAATGGACCCTTTTGCCTTCTGCATTCTGCCCTCTGCCATCTGCAATCCATATTTAATTAATCCAAACAAGTCCAATTATCACCCTTAATCAATCCCCACTAAACAAACCATCATTAGGTTAATTACCAAACTCCCTACACTAAATATTATTAATTCACAGAGTGTTGCAGACACAGAAGGTTAAAAAAGGGGGGGCATAAGCCACCAAAAAAATTAATAAATAATAAAAAATAGCTATCAAAACCACATCATAAGGTATCTAACATGCCAAAAAAAAAAGGAAAAAAATGTTTGGGTAGTTAGTAGGTTTTTTTTTTTAAATTAATCTTATGTTTAACATTTATTAAATTTCCCTCTTATATGTTTTTCAATTAAATTTTACCGCATGAAATTAGGTTATGTCCAATAAAAAAAAAATGATATATTCAGTTTATTTATAAACTAACTTATATGAGACACACCGCATTATGCCCGTACCATGTGAAGTATGGATTGAGATTCTTTATAATTATTTTTAAATTTGAGGTTATTAAATTCATAAATCTCAACCGTTCATCTTATCTAACTGTCTAAAATAAGTCATGTTTTATAATTTAATGAGAAATATATTTTTAGTGGATCTCAATCCCACACTAAAATGAAATAGGAATGAGAACCTTTTTATTTTAGGTGTACATTTCCATAATATTGGAATAAGATGGTTTCTATTTTAAATCAAATGGAGAGAAATTAACAAGAGTTGATTCAAAAATTGATGCATATTGCCACATTAGCTCAACGAAATGAAAGCGTAGTAAGATTTTACCTTGGGTGCCATAAGATAAGATAAGATAAGATTAAAAAAAAAAATCAACTGTCTAAATTTAATTCTAATTTTTCTACTTAGAAAAAAAGAAGAAGAAGAAGTTCAAATTAAAAAATTAAACGTATTTAGGCCAAATCCTTATTTCATAATTAATATTTTATTTTACAAATTTAATGGTAATAAAATATTGTCTCATACAATATAAAAGATTGGTCATTGCATTAATTAGGAAGTCTTCCTACACTAACTAAAATATTACCAATTTAGAAAGCTCCAAAAAAGAAAAAGAAAAGAAAAGGAAAAGAAAAGAAAAAGGGTAGGGAAGAAAGGGAATCAACAGTATACTGAAGTCCAACTATAAACTCATCTCTCTCTCTCTCTCTCTCTTCTATCTCCAATCTCCCTCCTTTCCTTTTTCAGTCTCTTCCCTCCATCACCACCAACACCAAAACTGTTGTTTGTGTTTGATTGATTTGCTGTAAAAATACCTTCTTCTTTTTTGTATTACATGTGATATGGGGTGCACGGTGTCAAAGCTCGACAACGAGGACACGGTGCGGCGTTGCAAGGAGCGGCGCCATCTCATGAAGGAGGCCGTGTACGCGCGCCACAACCTCGCCGCCGCACACGCAGACTACCTCTTCTCCCTCCGCCGCACCGGCTCCGCGCTATCCGACTTCGCCAAGGGCGAGCACCTTGCCGTCTCCCACGACGCCCCTTCTGTTTTCCTCCACCCGCCCATTCCCACCACCGCTTCCCTGCCTCCACGCGTCCCTTCCCCCTCCCCTTCTCCTCCACCGCCACCACAGCAACAGCCCAGAACGCCGATTATGAAGAATCCCATGCCCATGCCCATTCCCAACAATCCGAAGCCGAAGCCGAGGCCGAAGCCGAAGCAGAAGTCGAAGACGAGACTCCCTCACATACTCTCCGAATCGAGCCTCTCGAACTCTCCGCGAAGCGGGTTCTTTCCGACGGCCTACCAGGCCAGCTCCACGTACTCCAGTACGCCCTCCCAGACGTCGTCCGTGTGGAACTGGGAGAACTTCTACCCTCCATCCCCTCCAGACTCCGAGTTCTTCGACCAACGCAACACCGACACCCACTTCTTCAATCAACAACGCCGCAACCATTTGGACGACGAAGAAGAAGAAGAAGAAGAGCACGAAGAAAAAGCGACCCAGTACGACTTCTTCGAGAATCGGGAGAATCGCAAGAATCGGAAAGAGGAGGACGAGACGGAGGACGAAACGGAGGTAGCGACGGAGGCTGAGAGGGAGCGAGAGGAGGTGCAGTGTAGCGAGTGGGATAGGGATCACTACAGCACGACAAGTTCGTCGGAAGAGGGAGAGGAAGTGGAGGGTGAAGAAGGGGATTTGAGGTCGGAGATCGGGACGCGGTCGAACTTCGGGGGGTCAATGGCGCCGCCGGCTCCACCGATGGCGAATTCGGAGGACGCGGGGTCGTCGGCGGGGAGCTTCCGGACCAGGGAGATCTGGTCGGACAATAATATGAAGGTGGTGGTGAGGCACAAGGACTTGAAAGAGATCGTGGCCGCCATTAAGGAGAACTTCGATAAGGCTGCAAGCGCCGGCGACAAGGTCTCTGAGATGCTCGAGATCGGTCGGGCTCAGCTCGATCGAAGCTTCAGGCAGCTCAAGAGTGAGAGAAAGTTTCCCTATTGTGTTTTTCTTAATTTATTTTGTTTTGAAGGAGTTGTTTGGTTGCTGAGAAAATGTTGGAATTGCTCGGGGGGTAAATTTAGCTCTTCCCGTTCAGAGTTGGGTTATGGTTTTTGGATCAAATCGATTGAAGATCTTGGGATAACTGAATTTTTCCTGCATTTTCTCAGAACCCAAACACAGAATTATGATTGCTAAGGAATCTGTCTGGTTGCTGCGAAACTGTAGGAAAATGTTTGGTTACCCATGTTGGGTCAGGAGTTTTAGATCAAATTGATTGAAAATTTGAAATTTTGGTAAAGTTGGATTTTCACAGAAGGAATCAGTTGATTTTCCTGAATTTTCTCAGCACCCAAACGCAGACAGATAATTGAGATTAATATTTTAGATTTGGGATTTTAAATAATTATATTTTTGATTGTTAAATTTGCAGAGACCGTGTATCATTCAAATAGTGTGCTGAGCAACCTGAGCTCGAGCTGGACCTCAAAACCGCCACTGGCCGTTAGGTACCGGCTCGATGCCGGTTCGCTCAGTGAACCGGGCGGTCCAAAGAGCCTCTGCTCCACTCTGGAGCGGCTCTTGGCCTGGGAGAAGAAGCTCTACACCGAAGTCAAGGTACAATTAATTTATTAGTTTAATTAACAATTTTATGGATTATTATTATTAATTATTAATATGAAATGACTCAAACGCTCCTGATTTAATGTGGACTGATTGACCTTTTCTGCGTGTGGATGTTGCGGTGGTGATTTGGACTCTTGTCGTTATGCTTCCAATATTTTCTTTTGGCGTATGCCTTTCTGATGGTGATTGCTTTCAATGACGACAATGCCCTTTGCATGCTCCTGTTTTAGCTAACCAACTTTTCTCCTTGGCTTCTTTCGTGGACTGGACTGAAATTAACTACCTAGAAGGATTCTACCCTCTGCAGTCTGCTCTCTCTTCTGCTAGTGTCATAAGATCTGAAATTTATTTACTTTTGCTGTGTGTTTTAACATTCATACAAGACTCATTTGTCCAAAGAGGTGGTCAGGTAGTCCAAAATTTATTTGGGTAGACTGTCCAAATAGGTGGTTGCGTAGTCTAAAATTTATTTGGGTAGATGAATTTCATATAGGATCGTTGTCGTTTACATTACTTGTCGAAATTGCTAGCGATTTGGATGAATAGCTTGTAATTTCCAAAGGAGCCAAAAGCTGGAATCATGGGTGATTAAGGGGACCCATGTGCAGCTGTGCTAGTGTTTTTTGGCTGCTGCATTTTTTTATTTATGTTGAAGCTGTATGGTTTCAAATCGATATGTTCTGATGCAGGCAACAATTTTTATGAATTTTAGGCTAGGGAAGGCGTGAGGATTGAACATGAAAAGAAGCTGTCCGCTTTGCAGAGCCAGGAATACAAGGGGGAGGACGAAACCAAGTTAGACAAGACCAAGGCTGCAATAACGAGGCTGCAGTC
The DNA here is from genome assembly GCA_013348765.1 of Carpinus viminea. Lineage (NCBI taxonomy): Eukaryota > Viridiplantae > Streptophyta > Magnoliopsida > Fagales > Betulaceae > Carpinus > Carpinus viminea. Next base: position 13,721,544 of record CP054668.1, read on the forward strand.
ACTAATTATCGTGACATCTCAGGCTGTCTCTACCACCTCGACTGAAATCATTGGTCTTAGAGACTCCGATCTTGTGCCTCAGCTTGTTCAACTCTGTCACGAGTAAGTGTTTTCTTTCTCTTTTCATTTCTTTTACTGAATTATTTATGTGCGTTGGTGACTATGAGGAGATTTATGATGATGCACATATCAACTGTCATGTTAAAATGTGGCTGTCATATCATAATGCTGCAGCAACACAATCCAGATCAACCAATAAAATCAATTGAGATGTTAAAAGCAGTTCACAAAATTTACTCGATATGTAGCCCACTTGGATTTCTTAATATGTGAAATCAATAACCACTTTGGCATACCTAAAGATTTCAAAAACTTTTAGCCAAATAAAAAAATATATAAAAATATTATATACAACACTCTCATCTTACCTGCATTCTATTAAGCTGATGTGGTAGTGTTTGTCAGCTCTTAATTTTTATTTTTTAAAGAAGATTGATGAGTATTGTCATATCAATTTGGTAGAATGAGAGTTATAGTATATAGCTTTACTCAAAAAAATGTGGTTCTGACTTTTTGAAAATTGATTCCAAATTCCATTAGTTTTAACTTTCACTTTCACAGTTCAAGTGGATGTTTGGCCACTAGCTAGTGTGATCTAAATTCATGTCACTAGTCTGCCTTAGCAATGTCAAATGGTTGCAAGTTTCACATTTTGTTATTATATACAATCCAGGTTTTGGGATTGAATCTCGCCTTTGGTACTCTTGATTTGACAAAATTCATTTTAACTCGTGTATAACATGCTAGTTCTGATCTGTAGCATTTTGATTTGTGTAGTTGAGGCATTATTTGCCACTTGCTTCAGCCCCCCTGTAACTACATGTGCCTTGTCGTCCTGGACTATTTAATTGCTGGCTATCTCTTAAAAGCTGAGAGTGGCCCCACTTCACCTCTCCAGTGGTTTTGTTTCCTTTGATATGTAGGCCCTTTTGGGGCAAAAAGTAATTGCTGGGGTGGAGTAGGTACTGGGGGACTTAATTGTGATATGACCCACAATTGTCTGTTCCTAGGTGAATGGACTGGTTCTAGACATTTGATTAACTAAGTCAAGAACATTATCATCATTCCAAACTGTTTTAGTAGGGCCGACATGGTGGCTTTACAATAAAGCATTGGACTACAGTAAATAGCATGATGATTTTTGTAGGAAGAATACTGGTTGGCCATTAATTATCTAATTGTTTTAGAACACCTGTTTATTTTTTCTCCTGTGGGCCCATTCAGTGTGGTAGCTTCTAGCTACTCAAAAAGTTATTTGGAGCTTGAATGCTTTGCCTGACTAGTTTGCTTCCAAGCTGCTGAAGCTCTCTGTCACTGTGTATAGTTTCAGCCTACTAATACGAGTGGGAACTTCTTGGCGGACATAAGCTGTAATTAAAGCTATTTAAAGAACCATAACTTTCTGACCTGGTTCTAAAACAATTGAGGGAGGGGGGGTGAGAAAATATCGTCTTTGGAGAGGAATTTCACTAATAAGACATACTGTGCTACCATTGCTGACTAATTCCTGATCTTGAGGTGGCCAGTCATTGCGCTCTGCATTGATAAAGTCACAGCTGATATTTGTAAATTTACAAAAGGACTGGGCATGTGAGTATAAAGTGAGTAGGTATGGTATTTGTGATAATGCAGCGTGCAGGGATCAAATCTTATAATAATGTGAGTACATAGGTTATCAGTAATGAGGTGACAGGGAGGAGGTTGGGACACACGAATTGAACGATTTATTTATGTTTGTTTCATACTTTATGTAGGTTCTTGTACATGTGGAGATCAATGAATCAGTACCACGAAGTTCAGAACAACATTGTGCAGCAAGTCTGGGGCCTTGTGAACCAGAAAACCAAGGGTGATTCAACTTCCGAGTTACATCGGCAGGCAACTCGTGACCTTGAATCAGCTGTCTCTGCCTGGCACTCCAGTTTCTGTCGACTTATAAAATTTCAACGGGAATTTCTCCGATCCCTCCAAAGCTGGTTCAAGCACACCCTTATACCAGTCACCAATGACAACACCACCAATGCCAATAGGGAAACCTCTGAAGTATATGCCTTCTGCGATGAGTGGAAGCTTGCCCTTGATCGTGTTCCCGACACAGTTGCTTCAGAAGCTATCAAGAGTTTTATCAACGTTGTTCATGCAATATCTGCACAACAATCTGAAGAGCTCAAGATAAAAAAACGTACGGAAACTGCATCAAAGGAGCTTGATAAAAAGCATTCATCTCTTAGAAACATAGAAAAGAAGTTCTACCATTCATACTCTATGGTAGGTATTGGGCTTCCTGATGCTGGGTCGGAAAATGGGCAGGCATTGGATGCCCGTGACCCGCTTGCCGAGAAGAAATCTGAGCTTGCAGCCTGCCGTAGACGGGTGGAAGATGAGTTGCAGAAGCATTCCAAGGCGGTAGAGGTGACGAGAGCAATGACGCTAAATAATTTTCAGACTGGCTTGCCAGGTGTTTTCCAGGCATTAACCAGTTTTTCTGCCTTATTTGCAGAGGCACTCAATTCTGTGTGCAACCTTTCCTATGCTATCAAATAGATTACACACTTATTATTCTGCTTGTGTTTCTGAGGTAATTTGGAATGTACAAGGGCTGGGTTTTTTTGTTGGCGGGCTCTTATTATTGTTACTATTATTAGTTCTTTTTACATGTAAATATGAGGAATTTTGTGATTTTATCACCCTCTTTTGGTGGGAAGGAGAATGTCTCTGTATAGGAAATTGCTGGTATTGTTGTATCAGAGGTTCACAAATTCTGCAGATGAATAAATACACGCCTTCTACTTTTCTCTTTCCCCTCCACTCTCTTAGGGTTTATATATATAGGAAGTACTTTTATTTTCTGTGGGAAGATTAAAGAGGGGAGGAAGTGATGGGACTAATTATGAAGCTGGAGGAATTTGGCAGAATTTTCACTGTAATAGTTCTTCTAGGGACCCTATAAATTAGTTCATTATTGAGGTGGGCTCAAATGGCCCTGTTGAGCTTGTGATGCTTTTTGCAATGGTGATTGAATATTGCTACTGCTATCCCACTCTTCTTCTTTTTGTCCTTTTATTTCGCTGAAAAAGGTGAGGTTGAGATATGCAAATGATATTGACAGCTAATCTGGACAATTTACATGAAACATCACTCGATGTGAAGTGAAAGATGGAAAAATAATAATAATAAAATAAAGCACACACACATGAAAGTACAGCGAAAACTGGAGTGCAAGTGCATGGGATTCCCCATAATCAGTCCTCTTGCCAATCCTTTATGCATATTGGAGGATATAATTTTTTACAGAATTGGTAAACTCGATCCAAATTCAATACGAAATTAAAACATTGAAAGTTGAAAGGTGTAATTTGTTTAATTAAATTAGTCGGATTAAAATTAACCTATAATGTCTTATACTCATATATTGACATGATTTAAACCTTGTACACAATAATTAGGATTAATAATTTTTGACTTAGGGTTGATGAGTCAACACAAACTCAATATAAAATTAATTGGGTTGGATTATAATTGACCCATATAATCTTATATCCATATCTTAACATGACTCGAATCAGATAAGTGAACACAAATGATCTCCCTAAGCTCAAACACATGGTTGGGCTTCTTTGGTTGGACAGATAGGCTTTATTAAGAACTTTTCATAATTGTCTATTCAATTGTGATAGATAATTGTTTAGAATCCTTAATTGTAAGGAATTTTCATCCGAGTGCAAGTTTGACATTAGTAGCCAATTTATTTGAAGAATAAGTATTTAAAGTACTTGTTATTATTCATCTTATAGGATTTCATTATTGTTCCACTTACTTAAGAAATAATGCTCTTCTCAATCACTTTTTCTACCAATGATTTCTTCCAACAACAGTGACTTTGATTCAAATTATCAGAAGTTATGATGGAAATAGTTGTTGTGCCATTCATGCTTTACTTTTTTCCTTCTTTTTTTTGTTGCTAATTTCTACTATTAATAAAACCCGAAAGTTGATTATACAATTAAGATTCCATTGTAGCTTTGGGCTACTTTGGGCTACTAAGTGAGTCGGTTTAAGAGGATGAATTAAATAATTAAATTTCTTCATTTTATTATTTTTAAATTTTTGAAATAATTAGTGATTTAATGCAGTAATAGATGGAAGTTTTGAGTTTGAATCTTGACTTTAATTTTTTTTTTTTAAAATTAAAGTAGGTGCGAATATTATTTGGCCTATCATAGCAAGTCATAACGTAAAGGTGGTAGCTTTCAGAAACCAATTTTATGTTTCAAGAAAGGAATTAATATATATGGTTCATGATGATTAAATTGTTAGGGTTCCACATGCATGGAACCATTTCTGTATAGTGGAGAAGAGGGGACCAAGTAAATGGATGAAAAGAGAGCAGAATCAACTCAATATTTGTGGGCCTCGACTCTTTCTAATCATGCTACCAGCTTTTTGTTTGGAATACCAATCAAAATGTTATCATTTTAGGGTTTGTTGGATCTCCCTTCCTTAACCCTCCACCCTCTAATATTGTTATAGTATTCAAGGACGAAATGAGGAAGGTCGGGACCGAGGCCATGATGATCCCGGTTTTGAAATTTTTTTGTTTTTTAGTTCTCGGGATTTTCTTGTGATTTTATGCCTTTATTGTAGGTGAATTATCATACCAAAAGTTATGGTTGTTCAGGGCTGGTTGATCTATGATATTATCCTTTTTTTTTTTTTTTTTGATTGTCCACACAAGAAAAGGGAGAAAGGAGATTCGAATTTGACCTTCGCTTCATGAGACGTAGTCCATAGCTGATTGACCTCCGCTTCTTTTTTTTTTTTTTTTTTTGAGTAATATATGATAGTACTTTCAAATTGTAAACAGAAAGTAATTCACATGATACTTACTGCAGTAGGCATTAGCTTTAGTTATGGTTTCATCATTGCAGTTGGTGGGCTAGAATTCAATCATTTGTTCATTACATCTGGAGAAAAATGATGAAGTTGATAGACGAATTTGATTTCATAAATCATTGCACTAATTGGGTTTCAAAAAACGTGGTCGTTTGAAAAAACGTGAAAACAAACGATTTTCAACGGTAAAATTACGATTTTATTAAATGTTTAACTGAGTTTTTAAAATAACTATTTTTTTCAAATTACACATTTAAAAACCGTTAAATCAAAGGAGTTGGGCTCAGAAGGGGCTGGTGACCTAATTCATGACTGCAGAGTTATGGGCCTTATATTAGATTGCCTTAGATTTGGGACTTATTTGGTATTGTTGTTTCATAGTTTCTGTTAATACATAACCTTATTTGTACCAAAAAGAGTAATAATAAATAAAATTAATTTATATTTCTACATAACCTTTTTAAAAATGCATCTTCTTTCCTACTTTATAATATTTTTTTTAAAAATAAAATAAAATAAAACCAGCGTTTTTTTCAATGTATATTTAAACGGAACACTTTTTACAATTTCATTTAAAAACGTGTTTCGCTGGCCAAACACACTCTTAGAAAGGAGGTTACACCAAAGACGTATAATTGACATTTTAGTTGGGTACGGGCCGAGGGCGACTACACCCTTTTTTATTGATGTCCATTAAAAGGGTATGAAAAGAAATGACAGAATTTTCCTCTAAACAGGGTTAAAAAATTTTCTTCTAAAATTAGAAGAAATTTCTTCAACCCAATTTGAAGAAAAAACTCTATCCAAAAAGAAATTCTCTTATAAATTTGATTGGGTTTATGTCTATTGTGCTGTGCATCCATTGCCTCTGCCACAGCATATGTGATGAGTGGTGTTATATTTTTGTTGAATTCTTCATTATTTACTTCTAATAATAATAATGACAGTTATTTTTCAAATTGGATCGAAAGAATTAAATGACATATTTTGTTAAAGCACGTGATTTTCTCATACATTTTTAATTATCATATCCATTTTTATAAATACATGTAAGAATTACATGCTCTAAAGATAAATGCTAGTTTAATATATTGAGCGGAAGAAAATTCCTAATATCAAAGCTTGAGTTTTCAATTAGCAGGAATTTTTGGTCTACTTTTCTTTTCTTTTCTTTTTCTTTTCCAACAAATGGTGGCAAGTACACTAGGTTACAACTCTAAATTCTAGAAGGATGAAATTTATTGATGGATCAGAACGAAGATTTGCTCAATGGAATTCAATACGACTATTGATCACTTTCTTCTACCATATATGAACAAATTCACAACTGTTAACTTTTTCCTGATTTGACAACCTTGCATGTTAATCTTTTAAACTCACTGGTGATCCACTGATCCCTAGATCGATGATTCTATCCTTCATACAAATTCAAAGCATAATTCAAGTGTTGCTAACAAAATTTACCCAAAAATAATGTGGATTGCAACTGATAATATTAGCTCCAATAACTTACCAAAAACAAAAAACTTTAGCTCTAATAAGACGAGTTCTCTACATGCAATACTAGCTTTGTGATCATCTAAATTGATTTTGATGTCAGGCGTGGAATCCATCATCCTCTGTGAACATGAAGTATCAATCTTCCAATTATGTTATGAGGGTAGGTAAGGTGAAGTTCATTAGCAGAAGACAGTAATGGAGGAGAACTTCATGTTGGATTAACTGATGATTGATGATACTAATACAATACAGCATGACAATCCTGTATTCAAAAACTAAAAGAACTCGAAGTCCAGATACTTACCACCAGACTTCATCATGTCTGCTGCTGCACCTGCCATCCTTTTACTGTTGCTACCAACCCCAATTGTGTCAACTGCTCCAAACTTCCCAGGAAGCTCAGTCTCCATTGGTCTTGGCACTTCTGGGGGTGTGCTACATCGTATAAGAGCCCAATTTACACCCTCAAAGAAGGGGTGCTGCTTGATCTCAGTAGCACCCCTCTTCACCCCAAGCCGGTGCTGTGGCTCCTTAACCAGCAAGCCCCGGATGAGATCACGACTCGCATAACTGGTTGTTGGTGAGTCTGGGAATCTGAGCTGCTGCCCCACCACATTAAACAGTGTGGCACGGTTGCCTGAGCCTTTGAATGGGGTTTTTCCATACAGTAATTCATGCAAAAAAATGCCAAATGTCCACCAATCAACTGCACTGCCATGGCCTTCTCCCTTGATGATTTCTGGGGCTAGGTATTCATGGGTTCCAACAAAAGACATGGACCGGGCTGCAGTAGGCTCAGCAACAAGCTCTGGAAGTGTACTGGCCAGAAACCCAGGCTCAGTTCGAGGTCTTCGGGTCTTCTTCTTGTTTTTCTGAGGGAAGATCCGTGGAATAAAACAAGCAGGCTGGATACATACTGATGAAGGCTCAATGCAGGTAGGTTGGACGCAGAATGCACCACCAGCTGCCCGTTTTGAAGCGTCAGAATCATATGAGGTTCTTATCAGAGTCGGTGAAGAAGCACATCTTAGGGAAAGGTCGAAGTCTGAAAGCATTATGTGGCCATCATCACGAACCAGCACATTTTCAGGTTTTAAGTCCCTGTAGACAACTCCAAGCATGTGAAGATACTCAAGGGCCAAGAGAACCTCTGCAGCATAAAATCTGCATGCATCAATAAAACAACGATTATATTTTCTGTCAACTGGAAAACTTGTATGCAAATGAGAAGCACCGGCTTAGGACAGTATGATAATAACACAGCACTACTGAGTTACTATTGATAAAAGCAGATAAGTGCAACTTGTCAAACAAGATAAACATCATTCCTTGACAGTTGAGTAGAATTTTAAATACTTGATAATAAACATCCAGCATTTGATGTTCCAGACAGTAGTGGTCAATGGAAATGAATAAGCAGACAGGAATTCTATGCGCATTAGAGCACAAAAGGTGGACGCACGCTGATCAATTGAAACAGTTAATATGCTTATCTTGCTGAACTGACTTTTTATCACACCCTTAGGTATACAAGAAGCATACATGAGAAAACACCTAACTAAAAGGAGAAAAGAGAACAAGAAATTCATGGTAACTAATCACTAAGGGATAACAAAAGCTGCCATTCAAAGATGCGAAGTATAGCTTCTCATGGTACTGAAAACTTCTATCATTACTTTCTCTCCATAGACACCACAAGAGGCATGAAGGGAAAGGGATTCCCTGCCAAGAAAACATTCAAAAGAGGAATTCAAGTGGACAAAGCATAATTGGAGTTGTAAAGATGTGCTGTTACAGCACTGAAGACGATGAAGCCTCACAAACGTTCACCAAGTACAACAGAACAACCATGTCATAAAGGCAACAATATCATCAGTGCCTTTAGAAGTAAAAAGAGAAGACTGACAAGACTTTCATCCCACTAAATGGAAACATAGGGCCATGGATTGAGACAGGAAATAAAGAAGGAAGAGATTTCTACACTAGGAAGCCACCAGCAAGAGTGAAGCTCAGCTTTCTCTCCTTCCATGGTGCATATCCCCAAATCATATTATCACATGCATTCATGAAAAGGAATGTAAAATAAATTAGCAGCTTGTTTTATTGATTTCCATTTGTGCATGGCTAAGTGGGTCAACATTCAATAGCTTCATTGATGTAGATCATCAAGGAATAGGAAGTACACAAACACTTGCATGGTTTGTCACCATTTTGTTTATTGAGGGCTGTTCTACAAATACCACAAGATTACAACCACTCTAAACTTATAGGCGCATGGTTCCCTTTGTTCTTTCCACAGAAATTTGTTATCTTTTTCAGCAGATGAAAAAAGAAATTTAAGCAACCAGAACACAACTGACAATGCAAGTATATTAGATGGTAGACAGGTTCATCAGAATATATTAGACAGAAATGATGTTAAAAGGAAAAATGAGCACTAGACACATTGGACGAGCACTCTAATCTTAGAAGAACTTTATGCAATTTATTAATTTGAACAACTAACCTGATTTTGTCAATTTTTTTGCAATATCATAATGCCATATTAATTACAATAGATATATTTCAGATCAAAAGATTACATTAGATATATTTATTCAACACTATTAGTCTTGCTTATCCACAAAAAAAAAAAAAAAACAAATATTCAACACTATTAGTCAGCTTTTAAACATTTCAATCTTATAGTTTTGTCGAGGAAGATTTTGTGCTTGCTAAGGGCCTGCTGAGAAGAAGGTTCCCCACTAGTGAAATTCTTAACTAGACACTACCAATTATATTAGGACCCAAAAACCTAAGTAACCTTTATCATTTACATTCTACAGGCCTCAATGCTACAGAGGAACATAAAAGCAATGAAACTATGTGCCTCTAATCTCACATAATGGTCACAAAGAGAGAGATTATGTTACATAAGAGAGCATCAGTGAATAAGTGTAAGTTTCTATATACAAAGAAACCAGTTGAAAATAGAAAATAACCACATAGACATAACAAATAAAGCAACCGTAAAGCATCTCTCTATGATTCCTAGCATTTTATGTTATTTGAAAACTCTCAAGATCATGGACACAAAATGACAGATAACCTCCTCAGATGAGAACTTCAAATAAAGCAATGCAGAAATTATGAAAACTTGAACCTTTCTTTTTCCTGAAAAGAAAGCAAACTTAACCAAAATGGACATAAGATGACACTGCCCATAGAAACAAAGCCAAATTCAATGTGAGATTGAAGACTTTGTGAAAAAAACAAATAAATGCTCCAGACAGCTGACAAAAGTCTCTGCATTATAAAACATACCGTGCAGCATACTCGGAGAAATGTTTCCCAGGTTGCCGTTGCCTCAAAGTGTGGAGATCACCCCCCGGACAATATTCCATGACCAAACAGGAGAATCTGTCAGTCTCAAAATGTGTATATAAAGTTGGAAGAAATGGATGGTCCAGCTGCTGCAAAATCTCCCTTTCTGTTTGAGCCCTAGTCAATTTCTTCCTGCTAGCAAGGGATGCCTTGTCCATCACTTTCATTGCAAAATAACAATGAGTTCCACTCAGCTCGGAGAGATACACACTGCCAATGTCGCCACAACCAAGCCGCTTGAGCAATCTAAAATGACTCATGCCCAAGAATCCATCCCTTGCTCGAATGGCAAGAATAGCCTTCCACCGAGGATCATTTCCTTTATGAGGCTTATTAGCACTCCCAGTAATGTTGCTCCAGTTGCTATCATCACTAAGGCCACTACTATCACTTGCTCGACTAACACTAGTTTTTGCACTTTCAAGTGAATCCCCTCTAACACTCCCTTTTGTACTCTCACAGTTCCTCTCCATACTAAGCATTCCATCACTGGTGATTGCATCACTCCGATATGTACTGGCACAGCTATTGACAACACTCATAGCCGTCACAACACCAGTACTATCAATGCTACTATGTGGACTTACATTGCCACTTGGCGGCAAAGAAGCATCCCAAACACATTCCCTCTCCTCAGAATCAGGGGGAAGGAGAGAGTTTTCTGTATTTTGTGATGCACGAGGAACTGCAAATGGTGAAGACAACCTACCCACGTCATTTGGTTCCTCAACCAAACTTTCAGCAGGTGAAAGAACAGCTGGGCTTGGTTTCTTAGGTGGAACCCGGATTGAAAGATCTTCTAGAAAAGGACCCTTCATAGACAAGCTCTTCATTAAGCATCCAGCCTCAGATTTTTTTTGACCTATTGGTACATAGACCGTTTTCATTAGATCTGTATCAACAGGTTCAGGGGGATGACTAGCCCCGGAAAAAGAACTAGGACCACCTTCCTCAAATGGATTCCCACTGCCCTTAAATGCAACAACATCAGGCATAAGTTCTTCATCTTCAGGCAAAGAGGCTTTTCCTTTCCGTGTTCTTACAGGCACAGGTGAGTCTAAATCTTGAGAGCCTCTTGTGTCAGACCTACCCACATCTTCTCTTACCAAAACCATATGCATCTTTGGTGTCTGACCCACTTCTTTAACCGAAGCCATGCGTGCATTCGATAACTGACCCAATTCTCTTACTGAGACTGTACGCCCATCTGATAACTCTCGGATATTTGATAGGTGACCTAACTCATGTGCATTTGATAGCTGACCAAATTCTCTTACTGAGGTCATACGTGCATTTGAGACTGTATGCGCATCTGATAACTCTTGGATATTTGATAGCTGACTTAAGTCATGTGCATTTGATAGCAGACCGAACTCTCTTACTGAGGTCATACGTGCATCTGAGAACTCAAGGGTAACAGGCACTTTCCCAGTAAGTGCCTTTGACTCTGGGACCCTAGCCATGTCCTCAAACTGTGTATTGTTACATAGAAAATCTTTTAGTCAAACAACTCTGCAAATACGAATGAGATTTAATTCAGAGGGTGCTTAAATTCTTTAGATAGATCTTACTGAGTACTCCAATAAACAGTATAAATCTAGAAAATCTTTTAGTCAAATAACTCTGCAAATACGATTGAGATTTAATTCAGTGGATGCTTAAATTCTTTTACGATTGAGATTTAATTCAGTGGGTGCTTAAACTCTTTAGTTAGATCTTACTGAGTACTCCAATAAACAGTATAAATCTAGAAAATCTTTTAGTCAAATAACTCTGTAAATACGAATGAGATTTAATTCAGAGGTGCTTAAATTCTTTAGTTAGATCTTACTGAGTACTCCAATAAACAGTATAAATCTCATTCCTTTTCCAAAGACTATTCATGAATGCAAACTTTCTTTCTAATCAGTGAAACACCATTATCATAAAAGTTATTTAATTCTAGCCTGCACAACGATTATCTAATAAAGCATTTTTCGTTTCATTGCTTAGGTGCCATTGATAAATAAACATATATAAGAATTCCAAGAGGCACACGGGCAAATCTATTTCCTTACCCTCCATTTGGTTACGAGATGGCGTTTTACAAGGTGAGAAAATAAAATCTGTTTATGTTGATCAGGTTCCCTAAATTACAAGATAACATATAGCAGCACAATAAAGCAAAGAGAAAAAGAATCCATGAAAAAGCAGCTATTGAACATCAAAGAGCAAGCAATTATGGAATGTGAATGAGCTTTGTGGATGTATGATATCAAATAAATTCAAAACCCAAACTGACCATTTACTTTGAGAGACTTGAACTGCAAAACCATTAAGCAGAAAGCCCCAATTCGCAAGATTCTCAGAAAACCCTCCAGATCAAGCAACTAAAATCATATGAAAGATTCATCAAGTCCCTAACTTCACTCACAAGAATCTCCAGAAAGAATCATATACTACATCACACAAAAACATAGGCAGAAGAAAAAACCCCCCAAATTAATAAAAAAAGTTTTTTAAACAAAAACACCAGAAAAGCAAAACCCACGAGCTGATAAAAGCAGAAAACGCAAAATTCCCTATGTCTTCGCTATTCCATTAGAGCACATTCCCCACATAATCCCTTCACTTCCACGCAAAACCTCCCAAACAAAAAAACAAATTTTCTAAAAATATAAAAGAAGAATACGAAGAAGAAGAAGTCAGAGAGAGATCTCCAAGTACCAGAAAAGCAAAACAACTAAGAATCAAAACTAACATTTCAAAAGCAGAGATAGAGAGTACCCACCAGCAGTGAAACACAAAGAACCTGAAAATCCGTATGGACACGCCCCCCCACCCTGTACAACCATAACACCAACAATCTACGCTTCTTCTTCTTCTTTAACTAAAACCTCTCTCTCTCTCTCTAAATAAACGGTGAAAAAGTGGGCACAGACCCAGAATTCTTTGTAGAGCCCGAGCGGTGGAGAGCCTGCTCGAGCTCAGACCTCTCTGTAAATCCCTTTTTTCTCGCTCTCTCTCTCTTTCTCACTAACAACCAGTTAGGCTTAGCAGTACAATTCTCTCTCCATTCTATTCTATAGAGGCATAAGGGTGCCCTGCAAGAATAAAAACGCTTTTTCTGAAGGCGGTTTTTTAATGTTCTTCGTATGGTTTGTGCCTCAGCTTTTGCTTTTCTTGCAGTAGTCGTAGTACCATTTTTCTTTCTTTGCGCTGCGCACTTTTTGCAGCGAGACTCATGTGTCACAGTACCAGAGAGAGAAAGAGAGTGAGCGAGCGAGTGAGAGAGAGAGTTGTGGGGTTCTGCGGTGGGGGGCGCGTGGGCCCTGCGGTGGGGCCAGGTATGTTCCTTCTTTGAGCTACACTTCTTTTCAAGGTCTTTGTTCGATTTTTGTCATCACCGTGATTCCATGGAGCGGGTTTGGATTTTTACTTTATATTTTGCAATGGCCACGCGGACTAAGGGCGCGTGTTTGCAGTTCAATGGCAAATGCCAAGTAGATTTGTTTTCCTTTCTCTTTAGGTAAATATAATTTAGCTCCATTTAACAAATTTTTTCTCTATATTTTAGTTCAAAAATTATTTTTTTCTATTCTACTTATTTAATACTCAGCATTTTTTGTTTTTGCTATTTTTCTTACTATATGCGAGAGAGAATAAGAGAAAAAAATGAGAGGAGAAATAAATTTTTCATATATTTTAATGGTTTTTCACATTCTGGAAAATATTCATGCTCATCGAATATTTCAACAAATTGGTGAGCATGATGCAAAGCTTTTTAGACCGCTTAACATTTTAACCAGCCAAAATAGCCTTATGATATGATCAGACTGTTCTAAGTATATATAATTATACTATATTTTTTACAAGTAAAATGTTTATTAATATTTTAAAAGAAATATATATATATATAAGAAATTAACAAAGGGAGTCATTATTTACCATTTTAATTGTATTTTCAGCTTTAGAATAAAAATATGAAACAAATTTAATTATTTATATGGAGTCTCTTTCACGCGCCATAAGAGAGCGTGAGGAAAGCTCCACTAACTATGAGGTGATGAGTTATGAGATGATTAGAATCGCTTCCCAATTTTCTTTTTTTCTTTATTTTATTCAGAAACAAATTGGTAATAATTAATTGCTAATAAATGTGTGTGGGATGTAAGCAATGATGGCTTAAGAGCACCATGATTTAACACAAAAAGATGAAAGCTAGGGTCCACCGTATAGTATGGGCCCCCCCCAGATGGACCCCACTTCTTATTGTGGAATTTCTATTGCTTTTTCATCAATCTTGACCGCTACCGTAGGTGTTATGTAGTATTTGCACATGTGAGTGCGATGTACTCTAACAATCCATATGCATGTCTCTCAAGTCTTAAGACAAAAAAAAAAAAAATAGTTACAAGAAAGAAACAAAAATAAATTCAATTTCATAAAACTCCAAGAAAAAAAAAAGTAAAAATAAAATGTTTACTCTGTTTTTTTGGAGAGAAATGAAAATAAGGGACGAGATGGTTGTCATACGAGGCCAAGTTGTTCAAAATTAGGGCTTTTGGATGTCTTTAGAGCATGTGATTGTTAATCATATTAAAAATGTACGTGAAAATCACATACTTAAAACATATATGTTAGTGTTAAAGATTGAGTTGGAACAAAACTTCATCCTTGATTTAAGGTTTATTTTGTTATTATCATCACGATAATGTTCATCTAGAATAGTTCTCTATTCAATTTATTGTGTAATGTAGTTGTCTTGATCTAAAAAAAAAGAAAGAAGAAGTAATTATTAAGTAGGGGAAAGGATCTTATAATATTAGTTAACTAGAAGAAATGAAAAAAATAATAATAAAAAAATGACCCCATTAGATTGCTTTTGCATACATTTCATGAGTTGGGAAACAATGATGATAATCATTGAGAAAACTTTTGTTTGTAATATTGTTAAAAAAAAAAAAAAAAAACTAAACATTGAAGTGTTAATGTTACCTAATAGTTGGTGAAGTAATGACAAATTAAAAATAGGAGCTACATCTAGATCTCAACCATTAATATTTAAGATGGAAAAGTTTAAACCACTCTAGCTTTGATGGGTAATTTAATGCTTGACCGGTGGATTTTGCAAAAAATAAATAAATAAATAAAATAAAATCAAGTGATGGATTAAGATTGTCTATAATTTTAAAGAATCAGTAGATTCTTAAATTATGTAATTTTGATCATTTTTAGGCATCGAAACAGTTGAAAAATGTTACATATTAAAAATGTGGTATGTTACGGTTGAAAATTGATTATATTTTTATCATGTCCTTGCTCTCTATGTTGTGAAAAATATATGAGCAAAAAATTGTCTGAATACATGTTTTTACAAAAGTGAAAATAAAGCTTTTAAGGTGGAAAAATCTTGTTTGGTTACCTCAATAAAATGCTACATTATTAATAGGTAACATTTTTCAAGTGTTATGATGCAAAAACAGCATAAATTACTTAATCTCTAGTGCTAACGGTGCCATCATAATGGCCATAGTATTGGCTCCTATGAATGGAGTCAGGAGTTTCTTTCGGGATTAAAGCATAAATGAGGTGCCAAACTTAATTTTTTTGAGCTAATAAAAAATTAGGAACAAATACACTTTATCCCCTAAACTATTCACCTATTTTCAATTTTATTCCCAATGTTTAAAAAGTAACACTTTACTTCCACAAAGTATCGGCATTGACAAAAATGATTAATATTTACATTTTACCTCCTAAAATAATTTATGTTTACACTTTACCCCCTAATTTTACACTTTACCCCAAAACTTAAATACTTTGTGGGGATCAAGTATAAACATAAATTACTTTAAGGGGTAAAGTGTAAACATTAGAGGCTTTATGTTAAGGTTCAAAACTTTGAGGGGTCTTATGTCACTTTTTAAATATTGGAAATAAAATTGCAAATCCATGAATACTTCATAGGATACAAGATATTTTTCCCAAAAAATTATTCGAAGCAATGAAAACAATTTTTTATTAAAAAAAACTTATTTAAATAAACAAAAAATATATCAAAACAGAGGATGGTCCCCCTGGCCCTAGATTCCGTCTTTGACTATACTATTAGCTTATTTATGGGAAGTATTATAATATAACTATTGCTGACTTTAATACCATTGAAAAACATAAAGTTCTTTAAAAATAGATTAATTATAACAACAGTTCTTTAAAATTAACAGTAATCATAGGCTACATAATGAGAGTAAAAATCCAATCTCCCTTGTCAACTCTCTTTCCTTTTAAGAGGCTGCAGCAAATTTTTTTTTTTTCTTTATTAATCTTTATTCAAAAAAATATAAAGCCTTCATTTGAAAGAAAAAATGTTTGGAAATCAATGGGATTAGATAGCTCTAAACTCTAATGTTTTTAAGTAAGGTTAGTTTTCTTAAGGGGTTTAAAACAAGCAAGAAAAGCACATATATCTTGATAATTTATAGGTTATTATCTTGGTTTCTAATAGGTTTTTGAAGGGATGTTATTTCAATTATAATTCGACCAATAAGAAGTGTTCAACAAGAAGAAATAAGTCGCTTAATCATAAGTCGCTAAATTTTGTATTGTGTTCATAATAGGTTTAAGGGTTTTGTAAAAAATTGTCAACCCTTATATCGGGTGTCTGATTCGAATAGTATAAAAACATGATAATTTAACTCATTTAATTAAACGGGTCAAATTTTTTAACCTAATTTGCTAATTTTTTGTTGAGAGCGTAAAAAATTGCAATTATATATATTGTTATACGGGTATTTTTTAGAGATGGATCTCCTGGGCAGTGGGCACGGTCGTGTCAAAACTCCTCTTATGGGTTGCCAACCATGAACTATCAACGACTGAAAGCTCCTCCTTTTACCAGTAATGGGGGCATGAAAAGGGGACAGAAAAATGATATACAGTGTGTTAAATTCCAAAAAACTCCAAAAGCACTTGGAGACACTGCATCTGCAAGCAGAATATGCACCCTCAAGATGATGGTGAATTTGGACATTTCAAAGAAAAGGACGTGCGCGCGCGTGCATGGTCAATCAGTGTCCGGCGTTGCAGTCGATAATTGACAAAAGAAAGCACTGCGTCAGAACGGTTCGATGGCGACGAATGAGGGACTCCCATGGCAGGGAAAGTCAGGGTGAGTGGTCAGCTTCCTACTCCTCTGGCTCTGCTGGCCCACTGTGTAGCCGCTCAGGACA
This sequence comes from Carpinus viminea, assembly GCA_013348765.1. Taxonomy (NCBI): domain Eukaryota; kingdom Viridiplantae; phylum Streptophyta; class Magnoliopsida; order Fagales; family Betulaceae; genus Carpinus; species Carpinus viminea. The sequence continues at coordinate 13,738,571 of CP054668.1, forward strand.
ATCTCCTCTCCCTCCCTCAACCTCCATTTTTTTTTTAATATGATCATGATAAATGCATTTCCTTTGGGTATTTTTCCATGTAATGATAATGCAAATTATCCTATATTTTATAGATGATGGAACGAGAGGGATGGCTCCTGGTTATAAAATTTTCTTTAAAATATTTAGGTAAATACCGACTACACGCCGTCACTAATAAGCCGGAGAAGGATATGCAAGGAAGTACGAGGTTTGAGGATTTGCCGGTGGTTGACTTCGCGAGAGCACTACTACACTCAAGTTAATTTTGGTGTTAATGATGGGGTAAATTAAGCGTATCAGAATGAATGCCCTCATTTTCTCTTTATAGGCCTTGATCTCTAGCACCCCGATTATACGGTTTTAGGAATTCTTGTCTTGATGTGGAGATTTCTTCCTAAGATTTTAGGAAAGTGCATGATCTGAATAAACAGTTGATTGAATTGACGGAGTCTTCAATTTACTATCGAACAATGTATTTTGGTGAAGTCGTCAACCTTTATTGGCCCCCTCTAATTATGTCTCTACGTAATTTTTTTTTTGACGTGTTATGTCTCTGCGTAGTTGGAGCCTTGAAAGAGACATAAACCTAACAAATTTTCTATTTGCAGTTAACCAATAACTAAGAGTGTACTTCCAATGCTTGATGATGATGATGCACAGGTGTAATGAGTCATTGTCCATCATGTTTATATGTCTTGAAGGCACAATGGAGCCACCCATGATGATGTGTCATATTCATGAAAAATAGTAGGACTTTCCTGAATTCAAATGAAAATGACTCCTCATGCATGTAGCCATGTATGATGCATATGCAATTTGATTGGAGATGGCTGAGAGAGAGATGGATGATTGCAAATCCCCATCTTCTTCAACACCTACATATTTGAATGGATGTAAATCGACATGATTTCCTTCTTACAAGCTTGGATTCTAAAATTTGTCTAAGTTAAAGTTTGGGTGTATATGGTTCAAGTTTTTTTATGCCCTTTTTAGTCTCCAACTTATTCTATCAAAATGATATATACAAGGTAAAAGAATAAGCTATGGCAAGAGCATTATAGTTTTATTATAAGTTTATTTGCAAAATGACGTGGTAGTACTCCATAATTAGTTAAATGATTTAAGTAAAAGATCTAATTTTTGTATTTATGGAAAAACTTCACAAATGATTCATGGTTTTTCACAGGTTTTGAGAAGAATTGGGTAAATTTAAAATTTTACAAAAGTCAAAGGGTATAAAGGTTATTTTATCATTTTTACTGTCTATTTTAACCTGTGGGAGAGATTGCATTATAAGTTCAAATGGTAAAATTGAGAGTTTTGAATTTTGAAGAATTATGTCAAAATGCGTGAAATTTCAAAATGAGCTTTGCAAAGTTTTTCCTTAATTTAATTAGTTAGTGCTTAACTTGTCAACCGTACACTCTTAATCGTTTAACTAATTATGAATCATCACGTCAATTTATAAAAAAATTGTAGTATTTCAAACATTTTGTTAAAATAATAGGCACCAACAAATACAATGTTGCTAAATGCTAATTAAATAAATGTCACAAGTTAATATGACGTAATGTTAAAAAAAAAGTCATGTGCGGGTCACATGACACAATTCCTGTTGGATGGCACCTCACTGTTAATTCCTTGACTTGGGTAGGATCTTCTACTCTTGTCCCATCTCCCTTTCATACTGACATGATCTAACTTTTACTTTGGTGACTCTTCATAGCCCCTCAAGAATAATTTAATGTTATAGTAACCCCAATTTTAACTATTATTAATTATTCCAACTTAAACTCTTGCTTTATTAAAAAGCTCTCTTCGGCTTTACCAAGAGAATGGCAAAGTGGGCAAAATATATACCGAAAAAGAATATAATATATTTTTATTTTAGCTATTATTTTTTTATATATACCGTAACAGATTCTTTATTTTACTCTTTATTTTATTTTAAAATATTATTTTGTGTGAGAGAGATAATGAAAGAAAGAGGAGGAGAGAGAGAATAATGGAAAGAAAATAAGAAAAAAAATAATAAACGAAGTTTATAATATGAACATCGAATAGGTGAGCCTATTCACCGTTCGCATTAGATGAAAAAAAGAAGTTAAGTTATTTATTCTGTTTGAGACGAAAAAGTAATTATAATAGTTAAATTTAACTATTGTTAGGAATTTTATTATTCTTTTGGAGATGCTCTAAGATCATCATGCACGATCCTTGTAGTAGCAGGTCTAGCGGCAAGTGAAACACGACTAGCCTAAACTGTGAAAATGAGGTTTTGAAAGAATAATACAAGCATCGTGCTACTAAGCATCCAATCTAAACTAACAAACTATACATAACAAAAGTAGGCCGCAACAATATATATGGCCTATTTTTGTTATATATATTGAGTGAAAATGGCAGGCCGGAGAGACTAATTGTGGTTATTTTATCTGGTCGTGATTGTAGTAGTATTTATCCACTGAGAGCCGCACATGATGGACCTAGATAGTGAAAACCGTGTGCTCTCTCTCAAGTCTGACTAAGTCATAGTTTGACCCAACCCTACATGAATATCAATAATAATTTAAAACGACTAATATTAATCAGGTATATATAAAAATTATCCATTGTGAAAGTAGAATATATATATAAAAATAAATAAATAAAATTACCTAACCAAAATTGAAAAGTAAGCTCTAAGCTGCACTCATTGAATTCCGAGATGCACAGTAATGTCACTGAGTTTAGACAAATTGAAGTTGTAATTACGAGGTAAAATAAACACGCGTAGAAAGTCGAATCCGATGAACACATGACAATATATATATACTGAATTTAAAAGAAAATGAAAAAGATGGATGAGATGGCAAGAATCTAGATGGATGATGGGGATCATGATTGGGTAATCTTTGGCCGTCGATGGTCACGATCAAATGGACAAGTTGTTGGTGGATTAGAATGATTAGCTGAAAATCCCTGGAAACTACTCATCAATGGCTAAAAACCTCCAAAAAAAAGAAGGGTGGTGGTGGGGGCATGGGGGTTGTGTCCCATTGGCCCTTGCTTTTTGAAAAGTAGGCAAAATTAGAGGTTTGAAAGTGTGGGGTTTTAGGGTATTGGAATTAGGAAAAGGGGAGGAGGCATTCAAACATGGCTTCTTTCATGATTCCTTTCTCACTTCAACTTGGTCCACAAGTGCCTTTTTCAGCAAGTCTTCTCTCTTATTAGCTGTGAATCCTGTCCTAAATGAGGGGCATAGCTTCACCTTTTTCTTCTGCCCTTCTTGATGAGAGAGAGAGAGAGAGAGAGGTTGGCAAATTCATTATCATATCATATCATTCATGAAGGAATACTCAAGAAGCCTAGAAGAAGTTTTAGTGATAAACAAACTTGGAACTTTCAATTCATAACTACTAGGAATAGGGATCCCAATTTTGGGAAGTACCAAAATTTCTTCAAGGGTTTTGGAAAGGGGAGATTTTAGAATAAATAAATAATACATTTGATATGATGATTTTATAAAGTGTGTTAGTTTGATTTAGTAGTTTTAAAATCTGTGGTTTGGAAAAAAATGGCAATTTCAAAATGTAGTTATTGAAAGCAACCGCTTTTGTAAAAACGCAATTAAGTATTTAATAAAATGTATAGTTAAACCTTTAAAATTGTGCTTTTTTAAAACGAGTAATACTACATACCACTCAAATATCCCACAAAACTGATGTGGCAAGCAGTGGTAGAACTACATGGTGCCACTAAAAAGGTAAACTCCAATTGCTAATTTTACCCCTGGTGGCAAGGTCTATATATATATATATATATAGAAACTATATTTTATCCCACAATTATTTCACAGTATTGATCATGTGACAGTTCCAAGCAACTCTTGGATCAATTCTTATTAAAAAAAATAAGAATTTGTTGTAATTTTTACGACATTATTGTGAGACAAAACTATTCACCTTTGTAGGATGTTTGTATGATATGTAGTATTACTATTTTAAAAAATGCACTCCATTGTTTGATGTGCAAAAATATATAATTTTTCACATTTTCAAACCGTAATCAATTTTTTTCCTCAAATAGGACACTTTTTACAATATAATTTGTTTAAAAAAGTGCATTTGACCTATGAAGTTGCAGGGTTAAACACATTCCAAAACAAATTATTTGAGTTTATGCTATTCAAATATGTATATATGGTGATTCACTGCGTATCTCAACATAAAATTAAGTAAGAATAGTGTGAAACTGACAATTATTGGTATGAAAATAACGTTTTTATTTTTATTTTTTTTAACAGAAATATGAGGATTTTTATGAGCATAGGCTCTTACATAACAGAGCAAAAAGATATAAAGCACAAGTATAAAAATTTGCAAAATCATAGCCATATGTTATGAGGTTACAAAGTCATAAATACAAACAAAAAAAATTTGTACAATCAAGTGTTATTTATAACTTTAATCTTCCGTTAACTTATGTATAAATACAATTAAAGAGTAGATCTATTATGAGCGGACTAGATCTTAGGCATGTGTAGTCAAATTTTCTAAAAAAATTTATTTAAATTGACTATGAGAAATAACTCTTCACACTTAATTATTCTTCCTCACTCAAAGGGTAAATCCAAAGAAAGAAATCTCTTATTAAAAAAAAAATACAAAAACAAATAACTAACAAGTAGAAGTAGCATTGAGAGGAGATGAATGACATAATATGGTGAAAAGGTGGATGGACACATAACAAAGAGTCAAAGTTACTGATCTAGTCGGAAAACATCTGCAAACTAAAAACAAAAAAACTGAAAGTGGAGAAGGAGAGACCAGATCTGCTCCATCCTCCTCTCAAATCTAAAATGACGTTTTTATTTAAAACAAATAAATGTTCAAATCAATGATTCAATAAATGCTGCTAATGAATAGTAATAGATTAGTCGCACCTTCTGAAAGGTTATTGATTACATGCCCAAAAGAGTGAGAGAAAGAGAAAAAAAAAAAAAAAGAGATGACGTGGCTTGCACATTGCTTAGTCACAAACTGATAAATTATGCCCAAGATTTGTTTTGGAAACAAAATACTCCTGACTGGACTTCCACATGAAACTTCAACTAGTGTGTGGACTGTGGCCTAATATCAAACGCAAAGAATATGCTTAAAACCAAATTAGACCTTGAAAACCAGATTCTTTACCAACATACATGCCAACTTAGGAGTTTCTGATATTTATCACCAAAAATAATAATAATAAGTTTCTGATTTCTTTGTATAGCTAATCCTTTCTAGATCTGGACCGCTTTATTTGTTTCATATTTTTTTGTTTGAAAAAAAAATATATATATGAGGGTGTTTAGCAACATACGACACATTCCTCCAAGTTCACTTTACACTGCACTGTTCATATATTTTTAAAAAAATGATATGAAAAAATGAAAAAGTAGTATTAGAAAGTGAAAATTTATTTTGTAGTGATTTTTTTATTTGAATAGTAAATAATGTGATATAAAAAGTGAATGATTTGATAAGTTCTTATGAAAAAAAAAATGAAAAGAATAGCATGGTGGAATGTGAGAGAATGGGATGTAAGTTAACAAACAAGGCCTAAATATTATGATACAACGTAGTTTCAAGTGTTTTAAAAGAATTTTGTGTTTTTGATTGTTTATTATGATATCCGTTTTGTGCATATCACTCCTCATCATCCTCCTCCCATTTTTCCAACTCCGTGGTATAGTCCACACACCCAAAAGGTGCATGCCAATGGGGGGATGGAAGGGGATGTACAAACTTACTCTGACCTTGTATATATAATTCATTCAGTAGGACCAACAATTTATTTTGTACTTTAATTCAATGAACCATTATTATTTTCGTACTTATACCTTTATAAAAATTTTAATTCAATTTTTATTTTGGGGCCAGGAGTCAAAAAAATTTGCTGTTAGGGGCCGGTTAGTTAATTTTATTATTATTATTATTGTTTATATATATACACCTGAAAATTTTGTTGTTAGAAATTGGAGAGAGGCCATGGCCAATACAATTTCTCCTCCCTCTGTCCTAGGGCGTCTCATATATTGCAGGCAAATGTCAAATTATTCACTTTTACGGTTTTCTCTCCAAAACATCCTTAGAATTATTAACTAGTCTCCAAAGTTCAAAAAATTACATTAAACCCCGAAAAATTATCAAACTACCACAAGTTAACCCTTTCGTTAAGCTTTTTCGTTTTTTCTTGAACAAAATGTCAGTCTCGTGACTTTTATCACTGTATAAATTTAGTAGGACCAACGTTTTCTTTCTGTGGGATGCTAGCTATAGAAATGGCCCAGCTGGATGAGTGGTGCCAATTGCGAGTTGAACCCTTTTTGGATCCGACACGTGAAATTGGGTGGGCCGGGTTGCTCAACCTGGCCCAAAAATCCACCCACAGGGCCACGAAGTTCAAGAAAAATCTACTCACAAGGCCACAAAATTGAAACAGAATCCTTTCTAGTTAAAATAAATTAGAAATTAAAAATATCTAATTAGTTACTTGAGGAGTATCTTTGTCTTTTCATTTTTTGTGGGAACAAAAATACTTCTCAAAAATGCATTTTATTTAACAATGTTTTTAATATTATTTGATTCCCTTATTTGTTGGTTTTAATTGTTTTTTTTAATCATAATTAGCGAGTTTTAATTAAAGAATATTGATGATAATTAGGGCTTTTTTTTTTTTTTTTTTGGGAAAGATGTTTTTATTAATATTCATTAACCCCTTAAGCGACAGTCTAATTTGCCTGGGGTGGAGTTGGATCCGAATCCCCAGAATTCCTAGGGGAATTCTAGATTCTAGAATTTCAGATCCTGGCCATTCAATTTCATCCAGAGGCTAGTGTTCTACCACGTGTCCAATTAATAATAAAATAATATTTATTATTATTTTTAAATTAAAAATTATTTTATTATTAGTGGGATACGTAGCAAAACACTAGCTTTGGATGAAATTGAAGGGTCAGGATCTAGAATTCTAGAATATAAAATTCTCCGAATTCCAGAGGATCCAGATCCGATGGAGCTGGCCTGCATGCATAAACCTCTTTCTGTCTCAGATAAATCTCTTTCATTTCCTCGTGTTCCAACCAAGTGCTTCACGAGTAAAATCAAGATTTCCCCTGATCTTAACATGTACAAAGCATGAGTCTCTCTGAGTTACGGTTTCTCAAAACATGGAGCCAAACACATTACAAAAACACCCAAGAAAACAAACATTTTGAAGTAATTGAATTATCTTCGATCTGCAAGTGATGATGATGATGATGATGCGGAGGAGGCAGCTGATTCTTGTTGTTTTCCCCTCTCTCCTTCTCTCCTTCTTCTTCCTCTACTTCTTCTTCGTCTTATTCAATGGCCGAGTAACTCCCGTTACACATGGTGAAACTGTAAGAAATCTAACACTAACCAGAACCCGTCTCGAGCGCAAACAATTTAGCCTCTTGATCGGAATCTTAACCGTCCCCGACAACTACGAACGCCGCCATTTCCTCCGCCTCGTGTACGGAATCCAGTCGTCTCCAATAGCCGACGTAGATGTCAGGTTTGTCTTCTGCAACCTCACGAAACCCGAGCAGAGAGTGCTCATAGCCTTGGAAATCCTGCGTTTCAATGACATCATCATACTCAACTGCACCGAGAACATGAACAATGGCAAGACCTACACATATTTCTCTTTCCTCCCACGCATCCTTCCAAGGCGTTACAACTATGTCATGAAAGCTGACGATGATGTTTTCATCAGGCTTTCACCATTGGCATTGTCGCTTGAGACATTGCCGAGGTTGGATTTGTATTATGGATTTGTAATTCCGTGCACAAGCATGAATCCGTACGTGGATTATATGTCGGGGATGGGGTTTTTGCTGTCTTGGGATCTTGTTGAATGGATTGGAAAGTCTGATATTCCTGGCAATGAGATGCATGGCCCTGAGGATAAAATGGTTGGGAAATGGTTGAAGATGGGGAATAAGGCAAAGAATCGATTTTCCAACAAGCCAGCCATGTATGACTATCCGGGAACAAATGGTAGATGCTCCCATGAGCTTATACCAGAAACTGTTGCAGTTCATCGATTGAAGAGGTGGGATCAATGGCTTCATGTGCTTGAATTTTTCAATGTGACCAAAGATATAAAAGCTTTCCGACTTTAATATATAGAGACCGATCCAAGGGTTCATATACACTGTCATATTAGCACGGTGATATGAGAGTGGAGTATGAAATGAATATGTTCAATTACTCTACGTGACATAATAAAATTTGGGTCTTAGGGAAGTCGGCCGAAAAAAACTCCTTTAGATTAAGATTCTGCCACCATAGTACTCTTGTTCACCATTCGATTTCACCTTCTACTGCTTATTATTTTTCATGTTCTCTTTTTCTAATTTGGGGTTTTGTAATTCTCCTAATGATTATTATTCTGTTTGGTTGAGAGTTTGGCTTTTATGTTAATGGCCAATAGATGGTTTTGTAAATTAAAGGCAAGACTGCTGCTGCCTTTACTATGAATTGTAGTAGTTTTTATTTTATTTTTTTCATCACTTATGAATGAGGTAAATTCAGTTGTGTTTGTGCATGCTCAAAAGAATTTTTTATGGGGATTTTATGAAGTGCCAGGTGATTAGTATACTCACAAGAAACTCATAAAAAAAAAAAAAAACTTTTTTTAAAAAAAAATTTAAAATTTTCTATTGAATGAAATTATATCTCAACCAAAACCTTGAATGTGAAATTTCTAGTTACTATTTGGCAAGTTACATAATTTTAGGTTTATGGTGGTAGAGAGAGGTAATTGTGCAAAACATATGTAGATATTTTTGTCCGATTTTGTTATGTTGGATTTATAATGTACAAATTTTGATTTGGTTTCTTCTTCTTCCTTATTGCAGTTCATGCATTTATACTTTTCTCCTTCGTCTCTCTTTTTCAAAGCCTGGAATATAATGGACGCACTCAATTTGCTGTGGAGATGGGCATCCTTAAGTCTTGAAAGTGGCTTTTTATGCCTACCTAAACATAAAGTAATTTCTCCTAAATAAATTGAGTATAAAATAGAATAAGAAGCAAAACTCCCTTAGATAAACCCAATGACTCCTTTAAAAAAAAAAAAAGGCGCTTACGTACATGGACAGAGTCACTCAAGCAAGCCCTATCTTGATGGTAAGACAAACATATAGTATACGAAATATTCTCACTTTAGGAGTCTTCTAAACCTTTTAGATTTAAAGTTTTAGACCGACTGCTTATAAAAACAAATACTATGGCCAAGTGCTCAACGTCAAACACAACAAAAATGCTTCATTTGTTTTCTTTCTTTGCAGCATTTTCTCACAATTTTTTTTTTTTTTTTTTATATCATATTAGCCTTTTTTTGCATCCACTTTTGGGATCAAAATTATAGCTAGTTAATGTAGATGACTTTGGCAGTAAAGGTGATGGAGGGGATGATACTCATGTACAAATATTTGAAATTGTCATACAAATATTTGATTTCCTCCAATAAATGAAGTTTGTAAGTAAAGCTTTTGTGTTCTAACACACTGTAAATGAAATTTTGCATTGTAAAACTTTCACAATACATATCTATAAAACTAGAAATATTTATACATACTTGAACCTAATACTATTTGCAAGGATTTGTGTTGCAATCTTTTTGTTGTGATCAAGTGGAACATATTTTTTATTTTTCTACACTAACGCATTTATTGTTTTTGCTAGATAATGTCATACACAATTTTGGATGACTGTCAAATCTTGTGAATGGTACAAAAATTACAAGAAGCTCATAGCCAAAAGAATTAGAAGAAAAAAAAAAAGAAGACCAATCACAAATTATATTATTTCTTTTTATTTATATCTTTGTGATGTAGCACGATTTTGTGGGTTGCAAAGACAAACAACAAATAATTTACAACTCTCTTCAAAAGCCAAGATTCTATTAGGAACTGAGTAAAATATGAGAAAAACTAAAACTTTGAGTAATCCTTATCAAAAACTAATCAAATATCGCTATAAAAAAAGTTGATCTTTAGTGGCAACATTTTGGGCTAAGAGTGCAATAGTGGACGGCATTGACAAACAGCGTCAACACATCAACATTGATAAGTTGGGTGCTAATGTTCCAACGCCTATGATGACCCAACAACATCCACAAATATCGATACTAATAATATTTTTGATAGACGCTAAAGATTATTTATAACTGAAACCAAAGTCAATGCTGTTGTTGGACCAACAGTGTCCACACAAAAGTGGACACTAATGGTCCACCATTAGCGTCAACATAGAGGTGGAAGCAGATGGCCCACCATCAGAGTTGACATAATGTTGACGCTTACAAAAGTGGACGTTGATGGTCACCATCATCGTCTACTTTGTTGCTACTAATACCTTAACAAGTAAAAAAATAAATCATTATTGGGTAAAATTCACATATCCTTTCAAATTACCACCCAATTGACAATGTCATCTCTAAATTACCAAAACATTGTCAATGTCCTCCCCCATAAGAGGAATAAAAAAGATCTATAGATAGATTTGTCTAATATCATACTCAATTACTCCAAATTCAGTAATAATACCAAGGAGAAGGTAAAAATTAGTATGTGAAGTGGTAATGATGGAACACCATGATGATACTTACACCACACATAGAACAGAAGCAGTACCAGCATCAGCATGAAGCCCTCCTAAAGAGAGAAAATTCTTAACCTGTTTCAAAAATTAGAAGAGAATTTTTAGTTCTTTGTACCCTAGCATGTATGAAGTAAAAATGCTAACAGAAGACTAATAGTGGTATTATATAGAAGATATGCACAAAACTGAAAAACTAAGTATCTGCAGATAGTTTTGTGAACCTATGCAAAGAAGACTAATAAAAGTATTATATAGAAGATATGCACTAAACAAAAAAAACAAAAAAACAAGTATCTATAGATAGATTAATGAACCTATGCAATATATAGACATTGAAGCTCCTACCACGAGCCGGTGGTCCGTTCAAAGTGCTCCAACTCATTGGAGAGAATGCTTACAAGATTGAGCTCCATGGAGGATAGACTGTTTCTACCACTTTCAATGTGAGTGACTTAGCACCATATGAACAAATTCCTGCCAATTTCAGTCATGCCTCGAGTGATGCTGCAAATCCAAAGTTGATGCTGCTGGTGATCGCCTCTACTTTGCTAGGATCCGTCATAGTTCCTTCCTTTGAAACAACGTAGCCCAAAAAAAGCAAGCTATTTGCGAAGAAGCGACACTTCTTCAGGTTAACGTATAACTTCTGCTCTAGTAGAGTATGAAAAACACGTTGAAGGTGCTCCACATGGTCTTCTCCAGATTCGCTGTACACTAAGATATCATCAATGTAGTAAGAGGATTGGTGCTTGTCACCTTCTGCTTGAAAAGTTCAAATCGTCTTTGGGCTTCTTCACAAAGTTCCTCCCTTAGGGCATTTTGTTATTGATGAAGCACCGGTTCAATGATGCAAGACCATGAAAGCTTCTTATGTCATGAATGGACTTGGGAGTAGACCTGCTGGTGATCGCCCTCAAGCAGAAGGTGACAGGCACCAATCCTCTTACGACTTTGATGATCTCTTTGTGTACAGCGAATCTGGAGAAAAGCATTTGGAGCACCTTCATTGTGTTTTTCAGACTCTACAAGAGCAGAAGTTGTACGTTAACTTGAAGAAGTGCCGTTTCTTCACAAATAGCCTGCTTTTCTTAGGCTACGTTGTTTCGAAGGAAGGAATTATGACGGATCCTAGCAAAATAGAGGCGATCACCAGCAGGCCTACTCCCAAGTCCATTCATGACATAAGAAGCTTTCGTGGTCTTGCATCATTGAATCGGTGCTTCATCAATAACAGAATGCCCTAAGGGAGGAACTTTGGGAAGAAGCCCAAAGAGAGATTTGCACTTCTCATGCAGAAGCTGACAGGCACCAATCCTCTTACTACTTTGATGATATCTTAGTGTACAGCGAATCTAGAGAAGACCATGTGGAGCACCTTCAACGTGTTTTTCATACTCTACTAGAGTAGAAGTTATACGTTAACCTGAAGAAGTGTCGCTTCTTCGCAAATAGCTTGCTTTTTTTGGGCTACGTTGTTTCAAAGGAAGGAATTATGACGGATCCTAGCAAAGTATAGGTGATCACTAGCAGCATCAACTTTGGATTTGCAGCATCACTCGAGGCATGACTGAAATTGGCAGGAATTTGTTCACATGGTGCTAAGTCACTCACATTGAAAGTGGCAAAAACACTCTATCCTCCAAGTAGCTCAATCTTGTAAGCATTCTCTCCAATGAGTTGGAGCACTTTGAACGGACCACCGGCTCGTGGTAGGAGCTTTGATCGTCATTTTGCTGGTAGGAACAAATTGCAGCCACTTTCAATCATGCCTCGAGTGATGGTGCAAATCCAAAGTTGATTGCGAACACTTTTCCACACTGGCACCAATCCTCTTACTTCCAGATTTTGGCAAAGTGTTTGAAGTTGTTAATCGAAGTTTGGGAAACCTCTTGAGAAGCATTGTGGGGAAGAACATCCGACAATGGGGTCTCCTCCTTGCCCAAGTAGAATTTGCATATAATAGGTCTACTTGTCAAACCACTGACTATCCTTTCGTGGGAAAATTTGTTGTTAGCTTCCATTCTTCCCCAGGAAGTCCATACTCCTTCAGAGGGAAACGGGGACTCCCTGGAAGCATGGTGGAAGCAGTACTTCGGGGTAAGATGCCTCATTTTCGCACTTTTCTTTTCAATGTTATGAGATTGAGTGCGTCTTCTATACGGTCGTGGCAAAAACATCCCTGTTTTTGCCCACCGCTAGATGAGTGACGAATAAGCTTATTAGATCTTATTACTAGTTATAAAATTGTATGGATTATACCAGATAATATCCCATGCATCGAACCAAAACCCGAATTTAATCCCAAACTCACCGGTACTGCCCAGGCCACGCCGAAAATTCGAAGCCGCCCATGCTGCCTGGACCATGCCACGCATCCCACTGCCCATATTTTGTGGGTCGATCACTGGGCGAGGGGTTTGAATCTGGCCGGTGGGCGGTGGAGATCGAATCTGGTCTATTCGATAGCATTTTTTTATTGGGAATAACTTCAATTCGGATGGTGTGTAAAAGGGGGTTTTCTGCCCACCACTCATATGCTGCCACCTCAGATAAAGAGAAAAAAATGCAAAAGCCTACATCTTGCCTCACAGGATAGTCACGATGCAGAGAAAAGAAGAAGGAAGAAGGTTCTCCATGGAAGGGCTGGGTCTCGCCGGAAGGATCTGGCCCGCGACCAGACACCTCGCGGCTGGCCACCGAGAGGTTGCGCAGGGGTCGGCAAGATAACCCATCGCGGCCTACCATGTAGACATGCCGGCCTGCACTTCGGCGACTTCACCCATTCCCAGCGAAGATGTTTGTGCCTCACCCACCTCCTATCCACCGGCGGGTGACTCCCACCGCAGAGCCTCCCAAATAGGTTCGGCCCGAGACACGATCTCCTTTTTCTGGGCCTCAGCCAACGGACCCTTCTCTTGTTGGACCCCGCCTTGTGAAAGCGTCTCTTTCTTGCACCAGCTTTGTAAAGACGCCTTCAGAACAATGCGAGGTTGAGGGATTGACATGAATCCGCCGAAGGCACTCGGTTGAGACTCATTACGCAACCTCTTTAACGAAGACTTCCCTTTATCTCTTGCTTCCCTCTTTTCAGTCTACAAAGACGATTTCGTTGGAGTGTCTTCACGCACAAGAACCCAGACTGCAGAAGGATTACGTTCCATGTTCTCGTTGGTGACAAGGCAATCCTTAAATTTCTCGGGCTCGACAGCCGGTTTCATCATCACCGAGGTGTTTGTTTTGTGAGTGCGGTTTGTGAGAACCCGAAGTTTGTGAAGGAGCCACAAGTTTTGATTCCTCGGCTGGGGGTAATCTCAGGCAGGTAGCCAGAAATGCCTGAGAGAAGATAGCATTAAACTTCATCTCCGAAGGATGATCTAGGGCATATTCCCACAAATGATCCACCCGAGATTGTTCCAGGTTATCCAAGACTGGTTCCTATAAGCCTGCAACTGAGGGAAGGGTCGTCTCTCGAGGAATGCTGGGGTCGTTAATAATTTTCGAAGGTGAGAACTCCCAATCACCTTGGGTGAAGAAAAATTTACTCCATTTCCTGTTGCTGTAGTCAGTCAGCGACACAAACTTGGCTTTCTTTTGAACCTGGAAGTTGCAGGTATATTCGTTGTCAGGTTTCCTTGCGACCTTGTAAACCTTCAGGAATTCTTGGACTATGAGGCTGTTTCCCTCCCCAAGAACTTTTGGCCACAGTATTATGCAGGCGAAGAAAGTCTTCCAAGCGTTTGGAGTCAGCTGATGAGGGGCTATTCGGAGATATTGAAGGAGTTCCCTCACAATCCTGAACGGAACACAAGCCCGCTTTGAACATATCCTCATACACGCAGACTTCGTTATCCTCTGCGCTTACTACTGCGCCTGAATCCCTTAGTGTCAAAACGCAGCTTCACAGAATCAGGTATAGAGTAAGCTCAGCGAGCCAAGGTTCGTCGGCACCAGTAATCTCTGTCTTCCATGTAACCGGGTATGTGGTACCCAGAATATCATCATCTACATCTTTTCGGCCCATCAAATACAAAGGTTCAGAAATTGGTCTATGAAGAGTAGGGGAATGTTGTTGGAATAAGAGATGGGAAACCCACAAACGAATTTGACCCAGGGAAGGTTTGAGTATGGGAATAAGGAAAGCTAGGTATTTCAAACTAGGGTTTTCAGGGTTGAGGAAATGTTCGGCAGAGGGAATAATCGCCACAGAAGCTCTGAAGAATACAGATCTTAAGCAGAAATAACGAGCAGTTTGGCTTAGTTCGGACCACGCCAGTATCGGAGAGAGAAGCGACGAAGGTTTTGAGCAGATGCTTTGATCGAGTGATTCAAGGGTTTTCTGAATTAAAAGAAGAAGAAGAGGAAGGCGAGAAGAGGGGGGTTTTGAAAATCCAAAATTTGGACTCCTCGGAAGAAGCTTTATCAGCCGTTTTTTAAACCACATCCGGGTCGCCACGTGTCCCGCGTTGAAAGTTGTGTTTGCATCTAGATGGTCGGAGGGCAGCTAGACCTTTTCTAGATGTCTAAGGCTGCATATACTGTGCACCTACAATGCACTTATTTGACACTTTTGTTTTGCATTTTTAATTTCGAGTAATATATTTTGTAAAAATAACAGCCGGAGGCGGTGAGGCGCATGGTTTCGTACAAATTCGGCAACTACGTACCGTTCGACGCAGAACAAAGTTGAGTTTTGAGGTAGGGGGTACTTAGATTTATAATGCATTGAATTATCTTAATAAAGAAAATAAAAGGTTTTCAAATTTTCATTTCTCTCTCTGTCTAATTTTATTTTCATCTCTTGCTTTATATTTATTTGTTTTCTGGGGGAAAAATATAAAATGCCCCTAAATTACCTTCCATTTATAATTTAGTTCTCAACTTTTAATTGGTATAAAACAGTTTTTCTAACTATCAATTACTTAATAAAATGGCCCCTCCATTGGATGAAACTATGAAAATAGACGTAAAATGGCCCCTCCATTAGATGAAACTATGAAAATAAACGAAAAACCCAGGATGACTTCGTTTTGGGTGTCAAAATCACTAAAATACCCATGTTATAATAATTAAAAAAAAAAAACGTCGTTTTGCTGCACCCTAAACAACACCCTTCTTCCCCTTCTTTCCCTGTTCTTTCCCACATCGCAAATCGCCTAAACAAAACCCTTCTTCTCGGTTCTCTCTCCGAGTTCTGGGACTAGTTCTAAGTTTCTGGAGAGAAATGAAAATGGCTGATTATCCTGGGCGGTGTTTCTACGCTTGTTTCTCTCTTTTGGTTGTTTTTCTTAGTGGTAATATTTTTGTTATCACTTTCAAAATTTTCCTTTTTGCAGAGACTAAATATGAAGGCAAATATTCAACTGATCGCTTTCCCTTTAATCCTCTGTTTATTTGCTTGTTATCCTTCAATAATTTGTCAATAGTCAATTGGATAAGGCTTCAAATACTTGTGGCTGTGCTTGTATTGATACAAAGGGAGATGGACAATGTGAGAAAGTTTGTGGGTTTGAATACTCAGATTTGGACCAAGCAGGAACTTGTTCTATTCCTACCCCTCCTGAATGGCCTCCTCTGTTACAAATACCAACTTCTGAATATCGTGCGGTGGTGAGAACTGCAAATCGGCTCCTCCAAAGGGAAGAAAGGTGTTGTTTAGGGTGCAGCAAAACGACGAGGGCCACGTGTTGGTCTCGGAATGGTTGTACGGGCGGTTGTCAGGATGTCAGTCATAATGACTAGCCAGGTGTCAAGAGTCGAAGCATTTTTCTAGGGTTTCGAGGCACGTCTCCTCAATTGTCCCTTCCTTCACCCAACAGTGACGCCTCATTTTCTTGTTTAACCTATATAACTTGCCTGAGTCTCCCTTATTCGCTTATTTCCCTTTTCGTGAGTTTTCCTTGTGTTTCAAAGTTCCTACCTTCACTTCCAAATTCCTTTTCCTTCTAACTTTCCTTCTCGAGTATTTTTCATTCCGTTTTACTGAAAATGACAATGGATGGTAATGATTTTGATGGATTGGGAGACGCCTACCCTGTTTTGTGGGTGTCTCACATTACCAGCGCCGACGAAGGCCGCATCAGGGTAGAGTGTTCCATTTCGAATTTCATCAAGATTCGGTTCGACATGGAGAAGTCAGGCGCCACGGCCCGTTCAGACACCCACGAGGTCTATCTATATGAGGCCATGCTCAAGGCCGGCTTCCGACTCCCTTTCATCCCAGTAGTTCGAGAGCTGCTTGGTTTCCTCGATCTATCCCTCCATCAGTTGTCACCAAATGCCTGGAGAACTTTCTTCAGTTGCTTGGTTCTGTGGCCATTTGCCCCGAGTAAGAAGCAATAGCTAACCATGACGGAGTTCATGCACCTTTACAGGATTTAGAAGAATCCGTATAGCTCTAGAGTCTATAACTTCCAAACGAAAAGGGAGAAGTTTATTCAGATTGACTCTTAATTTTCTAGTAACCCCATTGGAAGAACAAGTATTTCTTTGTTTCGGGGCAGTGGGAGTTTGCTCCCAAAGAGAAGGCACAGGGACCTTGGTTTCCCCGAGAGATCAATACATCAGCCAATAGCGCCTACCAAGAGCTCGTTTTGACCCCTGAGCAGACTCAACGGGTCAATGACGTTATAACATGGTCTCAGAACCATGCGAAGATGATGTTTTGTGGGTCTCTTGTCACGATTCCGAAGCTGTCGGAGTTTGTATATGACGTCGAGTCCTTCTGTGCTCTGATGAGGCCGAATTGGCGATCCCCTGCGGGCCTGTGTGGATCTTAGTGATCCTACTGCAAACTCTCGAGGCTCCACTCCCCAGTGGAGAAAAATAAGGCCTCTGTGGCCATACAAAGCAAGCCCAAAGTCGTAGACAAGGGAAAAGCCAAAGTAGTCGAGATCGAGAGGCCAAAAAAGGTTGCACCCACGCTTTGCAGACAAGCAGGGTCTTCAAGTTACTTGAAAAAGATCCAGTTCCTCCAGTGCCTCTTGTCACTCAACCGGGAAGTAAGAACCAGACTGAGAAGAAAAGGAAGAAGGTTGAAGGGCCTCCCAAGGTAGCCCAGGTTCTCAAGCTACTCGACAAGGAGGAAGGCTCAGTGGCTAGTGAGCCTGTCGAGGTTTTTCCAAAACCAATTCCAAAAGTTTGTGCATCCGCCAAGGAGTCGGTTCAGGTCATCGAGGCGCTTCTTGTCAAAAAGAGGAAACTGACAAAGGTGGCAGAGTCGAAAGTCCCGATGGTTGAATATGCTATCTCAAAGATGGAGGCAGTGAACATGGCTGGTTTCTTGGACGCCCGGAGGAAGAAGATTACTCCCCTTTTGTGCCGTGCTTGGCAGAGGTTGAAGCCTTCATCGTCAATGAGCCTATCCTGGATGTCCTAGTAAATGTGGCAAAGCCGGTTGAAGAAGAGTCTCTTCGAGCACCAAAGGGCCACATTCCTTCCATGCTAGATCACCCTCTAGGTTCGAACATCCAGCACATCCTAGATGACATTGATATGGAGTCAAAGGAGACGCAATCCGCAGTCTAATGACCGTGATCGTGGTGGTATTCGCAAAATTTTTGGTTATTGATCTTCGTTGGCGAGGTTCTCATCTTTGGTGGTGGCTTGAAACTGGGATCATTCTTTGCTTCCATGAAGACTGCTGAAAGACTTGCGTTCAAAGAAGTCCACATTTGGTTTGGACGTTGATTTTGCCCTTTGTTGGTACTGGCGTCTATCACCATTTAAACAGAATTTGCTCTGCAAGTTCATTATACAAGCTAACAGATTTTGACAAGAATGCACAAATCCAGAGAGTTTGAGAAGATGGAAAATTTTGAATTCCTAAGCGCTTACGCAGCAGCCATGCATTGATGATGATTGTGGTGGTGTCGTCCAGAGAGTTCCAATATAGCCTAGCTTCAATTGTCCCTTTCTTTACCAGAGTCCACACCGAACGCAATAATCAGAAAAGCAAGGTTGCATGATCCGCTGTTAGAATAAAACCCCATAACAAGAAACAAGAAATTATCGAATTCCGAAAATAAGAAAGATAAGAATCAAGAAATTATCCAAAAATCAAGACAACAGCCACCATTAGCATTGACCCAATAATTATCAAATTCCACATTCCATATAACAGGGGCTTCTACAAAAAACAAGCAAGGGTTTCTACAAATCAGCGAAATACTCTCAAATCATCCAATAGGTATGCCAACATGAAGCATAAATTTCAGAAATATACACGAAGATTCAAATTAGACCAAAGCTAGCATGGAGAAAACAAGGTTCCGGAGAGGGAGAATTTCAGACAGTAACAAAAAGAGAGAGAAAAAGAAGAAGAAAGAGGAAGAAAATTTACCTGAAGCTCTTCTTTCTTCCTTGCTCTGCAACTTCGACTAGAGAAAGACAATTTTTTTTCCTTGCATGCTCTGCGACGAGAGGGAGAAAGAGAGAACGACACACTGAAGAAAAAAAAAAATACAAAATGTTTTCCGAATATTTCATCCACTGCCCCAATTTATCCCGCCTTTTAATTTGCACCAAAATGGCATAGTTTTTTTTATACTAATTAAGTCTAATCTGCGCGGGAGATAATTAGAGTGTAAACAGAAGTGCAGTGGCAAAAGATAACATCGATTATGAAGAATCATAATGCAGATAGAATTGCTCAAAAAAGAAAAGAAAAAAGAATGCAGATAGAATTGTTTAAAAAAAAAAAAAGAATGCCGATAGAATTAGTATTTCCCACCGACTTGGAAATTAATAATAAGAGTTCTACTCGGACTTACTTGCTCATATCATATGGCTTATAAAAGAACACCCATCCACCTTCATTAAACAAATCACAACGATCGATATATAAAAGTTTCTCTTGCTAAGCCACCTTTCTCAACTTCTGCAAATTCTTCCAACTCTTTTGTTTTTATTTTATTATATTCGGATATCATGTCTCTTCTTCACGCCCACACCCACGCCCTTTTTTTCATTTTCACCGCTTTCATCATTATAACGTCTTTCTCATCCGAAACATCCAGTTTCTGGCTTCATTCCCACGCCTGTAGTACGTCACGCATAGTAACCATCCCTTCAGCTTCACCTTCAGCTTCGAAGCTGCTTAATGTAGATGCCTTAGGCGCTAAAGGGGACGGAGGAGATGATACTCAGGTGCGTCGATCGTTTTTTTTTTTTTTTTTTCTCTCTCTCTTTTCCTTTTTCTACAGAATTTGGTTTTGATTTTTCTTTTTCTTCCTTTGTGCATGTGGGTCAACCGGTCAACTGATTAATTGATGTTTTGACACAGGCATTTAAGAAAGCATGGCAGGAGGCTTGTTCTTCAAAAGAAGCGTTCTTGTGGTACCTCAAAATCAGAGCTATCATCTCAAGCCAGTTACATTCTCGGGTCCTTGCAAATCTAATTTCACATTCAAGGTGATATGTTTACGTAATTTCTCTTTGCATGCATGCATGCATCTGTAATTTTATATATATATATATAGGGATGATAAACACCCAGCATTTTTGCCAAACTTTTGCATTTTTTATTTTTTAAACAAAAACAAAGTAAAAAATGAAAAAAAGTATCTGAAGCAACAATATATATTTTTTTGTCCTTCTTTTTATTGGTATTTTTAAAAAAATGAAAATTGCATTTTTCCTCATAAAAATGGTCTCTCTCTTTTTTTTTTTTTAATGAAAAATGACCATTTTTCTTAAAAAAAAAATGGAATTTTCATTTTTTTTAAAAATACCAATAAAAAGAAGGACAAAAAATATATATTATTACTTCAAACATTTCTTTTTCATTTTTTACTTAGTTTTTTTAAAAAAAATATATATATAAAAAGGTAAAAGTTGGGCAAAAGTTGAGTAAAAAAGTTGGGCTTTTAACATTTTCAATATATATATATATATATATATATGAAAGCAATTCATAATACTATGAATATCAAATGCAGAATAATAAAATAAATAAAAAGATAAAATATTTTACGTGATTTGGCCTATGATCTACGTTTATAGAGCTATATTAAGCTCTTACTGAATAATTTGTTTACAATATAGAATGCTCTATTTATAGAGTTTACATATAAATGCAATTAGTGGCGGAGCCATAATATTGGACAATGGGGAGCATTTTTTTAATAAAAAAAATAAAATTAATTAAAAATTAATAAAATATTAAAATTAATTAATTATTTTTTTTTTT
The DNA here is from genome assembly GCA_013348765.1 of Carpinus viminea. Classification (NCBI taxonomy): domain Eukaryota; kingdom Viridiplantae; phylum Streptophyta; class Magnoliopsida; order Fagales; family Betulaceae; genus Carpinus; species Carpinus viminea. The sequence continues at coordinate 13,759,433 of CP054668.1, forward strand.
TTTTTAATCTTTTGAGCCATTATGCTTGGCAAGCTGTCCATTGTTCTCTATTTTTTTTTTTCTTTTTGTCTCGCTTCTTAATGAAGCGGTGCATATCAAATTGTTCATCTTCAACTTCTAAAAAGTGAAAAGCTTCAACCTCTTTCTATGGCTAATGGCTAAAAATTAATAATAATAATAATTAAAAAAAATTATGAAACTTGAGGGTTTGGGTCAAGCATGAGGGCTAGGGGGCAAGGGGTATCATTCATAACTGATAGGGGCATGGAATTTTTTTATACAAAGGTCAAGAAAAATTTTAAGAGTTGATGCCCCCTTCAACCCCCCTCCCTCACCATTGAATGCAATCTTAATCAAATCCTCTAATTTAGAGTAATCAAATCATAATCAAATCCTTAAATTAGGCTAATTTAATGTTCATCAAATCCCTAACTTTAGGGCCATTTAAATATACCTTAACATATATTATTAATTATATGCCTAACTTTTTCTTTCTATATAGGTCTATAGAACAATCAAAGCTTCTCCTCGTAAATCAAATTATCAAAAACATAAACAACAATGGCTTGTGTTTGAAAATATTCAAAATTTTACTATCGAAGGTGGAGGCACCATCAATGACAATGGGAAGAGATGGTGGAATAACTCATGCAAAGTCAACAAATCTCTGGTATATATATGTAATTCGGCTCATGAATTCTTTCATCAACTTTCATTCTTTCCATCTCTTAATTAATACAATTTGAACTAATTAGTATTATTATTATTTCGTTCTTCTATTCTTTTGCAGCCTTGCACGCATGCACCAACTGTAAGCCTTTTTTTTTTTATTTTTATTAATTTCTTGATTTCATTTTAAAATATTTTTATATTTTATTTTTTTTATTGAGCAGTGATTTACCAATTCTTTTTATATTGTTTATAGGCTGACTTTTGTCAACTGCAACAATTTGACAGTAGATAACTTGTGGATAAAAAAGGCACCACAAATGCATCTCACTTTTCAAAAATGCATAATGTCAAAGCTTCCAGTCTTGTGGTAACTGCACTGGGGCATAGCCCCAATACCGATGGAATTCATGTCACAAAAACGCAGAACATTCATATTCAAAACTGCATTATAAGGACAGGTATATATAAGACCAAAAAAAAAAAAAAAAAACAAAAACTATATATATATATATATATATAATTTGAATTTTCTATAAAAAGTTGCTAATTAAATATCAAGTTTGGCTTGCCACTATAGTGACAATAATGAGATTTTATGTTTTATTTATGAGAGATGATAAAGACTTAATTTTTTGTCCAACTTTTACCTTTTTTATTTTTTATTTAAAAAAAAACAAAGTAAAAAACAAAAAAAGTGTCTAAAGCAATAATATTTTTTTTTGTCCTACTTTTTATTGGTGTTTAAAAAAAAAAAAATAAAAATTGCATTTTTTACGTGTTGTGTTCGTGTCAACTTTGCATGTCACAGGTTAAATTACCAATCCTACTGAAAATACAGCGAGAAAAGGTGTTCCAACCAAATAAAAATATTAAACATTACAGCAGAAGTTACTTAAACACAATTTTTAGTTCAAAACTCAAAATTCATTGCAACAAAATATGCATTCCATTCTGTACAAGTCCTCTGCTTTTTCATCCATCAATCTTGAAAGTCAATCATCAACCTGGTACAACAACAACCAATAATAAAAATAAGGAACAAGAAACGTAATTAAATTAAACAAAGGTAAACCTGTTGTGAATTGTTAATTCTGCTTTAATAACAAGGATATATATTGGTTACTGGAAAATAAATAAATGGCACTCTGGGGTCAATCCAACAAGATCAAGGAACAAGCTGGTGTAAACCAGAGTCGTTTCAAAGAGAGATAACAGCACTGACAACTTGAGCCAAAAACAATACTTAATCAAGTGGAGGAAATATAGAATAGAAAGAAGAAAAAAATGGGGGAAATATTAAAAAGTGGGTAACCAGCCCATTACCTGGTAAAGCTAAGAAGAATGTTGACAACCATATCAGCAGCAAAGCAGAGACTTGTAGACTTGTTTCATTTGTTTTCTATGAATTACAAAATAGTTGTAATTGTTTTATGGATACACCCATCTACAACCTCATTTTACCCCCAGTAACCTCCAAAAATGAGAACAAATGTCCGACGAACGAATATGATATTCTTTCATCATGATTATATTGTCCAAATATGACATATAAACTTCTGGACAGCAAGGGAACTGCCGGACAAGCCAAGAAGGGAGAAAACGCAGTTTGATGGGAAAAAAGAAATAAAGGCTAAAGTCAAGAACACCAAATTAAGATATGCAAACAAGTCGATTCCTACCAAAGACTTAACAAGCAAAGCCAGTTTTTGACTTCCAAAAGTCAAGACTATAATACAAGGCAATGACATCACCCTTGAATAATAATAATAATAATAAACGAAAATAACAAGGCATAAAGCTGCATGATCACAAGTTTTCATACATCCCCATTTACAAGTCTAAAAGAAAAGTCTCATTATTAAGCTCCCATTCAATGCACGCTATTTCTTCTTCTTCTTCTTCTTTTTTTTTTTTTTTTTTTTTTTTTTTTAATGTCGGGAATTGTAGAGAGAGACTAGGTTGACCAAAGGGAGATTTTGATGCACGAGTATGTGTGCAGGGGTTTCTAAGCCACTGTGTATGGAATACTGTTTTGGAGAATGAAATTATATTCTTCATTGTTTTCCTCTTCTTTGTAGTCCTGGAATAAGAGAAAAACTATTGATTTGTTAATTATTTTTCTACAGAAGTGATGAAATAACGTGCATTAACCCCAAGGGGTTGTCTTGTAGTGGAGGCCTTGGTCTTGAGGTATCATCCTTCAAGGTCCAAAGTTCAACACCTCATGGTGCAAATAATTCCTTAAGGCCACACCTCTTGATGAAAAGCCAGCGATTTTGGCAGTTCCGTGTAAGGAAACTTTCGATGGTGCGGTACACTAGATCGGTGTTTACTCTGTATGTCACTCTCTTTCAAACCCCTCTGAAAACTCTAACTCACTCTTTCTTATCACCTACAAGAAATTCACTTTGGATTCTTCCAACCCAGTTGCTATTTCTTTGACTTGTGCAGCCGAAATCTCCACCTGAGATCCAAAGGCAACGTACATAAATGAGTTCCCCTGCTCACGCTTCTTGTCAAGACACTGCACCCATGTGGGCTTACTGTGGTGTACTAGTGGAACCTTTGGTGGCTCAATCAGGCAAAGAGGCCCACGTACCAAGCCTTGGGTAAACACACGGTTCCAATAATCAACAAACAAAGGCCAAAGCTCATAGAAACTGTTGAATATAATACATAGCCATTCGTTTTTGATATAACAACATTCATAACAAACTCAAAATCCAGACCATTTGGCTCTGGATCTCTAATTTGCAGTTTGAAGTCATTTCTAGTGACTTTGATCCATGGAATAGAACCCACTGTAATCAGCTCATCATCTTACCCAAAGTAGGAAATATAAAAGGAGTAGACTTTCGGCCATAGATATGTCAAACCTCAAATATCTGGAACTTCACTCATGATTTATTGTCCATCCGTACACAAATTCACAATGCACAGATTTTCACAAATATGGCAATCAGCTTAATTCAACCATATATGCTTTCCCTCGTAATCAAGTCAATTAATCTCAACAACCAATGCACACAACAATCCCATTATTATCAAAAGCAACAAAAAATGATAATTACAAGAGATGGTAGTAATACCTCTTTTTAGAACTCTCACTTGCAGCTACACCCCACTCACAGGTTGTCTTGGCTTGGATCACCTCCAAAGCTCCCTCCGGGCCTAGGAAGAAGAGAATGAATTTCATATCATAATCATGTCCATTCTAACAATTAGTTAATATGTGTGTGTGTGTGAAAAACTAAATTATCTTGGAGAGATTTGCTAACCTGCTTACAAGTGCCATTAGCATATCCATCTTTTCCTGCATCTTTGCCATGCCTTCTTCCATCTTCACCATGCGTTCCTGCATATCCTGCAGTGAGATTTGTGTCTCTCGCAGTGAGATTTGTGTCTCTTCCAATTTCCTGTCTGTCTCCTGTTGTTTCTCCTGCAGTCTTCATGGTTGTTGAAGTCGGTTGCGTAACGCAACTGAGATGAACATGATGGGGTAGATATGACACCACTCTCCATTCCTATAATCAAATTGCACGTAAATGGTTTGGACAACTATAACACTCGTCAAGCTACTAAATCAATATAAAACATGTTCATACATCAAGCAGTCCATTTGGACAAGCTCCAAAAACCATTGTCTCAATTGTGGTTGCTTAGAATTTAGTCAAAAACATGAGCAACCCATTAAGTAAACGATAACCAATCACGCCACACAACAAACAGAACAGTTACATATCAGACCCATCTTGTAAACTCATTGTCAACCAAGCAATGATCCAAACAGGCATTAGTGGAAATTTAGGAAAACATCAAAGAGCAAATGCGCCTATCTTCCTAACAATATGCTTTAAGTGTACAGCGTTTCCAGTATCAAGGAAGTGAAGAGTTGGGGCAAGTTGCCGAGCCTATCATTAGTGTCAAAAACAAAATGGGTGGCAATTAAAATCCTGGGTCTCTTGGAATTGGGCTGCATCGCTGAAATATATCACTCTTTTTACCTAATAAAAGTCTAAAAGCAATCAACTACTCTTTCAGTCAATTTGTCAAACAGCTAGACAAAGTGGTAATTATTTGAATTCTTAATCTCAAATCAATCACAACAAGGTCAATTGATGATTCAACCATTTTATTTTTCCTGCATGATTTGGCCGTTTTCCGATAATGATGGGTCATATCATGGCCGGTTAGGGTATGCTGGTGCCTTGGGGTTTGACAGGGAGAGTATGGCGTGCTTGTGCGTATCAAATACAGGGGAGGAGAAGAGGATGACTGCTGGGTTTATCAAAGTGGCTCTAGTATCTCCTACCTAATTTTATAGGGAAATGTAAGGTGTTTTTCTAGTTCTCCTAGTGACCTCCCAATTATAATGTAGTTTTTAAAATATCAATAGATTAAAAGTCAAAAGTAATATCATAGTTGAGAGGATACCAGGAGAACACCAAACATTTCACAATTATATATATTAAAATAATGTCAATTGATCCGTATCAAACCAACTTCACTCAACAAAATGGATCTCAAAAAAGCAAATTTACATAATAATGTAACACGAGCAACCAAATTTAGGACCAAACATTCTTATTAAGAAAAAGAAAAAAGACAGAAACATGAATTAAACTAGCCAAGGGCATGGAGCCATACCTTCAAACTGAACAAAATTGTAGTCAAAAACTATTGACGTTCCCTGACGCCCTTTAAACTGAAGATTTGTCTCTGTTTGTGCCAAAAGATCATACAATACCACCTGCCCCTCCCTATTCTGCATAAACAACTCCCCGTTCTTCCAAAACCCCAATGGCCTTTCCAAATGCAATGGGAGTTGAATGCAAAGAAGTCTAGTCCACGACTCCCTAACACCAAATTCAAGCATAACCCATATATCCAAATACATCTTTTTCCTCCGGACTTCACAAGGAAAAACCAACATAGCAAGAGATCCTTTCAACTCCGTGACAGTCCGCGCGCATTCATCGTAACCACAGAAAAACCGAGCATCTGGAAACAGCATCGTTCGGAACTCCTCATTGCTGAAGTCAAAAGCAACTATTATCTCATCATTACCCTCTAATTCGTCGTTATCATAAAATAGAAAAACCCCATTCAATGCCACGCTCCGCGGATCTTCACATATCCTCAAGGGCACGTCCAGATCAAGCTGCCTCCAAGAACCGCATCTCAGGCTGTATATTTCTACTTCATCCCATGTTTCATCTTTGTCTTCAACCATAAGAATTCTGATTACCTTGTAATCGTTAGACACCGAGTCGAAACCGAACCCCACACGAAACACATGGCCTAAAACTTCTGTAAGTCGACCGTAAGAAGACGAGGCTGGGAGAGCCGTAAGTTCTGACGACGTTGCGGGATTCCAGAGATAGATGTCGTCTCGCGTATGGTCCCAGAGGCAGAGCAGGCCATTACAGGAAGTGACGATCTCAAATCTTGGTGCTGTTAGGAGATTCAGAGGGTTTTGAGACGCGCAATGGAGGGAGTCGTAAGATCGGAAAGAGTGTATTAGCTTTCCGGTGTAGTAGTCTTGGGCGAAGAAGATGATATGACGGAGAGGATCATTGGAGTTCTGGGTGATAATGGAGTGGTTGAGGAGGTTTTTTGAGAGGAAATCTGGGTTTCCTATGAGAGCATGCCATCTTTGGGAGACACACTTGAATCTGATCAGAGAATTTGGAGGCAGCCTCGACAGTATCTTCACCACCATCTCCTCCGGCAGATAGCTTGACATTCTTACAAGCTCGATCTCTGCTCTAAAACAAATTATTTTATGAGTTTATGCCATTCAAATATGTATGTACGGTGATTTACTGCAAATCTCAACATAAAATTAAGTGAGAATAGTGTGAAACTGACAGTTATTGGCATGAAAATAACGTTTTTATTTTTATTGTTTTGTTCAACGAAAATACGAGCATTTAATTGATTAAAGATGACGAGCCAAAAGCTCTTAAAGTATAGAAGATAAATATATGAACGTGAGAGATCGAAAAGCATGTCAAAAAAAAAAAAAAGCTCTTAAAGTACAAAGCATAAAATTTAACAAAATCATAATCATATGTTAGGAGGTTACAAAGTCATAGATATAAACAAAAAATTTGTACAATTAAGTGTTATCTATGAGTTTAATATTCTACTAACTTGCGTATAAATACAGTTAAAGAGTAGATTTGATATGAGTAGACTAGATCTTAGGCATGATAGTTAAATTTCCTAAAAAAATTATTTAAACTGGCTGTGAGAGATAACTTCTCACACTTAATTATTCTTCCTTGCTCATAAGGGTAGATCTAGAGAGAATAAACTTTTTATTCAAAACAAAAAACAGAAACAAACAATCAACAAGTAGCAACAGCGACCAAAGAGAAAATGAACGGTACAACACGATGAAAGATGGACAAACACATAGCAAAAAGTCGAAATTGTTGATTTAGTCGAAGAACATCTACAAACATTAAAAAAATAAAATAAAATAAAAGGAAGAAAGATAATAAGAGCGGAGAGTAAAAATGGAAGAGATGAGGTGGAGAGGAGATCTGCTCCATCCTCCCCTCAAATCTAAAATGACGTTTTTATTTAAAACAAATAAATGTTCAAATCAATTATTCAATAAATGCTGCTAATGAATAGTAATAGATTAGTCGCACCTTCTGAAAGGTTATTGATTACATGCCCAAAAGGGAGGAAAAAAAAAAAGATGACTTGGCTTGCACATTGCTTAGTCACAAACTTATAAACTATGCCCAAGATTTGTTTTTGGAAACAAAATACTCCTGACTTGACTTCCATATGAAAATTCAACTAGTGTGTAGACTGTGGCCCAATATCAAACGCAAAGAACATGCTTAAAAACCCAAATTAGACCATGAAGATTGAAGAGAGATTCTTTACCAACATACATGCCAACTTAGGAGTTTCTGAGATTTATCACCAATAATAATAATAATAAGTTTATGATTTCTTTGTGTAGCTAACTAATCCTTTTTAGAGCTGGGCCTCTTTATTTGTTAATATTCTTTGTTTGAAAAAAAATATATATGTTAAGATGTAACGTAATTTCAAGTGTTTTAGAAGAATTTTGTGTTTTTGATTGTTTATTATGATATCCGTATTTTGCATATCACTCCTCATCATCCTTCTCCTCCCATTTTTCCAACTTCGTGGTATAGTCCACACACCCAAAAGGTGCATGCCAATGGGGGATGTACAAACTTACCTGACTTTGTATATATAATTCATTTAGTAGGACCAACACTTTATTTTGGGAAAAATGCACTTTAATTCAATGAACCATTATTATTTTTGTACTTATACCTTTAAATTTTAAGAAGTGACATCCGCACCTCCAGGAATAGAGTCAGAAACTATTATGGGTAGGGGCTAGGAATCAAAAAAATTTGCTCTTAGGAGTGGGTTAGTTGATTTTTTTTTAATTTTTTTATTATTGTTTATATATATATATACACCTTAAAATTTTATTGTTGTTAGAAATTGGAGATAGGCCAGCCAATACAATCTCCCTTCCCTCCGTCCTAGGGCGTCTCTCATATTACCGGCACATGTCAAATTATACACTTTACGGTTTTCTCTCCAAGACATCCTTAGAATTATTAACTAGTCTCCAAAGTTCAAAAAATTACATTAAACCACGAAAAATTATCAAACTACCAAAAGTTAACCCTTTCTTTAAGCTTTTTCGTTTTTTCTTGAACAAAATGTCAGTCACGTGACTTTTACCACTGTATAAATTTAGTAGGACCAACATTTTCTTTCCGTGGGATGATAGTTATAGAAATGGCCCAGCTGGATGACTGGTGCCAATTACGAGTTGAATCCTTTTTGGATCCGACACGTGAAATTGGGTGGGCCGGGTTGCTCAACCTGGCCCAAAAATCTACCCACAGGGCCACAAAGTTCAAGAAAAATCTATTCACAAGGCCACAAAATTGGAACAGAATCATTTCTTGTTCAAATGAACTAATGATAAGAGAATATCCAATTAGTTATATTTAAAGAGTATCATTGTCTTTTCACTTTTTGTAAGAACAAAAATACTTCTAAAAAATGCATTTTATTTAACAATGTCTTTAATTTTATTTGATTCCCTTATTTATTGTTATTAATTTTTTTTATCATAATTAGCAAGTTTTAATTAAATAATATTGATGAGAATTAGGGCTCTTTTTTTTTTTTTGAAAGATGTTTTTATTAATATTCATTAAGTAACATTCTAATCTGCCTAGGGGTGGAGCTGGATCTGGATCCCTTGGGAAGTTCCAGATTTTAGAATTCCAGATCTTGGTCCTTCAATTTCATCTAGAGGCTAGTGTTTCGCCACTTGTCCCATTAATAACAAAATAATTTTTAATTTTTAAATTATTTTTTTTAAAAAAATTATTTTATTATTAGAGGGACACCGACAAAACACTAACCTTTGGATGAAATTGAATGGTTAGGATCTAGAATTCTAGAATCTAAAAATCTCTTAGGAATTCTAGGGGATCCAAATCCGGTGGAGCTGGCCTGCATGCATGAATCTCTTTCATTTCCTCGTGTTCCAACCAAGTGCTTCACGAGTAAAATCAAGATTTCCCCTGATCTTAACATGTACAAAGCATGAGGCTCTCTTGAGTACGTTACGGTTTCTCAAAACATGGAGCCAAACACATTACAAAAACACCCAAGAAAACAAACATTTTGAAGTAAATAAATTATCTTCGATCTGCAAGTGATGATGATGCGGAGGAGGCAGCTGATCCTTGTTGTTTTCCCCTCTCTCCTTCTCTCCTTCTTCTTCCTCTACTTCTTCTTCGTCTTATTCAATGTCCGAGTAACTCCCGTTACACATGGTGAAACTGTAAGAAATCTAACACAAACCAGAACCCCTCTCGAGCGCAAACAATTTAGACTCTTGATCGGAATCTTAACTGTCCCCGACAACTAGGGACGGAGTCAGAAAATTTTATGGGAGGGGACCAGTAAAAAAAAATTTGGTTCTTTAGAATTTTTTTATTAAAATTTTTTTATTTTTGTTATTTTTTAAATAGAAAACTATCTATAAACAAAAAAAAAGTGAGCATTTGAAAGTATGCCATAAATAAAAATAAAAACTTAATGGGTATAGCCCAAAAAATTAAGAATAGGGCAAAAAAAATTTATTGGATATGGCCATAAAATCTAAAAATAGGGCTAAATAATTTTTGGAAAGGGGCTAAATGACTAAAATTACAATCAAACTATACATTTTTTTTTTTTTTTTTACTTCTAATTTTTTTTTTCCTTATTTGGGGGGGGGACCATGGCCCACCTTGGTCCTCCCTTCCCTCCGTCATTGCCGACAACTACGAATGCCGCCATTTCCTCCGCCTCGTGTATGGAATCCAGTCGTCTCCGATAGCCGACATAGACGTCAGGTTTGTCTTCTGCAACCTCACGAAACCCCGAGCAGAGAGTGCTCATAGCCTTGGAAATCCTGCGTTTCAATGACATCATCATACTCAACTGCACCGAGAACATGAACAATGGCAAGACCTACACATATTTCTCTTCCTCACGCATCCTTCCAAGGCATTACAACTATGTCATGAAAGCGGCGATGATGTTTTCATCAGGCTTTCACCATTAACGTGTCGCTTGAGACATTGCCGAGGTTGGATTTGTATTATGGATTTGTAATTCCATGCACAAGCATGAATCCGTACGTGGATTATATGTCGGGGATGGGGTTTTTGCTGTCTTGGGATCTTGTTGAATGGATTGGAAAGTCTGATATTCCTGGAAATGAGATGCATGGCCCTGAGGATAAAATGGCTGGGAAATGGTTGAAGATGGGGAATAAGGCAAAGAATCGATTTTCCAACAAGCCAGCCATGTATGACTATCCGGGAACAAATGGGAGATGCTCCCATGAGCTTATACCAGAAACTGTTGCAGTTCATCGATTGAAGAGGTGGGATCAATGGCTTCATGTGCTTGAATTTTTCAATGTGACCAAAGATATAAAAGCTTTCCGACTTTAATATATAGAGACCGATCCAAGGGTTCATATACACTGTCATATTAGCACGGTGATATGAGAGTGGAGTATGAAATGAATATGTATATTTACTCTACGTGACATAATAAAATTTGGGTCTTAGGGCAGTCGGCCAAAAAACTCTCTTTAGATTGAGATTGTGCCACCATAGTACTCTTGTTTGCCCTTCGATTTCACCTTATACTGCTTATTATTTTTCATATTCTCTTTTTCTAATTAGGAGTTTTGTAATTCTCCTAATGATTATTATTCTGTTTGGTTGAGAGTTTGGCTTTTATGTTAATGGCCAATAGATGGTTTTGTAAATTAAAGGCAAGACTGCTGCTGCCTTTACTATGAATTGTAGTAGTTTTTATTTTATTTTTTTCATCACTTATGAATGAGGTAAATTCAATTGTGTTTGTGCATGCTCAAAATAATTTTTTTATCGGGATTTTATGAAGTGCCAGATGATTGGTAAAGATGTGCGTGCACAATATATATATATACTCAAAAGAAACTCAAAAAAAAAAAAAAAAAACTTTCTTTAAAAAAAAATTTAAAATTTTCTATTGAATGAAATTATATCTCAACCAAAACCTTGAATGTGAAATTTCTAGTTACTATTTGGCAAGTTACATAATTTTAGGTTTATGGTGGTAGAGAGAGGTAATTGTGCAAAATATATTTAGATATTTTTGTCCGATTTTGTTATGTTGATTTATAATTGTACAAATTTTGATTTGGTTTCTTCTTCCTTATTGCAGTTCATGCATTTATACTTTTCTCCTTCGTCCCTCTTTTTCAAAGCCTGGAATATAATGGATGCACTCAATTTTCTGTGGAGATGGGCATCCTTAAGTCTTGAAAGTGGCTTTTTATGCCTACCTAAACATAAAGTAATTTCTCCTAAATAAATGGAGTATAAAATAGAATAAGAAGCAAAACTCCCTTAGATAAACCCAATGACTCCTTTAAAAAAAAAAAAAAAAGGCGCTTACGTATACGGACAGAGTCACTCAAGCAAGCCCTATCTTGATGGTAAGACTAACATAGTATACGAAATATTCTCACTTTAGTAGTCTTCTAAACCTTTTAGATTTAAAGTTTTAGACCAACTGCTTTGTCTTATAAAACAAATACGGTGGCTGAGTGCTCAACGTCAAACACAGCAAAAACGCTTCATTTGTTTTCTTTCTTTGCAGCATTTTCTCGCAATTTTTTTATTATATATATATATATATATATATATATATCTCATATTAGCCTTTTTTTTGCATCCACTTTTGGAATCAAAATTATAGCTAGTTAATGTAGATAACTTTGGCAGTAAAGGTGATGGAGGGGATGATACTCATGTACAAATATTTGAAATTGTCATACAAATATTTGATTTCCTCCAATAAATGAAGTTTGTAAGTAAAGCTTTTGTGTTCTAACACACTGTAAATGAAATTTTGCATTGTAAAACTTTCACAATACATATCTATAAAACTAGAAATATTTATACATACTTGAACCTAATACTATTTGCAAGGATTTGTGTTGCAATCTTTTTGTTGTGATCAAGTGGAACATATTTTTTATTTTTCTACACTAACGCATTTATTGTTTTTGCTAGATAATGTCATACACAATTTTGGATGACTGTCAAATCTTGTGAATGGTACAAAAATTACAAGAAACTCATAGCCAAAAGAATTAGAAGAAAAAAAAAAAAAGAAGACCAATCACAAATTATATTATTTCTTTTTATTTATATCTTTGTGATATAGCACGATTTTGTGGGTTGCAAAGACAAACAACAAATAATTTACAACTCTCTTCAAAAGCCAAGATTCTATTAGGAACTGAGTAAAATATGAGAAAAGCTAAAACTTTGAGTAATCCTTATCAAAAACTAATCAAATATCGCTATAAAAAAAGTTGATCTTTAGTGGCAACATTTTGGGCTAAGAGTGCAATAGTGGACGGCATTGACAAACAGCGTCAACACATCAACATTGATAAGTTGGGTGCTAATGTTCCAACGCCTATGATGACCCAACAACATCCACAAATATCGATGCTAATAATATTTTTGATAGACACTAAAGATTATTTATAACTGAAACCAAAGTCAATGCTGTTGTTGGACCAACAGTGTCCACACAAAAGTGGACACTAATGGTCCACCATTAGCGTTAACATAGAGGTGGAAGCAGATGGCCCACCATCAGAGTTGACATAATGTTGACGCTTACAAAAGTGGACGTTGATGGTCACCATTAGCATCTACTTTGTCGCTACTAATACCTTAACAAGTAAAAAAATAAATCATTATTGGGTAAAATTCACATATCCCTTCAAATTACCACCCAATTGACAATGTCATCTCTAAATTACCAAAACATTGTCAATGTCCCCCCCATAAGAGGAATAAAAAAGATCTATAGATAGATTTGTCTAATATCATACTCAATTACTCCAAATTCAGTAATAATACCAAGGAGAAGGTAAAAATTAGTGTGTGAAGTGGTAATGATGGAACACCATGATGATACTTACACCACACATAGAACAGAAGCAGTACCAGCATCAGCATGAAGCCCTCCTAAAGAGAGAAAATTCTTAACCTGTTTCAAAAATTAGAAGAGAATTTTTAGTTCTTTGTACCCTAGCATGTATGAAGTAAAAATGCTAACAGAAGACTAATAGTGGTATTATATAGAAGATATGCACAAAACTGAAAAACTAAGTATCTGCAGATAGTTTTGTGAACCTATGCAAAGAAGACTAATAAAAGTATTATATAGAAGATATGCACTAAACAAAAAAAACAAAAAAACAAGTATCTGTAGATAGATTAATGAACCTATGCAATATATAGACATGGGGATTTGACTCATCTATCACCATTTGAACAGAGTTTGCTCTGCAAGTTCATTATACAAGCTAACAGATTTTGACAAGAATGCACAAATCCAGAGAGTTTGAGAAGATGGAAAATTTTGAATTCCTAAGCGCTTACGCAGCAGCCATTGATGATGATTGTGGTGGTGTCGTCCAGAGAGTTCCAATATAGTCTTCAATTGTCCCTTTCTTTACCTGAGTCCACACCGAACGCAATAATCAGAAAAGCAAGGCTGCATGATCCGCTGTTAGAATAAAACCCCATAACAAGAAACAAGAAATTATCGAATTCCGAAAATAAGAAATATAAGAATCAAGAAATTATCCAAAAATCAAGACAACAGCCACCATTAGCATTGACCCAATAATTATCAAATTCCACATTCCATATAACAGGGGCTTCTACAAAAAACAAACAGGGGTTTCTACAAATCAGCGAAATACTCTCAAATCATCCAATGGGTATGCCAACATGAAGCGTAAATTTCAGAAATATACACGAAGATTCGAAATTAAACCAAAGCTAGCATGGAGAAAACAAGGTTCCGGGGAGGGAGAATTTCAGACGGTAACAAAAAGAGAGAGAAGAAGAAGAAGAAGAAGAAAGAGGAAGAAAATTTACCTGAAGGTCTCTTCTTTCTTCCTTGCCCTGCAACTTCGACTAGAGAAAGACAAATTTTTTTCCTTGCATGCTCCGCGACGAGAGGGAGAAAGAGAACGACGCACAGAAGAAAAAAAAAGTACAAAATGTTTTCCGAATATTTCGTCAACCGCGCCAATTTATCCCGCCTTTCAATTTGCACCAAAACGGCGTAGTCTTTTATACTAATTATGTCTGATCTGCGCGGGAGATAATTAGAGTGTAAACAGAAGTGCAGTGGTAAAAGATAACATCGATCATAAAGAATCAGAATGCAGATAGAATTGCTCAAAAAAGAAAAGAAAAAAGAATGCAGATAGAATTAGTATTCCACACCGACTTGGGAATTAATAATAGGAGTTCTACTCGGACATCCTTCTTCATATCATAAGGCTTATAAAAGAACACCCACCCACCTTCATTAAACAAATCACAACGATCGATATATAAAAGTTTCTCTTGCTGAGCCACCTTTTTCGACTTCTGCAAATTCTTCCAACTCGTTTGTTTTTATTTTATTATATTCGGATATCATGTCTCTTCTTCACGCCCACGCCCACACCCACGCCCCTTTTTTCATTTTCACCGCTTTCATCATTATAACGTCTTTCTCATCCGAAACATCCAGTTTCCGGCTTCATTCCCGCGCCTTTACTACGTCACGCATAGTAACCATCCCTTCAGCTTCACCTTCAACTTCGAAGCTGCTTAATGTAGATGCCTTTGGCGCTAAAGGGGACGGAGGAGATGATACTCGGGTGCGTCAATCGTTTTTTTCTTTTCTTTTTCTTTTCCTGCAGAATTTGGTTTTGATTTTTCTTTTTCTTTGTGCATGTGGGTCAACTGATTAATTGATGTTGGTTTGATCGATGTTTTCGCACAGGCATTTAAGAAAGCATGGAGAGAGGCTTGTTCTTCAAAAGATAGCGTTCTCGTGGTACCTCAAAATAAGAGCTATCATCTCAAGCCAGTTACATTCTCGGGTCCTTGCAAATCTAATTTCACATTCAAGGTTTGTTTACGTTCTTTATATGCAAATGCATGCATATACATGCATGTATCTATACATCTCTATAAATATACATATACGGCAGCAGAGACGAAACTTGGGTACTGTAGGGGCCATGGTTCCCCCAAATGACAAGAAAAAAAAATGCAATATATATTATTTGAGGTAATTTTTGTTAATTAGTCCCTCCCCAAATTTTTTTGGCCCCGGGTCCTCCCTCAAAACCAAAGCTGATTCCATCCTTGTACTACAGTTAGCATATATATTATTAATTATATGCCTAACTTTTCTTTCTTTATGTAGGTCTATGGAACAATCAAAGCTTCTCCTCGTAAATCAGATTATCAAAAACATAAACGACAATGGCTTGTGTTCGAAAATATTCAAAATTTTACTATCGAAGGTGGGGGCACCATCAATGACAATGGGAAGAGATGGTGGAATAACTCATGCAAAGTCAACAAATCCCTAGTATATATATATGTGTAATTCGATCGGCTCATGAGTTCTTCCATCAACTTTCATTCTTTCCATCTCTTAATTAATACAATTTGAACTAATTCATATTATTATTTCTTTCTTCTATTCTTTTGCAGCCTTGCATGCACGCACCAACTGTAAGCCTTTTTTCTTTTTCTTTTTTTCCCTTTATTTCTTGATTTCATTTCAAAATATTTTTGTCTTCTTTTTTATTTGTCAAGCAGCAATTTACCACCTTTTTTATTTTTTTTATTGTGTATATATAGGCCGTGACTTTCTTTAATTGCAACAATTTGATTGTAGATAACTTGCGGATAAAAAACGCACCACAAATGCATCTCACGTTTCAGAAATGCATAAACGTCAAAGCTTCCAGTCTTATGGTAATTGCACCAGGGTATAGCCCCAACACCGATGGAATTCACGTCACAGAAACGCAGAACATTCATATTCAAAACTGCATTATAAGGACAGGTATATATATATAAGACCAAAAAAAGAAAAAAAAAAAAAAAGAAAGAAAGAGAGCTTATAATATATATAACCTTGAATTTTCTATAAAAAGTTGCTAATTCAAGTTTGGCTTGCCACTATAGTGACATTAATAATGAGATTTTATGTTTTATTTATTGAAGGTGATGATTGTATTTCTATAGTAAGTGGTTCTGAAAATGTTGAAGCCACAGATATTACCTATGGACCCGGCCATGGAATCAGGTATGTCTCTAACTCTTCTTGCTTTGCATGCATGAATATTAATGCGCTTTTTTTTCTTTTTTCTTTTTTCTTTTTTCTTTACATGTAATTAAATTAGGAAAATGTTAAGGGTTCTTCCTGTAGGTTCTCCTGGCGTTCTTCTCAGTCTTATGTAAAATATGATTTAAGAAAAAATAAAATTGTAATGGCTTCCAACACCGATTTTTTTAGTCAATAACACCAAATTTGAGGCATTAGCACCAAATTTGTAAGATATTAGCAGTAAATTTGTGAGGCATTAACATCAAATTTAGAATGATCAAATCTATTTTGGGTGATACCATTCTCAGAGGGTTAACCTTTTACCCTTAGGTTTTAGTTTTGAATCAAAAAACAAGTTTTAAAGTATTAGAACTTAACTATTAATTCATAAAAATTAATCTATTAGCAAAAACAGGGTACTAAAATTTTATTTTTTCTTAAATCATGTTTTATGTAAGATTGGGAGAACGTTAGGAGAACACTATAGAGAGAACCCCTAACAAACCCCATTTAATTATTACTTATTTGGATATTATTTTACTTGTAGCATTGGAAGCCTGGGTGCAAGCGGTTCAACTGACTATGTTTCGAATGTGATGGTCGATAGAGCGATACTAACAGGAACCACTAATGGATTGAGAATATAAACTTGGCAGGTAATTAACAATGAATTGGTTTTCGATTAAATGTGCTTTTTTTTTTTTTGTGACTTCATCCTTGGTAGCTAGTAATTCACACTTAACATATTATTCATTTATTCATATGCAGGGGTGGCTCTGGATATGCCAAAAATATCACATTTCAAAATGTTGAATTGCACAATGTTCGAAACCCCATAATCATAAATCAATATTATTGCGATAAAAAAGAACTTTCATGCTCAGAACAAGTAATAATCTTAACAAAAATGTTTGGTGTAATGATAGTGTGCATTTATAAATTTGGTTGTGTTTGCCAACAGTAAAATGGCCTGGACTTTGAGAGTCCCAAAACAATTCTTCAAAATCAACTTCAACATTATTACTTTTTTATATCACATAAATAATTTTTTATCACTTTTCAAATAAATAAATCACTACAAAACAAAAAATTTCATTTTTCTATACAAAATATTCTTACTTTTTTTCCTTATATCAATCAAATCAACTACTATTCCAGGCCATTTTACTGTTCCCAAACACAGCCTTTATGTGCATGATACTCAACATGAGTGTTATATGGCACATTGGCAAAACAAAGCTATAACACTCTAAACAATGTTTGCATCCCTAAACTCATCATTGTCCCTGACAATTATTTAATTTAATGGCAGGCTTCAGCTGTGGAAGTAAGCAATATTATTTACAGAAATATAACCGGCATTAGCGCATTAGAGGAGGCCATAAACTTCAAGTGTAGCAAGAGTTCTCCATGTTGGAAAATTTGGTTGGAAGACATTAATCTTTCCCGCTAAGAAAACAAAAGTGTCAAGGCTTCATGTGAGAGCGTTAAGTTGACTAACCAGGGGAATGTCTTTCCTTCGTGCTGGTTGGATTAAGTTGTGATTTGCTTTTACTATTTGTTTATTAACATTCATATTGAATAATAAAGATTTTTTTTTTGTAAAATTCTTTGTCCGTGTAAGATATATATTTATATGCTGTAAAAATCTCTTCAGTTTCCTCTAATTAATCTTTAAACTAAGCAATACTATGCAAAGGCACCATGCGTAAAATCAACTGATTCTAGTTGTACATATTTAGTACTTCAATCCCATATTGATTACTAATTCAATTCTCTCGTACATAGACGGACATAAATAAATAAATACATAGAGTAATAGAATAAAAGCTAAATCATTTAGTCATTTATAGGAGTAAAAGAGTCATCATTGACCTCAATGAGGCCATAATATGGGGGTTGCCAAAAACCCCCAACTTATAAGGTAAGTCTTTCTCTGATCCTATACAACTATACAAGTGTCTAAGCACTAAATTATCAATTAGATGTACTTCTACCATTAACTAATTAAAATGAGATTATAAATGTATGGCAGTAATTTAACCCACAATCTTGAGGGTTCACTTGGATCAAACATTAAGGTTAGGATGAACAATTATTTCTATAGGATTTAGGAGTGAGCTCATAAATATGTTTTCAGAAAAATTTCTGGAAGAACTTGAAAGTAAGGTCAATCATTTGCAAAGGATTGAAGTCGTGATATATATATCTCTGTATTCGATCATTTAGCATCAGCCCCTGCATGCATATAATTCTCAGTAAAATCGTTTACCTCTTTCAAATTTCTGGCCAGAAATCAAAACCAAATAAAATGAAAACCATAGCATGTAATTAAAGAATATTGAGCTTAAGATTTACTTGAGTATATGGAAAGAAATATAGTAATTATTGATTGCTTCCCATCTTTTGTTGTTGTTTGAGGAAATAAACGTTCATAATAGTCTGGGTTCCCTTGCCATGTTAACATGTACGATGCAGATATAAAACAGAGGAAGAAGAAAGAAGGAAAAAGCCAGAGAAATAAAAAAGGAAATGTCTTTCCAATTTAATAATTTATAGAACATATTAAAGAATAGGGGAAACTTCATAAAGGACCCCTAAACTACCACTCGCTTAGAAAAGATTCCCAAATTTTAAAAACTCTAATTTAATCCATCAAACTTTCAATTTGATTCAATTTACCCTATTCCGTCAATTTGATTCATGAGGGTGGCCGAAGCCACCACCTACGGCCAGTAGGGGGTGTCCAAAGCCACCCCCAGGCCCTAGGGGGTGGTCTGGCCACCCCCATGTCCAACAAACCCATTTTTTCTTTTTCTTTTTTTGGGCCTTTTGGGGTGGCCGGACCACCCCCAAGGGCATGAAGCCACCCCATACCGGCCGTAGGGGGTGGCTGGAGCCACCCCCGATTTCCTTTTTTTTTTTAATTTCCTTCTTTTTTTCAAAAAAAAAAAAGGTCAAAACTACGCTGTTTTGAGCAAAATGGTGTAGTTTTGGAGTGAAGGGTAGTTTGGACAAATTACTACCAAAGGGGTCTTAAGTGAGAGAAACTAGAAGATTTGAGGGGTAAGTGAGAGTTTTTTCATTTCCAGGGGATTAGTGTAAATCGATGGAAGATTGGGGGGAAGTGAAGTTTCTCCTTATTTATTTGACTCATTCTTGTTGGTTCTTTGTTCCTTGTTTTTTGTATTGATTTTTAGTTGTTAAAGTACTGTTTGTTTGGGTTGTTAACCATTTTTGTGTTTTCTTTTGTTATAATTTTTCTTTGGTGTAATTTTATTTTAAATCAATGAATTATTACGCGATTTGATAAACTCCCTAAACTTTAAAACCTTTTAATTTGAATTCTTAAACTTTCAATTGCAGTCAATTTGAACCCCTCCATCAAATTCTAAACATTAAAAGTGAGACGATGACATTTATACTCTCACTTTTTATAAAATTCCAAATTTACCCCTAATTTCAAATTAATTTTTTTTTAAAAAAAATAAAATAAAAAAAATTCTCAAGATGACCCACAATTGGGCCACCTTGTGACTTTTTTTCAATTTTATTTTTAATAAAAAAATTGAAGGTAATTTTGTCTTTTTAGGATCTAAAGTGAAAGTACTCTTTTCTTTTCTCCGTTTTCATATTAATTTATTAATTTTGTTAATTTTTAAATTGGCTATTTTTTAGGCCAAAAACTTATTGTAGTTTGTAGATTGGTGTCAACATGTTCGACAATTTTCATGTATATGGGATGATATTCCTCATTTTACACACCAAGTTGACGCTTCTCACTCTTTTCCATTACGCAACGGGCAAATTTTCATTATTTTAGTAAACGATCGACAACAATTGAGGTAGAAAAGGAAGTAGATCTTCAAAATTTCACTTGAGATTAAGAGAATTTGAATTTAATATTATTGTCCATCACGTCATATGTTTTGAAAAATTGGTTAATAAAATTTTTAGATTAATTATTTTACCATTTATGAACTACTGATATCTCAATTGGTAAGAAAACTTGTAGTACCCTTAGAGCATCCCCAGCAGACTCTCTATAAGGGAGTTTGTTCCTTATGTGTAGGGAATATGTCTAAAAAATCACAAAAAACGTCCTACAGCAAACTCCTTATATGGTTCCCTAAACATTAATATGCAATAGTGGAGCCTTATATATAAGGCTCCACTATTGCAATCCTTGTGAATATTATAATCATAAAAAATACACTCTATCTCCTCTCACATCACGCATGTCTCTCTCTCTCCACTGTTTCTCTCTCTCACACCTCACCAAACGGAGCTTGAAGAAGCCTCTGGTTCTTTGCCTCCAGAGAGAGGATGGCCAAGTCTGTGCACTCCGGCTCTTTGCCTCCGCATTTGTCCGATCGTCATACGATCTGTTGGTCCGTGTTCTTTGAATTTCACGATCTTGTTTATTTTAACTTGGTTGAGAAAATGGTTGTGAAGCTTGCTTTTTTTGCGGAGGATGGATTGGTTAGGCAGTGTGGAGAGCAACGCGTCGTTCCATTTCTCGGAGGCTTGGGTGACGGACCACCACCATGTCGTCGAGGTTGAATCTTCGAGCTTGGATCGTCGGCGTGAAGAGACCTCGACAAGCAGCGTCGTCATTGGGTCTTCGAGCTTGGATCCGATCGGTCTCTTCAATTTGAGTGAGATGAGAGATGAGAGAGAAAAAAATTAAAAGAATAAAATAAAAGTAATAATAATATTTTAATTATATAAGGAAGCATTTAAGGAAGCTGTTGGGGGACAAATTGACATAGGGAAGTAAAAAGTAGTTTGGATCCTTAAACATAAGGAATAAGGCGAGGAAGCTACTGGGAGTGCAACACATAGACTATGTGCTTTTTGTACATATAAAAACACCCTAGTTGGATCCAATAATGGAGAGTGTAATTAGTAACACTCTTGACAATGCTTGCATCCCTAAACTCATCATTGTCACTAACAATTACTAAATCTATAGCAGACTTCAATTGTGCAAGTAAGCAATATAGTTTACAAAAACATCATAGGTGTTAGCGCATCAAAGGAAACCATAAACTTCAAGTGCAGCAAGAGTTTTTCCTGTTGTAAAATTTGGTTGAAAGACATTAATCTTGTCCGCCAAGCAAACAAAAGTATCAAGGCCTCTTGTGAGAGCGTTAAATAGCATAGATAACTTCAGCAGTAAAGGTAAAGGGGGATGATGTACAAATATTTGAAATTGTCATACAAATATTTGAGTTCCTCCGATAAATCAAGTTTGTAAATAAAACTTTTGTGTTCTAAAACTCTGTAAATGAAATTTTGCATTTTAAAACTTTCACAATACACATCTATAAAACTAGAAGATATGTATACATACTTGAACCTAATATTATTTGCAAGTATTTGTGTTGGAATTTTTTTGTTGTGATGAAGTAGAACACATACATTATTATTTATTTTTATTTATATTTTTGGATCACCATCAAATCTTGTGAATGGTACATAAATTACAAGAACCTCGTAGCCAAAGGAATTAGAAGAAGGAAAAAAAAAATTATATTATTTATTTTTATTTATATTTTTGTGATACAACATGATGTAATGGGTTGTAAAGAAACAACAAATAATTTACAACTCATTCAAAAGCCAAGATTCTATCAAGGAACCGAGGAAAACAGGAGAAAAACTAAAACTTCGAGTAATTTTTATTGAAAACTAATTAAATATCACTACAAAAAAGTTGATCTTTAGCATTGACATTTTGTGGATGCTAAAAATGCAATAGTGGATGTCGTTGATAAACAACGTTGACACATCAACGCAAATAAGTAGGATGCTAATGTTCCAATGCTTATGACACCCAACAACATCCACAAATATCGACGCTAATAATATTTTCAATGAACACTAAAATTCAATCAAAATTGAAACCAAAGTCGACACTATTACTAGACCAACAGTGTCCACAAAAAAGTGGACGCTAATGGTCCACCATCAATGTCAACATGAAAGTGGATCATCTGAATTAACGCCTTTGACTAACAAAATAGGCATTTGACTGATGAAAAAAAGGTTTTAAACATAAAATGGTACTTCATAGGGTCGGACAATAGGGATGGTAATTCATGGAAGCAAAATAAAAATACGTTTTAGTTCACAAGAAAAAATATAATTACCCAAAAATAAAAAACAAGGAAATGTCTTTACAATCTAATAATTTATAGGACACATGAAGAAATATAAATACCAACAGATACTTGGAACGTGTTAAGAAAAATATAAGTTGTATGCACAATAGTATTGGGATCAGGGCATTACAAATTTACAATGACATGAAAATTAATAGATCCGTTATTAAATTTGTAGGATCAATAATATCAACTCTTTTTTTTCCTCGATATTCACAATACTGGAAAAAAAAATAGAAAAGAGCACATAAAAGCACACGTCCAAACATCCCCAAGTTTCTCATTTGGCCAACATTTTCCACTAAACTCAAAACACGTGGTAAATAAATGATACCATTCAGAAAACAAGCCTGGAAAAAAAACCAAGGACTTTTCTTCTGAAAATAGTAAGAAATACTTGGACTGATTACTCAACCAATCATCAAGAACACGAGAACCATATCCGAGCAGTACTGAAAATGCTGCGAGAAAACGTGTTCCAACCAAATACAAATATTAATCATTACATTTACAACAGAAGTTATTTATACACAATTTTTAGTTCAAAATTCTAAATTCATTGCAACAAAAGATGCATTCCATTCTGTACAAGTCCTCTGCCTTTTCATCCATCAATCTTTCAACTCAATCATCAACCTGGTACAACAACAACCAATGATACAAATAAGGAACAAGAAACGTAATTCAATTAAACAAAGGTAAACCTGTTGTGAATTGTTAATTCTGCTTTAATAACAAGGATATATATTGGTTACTGGAAATAAATAAATGGCACCCTGGGGTCAATCCAACAAGATCAAGGAAGAAGCTGGTGTAAACCAGAGTAGTTTCAAAGACAGACAACAGCACTGACAACTTACGCAACAACAAAAAAAGAGACTAATCAAGTTGGAGGAAATATAGAAAAGCAAGTAACCAGCCCAGTACTTGGTAAAAATAAGAAAAATGACAACCATATCAGCAGCAAAGCAGAGACTTGTAGACCTTGTTTCATATCCTTTATATGAATTACAAAATAGTTGTATTAGTGTTACGGATACACCCATCTACCACCTCAGCAACCCCCAAAAATGTGGGCAAATGTCGATGAACGAATATGACATTCTTTCATCATGATTTTATTGTCCAAATATGACATATCCACTTCTGGACAGCAAAGGAACTGCCGGACAAGCCAAGGGAGAAAATGCAATTTGATGGGTCAAAAGAAATAAAAGCTAAAGTCAAAAAATATCCCAGAACACCAAAGATATGCAAACAAGTCAATTCCTACAAAAGACTTAACAACCAAAGCCAGTCTTTGACATCCAGAAGGCAAGACTATAATACAAGGCAATGATAGCACCATTGAACAAACAACAACAGCAATAATAATAATTACAAAAAAAGGAAAATAACAAGACATAAAGCTGCATGATCAGAAGTTTTCATACATCCCCAATTACAAGTCTAAAAGAAAAGTCTCATTATTAAGCTCCCATTCAATGCACGTTATTTCATGACTTCTGTAAATAAATGATTAACAAATCAATAGTTTTTCTCTTATTCCAGGACTACAAAGAAGAATATAATTTCATTCTCCAAAACAGTGTTCCACCCAGAGTGGCTTAGAAACCCATGTACATACACACTCATGCATCGAAATCTCCCTTTGGTCAACCTAGTCTCTCTCTACAATTCCTTTTTCACTCTCCTTTCAAAACCCTCCAAAAGCTCTAACTCACTCTTTCTTATCACCCACAAGAAATTCACTTTGGATTCTTCCAACCCAGTTGCTATTTCTTTGAGTTGTGCAGGCGAAATCTCCACCTGAGAACCAAAGGCTACGTACAGAACTGAGTTCCCCTGCTCACGCTTCTTGTCAAGCCACTGCACCCATGTGGGCTTACCGTGGGGTTCTGGTGGAACCTTTGGTGACTCAACCAGGAAAAGAGACCCCACGGACCAAGACTTGGGTAAACAGTTACAGTTCCAATAATCAACAAATAAAAAGCTCATAGAAAATGTGGAATATAATACCACAGCTATTCGTTTCAGATATTACAACATTCATAATGAACTCAAAATCCAGACCATTTGGCTCTGGATCTCTAATTTGCAGTTCGAAGTCATTTCTAGCGACTTTGATCCATGGAAAAGGAGCCACTGCTATCAGCTCATCATTTTTTACCCAAAGTAGGAAATATAAAAGTAGAGACTTTTGGCAGTTTGGCAGTAGATGTATCAAGCCTCAAATATCTGGAATTTCACTCCGGACTTATTGTCTATCCGTAAAAAAATTCACAATACACAGGCAATCAGCTTAATTCAACCATATATGCTTTCCCTCATAATCAACTCAAAAATAATCTCAACACCCAATGCACACTACAATCCCATTATCATCAAAACTCAACGAAAAATGATAATTACAAGAGATGGTAGTAATACCTCTTTTTAAAATTCTCACTTGCTGCTACACCCCACTCACAGGTTGCCTTCGCTTGGATTACCTCCAAAGTTCACTCCAGGCCTAAGAAGACGATAATTTCATAATATAATCATGCCCATTATAACAATTGTGTGTGAGAAAAATAAATTATATTGGAAAAATTCTCTAACCTTCTTACAAGTGCCATCAGCATATCGATCTTTTCCTGCATCTTCAGCATGCCTTCTTCCATATTCAATGTGTATTCTTGCATAAACCGCAGTAAGCTTTGTGTTGCTTGCAGTGAGATTTGTGTCTCTTGCAGTGAGGTTCGTGTCTCTTGCAGTGACATTCGTGTCTCTCGCAGTGAGGTTCGTGTCTCTTCCAATTTCCTGTATATCTTCCGTTGTTTTCTCTTGCAGTCTTTATGGTCGTTGAAGTTGGTGTAACACAACTGAGATGAACAAGATGAACTCGACGGGATAGGTATGACACCACTCCCCATTCCTATAACCATATTGCATGTAAACATGAGCAACCCATTAAGTAAATGATAACCAATCACGCCACACAACAAACAGAACAGTTACATATCAGACCCATCTTGTTAACTCATTGTCAACCAAGCAATGATCCAAATAGGCATTAGTGGAAATTTAGGAATACATCAAAGAGCAAATACGCCTCTATCTTCTTAACAATATGCTTTAAGTGTACGGCGTTTCCAGTATGAAGAAAGTGAAGAACATCTTGGGGCAAGTTGCCGAGCCTATCATTAATTTCAAAAACAAAATGGGTAGCAATTAAAATCCTTGGTCTCTTGGAATTGGGCTGCATCACTCAAATATATCACTCTTTTTACCTAATAAAAGTCTAAAAGCAATCAACTACTCTTCCAGTCAATTTGTCAAACAGCTAGACGAAGTAGTAATTATTTGAATTCTTAATCTCAAATCAATCACAACAAGGTCAATTGATGATTCAACCACATGCATTTTATTTTTCCTCCATGATTTTCCCGTTTTCCAATAATGCTGGTTCCTTGGGGTTTGACAGGGAGAGTTTGGCGTGTGTGTATCTAATGCAGGGGAGGAGACGAGGATGACTGCTTGTTACATTCCAAACACTCAACAAAATTCAAATAAGAAAACTAGTGAATTTTGGAATGAACTTCAAATGCTTTTATTCAAACTTGTAAGTAGATTCAAGCAGTGATCCATTCGAGATGATCAATCTCCAAGCTACAAACTACTCAGTAGAGAATCTACTTAGCTATGAGAGTCTACTCCTAATCAATCACAATTTGCCAAAAGTCTGAATGAATTACAAAGTGTAGGCCTTGGGCCTTTTATATGAAACAAAACAGTATCATAAGCCTAACCACACAGCATTAATCCCAATACTGTTATAACAGATCCAACCATTTAAAGGCCCACGTGAGTTGACCCATAACAGCCCACTTCAACAGATATTCTCCAGCTAGCTTACTCAGTTATTCTTTAGCATAGTTCCACGCATTCAATCCTTGACTCGCACACCACAGCTGCCACTCCCACACGTGTCATCTCCTACCATCCTCATCTCTAAGTCCTTCTCAAAAGGACTGTAACACTGATGGGTTTATCAAAGTGGCTCTACTATCTCCTACCTAATTTTATATATTTAAATAATGTTAATTGATCCATATCAAACCAACTTCACTCAACAAAATCAATCTAAAAAGAGCAAATTTACATAATAATGTAACACGAGCAGCCATATTTAGTACCAAACATTCTTATTAAAATATATATATATATATATGTTACTTGGGGAAAAAATATAAAATGGCCCACAATCTACCAGTCATTTGTAATTTAGCCCCCAAGGTTTCAATCGGTATAAAATAGCCCCTACACTACCAACCCCTTGTAATTTAGCCCCCTGCATTAGTTGAAACTGTGAAAATGGATGGAAAACCCAAATCAAGTCGTCGTTTGGGCATGAAGAGTTATCAAAATGCACTTGTTAGATTAAAAAATAAAATTAAAAAAACAAAGACGGAAACGGCGTCGTTTTGGTGGGATTCAACAAAAACACTTTCTACCCCGCGTGTTCTTTCCCACTGCAACCCACTGCGACAAGCTTTGTAGCAAACACGGGAGATAGGGACATGGACAGGGATTCTGGCGAATTTAAAAACAGTAGGCGTGTTGTAGTAAGACAGATGTGAGCCATGGGATAAGCAGAATCTCACTAATTGGTTACTCTAGAATAAAAAGATATATAAAAAATAAAAAGACAGAAACATGAATTAAACTAGCGAAGGCATGGAGCCATACCTTCAAACTGAACAAAATTGCAGTCTACAACTTTTAACGTTCCCTGACGCCCTTGAAACTGAAGATTCGTCTCTGTTTGTGACAAAAGATCATACAATACCAACTGCCCCTCCCTATTCTGCACGAACAACTCCCCGTTCTTCCAAAACCCCAATGGCCTTTCCAAATGCCATGGGAGGTCAATGCTAAGAAGTCTAGTCCACGACTCACTAACACCAAATTCAAGCATAACCCATATATCCAAATACATATACTCCTCCTCTTCAGGAAAAAGTACCATAGCAACAGATCCCTTCAACTCCGCGAGAGCCCGCGTGTATTCATAGCTATAAGTAGCCTCTGGAGTCGGCATCGTTGAACTTCTCCTCGCGGAAGTCAAAAGCAACTATTCTGTTGTTCATATAATCCCCGTGTGCGTCCTCGACATGCCATAGAAAAACCCCATCCAATGCTATTCTCTCCCAAAAGAGACGTAACTTTAAGTTCACGCACATATCAAGCAGTCTCCAACAACCGGATCTTAGGCTGTACATTTTTGCTTCCAAATATCCGTCCTCATCTTCGCCTACAAGCTTGACCACCTTGAAGTCGTTGGATACCGAGTCGAAACCGAACCCCACCAGATGGAACCCCGAACCCGAATCATCTCTAGCGGCACTAGGTTCGGCGCGACAGCAAGAAGGCGAAGCCGGGATAGCCTTAAGGTCTGATGACGTGGCGGGATTCCAGAGATAGAGGTTGCTTCCCCTTTCGTCCGAGACACAGAGAAAGCCATTACAGGAAGCGACGACGTACAAGTGTGGCAGCTCTGGTGGGAAATCCAGAGGGGTTTGAGACGCGCAGCAGAGGGAGTCGTAAGAGCGGAAAGAGTGAATTCGCTTGCAGGGGTCGGATTTGTCTCTGGCGAAGAAAAGGGTAAGACCGCGAGGATCACAGGGGTTTTGGGTGAGAATGGAGTGATTGAGGAGGTTTTTGGAGAGGAAATCAGGATTTCCTATGAGAGCATGCCATCTTTTGGAGACACACTTGAATCGGATCAGAGATTTTGGAGGCAGCCACGAGAATATCTTCACCAACATTTCCTCCGAAAGATAGGTCGCCATTCTTCCAGGGAACCGCTGCTCTGCAAAAAATGCGAAAAACACTGCTGAAAAGAATCGGAATCTTAAAAGCTAATGATTTCTCCAAGTGAGCTAGGTGTTCAATCAACAATGGAGAACAATGGAGAACGGTGGGACTTGCACAGAGAAAGAGGAAAAAAGGTAGAAGATGAAGAAAATAGAGGAGTTTTGCCTGATTGCTGCAGTCTGCTGTACAATAAAAGTGTGGCTAGTTCATCGATGGACGGCTGACAGCTACAACCTGCAGAAGAAAAAACGTTCGCCCAGGCTCAGCGCTACCCCTTGACAAAAATGCGCCTGGCTTCGTTAACCAAGCCCTTCTTGTTGACGAAATTGCCCCTACATTTCACTCTGATGAAATGCACTAGTAAAGTGAAGAAAACGAAGGGCAATTTCGTAACAAAATAAGCATTGTTAACGAGGAGTGGTTTCGGTTTTCAAAGGCTGGAGGAGTCTGACATACGATTCTGCATGGAGTGGGCTGACGTGACGGCTGTCTATCAAGCCACGATGCAAAACCACAAACACCTTGCTTATGAAATGTGATAAAACTACTCAGTCTACTCGTTTCTTTTTTTTTTTTCTTTTTTTTTTTCTAAGAATAAATAAATATTTAAAAAAATAATATTTAAATTAAATAATAAAAAAAATTGTTAAAATATTAAAATTGTTCTAAAAATATGAATGGTCAAAATATTTAAAAGTGCATTTCTAATTATTTTTAATAAGTAAAATTTAAGAAAACTGCCAAGAATAAAAATACTCTTTATTTATATATGTATATTGAGGAAAATCTATGCTTATCAAATTTTTTTCTCAAAAAGTTTAAACGTAGTGATTTAGAAGTAATAATTTTTCTCTTAGAAAAAATAAATAAAAATAATAATTTTAAAATATATAATTTTAATATTGAAGTTAAATATTTGATAAAATTATAATTTATCATTTTAATTACAATTTAGTATTTAAAATTATAAATTTTCAATTTAGAGAAAACTTATATTTAGACTTTTAAATTACAGCACGTTTTGATAAGTCTCATAAATTTCAAAACTTCTTAATTTAATTTTTCAAATTTTTAATTTGATGCAATTTATTCCCTTCATCATTTTTTGTCATTAAAACTATAAAAAAACAAAATTACCTTTTAATTTTCTTTTTATAAAAAAAAAATTGAAAAAAGGTTCATAAGATAGTTCAAAGTGAGTTACCTTGTGATTTTTTTAGAAAAAATAATTTAAAAACAAGTGATAATTTAGAGGTTTAGAGTAAATTATCTTATAGTCTATATTTTTTTCTATATTTTTGTACAAATTTAATAAATTTATTACTAAATTTGTAAAATTTATCATTAACATTATAAGTATGTAAATCTAATAATTAATTTATAAAATAAAATAAATAAATATATAAACAAATATTGATATCAATATTTTTTTTTAAAGTACAATGCTAAATAAATAATTTTTTATCATTTAATTTAAAACTGTATTTTTTATTTACAAAATTGAAATATCAAACACTCTCTCACATCTATTATTTTGAAAACATTAGTTTTGAAAATAAAATTTAGAAAGTATGGCATTTCTTTCTATCTATTCATCATGAATGCTCCTCGAGATTGCTTTCATGCTTTTGAAAATTCCAACTCCTTGTGATTTGACTACTTTACTTCACGAGAGAACTGACCCATACTAATAGTCATAGATAACATTTTGAGTAGGGCTGACAATTTGGATTGTCGTGTTGAATTTGGGCCCATTTGATTATGGACCAACATGATCATATTCGACACGATACGATTAATTAAATGTGTTAAACCTTTTAATGTGAATACGATACGACCCATAAACAAGTAAAACGACACAAATCTATTTATATAAACATAGGGAATAACTTCAATTCGGATGGGGCAAAAAGGTGGGTTTTTTTGCCCACCACTCACATGCTGCCACCTCAGATAAAAAAAAAAATGCAAACAAAATTATACTTCCTACCACATGAGAACATGACACATGATGGTGCAGAAAAAAAGAGAAAGGGAAAGAAAGAAAGGAGGAGAAGGAAGGGAAGAAGGAAGACATGCAGCCTTGACCATGAGACCCTCCTCACAGGTCTCGTGCCATGGTCTGAGACCCAATATATTTTTTTTTTCGGTGATTTGAAGGATCTGTGGAAGGATGAAACTCCACAGTAGTCTCGGAGATCTCGCCATGACAGACACCTCAAGCCGACCCACCTCGTGACCGACCCAGGAGACCCACATCTCGCTTTTTGTTTTTCCTTGATTGATTTTTTTGGGGTTTAGGATGATAAAATTTCAAATAGGTTAACCTTCCTCTAGGTTTTAGTTTTGAGGCATTAGAAAGCAGTTTGTGGCATTATAATGATTTTTTGTTGGTTGTTATTTATTTGGTGGTTTGATTTGTTGATATTATTTTAGTTTTATCTTTTTAATAACAAAATCTTAGCAACCAAAATAACAAATACAATGTTTTTATCTAATAACACATTCTCCTTTCTCAAATGTAATTGAACAAACTTTAAAGCAAGTTAAATGAAAAATACAAAACAATTTGTTACAATAAACCGAAGGGTATAAAACAATATGATAAAATATTTTTGATGATTACAAGTTCAAATAAAGCAAAAGAACCACAAGGCAACCTCTACTGATAGTGAATAGTTTTTACACTTTTACAATTTTAGCTTTTAATAAAAAAATTTTATAAAAAAAAAAGAGAGAGAGAGAGAGAGAGAGAAGCTAAATGGGTCAACCCACGAACCCGGCAGATTGACCTGACACGGCAAGCTAAACGGGTTCAACCCGTGAACCCGGTGGGTTGACTCGACATGACATGATTATAAACATGTCATAAACAGGTTGACTTGAACCCAATTAAACCCAACCTTAACCCAGATTTTGCGTGTCGTATTCGTGTTGGGTTAGGGTGTCATGGGTTAAATTGCTAGCCTTAATTTTGAGTGAAGTAGTCACAATTTAACTAGATTTTAACTAAACAAATTTACCTTTTACACTTTTTTATTTTAATATATATTTATTTTTTAAAATTTATTAACCATAATTTATTAATACCGTTAAAAGGTGACATTTGAACAATATTCATCATATTCATCATAATACTATTAAAACGTCGTTTAATAGTGACGCCGTGACTAGTGATATTGTTCAAACGTCACTTAATAGTGACGTATAAATACTAATATTGTTCGAATGTCGTCTTTCAATGCGTGAATAGTAATGCGTGAATAATAACACTGTTTAAACGTAACTGCTTTAGAGTATCCACTTTATCCTCTTCAAAGTCATTTTTTTAATTATTTTGATAAGACAATTTAATCAAAATGGCTTAAAATATCATTTTTTAGTCTCATCATTTTAACAAAAAAAAAAAAACAAGATAAACAATAAATCATTAAATATAAAATTTACTATTTACTCACCTATTTATTAAACAAATATATTTTCTCTCACTTTCTTTTTACTCTTCATTTTTCTCTCCTTCCCACCTCGCTTTTTTTCCTTTCTCTCGGCATTTGGTTAATTTATCTATTTTTTTCTCTCTCAAAATTGTTGTTGTTGTTGTTTTTTTTTTTTTTTTCCCTCTCTCTCTCAGAGCATTTTGACAGCATATGGCTTCAAAAATTTTGAAAATATGACTACTAAGAAAAGACATAAATTAAAAAATATGACCAATAGAAAAATTACAAATTTTAAAAATATTACTATTAGAATAAAACAAATATTCTTAAAATAAATCATTAGGAAAATATAAATATTTAAAAATATAAAAATTAGAGAAAAAATAAACAAATTTTTGAAAAATAATATTTAAATAAAATAATGAAAGTAAATTATTAGATTAGTGAAGCTAAAATAGTGCTATAAAAAAGTGAATTGTTAAAATAATTAAAAATGTACTATTTATTATTTTGGTGAGTGAAAATATCTCAATTTAGTGACTTTTCCCAAACGTCACTAAGACAGATGCATAATTTATAGAAAATAATAAGAAGGAAATTTCTTCTTCACTCTGCCATAAAAAACCCAAAATCCCCCCAACAAAAACTCACTTTAAATTTTCACCACTATAAAAGCCCAACACAAATTCAAAAACATCTAAATTGCTATACGTCCGACAACCGTAGAATCAAACATGAAACATCTCAAGCAAATCATCCCTGGTGGACTACCTGAGACTTGTTGAGACCTCTGCAACATGGTAGAGGCACAATCTTGAAGAATTTTGTTAAAGGAATGAGAGAAGGCACGCGGGAGAGAGTGGCCGTTATGTTTTGTTTTTGTTCTTTCAAACAATCACACTAAAATGCATCAGCATAGAGGTTTATACATGAAAAATTTTATCAGACAAAAATCCAACCTTTTCTTTTATAGAGAAATGCTAACGAAGAGAATTAGAACAATTAATCAAAAAACAAATATTACAAGTACCAATTTATCAGCTCCGCATCATTTTGATATAATTTCTTAGTAAAAGATTTAATACCCGTATCAGTTCTTTTCTCATAATTCTAAGATTCGCATCACTTCTGGTTTACTCCATGTTTTGACTAAAATGATAGTGAAGTTTCCATATCAATTTTGATTTCCACTTCCAAGTTAGCTCAACATAATCACTGAAAAAAAAAAAAAAAAAAAACCAAGGACATATCTTTATAATATTATAATTTATAGGACATACGAAAGAATATAAATGCCCACAATACAAGTTTTATGTACAATAGTATTGGGATCGGGCATTACAAATTTACAATGACATGAAAATTAATAAATCCATCGTTAAATTTGTAGACTCAATAATATCAATTCTTTTCTTTTTTGGGTATTTACAATTTTGGAAAAAAAAAAAAAAAGAGTGCCAAAAAAGGCACACTCCTAAACATCCCCGAGTTTCTCGTTTGGCATACATTTTCCACTAAACTCAAAACACGTGGTAAATAAATGATACTACTCAGAAAATAAGCCTACTTGGATTGATTACTCAACCAATCATCAAGAACACGAGAACCATATCCCAGCAGTGCTGAAAATGCTGCGAGAAAAGGTGTTCCAACCAAATACAAATATTAATCATTACATTTACAACAGAAGTTATTTATACACAATTTTTAGTTCAAAACTCAAAATTCATTGCAACAAAAGATGCATTCCATTCTGTACAAGTCCTCTGCCTTTTCATCCATCAATCTTTCAACTCAATCATCAACCTGGTACAACAACAACTAATGATAAAAATAAGGAACAAGAAACGTAATTCAATTAAACAAAGGTAAACCTGTTGTGAATTGTTAATTCTGCTTTAATAACAAGGATATATATTGGTTACTGGAAAATAAATAAATGGCACCCTGGGGTCAATCCAACAAGATCAAGGAACAAGCTGGTGTAAACCAGAGTAGTTTCAAAGAGAGACAATACACAGGCAATCGGCTTAATTCAACCATATATGTTTTCCCTCATAATCAAGTCAAAAATAATCTCAACACCCAATGCACACTACAATCCCATTATCATCAAAACTCAACGAAAAAAGATAATTACAAGAGATGGTAGTAATACCTCTTTTTAAAATTCTCACTTACAGCTACACCCAACTCACAGGTTGCCTTCGCTTGGATTACCTCCAAAGTTCACTGCAGGCCTAAGAAGAAGATAATTTCATACTATAATCATGCCCATTATAACAATTAGTTAATGTGCGTGTGTGAAAAAATAAATTATACTGGGAAAATTCTCTAACCTTCTTGCAAGTGCCATTAGCATATCGATCTTTTCCTGCATCTTCAGCATGCCTTCTTCCATATTCGCTGTGTGTTCTTGCATATACCGCAGTAAGATTTGTGTCTCTTCCAATTTCCTGTCTATCTCCTGTTGTTTTCTCCTGCAGTCTTTATGGTTGTTGAAGTTGGTGGTGTAATGCAACCGAGATGAACAAGATGAACCTGATGGGATAGGTATGACACCACTCCCCATTCCTATAACCATATCGCATGTAAATGGTTTGGACAACTATAACACTCATCAAGCTACTAAGTCAATATAAAACATGCTAATGAATCATGGCTGTCCATTCGGACAAGCTCCAAAAACCATTGTCTCAATTGTGGTTGCTTAGAATATAGTCAAAAACATGAGCAACCCATTAAGTAAACGATAACCAATCACACCACATAGCAAACAGAACAGTTACATATCAGACCCATCTTGTAAACTCATTGTCAACCAAGCAATGATCCAAATAGGCATTAGTGGAAATTTAGGAAAACATCAAAGAGCAAATGCGCCTCTATCTTCTTGGCAATATGCTTTAAGTGTACAGCGTTTCCAGTATCAAGGAAGTGAAGAACATCTTGGGGCAAGTTGCCGAGCCTATCATTAATTTCAAAAACAAAATGGGTGGCAATTAAAATCCTGGATCTCTTGGAATTGGGCTGCATCGCTGAAATATATCACTCCTTTTACCTAATAAAAGTCTAAAAACAATCAACTACTCTTTCAGTCAATTCGTCAAACAGCTAGACGAAGTAGTAATTATTTGAATTCTTAATCTCAAATCAATCACAACAAGGTCAATTGATGATTCAACCACATGCATTTTATTTTTCCAGCATGATTTTCCGTTTTCCAATAATGCTGGTGCCTTGGGGTTTGACAGGGGTTTGACAGGGAGAGTATGGCGTGTGTATGCGTATCTAAAGCAGGGGAAGAGAAGAGGATGACTGCTGGGTTTATCAAAGTGGCTATATTATCTCCTACCTAATTTTATATATTAAAATAATGTTAATTGATCCGTATCAAACCAATTTCACTCAACAAAATGGATCTCAAAAAAGCAAATTTACAAAACAATGTAACACCAACAGCAAAATTTAGGACCAAACATTCTTATTAAAAAAAATAATAATAAGAGACAGAAACATGAATTAAACAAGCTAAGGGCATGGTGCCATACCTCCAAGCTCAACCCCCCCATTGATCATAACCGAACTCAGCCTGAGTTCTACAACTTGTAATATTTCCCAAGACCCTTTAAACTGAAGTTTCTTCTCTGTTTGTGACAAAAGATCATACAAGACCAGCTGCCTGTTTCTATTCTCCATGAACAACTCCCCGTTCTTCCAAAACCCCAATGGCCTTCCCAAATGCACTGGGAGTTGGATGCTAAGAAGTCTAGTCCACGACTCCCTAACACCAAATTCAAGCATAACCCATATATCCAAATACATCTTTTTCTTCCTGTCACCCTTAGGAAAAACCAACATCGCAAGAGATCCTTTCAACTCCGTGACAGTCCGCGTGCATTCACCGTAATCACAGAAAAAACGAGCTTCAGGAGACAGCATCGGTCGGAACTCCTCATCGCTGAAGTCAAAAGCAACTATCATCTCATTATAATCGAGCACATGTTCCTCGTATTCGTCGTGACCATACCATAGAAAAACCCCATCCAATGCCGCGCTCCGCGAATCATCATATATCAAGGCCCAGGGCACGTCCAGATCAAGCTGTCTCCAAGAACCGCATCTCAGGCTGTATATTTCTACTTCATCCCATATTTCATCTTCGTCTTCAACCAGAAGAATTCTGATCACCTTGTAATCGTTAGATACCGAGTCGAAACCGAACCCCACATGAAACATTAAGACTCTTCGACAGTAAGAAGACGAGGCTGGGAGAGCCGTATGCTCTGTTGACGTTGCGGGATTCCAGAGATGGATGTCGTTTCGCGTATGGTCCCAGAGGCAGAGCAGGCCATTACAGGAAGCGACGATTTCAAATCTTGGTTCTGTTGGGAGATTCAGAGGGGTTTGAGACGCGCAGACTGCGCAGTGGAGGGAGTCGTAAGAGTGGAAAGAGAGTACAAGCTTTCCGGGGGTATCGGGGTCCAGGGCGAAGAAGATGATATAACGGAGAGGATCATTGGAGTTCTGGGTGATAATGGAGTCGTTTAGGAGGTTTTTTGAGAGGAAATCTGGGTTTCCTATGAGAGCATGCCATCTTTTGGAGACACACTTGAATCGGATCAGAGATTTTGGAGGCAACCACGTGAATATCTTCACCACCATTTCCTCCGGCAGAT
The DNA here is from genome assembly GCA_013348765.1 of Carpinus viminea. Lineage (NCBI taxonomy): Eukaryota > Viridiplantae > Streptophyta > Magnoliopsida > Fagales > Betulaceae > Carpinus > Carpinus viminea. The sequence goes on from CP054668.1 coordinate 13,796,036, forward strand.
AGGTCGCCATTCTTCCAGGGAACCGCTGCTCTGCAAAAAGAATGCGAAAAACACTGCTGAAAAGAATCCGAATCTTAAAAACACTACTGGATGTACTCTCAACAATGGAGAACGGTGGGACTTGCACAGAGAGAGAGAGAGAGAGAAAGAAAGGGGGAAGAAGATACAACCTGCAGCTACTTCCTGCAGCTAGTTCATCGATGGACGGGTGACAGCTACAACATGCAGAAGAAAAAACGTTCGCCCAGGCTCAGCTACCCCTTGACAAAAATGCGTCCGGCTTCGTTAACCCAGCCCTTCTTGTTTACGAAATTGCCCCTACATTTCACTCAACGGGGAGTGGTTTCGGTTTCAAAGGCTGGAGGAGTCCGGCATACGTGACGGCTGTCTATCAAGCCACGGTGCAAAACCACAAACACCTTGAAATGTGATAAAACTACTCAGTCTACTCGTTTCTTTTTTCTTTTCTTTTTTTCTTTATTTCTCTCTCTTTTTTTTCTAAGAATAAATAAATATTTTAAAAATAACAATTAAATTAAATAATAAAAATAAATTATTAAAATATTAAAGTTGCTCTAAAAATATGAATTATCAAAATATCTAAAAATGTATTTTTAATAAATAAAATTTAGTAAAACTGCCAAGGATAAAAATGCTCTTTATTTATTTATATATATATGAGGGAAAATCTATGCTTACCAAATTTTTTCTTAAAAATATTTAAACATAGTAATTTAGAAGTAATAATTTTTCTCTTAAAATAAATAAATAAATAATAATTTTAAAATATATAATTTTAATATCGAAGTTAAACATTTGATAAAATTATAATTTATCATTTCAATTACAGTTTAACATTTAAAATTATGTTTCAATTTAGGAAAACTTAAATTTAGACCCTTAAATTACAACACGTTTTGATAAGTCCCTTAAATTTTAAAACTTACTAATTTAACTTTTTGAACTTTCAATTTGATGTAATTTATTCATTTCGTCAATTTTTGCCATTAAAACCATAAAAAAAATACCCTTCAATTAATTTTTTATTAAAAAAATGAAAATTTTTTTTTGAAAAAAGGTTCAGAAAGTAGCCAAACTGTGATTCAACTTGTGATTTTTTTATAACATTTTAAAAGAATAATAATAATTTCATTGTTTATATTTTTTTTTCTATATTTTTATACAAATTTAATAAACCTATCATTAAATTTGTAGAATTTATCATTAACTTCGGAAGTATATAAATTTAATAATTCATTTATAAAATAAAATAAAATATTGATATCAATATTTTTTTAAAAAAAGTACAACGCCAAAAAAATAATTTTTTATCATTTAATTTAAAATTATATTTTTTATTTACAAAATTGAAATATCAAACACTCTCTCACATCTATTATTTTGAAAACATTAATTTTGAAAATAAAATTTAGCAAGTATGGCATTTCTTTCTGATATTCATCATGAATGCTCCTCGAGATTGTTTTCATGCTTTTGAAAATTCCAACGCCTCTTGATTTGACTACTTTACTTCATGCTTTTGAGTGAATCAGTCACAATTTAACTAGATTTTAACTAAACAAATTTACCTTTTAAACACTTTTTTATTTTAATATATATATTTATTTAAATTTATTAACCTTAACTTATTAATACCGTTAAAAGGTGACAATTGAAAATATGAATCATATGAATCATAATATTACTCAAACGCAGTTTAATATCCACGCATGATTGGTAATATTGTTTAAAGTGACATATAAATAGTAATACTATTCAAATGTCATCTTTCAACGTGTGAATAGTACTGCATGAGTAGTATCACTGTTTAAACGTAACTGCTTTATAAATAACATTGTTTGAACAATAAAATACCTCAATTTAGTGACTTTTCCCAAACGTCAATAAGAAAGATGCATAATTTATAGAAAATAATAACAAGGAAATTTCTTCTTCTTCACTCTGCCATATAAAACCCAAAATCCGGCCCCCCAACAAAAACCCACTTTAAATTTTCACCAGTGTAAAAGCCCAGCACAAATTCAAAAACATCTAAATTGCTACACATCCGACAACCAGAGAATCAAACATGAAACATCTCAAGCAAATCATCTTTGGTGGACTACCTGACTACCTGAGACTTGTTGAGACCTCTGCAACATGGTAGAGGCAACAATCTTAAAGAATTTTGTTAAAGGAACGAGAGAAGACACACGGGAGAGAGTGACCGTTATGTTTTTGAACGGTTGTTTTTGTTCTTTCAAACAATCACACTAAAATGCATCAGCTCAAAGGTTTATACATGAAAAATTTTATCAAACAAAAATCTAACTTTTCCTATAGAGAAATGCTAACGAAGAGAGTTGGAACAATTAATCAAAAAACAAATATTACAAGTACCAGTTATCAGCCCAGCATCATTTTGATATAATTTCTTAGTAAAAGATTTAATACCCGTATCAGTTCTTTTCTCGTAATTCTAAGATTCGCATCACTTCTGGTTTAAACCATGTTTTGACTAAAATGATAATAAAGTTTCCATATCAATTTTGATTTCCACTTCCAAGTTAGCTCAACATAATCACTGAAAGTAAGCGACACAGACTCATTCACCCATCTAAAGTTAAGTCAGCAGCTCAAATTCAAGATGCTCAACAAACTCAAGATAGAATAAATAAAGAGAAGATATTTTTGAATTTGTACTGTTATCAGGTACTGCAGACTGCAGTTGAATTCTTAAATTTCTTTTGTAAATGGACATTCCTTAAATAAATACAAAGGCAACTCTCGACACTGCAACTGTGTGAGACAAACGATGTATCAAACACCTGTCGTTCTTTTTATCATAAATCTCAACACCCATCAGCGATAACAAGCATACTGGAACAGAAAAAATCCAGTTCCAAATAGCACTGGATTTTGACAAGAATGCACAAATATTCCAGAGACCCCAAATGGAAAAACCCATTGAGAAGCTGGAAAATTTTGAATTCCTAATTAGCGCTTATGCAGCAGCCATTGATGATGATTGTGGTTGTGTCGTCCAGAGAGTTCCATTCTTAATTTTGTTCGTGCTTTCTACTCTGATGCGCAATGGTGTCTAGATCCTCCCTTTTATCAAATAGTCTTCAATTGTCCCTTTCTTTACCTCACTCCATAATTCATCAAATCCCAATAATTTGATTGCATAAGCAACTTCTTTACATGAAGTGAGATTATAATACCCATAACCCATGAGGAAGAGATTTTGTTACGGAGTAAAATTGATTGTAATACCCACCCAACTGTCATTGTAATTCTGTTTTTATTTGGCAATTATGAACACCACAACACTATCCACACCGAAGGCAATAATCAGAAAAGCAAGGCTGCATCTGCTGTTAGAATGAAACCACAAAACAAGAAACACACAATCTCAAATACACGAATGAAGAAGTTATCCAAAAATCAAGACAACAGCCACCATTAGCATTGACCCAATAATCCTCAAATTCCATATAACAGTGGCTTGTACAAAAAACAACTCAGCAAAATGCTCTCAAAAAACTCTAAGTTTTCTTCATATTTTTCTTCAAATCATAGATAAACTCTATAGTTTTGAGAAGAAATCTTAGAATTTTGATAGATTTAAGGTTTAGAATTATTTTTCCGTTATTTTTGTTACTGTTTTCTTCGCATCCCACCAAGTCAAGCTGCATTAATGTCGACACTGATTGTCCACCATCATTGTCGACACAAAAGTGGATATTGAAGGTCACCATCGGTGTCCATTTTGTCACCGCTAATACCTTAACAAGTACAAAACATAATACATTATTGGATAAAGTTCATATACCTCTTTAAACTACTACCAAATTGATAATATATTTCCCAAACTATCAAAACATTATCAATGTCTCTCTCCATGATAGGAATAAAAAAGACCTGCCGATAGATTTGTCTAATATTATACTCAACTACTCTAAATTCAAAAATAATATCAAGGTGAAGGTAAAATTGGTATGTTAAGTAGTAATGATGGAACATCATGATACTACCTACACCACACAGAGGAACAGAAGCAGTACCAGCATGAAGCCATCCCAAAGAGATAAAATTCTTAACCTGTTTCAAAAATTAAAAGAGAATTTTTATTTCTTTATACCCTAACATGTATGAAGTAAGGGTTCTGATCATACGCCTTCCATCCATCGAAGTAAGGAGGATTCTCACCATGTCAGTCGTTGGTTGTAATTTTAGACAAAAGTTGGTGATTCTTACTGATCAACACAAAAGTAAGGAAAATAAATGCAGGAAATCTGTGTATTCTAATTTCTAATTTGGTACGCGTAGGCGTTGGTGCTGACTTCACTCGACAAAAGCAAATTTACAAAATAATGTAACACGAACAGCAAAATTTAGGATCAAACATTCTTATTAAAAAAAAAAAAAACAATAATAGAAACATGAATTAAACAAGCTAAGGGCGTGGTGCCATACCTCCAAGCTCAACCCCTCCATTGATCACAACCGAACTCAGCCTGAGTTCTACAACTTCCAATATTTCCCAAGACCCATTAAACTGAAGTTTCTTCTCTGTTTGTGACAATAGATCATACAAGACCAGCTGCCTCTTTCTATTCTCCCTGAACAACTCCCCGTTCTTCCAAAACCCCAATGGCCTTCCCAAATGCACTGGGAGTTGAACGCTAAGAAGTCTAGTCCACGGCTCCCTAACACCAAATTCACGCATAACCCATTTATCCAAATACATCTTTTTCTTCCTGTTCATCAAAAACCAACATGGCAGAGATTTCCATTTCATGACAGAAGCGTGCACGCGTAATAAAAAAAAGAAGAATCAGTTACAGCATCGTTCAAGACTCCTCATCGCCGAAGTAAAAAAGCAGCAATCATCTCATTTTTTCGATCACTTTCCTCGTATTCGTCGTGACCATACCAGAAAAAACCCCATCAAATGTGTTAGAACATTCATCATTATAACTGAAAGGCCCAGGGCACGAGAATATCATTCACCCATCTGAAGATTTCCTCAGCAGCTCAAATTCAAGATGCCATTCTTCCAGAAACTCAAGATATATAGAATAAATAAAGAGAAGAAAAAGATCGGAATTTGTAATTCTTAACTTTCTCTATATAAATGGACATTACCTTTGGTAAAAGACCATTTTCACCTTAACGAATTGTAAACTTTAAAAAGTCGTCTGATTATTTTTGTCTTTTTGTGGTTTAGCAAATTTAAAAGCCAAAATAACTAAAAGAAAATCGTTTTTCAATTATTTTTAAAGTTTATACTGACTATATTAATATAGGTAACAATCCTAATAGTTTTGTTATTCTCCTAATGATTATTATTCTGTTTGGCAAATTTTAATAGATATCCTCACACTTTGTTCAAACCAATTGAGAAGATGGAAAATTTTGAAACCTAATTTATTATTTTTTATTGATGATGATTGTGGTTGTGTCGTCAAAACCTTCAATGTGAAATTTCTAGTTTCTATTGTAAAGAGACAAGAAGAAGAAGAAAGTCTGAAAGTGGAAGAAAATTTACGTGAAGCTCTTTCTTTCGTCCTTGCTCGGCAACTTCAACTAGAGAAAGACAAATTATTTTCCTTGAGGGAGAAAGAGAGAACGACACACATAAACAAATACAAAATACAAAATTTTTTCCCGAATATTTCACTCCCACCCCACCAATTGATCCCGCCTTTTAATTTGGACCAAAACAGCGTAGTTTTTATACTAATTAAGTCTGATTTGGCGCGGGAGATAAGAGTGTAAACAGAAGTGCAGTGGTAAAAGATAACGTCGATCATGAAGAATTAGAATGAAGATAGAATTGTTTCAAAAAGAAAAAACAAGAATGCAGATAGTATTAGTATTTCCCACCGACTTGGGAATTAATAGGAGTTCTACTCGGACATGCTTCTTCATACATATGGCTATTATAAAACAACACCCACCCACCCGTCCACCTTCATTAAACAAATCACAACGATTGGTTCACCTTTCCCAACTTCTGCAAATTCAGAAGATTCAGATATCGATAATGTCTCTTCTTCACGCCCACGCCCGTTTTTTGATTTTCACTGTTTTCATCATTATAACGTCTTTCTCATCCGAAACATCCTGTTTCGGGCTTCATTCCCGCGCCTATAGTACGTCACGCATAGTAACCATCCCTTCAGCTTCAGCTTCACCTTCAACTTCACCACCGAATCCGAAGCTGGTTAATGTAGATGCCTTTGGCGCCAAAGGGGATGGAGGAGATGATACTCAGGTACGTCGTTATTCTCTATCTATTCGATCGTTTTTGTTTTCTTTTTCTCTGCAGAATTTGGTTTTGATTTTTCTTCTTTTGATTAATTGATGTTTTTGCGCAGGCATTTAAGAAAGCATGGAGGGAGGCTTGTTCTTCAAAAGATAGCGTTCTCGTGGTACCTCAAAATAAGAGCTATCATCTCAAGCCAGTTACATTCTCGGGTCCTTGCAAATCTAATTTCACATTCAAGGTGATCTGTTTACGTTCTTTATATGCATATGCATGCACATGCATGTATCTATACATCTCTATATATACATATACATATATATATTATTAATTGCATGTATGCCTAATTTTAAAAGTTTTTGTCTTTCTTTCTTTGATTTCTTTATGTAGGTCTATGGAACAATCAAAGCTTCTCCTCATAAATCAGATTATCAAAAACATAAACGACAATGGCTTGTGTTCCAAAATATTCAAAATTTTACTGTCCAAGGTTGGGGCACCATCAATGGCAATGGGAAGAGATGGTGGAATAACTCATGCAAAGTCAACAAATCTCTGGTATATATATATATGTAATTCGGCTCATGAATTCTTCCATCAACTTTCATTGTGTCCATCTCTTAATTAATACAATTTGAACTAATTCATATTATTATTTCTTTCTTCCTTTCTTTTGCAGCCTTGCACGCACGCGCCAACTGTAAGCATTTTTTTTTCCTTTATTTCTTGATTTCATTTCAAAATATTTTTATCTTCTTTTTTATTTGTCGAGCAGCAATTTACCTCCTTTTTAATTTTTTTATTGTGTATATATAGGCCGTGACTTTCCTCGACTGCAACAATTTGACCGTAGGTAACTTGCGGATAAAAAACGCACCACAAATGCATCTCACGTTTCAGAAATGCATAAACGTCAAAGCTTCCAATCTCGTGGTAACTGCACCAAGGCATAGCCCCAACACTGATGGAATTCATGTCACAGAAACGCAAAACATTCATATTCAAAACTGCACTATAAAGACAGGTATATGTAAGACAAAAAAAAAAAAAAAATCTAGTAGCTTAATATATCCATGTATAACCTTGAATTTTCTATAAAAAGTTTGCTAATTAAATATAAAGTTTGGCTTGCTTCTATAGTGACAATAACGATTTTATGTTTTATTTATTGAAGGTGACGACTGTATTTCGATAGTAGGTGGGTCCAAAAATGTTGAAGCCACGGATATTACATGTGGACCCGGCCATGGAATCAGGTAGGTCTCTAACTCTTCTTGCTTTCCATGCATGCATATTATTATTTTTTTTTTTCTTTACATGCAATTTAATTATTACTTATTTAGATATTACTTTACTTGCAGCATCGGAAGCTTGGGTGCAGGCGGTTCATTTGATTATGTTTCGAATGTGATGGTCAATAGAGCCATACTTACAGAAACTACCAATGGATTGCGAATAAAAACATGGCAGGTAATTAACAATTAATTGGTCTTCAATTATATTTACATTTTTTTTTGTTACTCCATCCTTGGGGTAGTAGTTCATGACACTTAACATATTATTCATGTGCAGGGAGGCTCTGGATATGCAAAAAATATCACATTTCAAAATGTTGAAATGCACAATGTCCGAACCCTATAATCATAAATCAATTTTATTGTGATAAAAAAGAACCTTCATGCTCGGAGCAGGTAATACTCTTAAGAAAATGTTTGATATACTACAACTTCTTAATTTAGAAATTTATGTGCATGAGTGTCACATGGCACAATGGCAAAACAAATATATTGCACTTTGAACAACACTTGCATCCCTAAACTCATCATTATCACTAACAATTAGTTAATCTAATGGCAGGCTTCAGCTGTGGAAATAAGCAACATCGTTTACAAAAACATTACTGGTGTTAGCGCATCAGAGGAGGCCATAAACTTCAAGTGTAGCAAGAATTTTCCATGTCATGAAATTTGGTTGGAAGACATTAATCTTGCCCGACAAGAAGACGAAAATGTCAAGGCCGCTTGTGACAGTGTCAAATGGACTAACCAAGGGAACGTCTCTCCTTCGTGCTAGTTGATAAAGATGTGATTTGCTTTTACCATTTGTTGATTAACATTCATATTGAATAATAAGATTTTTTTTTTAATTCATTTTCCTTGTAAGATATGTATCGGTATGCTTTATAAATCTCGTTATTTTCCTCTAATTAATCTTCAAACTAAGCAATACTATGCAAAGGCACCACACGTAAAATCAACTGATTCTAGTTGTACATATTTAGTACTTCAATCCCATATTGATTACTAATTATGTTTGTTATAAGAAGCAAATATACTTTAATCTAATATTGATTAGTAATTCAATTCTCTCGTGCATTGGTGGACATAAATAAACACATAAAATAATAGAATGAAAGCTAAATCATTTAATCATCTACGGTAAAAAAGTCATCATTGACGTCAATGAGGCCATAATAAGGGGGTTGCCAAAAACCTCCAACTTATTATAAGGTAAGTCTTTCTCTGATCCTATACAAGTGTCTAAGCACTAAATTATCAATTAGATGCACTTCTACCATTAGCTAATTAAATAAAATTAAGGTATTAATGCAAAAAAATAAAATTATTTAAGGTATTTTTGCTAATTGGTCCCTCCCCAAATTTTTTTGGCCCTGGGTCCCCTTTAAATCCAAAGTTGGTTCCATCCCTGTACGGTAGTTAACATATATATTATTAATTATATGCCTAACTTTCCTTTCTTTATGTAGGTCTATGGAACAATCAAAGCTTCTCCTCATAAATCAGATTATCAAAAGCATAAACAACAATGGCTTGTGTTCGAAAATATTCAAAATTTTACTGTCCAAGGTAGGGGCACCATCAATGGCAATGGGAAGAGATGGTGGAATAACTCATGCAAAGTCAACGAATCTCTGGTATATATATATGTGTAATTCAATCGGCTCATGAATTCTTCCATCGACTTTCATTCTTTCCATCTCTTAATTAATACAATTTGAACTAATTCGTATTATTATTAATTTCTTTCTTCTATTCTTTTGCAGCCTTGCACGCACGCACCAACTGTAAGCCTCTCTTTTTCTTTCTTTTTTTCCCATTATTTCTTGATTTCATTTCAAAATATTTTTATCTTCTTTTTTATTTGTTGAGCAGCGATTTACCACCTTTTTTATTGTGTATATATAAGACGTGACTTTCCTCAACTATAACAATTTGACTGTAGATAACTTGTGGATAAAAAATGCAACACAAATGCATCTCACGTTTAAAAAATGCATAAATGTCAAAGCTTCCAATCTTGTGGTAATTGCACCAAGGCAGCCCCAACATTGATGGAATTCTTGAATTCATGTCACAGAAACACAAAACATTCATATTCAAAACTGCACTATAAGGACAGGTATATATAAGACACACACACACACAAAATTAAATAAATTAAATTAAATTAAATAAATAAATAAAAATCTAGAAGCTTAATATATGCATGTATAAACTTGAATTTTCAATAAAAAGTTTGCTAATTAAATATAAAGTTTGGCTTGCTTCTATAGTGACAATAATGCAATTTTATGTTTTATTTATTGAAGGTGACAACTGTATTTTGATAGTAGGTAGGTCCAAAAATGTTGAACCTACGGATATTACATGTGGACCCAGCCATGGAATCAGGTAGGTCTGTAACTCTTCCTACTTTCCATGCATGCATATTATTACGTTGTTTTTTTTTTTTTTTCCTTTTATTTTCTTTACATGCAATTTAATTATTACTTATTTAGATATTATTTTACTTGCAGCTAGGGCTGTAAGCAAACAAAGCTACCCGTGAGCTTGCTCGGGCTCGGCTCGACAAAGTTTGGCTTGTGCGCAACTCGATTATTAAATGAGTCGCTCGTGGACATGAAACTAGACTCGATTATTAAACAATACATACCCGTATAAAACTCAACTTGCTCGTTTAAAGTTCGTGAACATACTCGTATAAGAGCTCGACTCGCTTATTAGTGCGACTCGTATATATTTATTATATATACATATTATAAATTTAATAAAAATAACTTATATAGTATATTACTTATTGTTTAATAGCAATTTAACAATAGTCAATGTATATTAATTATTAAGTATTTATCAAAAAAGAATAACAATAATTAATTGGTATACAATATATAATTATATATATGACTATAAGTAAATGTATAATATATAATTGAATGACAAAAGTTAATCATATGGTTATATCTTAAATAAAAATCATGATACATTGATACTTAATCATATTATTCATATAATCATATTGATTCATATAATTCATATTGTTGATGCACAGTTTCCGGCTGGTGACGTGGCACGCTGATTCGACTCTTGGATTAACTGCTTCGTGTATGAATGCTACACAAAGAAAAAGACAATAAGGTCGAAGAGAGACCGAGGGTGAGCCGGCAAGGTCACTCCGATGCCTAAGTCAGTAAACTGCTGTCAAAGGAATGGGAAACAACTAAAGCTCGAAGTGTGCTAGAGCTGCCTTACCTTTGCATGTGATGGAGACTTGTATTATATAGGCATGAAGTGACAATCACCTAGTCAATGATTGGCTCTTCCTCGATTTGTCATGAGGCGCTTTGTTATCGTGGAATCTAGCATTTCGCCTTGATCTTCAGAGATCAAGATAAGATTTAGCAGTTGTCATTTGAATTTTGAATTCAGGTTGATAGACTACCAGATCCCGGGTTTTCAGGTGCTCGACGTGGAGTCCTCGAATTCGAGAACCTAGGACCTTTAGCTCTCGGAGGCCTCGAATTCGAGTAATCAGTCTTCAGGGAAGATTTCGAATATGGGGCCTCGAATTCGAGAGCCTAGGACCCCTAGGTCTCGGAGGCCTTGAATTCGAGTTCTCTGTCTTCGGAGAAGGTCTCGGACGTAGGGGCCTCGAATTCGAGAACCTGGGACCCTTACGTCTCGGAGGTCCCGAATTCGAATCCTTAGTCCTCAGTCTCGGAGATGCTGAGGCAAAAGCGGTCGTGGGCTCCAAACCGGGTCAGTGCCCGTTGGGCTTCCAGGAGGTTGATCCATGATCCAACACATATCATATCTAATGAAAATGTGATTAGAATAATCCCAGATGAAATTATTAGAATTAGAAATTTAAAATTGACAATAACAAATTAACAATACATGTAACGTCATATAGTTACAAACTAAGTATTGACATTGTCATTTGAAATTTGGAATTGATAGCATGAGATATTATTGTTGATAAATTATCTTAGTTGAGTTGGCTCGGCTCGGTTCGACTCGTCTACTAGACGAGCTCGAGCTCGGCTCGCACAAGGAATTTTCCTTAATGAGCCGAGCCAAGCTTAAATTTTGAGCTCGGCATAAAGCTCGACTCAAGCTTGAGCTCGAGCTCATGAAATTTTAAATCACGCAGCTTAGATACTGCTCGCAAGGCTCATTCTTACAGCCCTACTTGCAGCATCGGAAGCTTGGGTGCAACTACAAGCAGTTCATTTGATTATGTTTCGAATGTGATGGTCAATAGAGCCGTACTTACAGAAACTACCAATGGATTGCGAATAAAAATGTGGCAAGTAATTAACAATTAATGGTCTTCAATTAAATTTGCATTTTTTTTTTGGTTACTTTCCTTGGGTAGTTGTTCATGACACTTAATATATTATTCATATGTAGGGAGGCTCTGGATATGCAAAAAATATCACATTTCAAAATGTTGAAATGCACAATGTCCGAACCCCATAATAATAAATCAATATTACTACGATAAAAAAGAACCTACATGCTCGGAACAGATAATACTCTTAAGAAAATATTTGGAGTACTACAACTTCTTTATAAATTTATGTGCATTAGTGTCACATGGCACAATGGCAAAACAACATTTGCATCCCTAAACTCATCATTGTCACTGACAATTACTTTAATCTAACGGCAGGCTTCAGCTGTGGAAGTAAGCAATGTTGTTTACAAAAACATCATAGGTGTTAGCGCATCGGAGGAGGCCATAAACTTCAAGTGCAACAAGAGTTTTCCATGTCATGAAATTTGGTTGGAAGACATTAATCTTGCCTACCAAAAAGATGAAAGTGTCAAGGCCGCTTGTGAGAGCATTAGATTAACTAACCAAGGGAATGTCTCTCCTTCATGCTATTTGATTAAGGATTTATTTATTTTTATTTTTTTGTAAAATTCCTTTTCCTTGTAAGATATATATTTATATGCTTTATAAATCTCCTTATTTTCCTCTAATTAATCTTCAAACTAAGTAATACTATGCAAAGGCACCACGCGTAAAATCAACTAATTCTAGTTGTACATATTTAGTGCTTCAATCCCATATTGATTACTAATTATGTTTGTTATAAGAAGCATGTATACTTCAATCCAATATTATTGATTAGTAATTCAATTCTTCCATACATAGGCAGAACCAAGATAATTTGTTTGGAGGTCCGAACCCACGTAAATAAATAAATACATAAAGTAATATAATGAAAGCTAAATAATTTAATCATTCATGAGTCAACGAGGCCATAATATGGGGGTTGCCAAAGGCCTCCAACTTATAAGATAAATCTTTCTCTAATCCTATACAAGTATTTGAGCATTAAATTATCAATTAGATGTACTTATGCCATTAGCTAATTAAAATGAGATTATAAATGTATGGCATCAATTTAACCCACAATCTCGAGGGTTCACTTGGATCAAACATTAACTTTCACGCTGGCTAGGTTAGGATGAACAATTAATTCTAAAGGATTTAGGAGAGAGTTCATAAATATGCTTTCAGAAAAATTTCTGGAAGAACTTGAAGGTAAGGTCAATCATTTGCAGAGGATTGAAGTTGTGATATATATATATATATATATATATATATATATGTATAAAGTCCACATTTCTCCCTCAAACTACCATCCAATTGACAATGTCTCTAAACTACCAAAACATTGTCAATGTCCCCCCTCGATTAGCAAAAATATAAAAATGCTCCTATATATTTCTCAATAAGACAAAAATACTCCTATAAAATAAAATATATATTTAAAAAGAACAAAAAAATTATAATTTAAAAAGAACAAAAATTTTTTTTTAAAAAAAAGGAAAAAAATTATATATATATGCACAAGAATGCTCCATCTAATACAAGCGCATACAGACTTGATCATAAGATGTTCAACATGTTGCTTCTCATCTTTTGTTGTTGTTTGAGGAATAAACGTTTCTAATAATTTGGGTTCCTTCGCCATGTTAAAACAGAGGAAGAAGAAAGAAGGAAAAAGCGAGAGAAAGAAAAAAGGAAATGTCTTTACAATTTAATAATGAGAGCCCCTACGTATATACAATCAAATTGGTAAATAAAGATTCTAGTATTGCGCGATCTATTGAACTTATTCTGGGACAAATCCAAGAAGGTCAAGTTATGAGAATCAAGTATAAACCCTGAAAATCCTGATCAAGTGAATCCATAATTGTCATAATTAAAGGCAAGGTGGGTCAACAAAGGCCAGACAGGATTTACTAAGAGGCTTGATCCAAGGTCTAAGTACTGTACCTCTTGAAGATTGGTAATTTGATATGAGATTTTCCCATCATCATAGAGCGATGGTCACTAATTAGAATTTCCCTCTCTATTTCTTTGTTTAAACATGTCCAAAAAAAAAAAAATTGCATTATAAGGACAGGTATATATAAGACACCCAAAAAAAAAAAAAAATCTTGTAGCTTAATATATACATATATAACCTTGAATTTTCTATAAAAAGTTGCTAATTAAATACAAAGTTTGGCTTGCCACTATAGTGACTATAACGCGATTTTATGTTTTAATTATTGAAGGTAACGACATTATTTCGATAGTAGGTGGGCCCAAAATTGTTGAAGCCGCGGATGTTACTTGTGAACCCAGTCATGGAATCAGGTAAGTCTCTAACTCTCCTTGCTTTGCATGCATGAAGTAGATTATTTTACTTGTAGCATTGGAAGCTTGGTGTAAGCAGTTCATTTGATTACGTTTTGAATGTGATGCTCAATAGAGCAATACTTACAGGAACTACCAATGGATTGCAAATAAAAACTTGGCAGGTAATTGTTAGAATATATTATCAATTACAATCAATACAAATATATTCTCATAATATCAAATCTCACACAATATATTTCACTAGTAATAAACAATTAATTGGTTTTCAATTAAATTTGCATTTTTCTTTTGTTACTACGTCCTTGGGTGGTAGTTCATGACACTTAACATATTATTCATATTCTGGGAGGCTCTGGATATACAAAAAAAAAAATCACATTTCAAATGTTCAAATGCACAATGTCCGTAACCCCATAATCATAAATCAATATTACTGTGATAAAAAAGAACCTTCATGCTCAGAACAATGTTTGGTATACTACAACTTTAGAAATTTATGTGCGTAAGTGTCACGTGGCACAATGGCAAAATAAATCTATAACACTCTTAACAACGCTTGCATCCTTAAACTCATCATTGTCATTGACAATTACTTAATCTATGGCAGGCTTCACCTGTGCAAGTAAGCAATATTGTTTACAAAAACATCACTGGTGTTAGCGCATCAGAGGAAGCCATAAACTTCCAAGTGCAACAAGAGCTTTTCCTGTCGTGAAATTTGGTTGAAAGAGGTTAATCTTGCCCGCTAAGAAGAAGAAAGTGTCAAGGCCTCTTGTGAGAGCGTTAAATTGCGTAGATAACTTCGGCAATAAAGGTGATGGTGGGGATGATATTTGAAATTGTCATATAAATATTTGATTTCCTCCAATAAATCAAGTTTGTAAGTACAACTTTTCTGTTCTAAAACTCTATAAATGAAATTTTGCATTGTAAAACTTTCACAATACATATTTATAAAACAAGAAGATATTTATACACACTTGAACCTAATATTATTTGCAAGGATTTGTGTTTCAATCTTTTTGTTGTGATCAAGTGCAACACATTTATTATTTTTCAACGCAAATGCATTTATTGTTTTTGTTAGATAATGTCATGCGCATTTTGGATGATTGTCAAATCTTGTGAATGATGCATAAATTATAAGAAACTCATAGCCAGAGGAATTAAAAGGAAAAAGAAGAAAAGGAAAAAAAAGAAAAAAAGAAAAAGGAGAGACTAATCACAAATTATATTATTTCTTTTTATTTATATCTTTGTGATGCAACATGATGTAGTGGATTGCAAAGACAAACAACAAATAATTTGCAACTCTTTTCAAAAGCCACGATTCTATCAAGAAACTGAGGAAAACAAGAGAAAAACTAAAACTTTGAGTAATTCTTATTGAAAACTAATCAAATATCACTACAAAAAAGTTGGTCTTTAGTGGCAACATTTTTGTGGATGCTAAAAATGCAATAGTGGACGTTGTTGATAAACAACATCGACACATCAACACGGATAAGTTTGACGCTAATGCTCCAATTGCTTATGATGACCCAACAACATCCACAAATATCGAAGCTAATAATATTTTTGATGAACACAAAAATCAGTTCAAACTGAAACCAAAGTTGACGTTGTTGCTGGACTAACAGTATCCACACCAAAGTGGATGCTAATGGTCCACCATCAGCGTCAACATAAAGGTGGATGCTGATGATGCATGGACCATTAGCGTTGATACAAAGGTTGACACTGATGGTTGACTATCAATATTGACATAGTGTTTGATATAGATCAGAGTGCTTGGGATTACATGACGAAGACCCTAGGAGATAAATCTGTGGAAGCACCCTGAAGAGTCAAGACAAGAGGGCAAACGTGCGCGAAAGCTAAAGCCCATCCAGACAAGGTGGGCATGCGTTCGAACTAGAGTAAACCCGAGAGTCCTCATTCAAAGCTTCGGCGCCGCGTCGAATGGAGCCCAACCTCTTGTCTAAAGCTAAGCTTGGCGCGTCTAGATTGCCCAAACCGAGAGGTCTTATCGAGGCTCATCGGCGCTGCGTCTGGATGCCTTATGTTAATTTTATGTTTTTAAGAAAAATACAATCCTTATAAAAATATATATATTTAAATAATATAGATAAAAATATAATTAATTGGATGTAAGAGACATAAAATTTTTTTAGTTAAAATAGATAAAGTAAGTTTTAAGAAGTTATTTTGCATAAAAATTCGGTTCCACCATTAGGAATGCTCTAAGAGGCATTTAAAAACACATTAGTTAAATTAGATAAAGTGAGTTTTAAGTATCCATTTTGCATAAAAATTTACGTAAACCATTGGGAGTGCTATTTCTTTTTAATTGTTTAACTATTTGAAAGCATTCACAAGAGTCTCAGCATTTTTTTAGTTATGCATTTTTTACCATGTTTAAAAATTTATTTATTCTTTTTCCATCGAGCACAATATTTCCCATTTCAATTTCGGCTACCGCATAAAATTGCCCAACATTTTCTCAAACAAAAACTTCCCACACATCGATGTCACTATGCCATAGGCCCATGAGCCATTGTGGTTTGGGTGAACTGAGAAAAGCCAATGATTTCTCCAGGTGGGCTGGATATTCAATCAACAATGGAGAACGGTGGGACTTGCAGAGAGAGGGAGAGAGAGAAAGAAAGAGGGAAGAAGATAAACAAAATAGAGGAGTTTTGGCCTGTTTGCTGCAGTCTGCTTTACAATAAGTGTGTTTTTGACCAATAGAGGCAAGAACAATATATTTGCTTTAATGCATAATTAGGGAGAGCAGATATTAACCGCATGTTAACCGCAATTGACCGCTACCCACAACTAGAAAGATAGATATTCATAGTTAAAATGTTTCAGGCATTGCCGTTTGCTAAATCAAAATCTTAATATAAACTGCTTCTAAGATGGGTGGACTAGCCCTTCCACGTAGCCTTCAGTCAATCCTACATGGACACTCAAAGACTTCAATTAGATGAAAGCTTCCATCTTTACCATGCAGATGGGAGAGGTGCTGAAAAAGAAATAGTAAATAAATAAATAAAGCATTGTGAGTCAAAAACATCACCTCCTTAAAAATAAATACACTAGTTGTAAATTTCAAATAGTCCAGAGAACCAAAAGAAAAGAACAAGAGAAAAAAGGCAACTTGATTCCTTCATGCCATCCATTCATAGAGAGATCTATTTCGAGTTTTCAACTTAAATCCTACAAGATTTGGTGCAATCCACTGAAATATATCACTATTTTTACCAACTAAAAGTCTAAAAGTAATCAACTACTCTTTCAGTCAACTTGTCAAACGGCTAATGCATGGGAGGAGAAGAGAATGATTCCTGATACCTCCTACCTAATTTTATTTATGAAAAAGATGCTGATTGATCCGTATCAAACCAACTTCACTCAACAAAATGGCTCTCAAAAGAAGCAAATTTACATAATCGTGTAACAAATGCAGTAAAATTTAGGATGAATCAAACAAGTTAAGGGGTTATCCTAGCGTGTAGTCCACAACTTTTAACGTTCCCCCAAACCCTTCAAAATGAAGATTCGTCTCTGTTTGTGCCAAAAGATCATACAAGACCAGCTGTCCCTCACTATTCTCCATGAACAACCCCTTGTTCTTACAAAACCTCAATGGCCTTTCCAAATGCAATGGGAGTTGAATGCTGAGAAGCCTAGTCCACGACTCCCTAACACCAAATTCAATCATAACCCATATATCCAAATGTATATTTTTCTTCCTTTCATCAAGAGGAAAAACCATCATAGCAACATATTCCTTCAACTCCGTCACAGTCCACCGTACTCACAAAAAAAGCGAGCATCCGGAAACACCATCGTTCGGAACTCCTCATTGGTGAAGTCAAAAGCTACAATTCTATCATCATCATAGGGCACATGTTCTTCTAATTTGTCGCCAGCATACCATAGAAACACCCCATCCAATGCTGCGGTCCGCGAATTGACGTAATTGGGCACGCATAGATCAAGCAGTCTCCAAGAACCGCATCTTAAGCTGTATATTTGTGCTTCAGCCCATTCAGTTCCATCTTCTTCGACAACCTGAAAAAGCCTGAACACCTTGAAGTCGTTGGATCCCGAGTCGAAACCGAACCGCACTTGACCCGGAAACACTAGTCCAGTGTGACGGTGAGAAGAAGCGGCCGGGAGAGCCTTAAGTTCTGATGAGGTGGCGGGATTCCAGAGATAAGACGTCGCTTCGCACGGTGTCATCCCAGAGACAGAGCAAGCCATTACAGGAAGCGGCGATGTAATAGTGTGGTGCTGCTGGCGGGAGATTCAGAGGGATTTGAGACGCGCAGTGGAGGGAGTCGTAATAGCGGAAAGAGTGTATTAGATTTCCCTCGGAGTCTTGGGCGAAGAAGAGGATAAGACGGAGAGGATCATCTTCATTGGGGTTCAGGGCGATAATGGAGTGGCTGAGGAGGTTTTTTGAGAGAAAATCTGGGTTTCCTATGAGAGCATGCCATCTTTTGGAGACACACTTGAATCTGATCAGATATTTTCGAGGCAGCCTCGACAGTATCTTCACCACCACTTCCTCCGGTAGATAGCTTGCCATTCTTCCACTATCTCTGCACAAAATGGTGTATATAAGAAGTCTTGTGCTTTTTGTTTGATCATTAAAAGACTATTTTGACCTTGCTTAAATGTTAGGATTAAAAAAGTTTTCCGGTCTTTAAATTGTTTTAATTATCATTTGGATAACTCAATCAGTTATACACTACAATTCATGAAGCGAAGATTATTAGTTTAAATTTTTCTTCATCTTCTCTTGTGTGAATATATATAAAAATAAAAAAATAAAAAATAGGTGTCACGTTACCTTTTACATGTTATGGTTCACATATAAAGAGAATGAGACAATAATTCATTCTAGTTACCTTCAACTTATGAGATGTAATTTTCAATCAATTTATCTTACTTTTAAAACGTCATTATAAAGAGTTGAAAAGTTTCCCTTTTTTTTGTGCACCTTGTAATTACTGTTATACCCTTTCTATATTATAAAGGGATGAAATATTCCAAAGGTGCTTTTTGTATTTTACTCCAAAATTGGTGTAGTTAGGCTAAGCAATGCATGATGAACTTTTTTTTTTTCCTGGTGATGAGAAATGCTATGCATATCTTTTTTTAAAAAATTAATGTAGATTTTATTTATTGGAGATGATAAAAATAAATAAGCAAAATAAATAATACTTATTCTTTTGTAATAGTAAATTTAAGGGTTAAGTACTTTTTTAGTACATTGGTTTGGACCTTTTTTTTTTTTCTTCTTCTCTTAGGTTTCCAAAACAGTCAAGTCTAGTACCTTACCTAAGGGCAAAATACAAAATCACTACCTCGTTACTTTTCGTTCTCAATTAACAAAATTCACATCATTGCCACGTAAATGACCTGTAAGGTCGATATATCCCTAGTTTCACATTAACACATATAACTAGCCACATCATCTAAAAAAAATACTTAATCCTAAATTTAATCCTTATTTTATGAGACAATTTGGTGATTTACATTAAAAACTACTTAATTTTAATTATTATGACATGTTCCTACAAAATGGTGACACAATGGTTATGTGTTTTTTTATTTATTTATTATTATAAATAATTCTGTAGCAAAATTGGAAGAAAAAAAATGCCATACTCTTGACCCTTTTTTTTGAAAAAAAAAGAAAAGTAAAAATTATAGTATAATCGTTTGTGTTTCAAAAATAAAGAAAAAAAGTCCTTAATAAAAATAAATTATATTTATATCATAAGGGTATTTTAAAAAATTTGATTACATTATAATTCCATTCACCATCATATATATTGGATCGTAACAAACAAAGATATATATTATAAGGGTTCTATTCAACATTACAACCAAACTAAAAGATAGAAATAACTATTCCGTTTCATATTATTCTATTCCCAATAATAGTTATTTTTTTTCCTAGAATGACATTCTCCGAACCAAACAAGCCTTAGGCATGTTTTAGAAATTGTTAAGGGGCTGAAAATATGCCTATGATTGGAGCATGCAATTCCCGACCCAAAAAAACATATTGGATTTTTTTTTTTTCTAAGCAATATAGGAGAAGAGAAGGGATATTGGATAATTAACTGCAGACCAATAGAGGCAAGTCCAATATATTTGCTTCGATGCATAATTAAGGTTGTACATGCAAGCAGATATTACCCATTCCTAACCACTAACAGCTATCTGCAACTAAAAAGATAGATATCCATAACTAAAATGTTTTCAGACATTGTCATTTACTAATTCAAAATCAACACAAACTGCTTCTAAGATGGGTGGGTAGTTGAGCGACTGGACTAGCCCTTCCACAAACTTCAACTTGATGAAAGCTTCCTTCTTTACCATGCAGTTGGGAGAGGTGCTGAAAAAAGAATCATAAATAAATAAATAGATAAAGCATTATGAGTCAATAACATAACCTCCTTAAAAAACACATTCATTTCAATGAAATATTCTTCTAAGCTGGTCAGTAACATAACCGACTTAAATAACAGATACAACTTTCCAAGAAGAAGTCATTTTACCTTCAAACTTTCTCCTAAACAAACAAGAGAAACCCCTAAAAAGTGGAGGAAAAGGAAAATGGGTGGAGGTCAAGGGGGGCATGGGGGAAGGGGAAGGGTTGGAAAATAAATACCCAAAGAGAGAACAAGAGAAAAAGGCAACTGGATGCCTTCATAGTTCCATCCATTCATAGAGAGATCTAAGAAATAGATCTTTCGAGCTTTCAACTTAAGCACCAAAAATTCAAGGTCATTAGACTGGGCAATTCTTAAATCCCTAAAGATTTGGTGCAATCCACTGATCAAAGCCAATACATGTTGGCTGGCCACCTTTTTACGAACTATACCGGTGAAGAGAATGAAAACATTTAGTAATGATGATAAATTCTGCAAAGAGAGACCAATTTAGGTTAACGATCAAACACACACACATATACACACAAAGGTGGTGTCCTTGTCAGTGTTCACAAATGTCAGATTCTTAAGATTAGAAGCTTCTATATCAAGAACTACAAGTTCATGCAGAAAGCAGTGCTCCAATTTCAAGTTTTCAAGGCAGCTTTTTGGAGCAAATGTAATATATGGTAAAAGGTCTAAGCATGCCAAAATTCAATGAATGTCTTACCTCAACCTCAAGAGTACCAATCTCAACCTTAAAACTCAAAAGGATTCACAATAAGCAAGAAAAGGCGGCACTCAAATGCATCAAGCCAACAAATTTTAGGATCAAGCTCTTTGACACAATGGGTTGTAATTTTTTAAAACTAATTGTCAACTAAGCAAGGATTCAAATGGGGAGTTGGTGGAAATTTAGGAAAACACCGAAGTACAAATGCACCTCTATCTTCTTAACAATATGTTTAAGTGTATAACGTTTCTGGTTTCAAGGAAGGAGAGGGGGTCATGAAGACCATGTTGGGGGCAAGTTGTTGAGCCTATCATTGATGTCAAAAACAAAATGGGTGGCAATTAAAATCCTGGGTCTCTTGGAATCGGGCTGCATCGCTGTAATATAACACTCTCTTTACCTAATAAAGTCTAGAAGCAGTCAACTATTCTCGGTCAATTTGTCAAACACATGCGTTCAATTAGCAAGACGAATTGAAGCAATCTCCAAATCAGCTAGGCGAAGTGGTAATTGTTTAAATTCTAAAATTAATCTCAAATCAATCACAACTAGGAGTGTGTGGCCACATGAAAAGAGTAGGAGGGTATGTGCGTCTCATCTAATGCAGCGGAAGAGAAGTGCCTCTAGTATCTCCTACCTAATTTTATATATGAAAACGATGCTGATTGATCCGTATCAAACCAGCTTCACTCAACAAAATGGATCTCAAAAAAGCAAATTTACAAAATAATGTTAACACAAGCAGCAAAATTTAGGACCAAACATACTTATTACCAAAAAAAAAAAAAAAGAGAGAGAGAAAGACAGAAACATGAATTAAACTAGGTAAGATAAGGGCATGGTGCCATACCTCAAGGATTATCCCTCCCTCCAAGCTCAACCCCTCCATTGATCATAACCGAACTCAGCCTGAGTTCTACAACTTCTAACGTTTCCCAAGACCCTTTAAACTTAAGTTTCGTCTCTTTTTGTGACAAAAGATCATACAAGACCAGCTGCCTCTTTCTATTCTCCATGAACAACTCCCCGTTCTTCCAAAACCCCAATGGCCTTTCTAAATTCAATGGGAGTTTAATGCGAAGAAGTCTAGTCCACGACTCCCTAACACCAAATTCAAGCATAACCCATATATCCAAATACATCCTTTTCTTCCGGTCTTCACTAGGAAAAACCAACATAGCAAGAGATCCTTTCAACTCCTTGACGGTCCGCATTCACCGTAATCACAGAAAACCGAGCTTCTGGAAACAGCATCGTTCGGAACTCCTCATTGCTGAAGTCAAAAGAAACTATTATCTCTTCATCATCGTTCACATGTTCCTTGTATTCGCTGTCACCATACCATAGGAAAACCCCATCCAATGCTGCGCTCCGCGAATCTGCATATATCCCCAGGGGCACGCCCAGATCAAGCTGCCTCCAAGAACCGCATTTCAGGCTGTATATTTCTACTTCATCCCATGTTTCATCTTCGTCTTCAACCATAAGAATTCTGATCACCTTGTAATCGTTAGATACCGAGTCGAAACCGAACCCCACATGAAACATAGAGACTCTAAGTCGACCGTAAGAAGACGAGGCTGGGAGAGCCTTAAGTTGTGATGACGTTGCGGGATTCCAGAGATAGACGTCGTTTCGCGCATAGTCCCAGAGGCAGAGCAGGCCATTACAGGAAGCGACTATGTCAAATCTTGGTTCTGTCGGGAGATTCACAGGGGTTTGAGACGCGCAGTGGAGGGAGTCGTAAGATCGGAAAGAGTGTAATAGCTTTCCGCGGGTGTGGGGGTCCAGGGCGAAGAAGATGATAAGACGTAGAGGATCATTGGAGTTCTGGGTGATAATGGAGTGGTTGAGGAGGTTTTTTGAGAGGAAATCTGGGTTTCCTATGAGAGCATGCCAGCTTTTTGAGACACACTTGAATCGTATCAGAGATTTTGGAGGCAGCCTCGACAGTATCTTCACCACAACTTCCTCCGGCAGATAGGTTGCCATTCTTCCGATCTCTGCTCTGCATAAAATGGGTCTAAAAACTTTCGATATGTATATATAGAGAAAAATCCTTTATATGCTTCTCAAAAAAGTTTTAATTTTTTCAAAAAAGCAATGCCATTGCCAAAAAAAATTAAAATTACAATTAAGTTGGCTACCATCTCTTGGATTTAGTTTGTCCGAAGTAAATTTGTTCCATGGTTACCTTACACATTCGATTAACAATATTTTTATCTATATTATTTTTTTTTTCACTTTTTATTGATTTTAATTTTATTTCTCTTCTAAAATTTGTATTTCATTTTCTATTTTTCCAATGTAATTTGCTTAGTACAATCATTTTTCAATAATAATTCTTTTTTTAAATAATCATTTTTATAATTATAATTTTCAAACGTTGTATTTACCAACATTAAGTATGAAGATCATATTTTTACAATAATGTCAATCATATTTATAAAACATATTGTTATTAAAAATTGTCAAAGAATATTATCATAATGAAAATTTTGAGGAAAAAAAAAAAAAAAAAAAAGTTGAAAGAAACAATCGTTTCCTTAAAAAGTGTTTTTACATGTAGGTTCTTTTCTTTTCTTTTTAATTCAATTAAAAACTCATTTTGCATTTTTTTTGTTAGAGTTTTTATAAATTTGATTAGCCATTATAGATGAAAGTATTATTCTTCATAAATATTCTCTCTAATCACTTAAAAAAGCTTGTACATTCTCAAAAAATTAATTTTTTAATAATTTAATTTAAAATTATATTTTTTATCTATAAAATTATAGCATAAAAAATACGAACAATGATAATTATACAATTGATGTACATGAACGATAGAAAGTCAATTATACAGAAAAATATTAATTAATAAAAAATAATATTAAAAAAATATATAATAAATAATATTTTTTTAAAAAAATTTATTTGTTTGTATAACGGACGTATGCATCCAATTATATGCTTCTCACTACTCCAAAAACACGATCACAATAATTATTTTAAAAGATAATACATCATTTTTAAGATGTAATTTTGAAAATAAAATTTATTCATCATCAATGCTACTCGAGATTGTTTCCATTTCAATGATGATTTGACTACACAAGGACAACAGCAGGTAAGTGCCAGTGATTTGACCATTCACTGGCTACTGCCTTTACTAGCATTTTGAATGAACTAGTCAAAATTTAACTAGAATTTAACCAAAAATATTTACTTTTTATCCACTTTTTTGTTTTATTTAAATTTATTATTATTTTATTAATTTTAGTTGTTTAAAGTAGGGTTCACTGTTAAAGGAATGAGAGAAGGCATACAGGAGGAATTAGGATTTAAAATTTCTCCATTTTTTTTTATTTAGTGTATTTTAAATAGTAGTATTTGCTAAACTTTTCAATAAAAATAGTATATTAAATACATTACACTTTAAAATGCACAAAATAAAAAAATTTGAGAAATTTTAAAATGAATATGATCTTTTTTCATGCAGGAGAGAGTGACCGTTATGTTTTTGAATGGTCGTTTTTTGTTATTTCAAACAATCACACTAAAATGCATTAGGTTTATAAATGAAAAATTTTATCAAACACAAATCTAACTTTTCTTCTATAGAAAAATTGATGCAGTGTAACTTAGTAGGTTTGCAACGAAAAATAACAAATACATAGCGAATAATTAATTATAGATCTTGATTCTATAAAAGATTTGAGAACTCTTCTTGAAAATCTAGATACTCTCTAGTATTTTGAAGAAAAATAGAAAAATAAACTCAACTTTGAATATTTTCATTAATCAATATCAATAGTAAACAACAACTGCATTTTCAGGGCTCTAAGCATTTATTATAGCCCCAATACTCATAATCATAAAATAACAATGAAATAAAGTTAATTTAGAAATCTACGAAAGAAAACTAAACCAAATAAAAGACTAACAAAAAAACCTAATTAAAATAAAAGACTGAAAGATAAGATAGAATAAAAGACTAACAAAGAAACATAATTCATATAAAAAAAAACTGAAATATAAGATAGGCCGTCCTAATCTACATCATCCTCCCTAGGTTGGAGAGAATTTACCCCGAATTCGAACTATCTTTCCTACGGTCCTTCGGGTATCCAATCAACTCATTTCAATCTCCTCTTCTCAAAATCACAACAAGGCTACACCCCATAATAAATGTGATGCCTTATTCATCAACACACCGCCACATTTATATTGAAGACCATGCACCTCCCCTTACCGTGTAGGCTTGCCATGCTCTTGTCCTACCTTACCCTTCCCACATGCTATGAGAATTCCCAAAGTTGTCTCCACCTCATAGATCTCATCACAACTTTGGTTAAAAGTTGTTGATAAAATTGCAAATACTCCAAAGAAATCAACTTCCACATCAAAGACTTCTCTTTTAGGACTTTCATTGAGCACTTGATATATAGAACTCACCACTTCGTCAAGATAAGTGTCATAGATTGATGGAGAGGGCCCAATCTACCAAGCAATCTTCATTAAAAAATTCATCATCCTCCTCCACAATCGATTGACTTCTAATCTCCGCCACCTCTCTAAACACCATCTCCATCATCTTCTTAGATACTTCTTTTTATGGAATTTTTTATTATTATTTTTTTTTTTTGTGTCACCAAGAACTCTTTGGATTGCAAGCAACCTTGGAATTCTGGTATATTGAGTTTGAACTTACTCACCTATTGATTGGCATGTGTTTGCGCAAGGTGTTGGCGTCCAAGCGTTAGGTCTCGTAAAGCAGTTTCTAGATCTATTCCTATTATGACCACACAAGTTGGATATTTGAGTAGTGAGGTATTCGATTTGATTCCTCATAACCCTGAATTGATTCTCCTTGTATTGCCTCCATTCAACATTAGTTTTGCCTTCCACCTCCGCGAATCGCAATCTTGGTTGGTGACCACAACCGTTTGGCCCACCACTCATGTGCCGCAAGCGAATTGCCAATTGCTCCTTATGTGTTGTCTCCCTGTGCACGTGCATCTCGTTCATGTTTGTAAAACAGTTGCTCCCTTCCATTCATGAAAAATAATTGAGCTTTGATACCAACTGATGCATCGTGACTTAATGGGCTGCAACGAAGAACAACAAATACGCAGCGGATAATTAATTATAAATATTGATTCTATCAAAGATCTGAGAATTCTTCTTAAAAATCTAGATACTCTCTAGTATTTTGAAGGAAAATAGAGAAATAAACTTAACTATGAGTATTCTCATTAATCAATATCAATAATAAACAACAACTGTATTCTCAGAGTTCTAAGCATTTATTTATAGTCTCAAGACTCTTAGTTCTAAGATAACAATTAAATAAAGTTAGTTTAGAAACCTACGAAATAAAACTAAATCAAACAAAAAACTAACAAAAAAACCTAATTCGAATAAAAGACTGAAAGATAAGATAGGACGTCCTATCTACATCATAAATGCAATCAGAGAGGATCAAAACAATTAATCAAATATATATATATTTATTTATTAATTAAAAGTACTAATTTATCAGCTCTTCATCAATTTGATACAATTTCTTAATTAAAGATTTAATACTTGTATCATTTCTTTTCTCATAACTCTAAGAATGTAAAGATGTATTCACATTACTTCTGGTTTAGACTATGTGGTTGACTTGAATTGGAAAATGATCATAAAGTTTTTAAATTAATTTTGATTTCCACTTCCACAATCCTTGTATCATCTTCCAAGTTAGCAGACTCGAAAGATTTAATATTCTTCATCAAAAAAGGTAATTGTATCAGCAATGATTTCCATTTCAGCATGAAGCAATAGTAAAGTGAATGAAGAATCAAGTTACAAGACCATTTCAAGATGCAACTAGGCATATAGAAACTGGCCCTATTTCTTTATCTTTTCGGTCTTTGTCTTTCCTACAATTTGCTCAAAAATCGACCCTAACCGTATAGGAAGTCACAGTAAGTGTTAGAACATTCAACATTATAACTGAAAATAAGTGACATAGACTCATTCACCCATCTGAAGATTAAGTCAGCAGCTCAAATTCAAGATGCTAGATCAACAAACTCAAGATATATAGAATAAATAAAGAGAAGATAGAAGATGTTTTTGAATTTGTAATTCTTAACTTTCTCTTGTAAATGGACATTCTATAGATAAAACAAAGGCAACTCTCGACATTGCAACTGTGTGCATGAGACAAACGATGTATCAAACACCTGTTGTTCATTTTATTATAAATCCCAATACGACACCCATCAGCGATAACAAGCATACTGGAACAGAAAAAATCCAGTTCCAAATAACACTGTGCCTTCTCTACGACTATATTAATATAGGTAACAATCAAAGAATATAATTTGCTCTGCAAGTTCATTATACAATCTTAGAGATTTTGACAAGAATGCACAAATCCAGAGACCCCAAATGGAAAAACCAATTGAGAAGAGG
Source organism: Carpinus viminea (assembly GCA_013348765.1). Lineage (NCBI taxonomy): Eukaryota > Viridiplantae > Streptophyta > Magnoliopsida > Fagales > Betulaceae > Carpinus > Carpinus viminea. The sequence goes on from CP054668.1 coordinate 13,823,910, forward strand.
AAAATTTTGAATTCCTAATTAGCGCTTACGCAGCAGCCATTGATAATGATTGTGGTTGTGTCGTCCAGAGAGTTCCATTCTTAATTTTGTTCGTGCTTTCTACTGATCTGATGCGCAATGGGGTCCACCTAATCAAATACTCCTCAATTGTTTCTTCCTTGCTCTGCAACAACTTCAACTAGAGGAAGACAATTTTATTTTCCGTGCATGCTCTGCGACGAGAGGAGAAAGAGAGAACGACACACATATTCCGAATATTTCATCCACTGCGCCAATTTATCCCGCCTTTTAATTTGCACCAAAACGGCGTAGTTTTTATACTAATTAAGTCTGATCTAGCGCGGGAGATAAGAGTGTAAACAGAAGTGCAGTGGTAATATATAACATCGATCATGAAGAATCTGAATGCAGATAGAATTGTTTCAAAAAAAAAAAGAATGCAGATAGAATTAGTATTTCCCACGGACTTGGGAATTAATAGGAGTTCTACTCGGACATGCTTCTCATACATATGGCTATTATAAAACAACACCCGCCCACCCATCCACCTTCATTAAACAAATCACAACGATTGGTTCACCTTTCTCAACTTCTGCAAATTCAGAAGATTCAGATATCGATAATGTCTCTTCTTCACGCCCACGCCCTATTTTTTATTTTCACCGTTTTCATCATTATAACGTCTTTCTCATCCGAAACATCCTGTTTCGGGCTTCATTCCGCGCCTATAGTACGTCACGCATAGTGACCATCCTTCAGCTTCACCTTCAACTTCACCACCGAATCCGAAGCTGGTTAATGTAGATGCCTTTGGCGCCAAAGGGATGGAGGAGATGATACTCAGGTACGTCGTTATTCTCTATCTATTCGATCGTTTTTGTTTTCTTTTTCTCTGCAGAATTTGGTTTTGATTTTTCTTCTTTTGATTAATTGATGTTTTGCGCAGGCATTTAAGAAAGCATGGAGGAGGCTTGTTCTTCAAAAGATAGCGTTCTCGTGGTACCTCAAAATAAGAGCTATCATCTCAAGCCAGTTACATTCTCGGGTCCTTGCAAATCTAATTTCACATTCAAGGTGATCTGTTTACGTTCTTTACATGCATGTATCTACATCATCATGTATCTATACATCTCTATATACAGCATACATATATTATATATATATATATATATATATTATTAATTGTATGCCTAATTTTAAAAGTTTTTGTCTTTCTTTCTTTATGTAGGTCTATGGAACAATCAAAGCTTCTCCTCGTAAATCAGATTATCAAAAACATAAACGACAATGGATTGTGTTCAAAAATATTCAAAATTTTACTGTCGAAGGTGGGGGCACCATCAATGGCAATGGGAAGAGATGGTGGAATAACTCATGCAAAGTCAACAAATCTCTGGTATATATATATATATGTAATTCGGCTCATGAATTCTTCCAACAACTTTCATTATTTCCATCTCTTAATTAATACAAAATGAACTAATTCGTATTATTATTATTTCTTTCTTCTATTCTTTTGCAGCCTTGCACGCACGCACCAACTGTAAGCCTTTTTCTTTTTCTTTTTTCCCTTTATTTCTTGATTTCATTTCAAAATATTTTTATCTTCTTTTTTATTTGTCGAGCAGCGATTTACCACCCTTTTTTTTTGTATATATATAGGCCGTGACTTTCCTCAACTGCAAAAATTTGACCGTAGATAACTTGCGGATAAAAAACGCACCACAAATGCATCTCACGTTTCAGAAATGCATAAACGTCAAAGCTTCATCTCATCGCACGGGACATAGCCCCAACACCGATGGAATTCATGTCACATGAACGCATAAAACATTCATATTCAAAAGCACTATAAGAGGTACATATAAGACACACAAAAAATCTAGAAGCTTAATATATGCATGTATAACCTTGAATTTTCTATAAAAAGTTTGCTAATTAAATATAAAGTTTGGCTTGCTTCTATAGTGACAATAATGCGATTTTATGTTTTATTTATTGAAGGTGACGACTGTATTTCGATAGTAGGTGGGTCCAAAAATGTTGAAGCCACAGATATTACATGTGGACCCGGCCATGGAATCAGGTAGGTCTCTAACTCTTCCTGCTTTCCATGCATGCATATTATTACGTTTTTTTAATTTTTATTTTCTTTACATGCAATTTAATTATTACTTACTTAGATATTATTTTACTTGCAGCATCGGAAGCTTGGGTGCAGGCGGTTCATTTGATTATGTTTCGAATGTGATGGTCAATAGAGCCATACTTACAGAAACTACCAATGGATTGCGGATAAAACATGGCAGGTAATTAACAATTAATTGGTCTTCAATTATATTTACATTTTTTTTTTGGTTACTCCATCCTTGGGGTAGTAGTTCATGACACTTAACATATTATTTATGTGCAGGGAGGCTCTGGATATGCAAAAAATATAACATTTCAAAATGTTGAAATGCACAATGTCCGGAACCCTATAATTATAAATCAATTTTATTGTGATAAAAAAGAACCTTCATGCTCGGAGCAGGTAATAATCTTAAGAAAATGTTTGATATGCTACAACTTCTTAATTTATAAATTTATGTGCATGAGTGTCACATGGCACAATGGCAAAACGAGTATATTGCACTTTGAGCAACACTTGCATCCCTAAATTCATCATTATCACTAACAATTACTTGATCTAATGGCAGGCTTCAGCTGTGGAAATAAGCAACATTATTTACAAAAATATCACTGGTGTTAGCGCATCAGAGGAGGCCATAAACTTCAAGTGCAGCAAGAATTTTCCATGTCATGAAATTTGGTTGGAAGATGTTAATCTTGCCCGACAAGAAGATGAAAATGTCAAGGCCACTTGTGACAGCGTTAAATGGACTAACCAAGGGAACGTCTCTCCTTCGTGCTAGTTGATAAAGATGTGATTTGCTTTTACCATTTGTTCATTAACATTCATATTGAATAATAAGGATTTTTTATTTTTAATTTTTAATTCATTTCTTGTAAGATATGTATCGGTATGCTTTATAAATCTCCTTATTTTCCTCTAATTAATCTTCAAACTAAGCAATACTATGCAAAGGCACCACACGTAAAATCAACTAATTCTAGTTGTACATATTTAGTACTTCAATCCCATATTGATTACTAATTACGTTTGTTATAAGAAGCATACATACTTTAATCTCATATTGATTAGTATTCAATTCTCTTATGGGACATAAATAAATACATAAAATAATAGAATGAAAGCTAAATCATTTAGTCATTTGTAGTAAAAAGTCATCATTGACGCTCAATGAGGCCATAATAAGGGGTTGCCAAAACCTCCAACTTATTATAAGGTAAGTCTCTCTCTGATCCTATACAAGTGTCTATGCACTAAATTATCAATTAGATGCACTTCTACCATTAGCTAATTAAAATGAGATTATAAATGTATGGTATCAATTTAACCCACAATCTCGAGGTTCACTTGGATCAAACATTAAGGGTGTGTTTGTGAATGGAACGGTGGTGGAGTGGAATTGCACTATTCATGGGGCCCACCTCATTCCCAAAAAATTATTCTTAAAATTAATTCCAACATTCTTACTTTTTACATAAAATCAATCATTTTTTATCATTATTTAAATAAAAAATCACTACAAAACAAAATTTTTCAATTTTTTATATAAAATTCTTACTTTTTTTCTCTCATATCAATCACATCTACTACAGTATAGTTCCACTTCCAAATCCCATACTATTCCCAAACATAGCCTAACTTTCACGCTAGCTAGGTTAGGATGAACAATTAATTCTAAATGATTTGGGAGAGAGTTCTTAAATATGCTTTTAGAAAGAAAAAAAAAATTAGGAAGAACATGAAGGTAATGAAGTCAATCATTTGCAAAAGGATTGAAATCGTGATTATATATGCTCTGTATTCGATCAAGTGGTGTGAACGGTCATAACTTAAATTCAACAAACCCATTTTTTAGACTCAATTTTTAGCTAGTTTAAGGCTCTTTCTTATTCACTTGGCAATTTTTTTTTATTTAATTTTATAAAAAAAATTAACACTTCAAAAAAAATTAAATCTTAATTAAATTTAAGTTATGGCTTTATCATTTTTCTTCGTTCAACTAGCATGTTCCAGCATATAATTCTCAGAAATATCGTTAAAAAGGCTGGATATGATTAATGATTAATTATCTCTTTCCCTTTTAAGAAGCTGAGGGACGACTTATCATCTAATAAATATCTAATAAATATCACATTTTGCCACATGTCAGAAGGGCAACGTCGCTGACTGAAGACGCCTTTCACCCGTTATGGATGTGGACTTGCAACTCCTGGAAGAAACCGTGACGTGGACTCTAAACTCCAAGAAGAGAAAGAGACGAGAAACGCTTCCTCTGTCCGTTTTCGAAACCGTAAGAACAACCCAACCACCATTTCGCCTCTTCCCACGCCTCTCTTCCCCAAATTCCACTATTCTTGGACTCTCTTCAGCCTTCGATCTCACTCTCTCTGTCTCCCACGCTATGGCGGTGTCGTCGGAGAATGCGGCGGGGATTGACGTGTCGGTGACAACGGACCCGTCGCCTTCCGGACTGGCCTCTGACGTGGCGTCTCAGTCCTCGTCGACCGCTCGACCTTCGTTATCCGCCGACACACCTGATCGCAACGATTCCGCCAATTCCTCTCCTAATCTTAACAAAGATGCTGAAGCTCAGGTACTCCTTAATTCAATTCCACAAATATCTGTATGTATGTATGTATGGAATTGAGTTGAGTTATTTCTTTGTTTGGTTTCCAAGAAACGGTCGGGAAATGAAGGAAAGTAAAATTCAACTTTTTTACTGTAATTACTTTAATATGAACATTTGGTAGCGAGAGTTGAAGAATTTAGCTCAAGTAAGGAAAACAGCTCTATAGTTGTAGTTGAGCAGGGTTTCGCTTTAAGGGTTATTTCGTGATAACGATTTTTTCCTCCAATTGTTACACGAAAATATCGAGTCGGTAATTGAGCAAATGTGTAAAAGAAAAAGGCTCCTTTAATCATGGATTGGAGAATATATCCAATTATAAGAGTAAGGAGTAGATGAAAAAGGTTTTTTTTTTTTTTTTTAAAAAGGAAGATCGGTGTAGAGAGTATAAGAAGCTGAAAGTATAGCAATGCAGGACTATCTAATTGCATGCCGTCTGCACTCATATGGATAGTATTGTTTCATGGCAACACCATGGTGAGCTGTCCAGGTGGCAGGCCAATTGTAATTTTCTCATTCTTTTGGAAAAAAAATTGGTAGGGCAAGAAGATTTACTGGTCATTGGATTAGAGTTTTTACCATGAGTAATGTGATGTGTGATGTACAGGCAAGTAAAATCCCTAGTTGCATTTTGGTGCTTGTATGTGGCAATTTGAAGGATGTTGTATAGTCATCGCCTTATTGTGAGCGACTTGAATTATGCATATCGTGAACATTTAGTTTCTGGTTACACTCGATTAGTGCCAGCGCTATCCAGTTTTTATTTTACCAAAAGATAGTCAAAAGATGACTGGAACTGTCTTCTGTCAGGTTTTGTTTAGTAGATTTATTCTGAAATTTTTTATATAATTAATTATAAAAAAAAAAGTTTATATATTTGATGAATGAATCCTCTTCAATGTTTATAACTTTGTACGGCAGAAAAATTTTAATTTCTTATTTCTCTGATTAAAATAGCTTGGTGGCCTTGTGATGATTTTCTAGATTTTATTTTATTTATTGTATTTTTAAATTTGAGTAGCAAAAACACAATACGTTGTATAATATTGTCACATACATTTAGGAGAGTCATATGTGAGTGATAGCTTCTCTCTCCTCATCGTGAGTGCTGTCGGCACATGAGGGCGTGTGTTGAAGCCTCTTGCCTAATGTGGTGCCTTTGAAGAGAAATAAATGACTGAAGTTTTAAAGACATGGGAGGATAGTGGTGGAACTGAATACGTTTTTTCTTCAATACTTTTTACCACTGGACAATTGCCTTTTGACTTCTTCAATATTTCTAGCTTTCATGCTTTCTTGATCTTTTTTCTTCTTCGGGTTAGGTGTATTTCTTGTGTACTTGCTATATACCTGGATTGTGCCTTTGTTCCTTTTTAATGAATTTTTGTTTACTTATAATAAAAAAATAGCACTAATTTATGTTGGTGGGGTTCTCTCTACATGCATATTGGATGCCTTGGCATATTTGCTTATCTGTGACAACTAAGGATGTGAACTTGTAGATTGGAATATGAGCACCGTTGTGATTGCTCTTCCTAATAATTTGCATGAGGCTTGTTCTTCATCTGAGCAGATCCTCTTTATTACATAGAACATAGATATTACAAAGTTAGCTTATGCATTGTTATTATAGTTCTTAAGCAGTATATATAGCTTCTAAGTTAGGAATGTAATGGCTATACTTGTCAAAGTTCCCCTTTTGTTTTTATAATGGATTTGGATTATTGGTTTACATAACAGTTTTGTGGATAATGAAATACTTCGAGAATGTTATTTACTCACACCATTTAGCTTTATGCTTTTTATTACAGTCTCCAACAATATTGAGGAGTGAAGAGTATCGACAATTGTTTCGTCTTCCACAAGATGAAGTGAGTGGCTTAAGGGTTTTGTGATTTCTTTTTGGAGTGAGTGATTATTTTCAATGGTTTGTAGTTGATGGCCTCTTTAACTAGAGAGGTGTCCATTGTTTCTCACACTTGATATGAAAATATTGACGTAGGGTTATATCTACGGATATTATTATGATAGCATATATTACGTACAAACAGATAATACTTACCAAGTATATATATATATATATATTTTGATAAGTAATAAATATATATATATATATATATATATAGACCATTATAGAATATTTATATATATACACACATATACTATACAAGTATACATGCATATATATATATTCTATATATACCATATGTGTACTATTCAAATGTATACCATATCATGTATGTATGTGATAATCCTAATATAAACGTTTGAAACTATTCTAGTATATGCAGTTGAAAAAGTATTGTCAGCAGGGTTCATAGAAGAAACTTGCTTGGTAAACTGAAAAGTGTTTCTTAAAAGTAAAAAACTGAGAGAAGTGTTTTTAAAACATAAAAGAAACATAACAAAAAAACCAGAAACAAAACAGCTAGAGGCTGACCTCTATGGGTGGCACAATCACCACCCTTTTGTCAGTGGAGGGAGGTGGGTTTCCCCTTCCCCCTTTAGAGAGGGGCACACGGGGTGGATGATCCAGAGATGCCAAGGGGGTGGGTCCACTCCCTGCTCTCTGCGGGGTGGACCCAACCTGTGCATCCACGGCAGGTGTGGAGGGAGTGGTTCTCCAACACATACCCCCGCGGTTGAAAAGTATTTTTGTGTTTTTTTATGTATTTTATGGTTGTTTGGAAAAGTGTTAGCTGTGGAGGGTTTGGAAAGTGTTATTGCAACTGATAAATGCTTGGCTGTGAAATATTGATTTGATTCAAGTTGATGGAGTAGGTAGGGGTAATGCCTAAAACAAGATGGGTAAAAATATCAAAATATGATATGTTAAAAAGGGTGCTGACAGAAACTATGAGTTTAGATAAAATAATGATGAAAAAAATACATGTAGAGCAGTTCTAATTTTTGAAAGTGTTGATTGTTCGGAAATATTGTTCTCTATCTATCTATCTATCTATCTATATGCATATATGCACATATTTTTGTCTACTATATATATATGCACATATGTGTTATATTAATGTGTTGAAAATTTTGAATGCTCTCCTTTGTTTTATTATTGGAAGACATGTTTAATTTTATCACTTTTCTTCTTCTCATATAGGTCCTTGTTGAAGATTTTAATTGTGCTTTTTAAGGAGAATATACTTATTCAGGTAATCGTAATCATTTTTTTGGTAGGCCTGTTAAGTTACCATCATTTATTTTTTTGATGGCAGCGACATATGGGTTATCTACTGTCATTTCGCTTTTGTATGTCCATATTATTTTGATAAATAATTCAAGTCATGGCATAGGGGTGCAACCCTAGTGCACATGATGTATACAAAGAGAGTCCCCTTAAATGCTAAAAGTAGAACAAAAATTCATGAATTCGGAAAAATTGGAAGAAAGATAAATATTATACCCTTTCCAATTAAAAAATGATTTAACCAAGATGTTCTTGATCTCTTCCTTTGTCTTCTCACCATCTTCAAAACATCTTGCATTTAGCTCTCTCTATATGCTTTACATTGCGCACAATGGGGCTATCCTCCACGCATCTAGAACTGAATGACTAAGCACCTGGCCTCTCCAACAATCTAACAAATGTATCACCCTTGCAGGCTTAACCCATTGAACGCCTTAGAGGGTAAAGACCGCACTCCATAATTATCTTGCCACTTCGCAATGGAGAAGAAGATAATCAATTTCTGCTCCTCTTACACATGCAATACCATTCAAATTTTCTCCCTATTTTCTTGTGTGGATATATAAAAAAAGGGAAAACTTTACTTACCCCCACGAACTTACGCGCTTTTTGCAGATACCCCCATATTGTTCAAAATCTCACTTTGGTGTATCAAACTTCAATTTTCTTCGACTTTTTTTCTTCAGTTAGGATTTTTTGTTAAAGCCTAATGGAGAAGTGTGAAATTATTAAAATAATCTTAATTATTTTTCTCATTTTTTTTGTTTAATTTAATGGCGATATTAATTAACAGTATGAGGTATTTTGAACGAAATGAAAGTTCAATACACCAAAGAAATATTTTAAATATTGAAAGGGTGTTTGCAAAATATGTGTAAATTTATGGGGATAAGTGAAGTTTCCCTTAAAAAAAAAAAAAAAAACACACACACACACACAAGTATCACATTTCTTTTTACATGTCGTGGTTCACATATGAAGGGGAAGGAGACAACGATACGATCTAGTTAAATCTAGTATCTCACTTATGAGAAAAATACAAAATCACCACCTTGTTACTTTTCATCAATCTCAATTAACAAAATTTCACGTTATCGCCATATAAATGAACTATAAGGTCGACATTTGTCCTAGTTTCACATTGACACATGTAACTGGTCACATCATCTAAAAAAGTACATAACCCTAAATTTAATCCTTATTTTATGAGACAATTTGGTTATTTGCATTAGCAACTACTTAATTTTAATTATTATGACATGTTCGTACAAAATGGTGACATTATGATTATGTGCTTTTTTATTTACTTATTATTATAAACAATTCTGTTGCAAAACTGGAAGAAAAAAAAAACCATATTCTTGACTGATTTTTTTTTTTAAATTATAATATAATTGTTTATGTTTCAAAAATAAATTATATTTGTATCATAATGGCATTTTAGAAAATTTGATTACATTATAATTCCATTCACCTAATTCACTATCATATTGGACCGTAACAAACAAAGGTATACATTATAAGGGTTCTATTCCAACGTTACAACCAAACTAAAAGATAGAAATAGTTATTCTATTATACACTATTCTATTCTTAATAATAGCTATTATTACTAAGAATGCAATGCAATGAATGTCTACTTCAACCTCAAGAGTACCAATCTCAACCTTAAAACTCTTAAGGATTCGCAATAAGCAAGAAAAGGCGGCAACTCAAATGCATCAAGCAAACAAATTTTAGGATCAAGCTCTTCGACACCATAGTTTATGGCCACCAAGAGCAGCCCATTAAGTAAATGCTAACCAATCGCACCACCAACTTAGCAATGATCCAAATGCGGCGTTGGTGGAAATTTAGGAAAACACCGAAGTACAAATGCTCCTCTATCTTCTTAAAAATATATATGTTTTAAGTGTACAAGGTTTCTGGTTTCAAGGAAGGAGAGCAGGTCATGAAGAACATGTTGGGGCAAGTTGCTAACCCCTATCATTTGATGTCAAAAACAAAATGGGTGGCAATTAAAATCTTGGGTCTCTCGGAATTGGGCTGCATCGCTGAAATATATCACTCTCTTTACCTAATAAAGTCTATAAGCAGTCAACTATTCTCAGTCAATTTGTCAAACACATGCGCTCAATTAGCAAGACGAATTGAAGCAATCTCCAAATCAGCTAGATGAAGTGGCAATTGTTTAAATTCTTAAATTAATCTCAAATCAATCACAACTAGGAGTGTGTGGCGTGTGTGCGTCTCATCTAATGCAGGGGAAGAGAAGAGGATGATTCCTGGGTTTATCAAAGTGCCTCTAGTATCTCCTACCTAATTTTATACATGAAAATGATGCTGATTGATCCGTATCAAACCAGCTTCACTCAACAAAATGGATCTCAAAATAGCAAATTTACAAAATAATGTAACACAAGCAGCAAAATTTAGGACCAAACATTCTTATTAAAAAAATAGTAAAAGACAGAAACATGAATTAAACTAGGTAAGGGCATGGTGCCATACCTCACGGCTTATCCCTCCCTCCAAGCTCAACCCCTCAATTGATCACAACCGAACTCAGCCTGAGTTCTAAAACTTTTAACGTTTCCCAAGACCCTTTAAACTGAAGTTTCGTCTTTGTGACAGAAGATCATACAAGACCAGCTGCCTCTGTCTATTCTCCACGAACAACTCCCCGTTCTTCCAAAACCCCAATGGCCTTTCCAAATGCAATGGGAGTTTAATGCTAAGAAGTCTAGTCCATGACTCCCTAACACCAAATTCAAGCATAACCCATATATCCAAATACATCTTTTCTTCCGGTCTTCAATAGGAAAAACCAACATAGCAAGAGATCCTTTCAACTCCGTGACAGTCCGCGTGCATTCACCGTAATCACAGAAAAACCGAGCATCTGGAAACAGCATCGTTCGGAACTCCTCATTGCTGAAGTCAAAAGAACTATTATCTCATCATCGTCGTTCACATGTTCCTCGTATTCGTCGCTACCATACCATAGGAAAACCCCATCCAATGCCAGGCCCGCGAATCTACATATATCCCCAAGGGCACGCCCAGATGAAGCTGCCTCCAAGAACCGCATCTCAGGCTGTATATTTCTACTTGATCTCATGTTTCATCTTCGTCTTCAACCATAAGAATTCTGAACCCCACACGAAACATTAAGACTCTAAAGTCGACCGTAAGAAGACGAGGCTGGGAGAGCCTTAAGTTGTGATGACGTTGCGGGATTCCAGAGATAGACGTCGTTTCGCGCATAGTCCCAGAGGCAGAGCAGGCCATTACAGGAAGTGACTATGTCAAATCTTGGTTCTGTCGGGAGATTCACAGGGGTTTGAGACGCGCAGTGGAGAGAGTCGTAAGATCGGAAAGAGTGTAATAGCTTTTCGTGGGTGTAGGGGTCCGGGGCAAAGAAGATGATAAGACGTAGAGGATCATTGGAGTTCTGGGTGATAATGGAGTGGTTGAGGAGGTTTTTTGAGAGGAAATCTGGGTTTCCTATGAGAACATGCCAGCTTTTTGATACACACTTGAATCGTATCAGAGATTTTGGAGGCAGCCTCGACAGTATCGTCACCACAACTTCCTCCGGCAGATAGGTTGCCATTCTTCCGATCTCTGCTCAGCACAAAATGGGTCTAAACACTTCGATATGAATATGTAGAGAAATATCCTACGCTTCACAGAAAAGTTTTATTTTTTTCAAAAACGCAATGTCTTTTCATTGCCAAAAAAAAAAAAAAGTAGTTGGCTTCCTTGGAATTAGTTTGTCCGGAGTAAATTTGTTTTGTAATTACCCCCTAGCTATTTAGGCTGGTCATACCACCCCAATTGAGGTTGGGGTGGCTTCGCCCTCGGTGTGGTTCAGTCACCCCGAAGGGCCATATCTAAAAAAGAAAATAAAAATTGTTTGGCCCTTAAAGGTAGCTGGACGACCCCAAAAGGCCATGGAGTGGCTTCGGCCACCTCAGACCGCTAAAAAAAAAAAAAAATTGTTTAACCCTTAGGTGTGATCAAACCACCTCCGTTTGGCTTGGGGGTGGCTTTAGCTACCCTAGATCGATGGTCTGGGGTGGCCAAAGCCACCCCCAACCACAATTGGGGTGGTCCAGTCACCCTTTATATTTTTATTAACACATAAATATATATATTTTAATCTAAAATAATTTTTTTTATTAATTTTTTGGTAATGAGACAAGTGTCTTATTTGTGTCTTTAGGATTTTTAAAAAGAAATCCTAATCATAAACTAGATATTCTCGATCTGCAATGGAGTAGAGGTTTCAAACCAGGCAAGTGCCGTGGATTTGACTATTCACTTGGCTACTTCCTTTTCTAGCATTTTGAATGAACTAGTCAAAATTTAACCAAAAATATTTACTTTTTAACCACTTTTTTGTTTTATTTAAATTTAGGGTTAAATACTTCATTAGTCCTTAGGGTTTGGAAACTTTATTTTTTCCTCCCTAAGGTTTGGAAAATGACTAAATTAGTCTTTATGGTTTTGAAATGTGATTAAGTTAGTCCATTCATCAGTTGACTGTTAATTGACTTAATTGACTGACATGTGGATCAATTAGAAGTTGACACGTGGTCACCTAATTAAATTTTTTATTTTTTAAAAAAATTCAAAAAAAAAAGAGAAAAAAAAAACTTGGGGTGGTCAACGAGCCCAGGGGTGGTTTCAGCCACCCCCAATGGTGGTTTGGGGGTGGTCGAAACCACCCCCATGGGCCCATGGGGATGGCTCCTTGGTGCCCAAGGGGCCACGGTTTTTTATTTTTTTTTTTGAAAAAGTTTTTTATTTTTATTTTTTTAAAAATAAAAAATTTAATTAGGTGGCCACGTGTCAACTTTTAATTGGTCCACGACATATTGTCAACTAATGTCAACTAGATGGTCAACTTGATCACTTTTTAAAACTACAATGATTAATTTAGTCACTTTTTAAATCATAGGAAGGAAAAAAATAAAATTTCCAAACCCTATGGACTAATGAAGTATTTAACCCTTAAATTTATTATTATTTTATTAATTTTAGTTGTTTAAGGTAGGGTTAATTGTTAAAGGAATGAGAGAAGGCATACATGGGGAATTAGGATTTCTCCATTTTTTTTATTTAGTGTATTTTAAAAATTTTAATGAAAGTAGTGCATTAAATACATTACCCTTTAAAATATACTAAATAAAAAAATTTTTTGAAAGATTTTAAAATGAAGATGATCTTTTTCCATGCAGGAGAGAGTGACCGTTATGTTTTTGAATGGCTGTTTTTTGTTATTTCAAACAATCACAATAAAATGCATCAGCTCAAAGGTTTATAAATGAAAATTTTTATCAAACACCAATCTAACTTTTCTTCTATAGAGAAATTGATGCAGCATGACTTAGTAGGTTGTAGCAAAGAACAACAAATACGTAGCGGATAACTAATTCTAGATCTTGATTTTATCAAAGATCTGAGAACATTTCTTAAAAATTTAGATACTCTCTAGTATTTTGAAGGAAAATAGAGAAATAAACTCAACTTTTAGTATTCTCATTCATCAATATTAATAATAAACAACAACAGCATTCTTAGGGCTCTAAGTATTTATTTATAACCTTAAGACTCATAGTCCTAAGATAACAATGAAATAAAGTTAGTTTAGAAGTCTACGAAAGAAAACTAAACCAAATAAAAGACTAACAAAAAAACATAATTCAAATAAAAGACTGAAAGATAAGATAGAATAAAAGACTAACAAAGAAACCTAATTCCAATAAAAGATTGAAAGATAAGATAAGCCTGATCTATATCAGAAATGCAATCTGAGAGGATCAAAACAATTAATCAAATATATATATATATATACACATATTAAAAGTACTAATTTATCAGCTATTCATCAATTTGATACAATTTCTTAATTAAAGATTTAATACTCGTATCATTTCTTTTCACATAACTCTAAGAATGTAAAGATGTGTTCACATTACTTATGGTTTAGACCATGTCGTTGACTTGAATTGGAAAATGATCATAAAGTTTTTAAATTAATTTTGATTTCCACTTCCACAATCCTTGTATCATCTTCCAAGTTAGCAGACTCGAAAGATTTAATATACTTCATCAAAAAAGGTAATTGTATCAGCTGTGATTTCCATTTCAGCATGCATGAAACAATAGTAAAGTGAACGAAATCAAGTTACAAGACCATTCCAAGATGCAACTAGGCATATAAAAAAACTGGTTCTATTTCTTTTCTCGGTCTTTGTCTTTCCTACAATTTGCTCAAAAATTGACCCTAACCGTACAGGAAGTCGCAATAAGTGTTAGAACATTCAGCATAATCACTGAAAATAAGTGACATAGACTCATTCACCCATCTGAAGATTAAGTCAGCAGCTCAAATTCAAGATGCTCGATCAACAAACTCAAGATATATAGAATAAATAAAGAGAAGATAGAAGATGTTTTTGAATTTGTAATTCTTAACTTTCTCTTGTAAATGGACATTCTATAGATAAAACAAAGGCAACTCTCGACATTGCAACTGTGTGCATGAGACAAACGATGTATCAAACACCTGTTGTTCATTTTATTATAAATCCCAACACGACACCTGGAAAATTTTGAATTCCTAATTAGCACTTACGCAGCAGCCATTGATGATGATTGTGGTTGTGTCGTCCAAAGAGTTCCATTCTTAATTTTTTTCGTTCTTTCTACTGATCTGATGCGCAATGGTGTCTAGGTCTACCCTTTATCAAGTACTCTTCAATTGTTCGTTCCTTGCTCTGCAACTTCAACTAGAGGAAGACAATTTATTTTCCAGCAGGCACTCATACGAAATACAAAATTTTGTCTTCCTCCCTCTCGTCGCAGAGCATGCACGGAAAATAAATTGTCTTCCTCTAGTTGAAGTTGCAGAGCAAGGAACAAACAGTTGAAGACTATTTGATATATAAAGGGTGGACCTAGACGCCATTGCGCATCAGATCAGTAGAAAGCACGAACAAAATTTGCACCAAAACGGCGTAGATTTTTTATACTAATTAAGTCTGATCTGGCACGGGAGATGGAGTGTAAACAGACGTGAAGTGGTAAAAGATAACATCATGAAGAATCAGAATGCAAATAGAATTGTTTCAAAAAAAGAAAAAAGAATGCAGATAGAATTAGTATTTCCCGCCACCGACTTGGGAATTAATAGGAGTTCTACTCGGACATGCTTCTTCATATATGGCTATTATAAAACAACACCCACCCACCCACCTTCATTAAACAAATCACAACGATTGATCCACCTTTCTCAACTTGTGCAAATTCAGAAGATTCAGATATCGATAATGTCTCTTCTTCACGCCCACGCCTTTTTCCTTATTTTCACAGTTTTCATCATTATAACGTCTTTCTCATCCGAAACATCCTGTTTCGGGCTTCATTCCCGCGCCTATAGTACGTCACGCATAGTGACCATCCCTTCAGCTTCACCTTCAACTTCACCACCGAATCCGAAGCTGGTTAATGTAGATGCCTTTGGCGCCAAAGGGGATGGAGGAGATGATACTCAAGTACGTCGTTATTCTCTATCTATTCGATCGTTTTTTGTTTTTCTTTTTTCTCTGCAGAATTTGGTTTTGATTTTTCTTCTTTTGATTAATTGATGTTTTTGCGCAGGCATTTAAGAAAGCATGGAGGGAGGCTTGTTCTTCAAAAGATAGCGTTCTTGTGGTACCTCAAAATAAGAGCTATCATCTCAAGCCAGTTACATTCTCGGGTCCTTGCAAATCTAATTTCACATTCAAGGTGATCTGTTTACGTTCTTGATATGCATATGCATGCACATGCATGTATCTATACATCTCTATATATACATATACATATACCGCAGTTAACATATATATTATTAATTGCATGTATGCCTAATTTTAAAAGTTTTTGTCTTTCTTTCGTTCTTTATGTAGATCTATGGAACAATCAAAGCTTCTCCTCGTAAATCAGATTATCAAAAACATAAACGACAATGGATTGTGTTTGAAAATATTCAAAATTTTATTGTCGAAGGTGGGGGCACCATCAATGGCAATGGGAAGAGATGGTGGAATAACTCATGCAAAGTCAACAAATCTCTGGTATATATATATGTAATTCGGCTCATGAATTCTTCCAACAACTTTCATTATTTCCATCTCTTAATTAATACAATGAACTAATTCATTATTATTATTTCTTTCTTCTATTCTTTTGCAGCCTTGCACGCACGCACCAAATGTAAGTTTTCTTTTTCTTTTTTCCCTTTATTTCTTGATTTCATTTCAAAATATTTTTATCTTCTTTTTTATTTGTCGAGCAGCAATTTACCTTTTTTTTTTTTATTGTATATATATAGGCCGTGACTTTCCTCAACTGCAAAAATTTGACCGTAGATAACTTGCGGATAAAAAACGCACCACAAATGCATCTCACGTTTCAGAAATGCATAAACGTCAAAGCTTCCAATCTCGTGGTAACTGCACCAAGGCATAGCCCCAACACTGATGGAATTCATGTCACAGAAACGCAAAACATTCATATTCAAAACTGCACTATAAGGACAGGTACATATAAGACACACACAAAAATCTAGAAGCTTAATATATGCATGTATAACCTTGAATTTTCTATAAAAAGATTGCTAATTAAATATAAAGTTTGGCTTGCTTCTATACCGACAATAATGCGATTTTATATTTTATTTATTGAAGGTGACGACTGTATTTCGATGGTAGGTGGGTCCAAAAATGTTGAAGCTACAGATATTACATGTGGACCTGGCCATGGAATCAGGTAGGTCTCTTAACTCTTCCTTCTTTCCATGCATGCATATTATTATGGTTTTTTTTTTTTTTTTCTCCTTTTATTTTCTTTACACGCAATTTAATTATTACTTATTTAGATATTATTTTACTTGCAGCATCGGAAGCTTGGGTGCAGGCGGTTCATTTGATCATGTTTCGAATGTGATGGTCAATAGAGCCATACTTACAGAAACTACCAATGGATTGCGAATAAAAACATGGCAGGTAATTAACGATTAATTGGTCTTCAATTATATTTACTGTTTTTTTTTGTTACTCCATCCTTGGGGTAGTAGTTCATGACACTTAACATATTATTCATATGCAGGGAGGCTCTGGATATGCAAAAAATATAACATTTCAAAATGTTGAAATGCACAATGTCCGGAACCCTATAATTATAAATCAATTTTATTGTGATAAAAAAGAACCTTCATGCTCGGAGCAGGTAATAATCTTAAGAAAATGTTTGATATGCTACAACTTCTTAATTTAGAAATTTATGTGCATGAGTGTCACATGGCACAATGGCAAAACGAATATATTGCACTTTGAGCAACACTTGCATCCCTAAATTCATCATTATCACTAACAATTACTTGATCTAATGGCAGGCTTCAGCTGTGGAAATAAGCAACATTATTTACAAAAATATCACTGGTGTTAGCGCATCAGAGGAGGCCATAAACTTCAAGTGCAGCAAGAATTTTCCATGTCATGAAATTTGGTTGGAAGATGTTAATCTTGCCCGACAAGAAGATGAAAATGTCAAGGCCGCCAGACAGTTAAATGGACTAACCAAGGAACGCTCTCTCCTTCGTGCTAGTTGATAAAGATGTGATTTGCTTTTTCCATTTGTTGATTAACATTCATATTGAATAATAAGGATTTTTTATTTTTTAATTTTTTAATTCATTTCCTTGTAAGATATGTATCGGTATGCTTTATAAGTCTCCTTATTTTCCTCTAATTAATCTTCAAACTAAGCAATACAATGCAAAGGCACCACACGTAAAATCAACTAATTCTAGTTGTACATATTTAGTACTTCAATCCCATATTGATTACTAATTACGTTTGTTATAAGAAGCACGTATACTTTAATCTAATATTGATTAGTATTAAATTCTCTCTTGGCGGACATAAAAAAATACATAAAATAATAGAACGAAAGCTAAATCATTTAGTCATCTATGGTAAAAAAGTCATCATTGACGTCAATGAGGCCATAATAAGGTCCTAAGGAGGTTGCCAAAAACCTCCAACTTATTATAAGGTTAGTCTTTCTCTGATCCTATACAAGTGTCTAAGCACTAAATTATCAATTAGATGCAATATTATTAATTATATGCCTAACTTTCCTTTCTTTATGTAGGTCTATGGAACAATCAAAGCTTCTCCTCATAAATCAGATTATCAAAAGCATAAACAACAATGGCTTGTGTTCGAAAATATTCAAAATTTTACTGTCCAAGGTAGCACCATCAATGGCAATGGGAAGAGATGGTGGAATAACTCATACAAAGTCAACGAATCTCTGGTATATATATGTGTAATTCAATCTCATAAATTCTTCCATCGACTTTCATTCTTTCCATCTCTTAATTAATACAATTTGAACTAATTCGTATTATTAGATTTCTTTCTTCTATTCTTTTGCAGCCTTGCACGCACGCACCAATTGTAAGCCTCTCTTTTCTTTCTTTTTTCCCATTATTTCTTGATTTCATTTCAAAATATTTTTATCTTCTTTTTTATTTGTTGAGGAGCGATTGACCACCTTTTTTATTGTGTATATATAGGCCATGACTTTCCTCAACTGTATATATATATTTGACCGTAGATAACTTGTGGATAAAATATGCACCATAAAATGTATCCTAATTTTCAAAAATGCATAAGCGTCAAAGCTTCCAATCTATGTAATTGCATCTATGGAACAATCAAAGCTTCCCGTAAATCAGATTATCAATTCATAATTCATGTCACGTGCAAAACATTCATATTCAAAATTTTACTAGAAGGTGGAGGTATATATCACACACACAAAGATAAAATAAATAAATAAATCAAAAATCTAGAAGGTTAATATATGCATAATTATAAGAATTCACAATGGAGGAGCTAATTTTTCTATGTAAAATCTCCTCAAAATTAATACAATTTGAACTGGTTTATAATAACTTTTACCTCACATCTTCTTATTTTTATCTATATCATTTAATTTTAATTATTTTTTTATTTTTTATAATGATTGTATTTTTCTTAATATCTTATTTTTCAACTTTTTAGATGTGGAGAGAGAAATAATAAAAATTTTTTATGAGATGTATAGAGTATATAGGAGAAAATTTCCTGAGAACAATAGTAGATAACAATAAAAAAAACGTGGGAAAAAAATGCATCTCAGATAGAAAAAAAGCAAGCGTGGGAAAAATGTAGGAAAATAGCTCTTTCAATAGCCCCACATGTAGCTTCAGCTAATTTAACAAAAATTCTACATTTTTTAACTTATCAATGTAGATGGTATTTTATCAATTTAAAAGACACGATAAAATATATTTAGCTCTTCCATTGTGAATATCTAAACTTGAATTTTCAATAAAAAGTTTGCTAATTAAATATAAAGTTTGGCTTGCCTTCTATAGTAACAATAATGCAATTTTATGTTTTATTTATTGAAGGTGATGACTGTATTTCGATAGTAGGTGGATCTAAAAATGTTGAAGCCACAGATATTACCTGTGGACCCGGCCACGGAATCAGGTAGGTCTCTAACTCTTCTTGCTTTTCGTGCATGCATATTATTACGTTCTTTTTTCTTTTCTTTACATGCAATTTAATTATTACTTATTTGGATATTATTTTACTTGCAGCATCGGAAGCTTGGGTGCTGGCGGTTCATTTGATTATGTTTCAAATGTGATGGTCGATAGAGCCATACTTACAGGAACTACCAATGGATTGCGAATAAAATGTGGCAGTAATTAACAATTAATTGGTCTTCAATTAAATTTGCATTTTTTTTTGTTACTCCATCCTTGGGTAGTAGTTCATGACACTAACATATTATTCATATGCAGGAGGCTCTGGATATGCAAAAATATCACATTTCAAAATGTTGAAATGCACAATGTCCGAACCCTATAATCATAAATCAATTTTATTGTGATAAAAAGAACCTACATGCTGAATAGATAATACTCTTAAGAAAATGTTTGATATACTACAACTTCTTAATTTATAAATTTATGCGCATGAGTATCACATTGCACAATGGTAAAACAAATATATTGCACTTTGAACAATACTTGCATCCCTAAACTCATCATTATTACTAACAATTACTTAATCTAATGGCAGGCTTCAGCTGTGGAAATAAGCAACATTGTTTATAAAAATATCACTGGTGTTAGCGCATCAGAGGAGGCCATAAACTTCAAGTGCAGTAAAAGTTTTCCATGTCATGAAATTTGGTTAGAAGACGTTAATCTTGCCCGACAAGAAGACGAAAATGTCAAGGCCGCTTGTGAAAGCGTTCAATTGACTAACCAAGGGAATGTCTCTCCTTCGTGCTAGTTGATTAAGATGTGATTTGCTTTTACCATTTGTTTATTAACATTCATATTGAATAATAAGGATTTTTTTTAAAAAAAATTCATTTTCCTTGTAAGATATGTATTTATATGCTTTATAAATCTCCTTATTTTCCTCTAAATTAATCTTCACGCGTAAAATCGACTAATTCTAGTTGTACATATTTAGTGCTTCAATCCCATATTGATTACTAATTATGTTTGTTATAAGAAGCATGTATACTTCAATCCAATATTATTGATTAGTAATTCAATTCTTCCATACATACATAGGCAGAACCAAGATAATTTGTTTGGAGGTCCGAAATAAATAAATAAATACATAAAGTAATAGAATGAAAGCTAAATAATTTAATCATCATGAGTCAACGAGGCCATAATATGGGGTTGCCAAAACCTCCAACTTATAAGGTAAGTCTTTCTCTAATCGATACAGCTATACAAGTGTCTAAGCACTAAATTATCAATTAGATGTATTTCTTCCATTAGCTAATTAAAATGAGATTATGAATGTATGGCATCAATTTAACCCACAATCTTGAGGGTTCACTTGGATCAAACATGTTAGGATGAACAATTAATTCTAAAGGATTTAGAGAGAGTTCATATAATATGCTTTCAGAAAATTTCTGGAAGAACTTGAAGGTAAGGTCAATCATTTGCAGAGGATTGAAGTTGTGAGATATATATATATATATATATATATTGATTAGCAAAAATATAAAATGCTCTATATATTTCTCAATAAAACAAAAATACTCCTATAAAATAAAATATATATATTTAAAAAGAACAAAAAAATTATAATTAAAAAGAACAATTTAAAAAGAACAATTTTTTTTAAAAAAAAAGAAAAAAATTATATATATATATGCACAAGAATGCTCGGTCTAATACAAGCGCATACAGACTTGATCATAAGATGTTCAACATGTTGCTTCTCATCTTTTGTTGTTGTTTGAGGAATAAACGTTTCTAATAATTTGGGTTCCTTCGCCATGTTAAAACAGAGGAAGAAGAAAGAAGGAAAAAGCGAGAGAAAGAAAAAAGGAAATGTCTTTACAATTTAATAATGAGAGCCCCTACGTATATACAATCAAATTGGTAAATAAAGATTCTAGTATTGCGCGCTCTATTGAACTTATTCTGGGACAAATCCAAGAAGGTCAAGTTAAGAGAATCAAGTATAAACTCTGAAAATACTGATCAAGTGAATCCATAATTGTCATAATTAAAGGTAAGGTGGGTCAACAAAGGCCAGACAGGATTTACTAAGAGGCTTGATCCAAGGTCTAAGTACCGTACCTCTTGAAGATTGGTAATTTGATATGAGATTTTTCCATCATCATAAAGTGATGGTCACTAATTAGAATTTTCCTCCCTTTTTCCTTGTTTAGACATGTCCAAAAAAAAAAAAATTGCATTATAAGGACAGGTATATATAAGACACCCAAAAACAAAAAAACAAAAAACAAAAAAAATCTTGTAGCTTAATATATACATATATAACCTTGAATTTTCTATAAAAAGTTGCTAATTAAATACAAAGTTTGGCTTGCCACTATAGTGACAATAATGCGATTTTACGCTTTTTTTTTTGGGGGGACTGCGATTTTATTTTTTAATTATTGAAGGTGACGACATTATTTCGATAGTTGGTGGGTCCAAAATTGTTGAAGCCACGGATATTACTTGTGAACCCAGTCATGGAATCAGGTAGGTCTCTAACTCTCCTTGCTTTGCATGCATGAAGGATATTTTTTACTTGTAGCATTGGAAGCTTGGTGCAAGCAGTTCATTTGATTACGTTTTCAATGTGATGCTCAATAGAGCAATACTTACAGGAACTACCAATGGATTGCAAATAAAAACTTGGCAGGTAATTGTTAGAATATATTATCAATTACAATCAATACAAATATATTCTCATAATATCAAATCTCGCACAATATATTTCACTAGTAATGAACAATTAATTGGTTTTCAATTGAATTTGCATTTTTCTTTTGTTACTACGTCCTTGGGTGGTAGTTCATGACACTTAACGTACATATTATTCATATTCTGGGAGGCTCTGGATATACAAAAAAAAAAATCACATTTAAAATGTTCAAATGCACAATGTCCGTAACCCCACAATCATAAATCAATATTACTGTGATAAAAAAGAACCTTCATGCTCGGAACAATGTTTGGTATACTACAACTTTAGAAATTTATGTGCATAAGTGTCACGTGGCACAATGGCAAAACAAATCTATAACACTCTTAACAATGCTTGCATCCTTAAACTCGTCATTGTCACTGACAATTACTTAATCTATGGCAGGCTTCACCTGTGCAAATAAGCAATATTGTTTACAAAAACATCACTGGTGTTAGAGCATCAGAGGAAGCCATAAACTTCCAAGTGCAGCAAGAGTTTTTCTTGTCGTGAAATTTGGTTGAAAGAGGTTAATCTTGCCTACTAAGAAGAAGAAAGTGTCAAGGCCTCTTGTGAGAGCATTAAATTGCGTAGATAACTTCGGCAATAAAGGTGATGGTGGGGATGATATTTGAAATTGTTATACAAATATTTGATTTCCTCCAATAAATCAAGTTTGTAAGTAAAACTTTTCTGTTCTAAAACTCTATAAATGAAATTTTGCATTGTAAAACTTTCACAATACATATTTATAAAACAAGAAGATATTTATACACACTTGAACCTAATATTATTTGCAAGGATTTGTGTTTCAATCTTTTTGTTGTGATCAAGTGCAACACATTTATTGTTTTTCTACGCAAATGCATTTATTGTTTTTGTTAGATAATGTCATGCGCATTTTGGATGATTGTCAAATCTTGTGAATGATGCATAAATTACAAGAAACTCATAGCCAAAGGAATTAAAAGGAAAAAGAAGAAAAGGAAAAAAAGAAAAAAAGAAAAAGGAGAGACTAATCACAAATTATATTATTTCTTTTTATTTATATCTTTGTGATGCAACATGATGTAGTGGATTGCAAAGACAAGCAACAAATAATTTGCAACTCTTTTCAAAAGCCACGATTCTATCAAGAAACTGAGGCAAAAAAGAGAAAAACTAAAACTTTGAGCAATTCTTATTGAAAACTAATCAAATATCACTACAAAAAAGTTGATCTTTAGTGGCAACATTTTTGTGGATGCTAAAAATGCAATAGTGGACGTTGTTGATAAACAACATCGACACATCAACACGGATAAGTTGGACGCTAATGCTCCAATTGCTTATGATGACCCAACAACATCCACAAATATCGACGCTAATAATATTTTTGATGAACACAAAAATCAGTTCAAACTAAAACCAAAGTCGACATTGTTGCTGGACTAACAGTATACACACCAAAGTGGACGCTAATGGTCCACCATCAGCGTCAACATAAAGGTGGATGCTGATGATGCATGGACCATTAGCGTTGACGCAAAGGTGGACGCTGATGGTTGACTATCAACATCGACACAATGTTTGATATAGATCAGAATGCTTGGGATTACATGATGAAGACCCAAGGAGATAAAACTATGGAAGCACCCTGAAGAGTCAAGACAAGAGGACAAACGTGCGTGAAAGTTGAAGCCCATCCAGACAAGGTGGGCATGCGTTCGAACTAGAGTAAACCCGAGAGTCCTCATTCAAAGCTCGTCTGACGCACGTCCGAATGGAGCCCAACCTCTTGTCTAAAGCTCGCTTGACGCACGTCTAGATTGCCCAAACTGAGAGGTCTTGTCTGAGGCTCGTCTGACGCACGTCTGGATGCTTATGTTAATTTTATGTTTTTAAGAAAAATACAATCCTTATAAAAATATATATATTTAAATAATATAGATAAAAATATAATTAATCGGATGTAAGAGACATATAAAAATTTATTAGTTAAAGTAGATAAAGTAAGTTTTAATGAGTTATTTTGCATAAAAATTCGGCTCCACCATTAGGAATGCTCTAAGAGGCATTTAAAAACCCATTAGTTAAATTAGATAAAGTGAGTTTTAGGTATCCATTTTGCATAAAAATTTACGTAAACCATTGGGAGTGCTATTTCTTTTTAATTGTTTAACTATTTGAAAGCATTCACAAGAGTCTCAGCATTTTTTTAGTTATGCATTTTTTACCATGTTGTTTAAAATTTATTTATTCTTTTTCCATCGAGCACAATATTTCCCATTTCAATTTCGGCTACCGCATAAAATTGCCCAACATTTTCTCAAACAAAAACTTCCCACACATCGATGTCACTATGCCATAGGTCCATGAGCCATTGTGGTTTGGGTGAACTGAGAAAAGCCAATGATTTCTCCAAGTGAGCTGGATATTCAATCAACAATGGAGAACGGTGGGACTTGCAGAGAGAGGGAGAGAGAGAAAGAAAGAGGGAAGAAGATAAACAAAATAGAGGAGTTTTGGCCTGTTTGCTGCAGTCTGCTTTACAATAAGTGTGTTTTTGACCAATAGAGGCAAGAACAATATATTTGCTTTAATGCATAATTAGGGAGAGCGGATATTAACCGCACGTTAACCGCAATTGACCGCTACCCACAACTAGAAAGATAGATATTCATAGCTAAAATGTTTCAGACATTGCCATTTGCTAAATCAAAATCTTAATATAAACTGCTTCTAAGATGGGTGGACTAGCCCTTCCACGTAGCCTTCAGTCAATCCTACAAGGACACTCAAAGACTTCAATTAGATGAAAGCTTCCATCTTTACCATGCAGATGGGAGAGGTGCTGAGAAAGAAATAGTAAATAAATAAATAAAGCATTGTGAGTCAAAAACATCACCTCCTTAAAAATAAATACACTAGTTGTAAATTTCAAATGGTCCAGAGAACCCAAAGAAAAGAACAAGAGAAAAAAGGCAACTTGATTCCTTCATGCCATCCATTCATAGAGAGATCTATTTCGAGTTTTCAACTTAAATCCTACAAGATTTGGTGCAATCCACTGAAATATATCACTATTTTTACCCACTAAAAGTCTAAAAGTAATCAACTACTCTTTCAGTCAATTTGTCAAACGGCTAATGCATGGGAGGAGAAGAGAATGATTCCTGATACCTCCTACCTAATTTTATATATGAAAAAGATGCTGATTGATCCGTATCAAACCAACTTCACTCAACAAAATGGCTCTCAAAAGAAGCAAATTTACATAATCATGTAACAAATGCAGTAAAATTTAGGATGAATCAAACAAGTTAAGGGATTATCCTAGCGTGTAGTCCACAACTTTTAACGTTCCTCCAAACCCTTCAAAATGAAGATTCGTCTCTGTTTGTAAAAAGATCATACAAGACCAGCTGTTCTTCCAAAACCCCTTGTTCTTCCAAAACCTCAATGGCCTTTCCAAATGCAATGGGAGTTGAATGCTGAGAAGCCTAGTCCACGACTCTAACACCAAATTCAATCATAACCCATACTACAAACATCATCGGTCGGAACTCCTCATTAAGTCTACAATTCTATCATCATCATACATGTTCTAATTTACCATAGAAACACCCCATCCAATGCTGCGGTCCGAATTGACGTAATTGGGCACGCATAGATCAAGCAGTCTCCAAGAACCGCATCTTAAGCTGTATATTTGTGCTTCAGCCCATTCAGTTCCATCTTCTTCGACAACCTGAAAAAGCCTGAACACCTTGAAGTCGTTGGATCCCGAGTCGAAACCGAACCCCACTTGACCCGGAAACACTAGACCAGTGTGACGGTGAGAAGAAGCGGCCGGGAGAACCTTAAGTTTTGATGAGGTGGCGGGATTCCGGAGATAGACGTCGCTTCGCACGGTGTCATCCCAGAGACAGAGCAAGCCACTACAGGAAGCGGCGATGTAATAGTGTGGTGCTCCTGATGGGAGATTCAGAGGGGTTTGAGACGCGCAGTGGAGGGAGTCGTAATAGCGGAAAGAGTGTATAAGATTTCCGGTGTCGGAGTCTTGGGCGAAGAAGAGGATAAGACGGAGAGGATCATCTTCATTGGGGTTCTGGGCGATAATGGAGTGGTTGAGGAGGTTTTTTGAGAGAAAATCTGGGTTTCCTATGAGAGCATGCCATCTTTTGGAGACACTTGAATCTGATCAGATATTTTCAAGGCAGCCTCGACAGTATCTTCACCACCACTTCCTCCGGTAGAGAGCTTGCCATTCTTCCTCTATCTCTGCACAAAATGGTTTATATAAGAAGTCATGTGCTTTTTGTTTGATCATTAAAAGACCATTTTGACCTTGCTTAAATGTTAAGGATTAAAAAAGTTTTCCTGTCTTTAAATTGTTTTAATTGTAATTATTTTTATAATCTAATCTTTAACACTTTTTACATGAATATATAAATTATGACAACATAATATATGCATGTTTATGACACTTTCTCTATATAAATAGTAAGACAACATTAAAGAACAAATTGAGTATGACTTGTACCATTTAAAATTTTTTTCCATTTTGCCTTCACTTTAGATTTTTGGATTAGAGTTTATGAGGTATAAGAGTCATTTTATTGATCTGAAGTGAGAGCATAAATAGAAAGAAAAAAATTTAAAATAGTAATTAGATTTAAATTTAATTTGATAAGAAAAGTGTTAAATAAAATAATTTTGATGAATTTTGTCATAGTTATATAGTTTATAAAAATAATCATCGTCTTCTCTTTAGATAGCAAAAATATAAATTTAATTATCATTTAGATAACTCAATCGATTATGCACTATGATTCATGAAGCATATGTCATTAATTTAAATTTTTCTTCATCTTCCTTTTATATGATCCACATATAAAGGGAATGAGACAAGGGTTCGATCTAGTTACCTCCAACTTATGAGATGTAATTTTCAATCGATTTATTTACCCTTTTAAAACTGCATTATAAAGAGTTGAAAAGTTGTTTCCCTTTTATTTTTTGTCTTGTAATTACTGTTATACCCTTTATGTATTATAAAGGGATGAAATATTCCAAAGGTGCTTTTTGTATTTTACTCCAAAATTGGTGTAGTTAGGCTAAGCAATGCAGATGAACTTCTCCTTCTTCTTCTTCTTTTTTGATGAAATGCTATGCATATCAAACTTTTTATTAAAAAATAAATATCAAAATAATGTAGATTTTATTTATGGGAGATGATAAAAATAAATAAGCAAAACAAATAATACTTATTCTTTTGTAATGGTAAATTTAAGGGTTAAGTACTTTTTTAGTACCTCGGTTTACACTTTTTTTTTTCTCTTCAGTTTCCAAAACAATCAAATCTAGTACCTTACCTAAGTGAAAAATACAAAATCACTACCTTTATTACTTCAATTAAAAATTCACATCATCACCACATAAATGGCGTTATGACATATATCCCTAGTTTCACATTAACACATGTAACTAATACATCATCTAAAAATACTTTATGTCAATGGATAGCATGTCCAAACTTATTATCCACATACTGTCCAAACTTGTAAACTACTTCATCACACTTACGTTGTCCAAACTTGCTGCCCAAACTTCTCTTATTTTAGATTGTTTCCTTATTTTTCCATATATTATTCTATACAGTTAGCATATATTTTCCTTTTCATGTATAGCACCCTTGTAAAGACTATATAATATCAGAACCCAAAGCCAATGGGCATGCAATTCAAATCATATTTCATATTTTGTCAGCTAGTTCTTTTTTCTTTTCCTCGTAAATTTTTTTTTCTCTTCTGTGTGCTTGTCAAGTATGTAGAACCCACAATCGTTTTCTCTTCGTTGGTGCTGTTCTGCCTCGGTCCAAATATGTGCTCCTGTGGTGTCGGCGCAATTTCTCTTGGTGGTTCTTGGTGTTTTCGCAGCCTGCTTGATGTATCGGTGGTTTTCTCGGCAGTTTCGGTACCGTTTGTGCATCCTCTTTGGTTTGTTTTTTCTCGACCTTTCTACGTTATAAAGACAATTGAGTTCTATTTATTTTCTATGGATTCTGCACCTATGTGTGGTAAGTTTACAGGTACTAATTATTCTACCTGGGCATTCCAGTTTGAACTTTTTCTCAAGGGTAAAGCTCTTTGGGGTTATATTGATGGCACAGATGTTGAAAAATCATCCACTTCTGACAAACCTAAGGCTGACGGGTCTTCTCCTTCATGGGCTATGCTTGATGCACGCATCATGTCTTGGCTTCTTGGTTCGGTGGAGTCCCATATTGTCACCAACTTGCGGCCCCATTGATCTGCTCAATCCATGTGGACTTACTTGAAGAAGGTTTCTCTTCAGGATAATGATTCTCGTCGCTTTCAATTAGAACATGCAATTGCCATGTTTCAACATGGTAGTCTTTCCATCCAAGATTATTACTCAGCCTTTCTGACTCTTTGGCATGAATATGCTGCCTTGGTTACTGCGGATGTTCCTGTTGCCGCTTTTTCCACTATTCGGACTCTTCATGCAACTACTCGTGATCAATTTCTTATGAAACTTCGTCCGAATATGAATCATTCGCTCCGCTTTCTTGAATTGATCTCTGTTCCTTCTCTTGATGTTTGTTTTGGTGAGTTACGTGAAGAACAACGCCTTAGTACTCAAGCTATTGGAACAATCTCATGGCGGGGCCAACAATCGTGGCTTTTCGCCAAGGACGTGGACCACCTATGCATTCTCGAAACTTGCGATGTTTCGCTGCAGGAATATGGGCATATTGCTGCTAATTGTCCTAAAAATTCTGCTCTTATTGCAAGAAGAAGGGTCACATTATCAAAGAGAATAAAAGCCCAAGCATTTGGACTTTGGTTCTTGTTCGCATGCCACGACTTACGCCGTCTCTTCTTCGATGCATCCTCTATTCTGCCTCTCCACGCATCCGATTACTACACTCACAATGGTGCAACAAATTCTAGTTTCAACCTTATCGCCATGGGGTTCCAAGGTAACCATTCTACTAAACTCGTGGACTCCCTCTAATCACATGACTCCTAATCCCAGTCCTATGATGGTCAATCAGCTATTCGACCGCCAATGGTAGTTCTTTGCCAATAGCTTTGCTGAGATGCCTCTTAGCGCCACTAATGTGTTTCTTGCTCCACCTTTCCACGAATCTTATTTCATTGGCCAATTAGTTGAAAACAATTGTGATGCAGACTGTGTAATAGAGCCGATCGCGGGACCTAAAGTGGGCGTTTTTGTTTCCACTTTTTGCCTATTCTAGCTTTCTCCGCTTTCTTTTACGTCTTTTGCTTGTATCTTTTTTGATCTTAGTATGGTGTGGCATCGCTATTTGGGCCATCCCAATACTCAGATCTTATCTCATGTATTGAACTCTAGTTTACTTGGTAATAAAGACCGTTCTTCTTTATCTCTTGAGTGTGCTTCTTGCAAACTTGGTAAAAGCAAAATTCTTCCCTTTCCTTTGCATGCTAGTCGGGCATCAAACTGCTTTGATCTTATCCATAGTGATGTTTGGGGTCCTTCCCGAATGAGTTCACATGAAAAATTTAAATACTATGTGACTTTTATTGATGATCATAGCATATTTACTTGGTCTATTTTCTTCGCTCTAAATTGAGGTCTTTCATTACTTTCGAGTTTTCGTATGTTGCCAATCAATTTTCTGCTTCTATTAAGACATTACGCACCGATTCTGGTGGTGAATATTTGTCTACTAAGTTGCAGGCTTTCTTGGCTTCTAAGGGTATTCTTCATCAATGTTCATGTCCCTCTACTCCTCAACAAAATGGAGTAGTCGAACGTAAAAATTGCCATCTTCTAGATGTGGTACGTACTCTCTTGTTAGAATCATCCGTTCCATCCATGTTTTGGATAGAGGCTATGAAAATTGCTACTCACTTGATTAATCGTTTACCTTCTCAAGTCCTAGATATGGAGTCTCCCTATTTCCGCTTATTTGCTAAGCAACCTAGTTATGATAACCTTCGTACTTTTGGTTGTGTTTGTTTTGTTCATTTATCTCCTCATGAGCGACATAAATTATCTACTCAATCTGTTTGATGTGCTTTCTTGGGATATAATGTATGTCAAAAGGGATTTGTTTGTTATGATCCTACCTTACATCGTACTCGCATTTCTAGGAATTTTATTTTCTTTTAGAATCAAAATTTCTTTCCTGTGTCCTCTGTGCCATCCTCTTCCACTGTGGTTCTTCCCTCATTTGAGGAACAGCTCTCAGATCTTCATCCTGTCCGTTCTCGATTTAAACCAGGTATTGTGTATACAAGACGCTCCCGCCCACAATCTCTTCCGATAGCTCACCGATCTCCGATCCTACCACGCACTAGATTCCCGGTGGCAGCACCTCCAGCGCCTTTGTGCATCGCTCTTCTCGAGTGTCTCACACCCGGATAGGTATGGATTTCCTTCTTCCATTACTGCAATTCGATTTCAGCTCATCGCTACATTGGCCAATTTTGATATTCCCACTTGCCCAAGCATGATTGTTGTAAGCTATGCAGAAGAAATTGCCGCTTTAGAGGCCAATCACACGGATATTGAGCCCTCCTCCTATTATTGTGCCTGGGTTGCAAATGGGTTTACTCACAAAGTCCGATCGGATGGAAGTTTGGACCGTTATAAGGCTCGTTTGTTGCTCTTGGGAATAATCAAGAGTATGGTGTCAATTATGAAGAGACGGCTAAAATGACTACTCGATACCTCGCCCTTGTCGCTTCTAGTAATTGGCCCTTCATCGATGGATGTCAAAATGCGTTTCTTCATGGGCATCTTAAAGAGTGTATTTATATGAAGCCACCCCGGGATTGTTTTCCTCTCCAACTTCACATGTGTGTAAGCTTGTCGCTCTCTTTATGGTCTCAAACAGCTCGAGGGCCTGGTTTGATAAATTCCGCACCACTTTATTATAATTTTCATTTAAGCGAGCAAGTATGACACTTCCTTGTTTCTTCAAAAACATGGGTATTGTTGTTCTTTTGGTTTATGTTGATGATATTGTGATCACGGTTCCGATTCGATTTACTTGGCCAGCTCAAAACTCATCTCTCGAGTCATTTCATATGAAAGATCTTGGGTCTCTCACATATTTTCTTGGTCTTGAGGTGCATCGTAGTTCTTTGAATTTCCTCAATCAACATAAATATGCTCGTGACTTGGTGGTTACAGCTGGTCTTCAAGAGGCTCCTTATTGATACTCCCATGGAATTACATGTCAAGCTTCGCAAAGAGGAGGGGACTTACTTGCTGATCCTAGTTTATACCGGAAGTTGGTGGGTAGTCTTGTTTATCTCACCATTACTAGACCAAACATTTCTTTTGTTGTCCAGCAGTCAACTAGTCCTTCGCTCCGTCATCTTCATTTGATTTGCTGTATCCGTAGATCAGCGCTATGTTCAACCCGTGGGCTTATTCTTCCCTCCAACAATTCTACTCATCTTGCTGCTTATAGTGATGCTGATTGGGTTGTGCGGATACCCGTCGCCCATCATGGTTGGTGTGTGTTCTTAGGTGATGCCTTGATCTCTGGAAAAGAAGTAAGATGAAGTCTCTAAGTCATCTCTGAGAATCGAGTATTGCACAATGTCTCTTGCTTGTTCAGAAATTATTTGGCTTTGCGGTTTGCTTGGCAGTTAGATTTTTCTCGAGACCGATCCTACACCTCTACATGCAGATAATACTAGTGCTATTCAAATCACGGCCAATCTGTTTATCATGAGCGCACCAAGCATATTGAAGTGGATTGTCACTCTATCCGAAGCCTTTGAAGCTCGTGTTATCACTCTTCCACATATTTCCACCGATCTACAAATTGCCGATATCTTCACCAAGGCTCTCACTCACATCGACATTGCTTCCTCAAGAGCAAATTGATGCTTTCTGCATCAATTTGAGGGGGCTGTCAATGGATAGCACAGCTGTCCAAACTTGCTATCCATACTTACAGCTGTCCAAACTTATTGCCCAAACTACTTGCTGTCCACACTTACAGCTGTCCAAACTTGCTGGCCAAACTTTTCTTATTTTAGCCATGATTGTTTCCTTATTTTTCCATATATTATTCTGTACAGTTAGCATATATTTTCCTTTCCATGTATAGTACCCTTGTAAAGACTATATAATATACAGAACCCAAAGCCAATGGACATGCAATTCAAATCATATTTCATATTTTGTCACTTTAACCCTAAATTTAATCCTTATTTTATGAGACAAATTGGCGATTTACATTAACAACTACTTAATTTTTATTATTTTGACATGTTCCTACAAAATGGTGACACGATGATTATGTGTTTATTTATTTATTTATTATAAATAATTCTGTAGCAAAACTAGAAGAAAAAAAATGCCATATTCTTGACCCATTTTTTTTTTTTTTTAAAAAAAAGAAAAGTAAATAATTATAGTATAATTGTTTGTGTTTCAAAAATAAAGAAAAAAAGTCCTTACTAAAAATAACTTATATTTATATCATAAGGGTATTTTAGAAAATTTGATTACATTATAATTCCACTCACCATCATATATATTGGATCGTAACAAACAAAGGTATACATTATAAAGGTTCTATTCCAACATTACAACTAAACTACAAAATAGAAATAACTATTCCATTTCATATTATTCTATTCCCAATAATAGTTATTTTTATTCCTGATAGAATGATATTTTGCGAACCAAACAAGCCTCAAGTATGTTTTAGAAATTGTTAAGGGGCTGAAAATATGCCTATGATTGGAGCATGCAATTCCCGACCCAAAAAAACATATTGGAATTTTTTTTTTTTTTTCTAAGCAATATAGGAGAAGAGGAAAGGGATACTGATAATTAACTGCAGACCAATAGAGGCAAGTCCAATATATTTCCTTCGATGCATAATTAAGGTTGTACATGCAAGCAAATATTACCCATTCCTAACTACTAACCGCTATCCGCAACTAAAAAGATAAATATCCATAACTAAAATGTTTTCAGACATTGTCATTTACTAATTCAAAATCAACACAAACTGCTTCTAAGATGGGTAAGTAGTTGAGTAACTGGACTAGCCCTTCCACAAGCTTCAACTTAATGAAAGCTTCCTTCTTTATCATGCAGTTGGGAGAGGTGCTGAAAAAAGCATTATAAATAAATAAATAGATAGAGCATTGTGAGTCAATAACATAACCTCCTTAAAAAACACATTCATCTCAATGAAATATTCTAAGCTGGTCAGTAAACATAACCTACTTAAATAACAGATACAACTTTCCAAGAAGAAGTCATTTTACCTTCAAACTTTCTCCTAAACAAACAAGAGAAACCCCTAAAAAGTGGAGGGAAAAGGAAAATGGGTGAAAGGTCAAGGGGGGCATGGGGGAAGGGGAAGGGTTGGAAAATAAATACCCAAAGAGAGAACAAGAGAAAAGGCAACTGGATGCCTTCATAGTTCCATCCATTCATAGAGAGATCTAAGAAATAGATCTTTCGAGCTTTCAACTTAAGCACCAAAAATTCAAGGTCATTAGACTGGGCAATTCTTAAATCCCTAAAGATTTGGTGCAATCCACTGATCAAAGCCAATACATGTTGGCTGGCCACTTTTTTACGAACTATACCGGTGAAGAGAATGAATACATTTAGTAATGATGATAAATTCTGCAAAGAGAGACCAATTTAGGTTAACGATCAAACACACACATATACACACAAAGACAAAGGTGGTGTCCTTGTCAGTGTTCACAAATGTCAGATTCTTAAGATTAGAAGTTTCTATATCAAGAACTACAAGTTCATGCAGAAAGCAGTGCTCCAATTTCAAGTTTTCAAGCAGCTTTTTGGAGCAAAAGTAATATATGGTAAAAGGTCTAAGCATGCCCAAATTCAATGAATGTCTACTTCAACCTCAAGAGTACCAATCTCAACCTTAAAACTCAAAAGGATTCACAATAAGCAAGAAAAGGCGGCACTCAAATGCATCAAGCCAACAAATTTTAGGATCAAGCTCTTTGACACAATGGGTTGTAA
The DNA here is from genome assembly GCA_013348765.1 of Carpinus viminea. Lineage (NCBI taxonomy): Eukaryota > Viridiplantae > Streptophyta > Magnoliopsida > Fagales > Betulaceae > Carpinus > Carpinus viminea. The sequence continues at coordinate 13,858,250 of CP054668.1, forward strand.
TTTTTTAAAACTCATTGTCAACTAAGCAAGGATCCAAATGGGGAGTTGGTGGAAATTTAGGAAAACACCGAAGTACAAATGCACCTCTATCTTCTTAACAATATGTTTAAGTGTATAACGTTTCTGGTTTCAGGAAGGAGAGGGGGTCATGAAGACCATGTTGGGGGCAAGTTGTTGAGCCTATCATTGATGTCAAAAACAAAATGGGTGGCAATTAAAATCCTGGGTCTCTTGGAATCGGGCTGCATCGCTGTAATATATCACTCTCTTTACCTAATAAAGTCTAGAAGCAGTCAACTATTCTCGGTCAATTTGTCAAACACATGCGTTCAATTAGCAAGACGAATTGAAGCAATCTCCAAATCAGCTAGGCGAAGTGGTAATTGTTTAAATTCTAAAATTAATCTCAAATCAATCACAACTAGGAGTGTGTGGCCACATGAAAAGAGTAGGAGGGTATGTGCGTCTCATCTAATGCAGCGGAAGAGAAGTGCCTCTAGTATCTCCTACCTAATTTTATATATGAAAACGATCCTGATTGATCCGTATCAAACCAGCTTCACTCAACAAAATGGATCTCAAAAAAGCAAATTTACAAAATAATGTTAACACAAGCAGCAAAATTTAGGACCAAACATACTTACCAAAAATTAAAAAAAAAAAAAAAAAGAGAGAGAGAGAGAGAGAGCAGAAACATGAATTAAACTAGGTAAGATAAGGGCATGGTGCCATACCTCAAGGATTATCCTCCTCCAAGCTCAACCCTCCATTGATCATAACCGAACTCAACGCCTGAGTTCTACAACTTCTAACGTTTCCCAAGACCCTTTAAACTTAAGTTTCGTCTCTTTTTGTGACAAAAGATCATACAAGACCAGCTGCCTCTTTCTATTCTCCATGAACAACTCCCCGTTCTTCCAAAACCCCAATGGCCTTTCTAAATTCAATGGGAGTTTAATGCGAAGAAGTCTAGTCCACGACTCCCTAACACCAAATTCAAGCATAACCCATATATCCAAATACATCCTTTTCTTCCGGTCTTCACTAGGAAAAACCAACATAGCAAGAGATCCTTTCAACTCCTTGACGGTCCGCGTGCATTCACCGTAATCACAGAAAAACCGAGCTTCTGGAAACAGCATCGTTCGGAACTCCTCATTGCTGAAGTCAAAAGAAACTATTATCTCTTCATCATCGTTCACATGTTCCTTGTATTCGCTGTCACCATACCATAGGAAAACCCCATCCAATGCTGCGCTCCGCGAATCTGCATATATCCCCAGGGGCACGCCCAGATCAAGCTGCCTCCAAGAACCGCATTTCAGGCTGTATATTTCTACTTCATCCCATGTTTCATCTTCGTCTTCAACCATAAGAATTCTGATCACCTTGTAATCGTTAGATACCGAGTCGAAACCGAACCCCACATGAAACATAGAGACTCTAAGTCGACCGTAAGAAGACGAGGCTGGAAGAGCCTTAAGTTGTGATGACGTTGCGGGATTCCAGAGATAGACGTCGTTTCGCGCATAGTCCCAGAGGCAGAGCAGGCCATTACAGGAAGCGACTATGTCAAATCTTGGTTCTGTCGGGAGATTCACAGGGGTTTGAGACGCGCAGTGGAGGGAGTCGTAAGATCGGAAAGAGTGTAATAGCTTTCCGCGGGTGTGGGGGTCCAGGGCGAAGAAGATGATAAGACGTAGAGGATCATTGGAGTTCTGGGTGATAATGGAGTGGTTGAGGAGGTTTTTGAGAGAAATCTGGGTTTATGAGAGCATGCCAGCTTTTTGAGACACACTTGAATCGTATCAGAGATTTTGGAGGCAGCCTCGACAGTATCTTCACCACAACTTCCTCCAGCAGATAGGTTGCCATTCTTCCGATCTCTGCTCTGCATAAAATGGGACTAAAAACTTTCGATATGTATATATAGAGAAAAATCCTTTATATGCTTCTCAAAAAAGTTTTAATTTTTTCAAAAAAGCAATGCCATTGCCAAAAAAAATTAAAATTAAAATTAAGTTGGCTACCATCTCTTGGATTTAGTTTGTCCGAAGTAAATTTGTTCCATGGCTACCTTACACATTCGATTAACAATATTTTTATCTATATTATTTAATTTTTTTTTCACTTTTTATTAATTTTAATTTTATTTCTCTTCTAAAATTTGTATTTCATTTTCTATTTTTCCAATGTAATTTGCTTAGTACAATCAGTTTTCAATAATAATTCTTTTTTTAAATAATCATTTTTATAATTATAATTTTCAAACGTTGTATTTACCAACATTAAGTATGAAGATCATATTTTTACAATAATGTCAATCATATTTATAAAACATATTGTTATTAAAAATTGTCAAAGAATATTATCATAATGAAAATTTTGAGAGAAAAAAAAAAAAAAAAAAAAGTTGAAAGAAACAATCGTTTCCTTAAAAAGTGTTTTTACATATAGGTTCTTTTCTTTTTTTTTTAATTCAATTAAAAACTCATTTTGTATTTTTTTTGTTGGAATTTTTATAAATTTGATTAGTCATTATAGATGAAAATATTATTCTTCATAAATATTCTCTCTAATCACTTAAAAAAGCTTGCACATTCTCAAAAAATTAATTTTTTAATAATTTAATTTAAAATTATATTTTTTTATCTATAAAATTATAGCATAAAGAGCAGTGATAATTATACAATTGGTGTACATTAACGATAGCAAGTCAATTATACAGAAAAATATTAATTAATAAACAACAATATTAAAAAAATATATAATAAATAATAATTTTAAAAAAAAAATTATTTGTTTGTATAACGGACGTATGCATCCAATTATATGCTTCTCACTACTCCAAAAACAAGATCACAATAATTATTTTAAAAGATAATACATCATTTTTAAGATGTAATTTTGAAAATAAAATTTATTCATCATCAATGCTACTCGAGATTGTTTCCATTTCAATGATGATTTGACTACACAAGGACAACAGCAGGTAAGTGCCAGTGATTTGACCATTCACTGGCTACTGCCTTTACTAGCATTTTGAATGAACTAGTCAAAATTTAACTAGAATTTAACCAAAAATATTTACTTTTTATCCACTTTTTTGTTTTATTTAAATTTATTATTATTTTATTAATTTTAGTTGTTTAAAGTAGGGTTAACTGTTAAAGGAATGAGAGAAGGCATACAGGAGGAATTAGGATTTAAAATTTCTCCATTTTTTTTATTTAGTGTATTTTAAATAGTAGTATTTGCTAAAATTTTCAATAAAAATAGTATATTAAATACATTACACTTTAAAATGCACAAAATAAAAAAATTTGAGAAATTTTAAAATGAATATGATCTTTTGTCATGCAGGAGAGATTGACCGTTATGTTTTTGAATGGTCGTTTTTTGTTATTTCAAACAATCACACTAAAATGCATTAGGTTTATAAATGAAAAATTTTATCAAACACAAATCTAACTTTTCTTCTATAGAAAAATTGATGCAGTGTAACTTAGTAGGTTTGCAACGAAAAATAACAAATACATAGCGAATAATTAATTATAGATCTTGATTCTATAAAAGATTTGAGAACTCTTCTTGAAAATCTAGATACTCTCTAGTATTTTGAAGAAAAATAGAAAAATAAACTCAACTTTGAATATTTTCATTAATCAATATCAATAGTAAACAACAACTGCATTTTCAGGGCTCTAAGCATTTATTATAGCCCTAATACTCATAATCATAAAATAACAATGAAATAAAGTTAATTTAGAAATCTACGAAAGAAAACTAAACCAAATAAAAGACTAACAAAAAAACCTAATTAAAATAAAAGACTGAAAGATAAGATAGAATAAAAGACTAACAAAGAAACATAATTCATATAAAAAAAATTGAAATATAAGATAGGCCGTCCTAATCTACATCATCCTCCCTAAGTTGGAGAGAATTTGCCCCGAATTCGAACTATCTTTCCTACGGTCCTTCGGGTATCCAATCAACTCATTTCAATCTCCTCTTCTCAAAATCACAACAAGGCTACACCCCATAATAAATGTGATGCCTTATTCATAAACACACCGCCACATTTATATTGAAGACCATGCACCTCCCCTTACCGTGTAGGCTTGCCATGCTCTTGTCCTACCTTACCCTTCCCACATGCTATGAGAATTCCCAAAGTTGTCTCCGCCTCATAGATCTCATCACAACTTTGGTTAAAAGTTGTTGATAAAATTGCAAATACTCCAAAGAAATCAACTTCCAAATCAAAGACTTCTCTTTTAGGACTTTCATCGAGCACTTGATATATAGAACTCACCACTTCGTCAAGATAAGTGTCATAGATTGATGGAGAGGGCCCAATCTACCAAGCAATCTTCATTAAAAAATTCATCATCCTCCTCCACAATTGATTGACTTCTAATCTCCACCTCTCTAAACACCATCTCCATCATCTTCCTAGATACTTCTTTTTATGGAATTTTTTATTATTATTTTTTTTGTGTCACCAAGAACTCTTTGGATTGCAAGCAACCTTGGAATTCTGGTATATTGAGTTTGAACTTACTCACCTATTGATTGGCATGTGTTTGCGCAAGGTGTTGGCGTCCAAGCGTTCAGTGCTCTGTAAACGAGTTTCTAGATCTATTCCTATTATGACCACACAAGTTGGATATTTGAGTAGTGAGGTATTCGATTTGATTCCTCATAACCCTGAATTGATTCTCCTTGTATTGCCTCCATTCAACATTAGTTTTGCCTTCCACCTCCAATCGCAATCTTGTCGCCCACCACTCATGTGCCATGTGTTTAATTGCCAATTGCTCCTTATGTGTTGTCTCCCTGTGCACGTGCATCTCGTTCATGTTTGTAAAACAGTTGCTCCCTTCCATTCATGAAAAATAATTGAGCTTTGATACCAACTGATGCATCGTGACTTAATGAAGAACAACAAATACGATGGATAATTAATTATAAATATTGATTCTATCAAAGATCTGAGAATTCTTCTTAAAAATCTAGATACTCTCTAGTATTTTGAAGGAAAATAGAGAAATAAACTTAACTATGAGTATTCTCATTAATCAATATCAATAATAAACAACAACTGTATTCTCAGAGTTCTAAGCATTTATTTATAGTCTCAAGACTCTTAGTTCTAAGATAACAATTAAATAAAGTTAGTTTAAAAACCTACGAAATAAAACTAAATCAAACAAAAAACTAACAAAAAAACCTAATTCGAATAAAAGACTGAAAGATAAGATAGGACGTCCTATCTACATCATAAATGCAATCAGAGAGGATCAAAACAATTAATCAAATATATATATATATATATTTATTAATTAAAAGTACTAATTTATCAGCTCTTCATCAATTTGATACAATTTCTTAATTAAAGATTTAATACTTGTATCATTTCTTTTCTCATAACTCTAAGAATGTAAAGATGTATTCACATTACTTCTGGTTTAGACTATGTGGTTGACTTGAATTGGAAAATGATCATAAAGTTTTTAAATTAATTTTGATTTCCACTTCCACAATCCTTGTATCATCTTCCAAGTTAGCAGACTCGAAAGATTTAATATTCTTCATCAAAAAAGGTAATTGTATCAGCAATGATTTCCATTTCAGCATGAAGCAATAGTAAAGTGAATGAAGAATCAAGTTACAAGACCATTTCAAGATGCAACTAGGCATATAGAAAACTGGCCCTATTTCTTTATCTTTTCGGTCTTTGTCTTTCCTACAATTTGCTCAAAAATCGACCCTAACCGTATAGGAAGTCACAGTAAGTGTTAGAACATTCAACATTATAACTGAAAATAAGTGACATAGACTCATTCACCCATCTGAAGATTAAGTCAGCAGCTCAAATTCAAGATGCTAGATCAACAAACTCAAGATATATAGAATAAATAAAGAGAAGATAGCAGATGTTTTTGAATTTGTAATTCTTAACTTTCTCTTGTAAATGGACATTCTATAGATAAAACAAAGGCAACTCTCGACATTGCAACTGTGTGCATGAGACAAACGATGTATCAAACACCTGTTGTTCATTTTATTATAAATCCCAATACGACACCCATCAGCGATAACAAGCATACTGGAACAGAAAAAATCCAGTTCCAAATAACACTGTGCCTTCTCTACGACTATATTAATATAGGTAACAATCAAAGAATATAATTTGCTCTGCAAGTTCATTATACAATCTTAGAGATTTTGACAAGAATGCACAAATCCAGAGACCCCAAATGGAAAAACCAATTGAGAAGAGGGAAAATTTTGAATTCCTAATTAGCGCTTACGCAGCAGCCATTGATAATGATTGTGGTTGTGTCGTCCAGAGAGTTCCATTCTTAATTTTGTTCGTGCTTTCTACTGATCTGATGCGCAATGGGGTCCACCCTTAATCAAATACTCCTCAATTGTTTCTTCCTTGCTCTGCAACAACTTCAACTAGAGGAAGACAATTTTTATTTTCCGTGCATGCTCTGCGACGAGAGGGAGAAAGAGAGAACGACACACATATTCCGAATATTTCATCCACCGCGCCAATTTATCCCGCCTTTTAATTTGCACCAAAACGGCGTAGTTTTTTATACTAATTAAGTCTGATCTAGCGCGGGAGATAAGAGTGTAAACAGAAGTGCAGTGGTAATATATAACATCGATCATGAAGAATCTGAATGCAGATAGAATTGTTTCAAAAAAAAAAGAATGCAGATAGAATTAGTATTTCCCACGGACTTGGGAATTAATAGGAGTTCTACTCGGACATGCTTCTTCATACATATGGCTATTATAAAACAACACCCGCCCACCCATCCACCTTCATTAAACAAATCACAACGATTGGTTCACCTTTCTCAACTTCTGCAAATTCAGAAGATTCAGATATCGATAATGTCTCTTCTTCACGCCCACGCCCTATTTTTTATTTTCACCGTTTTCATCATTATAACGTCTTTCTCATCCGAAACATCCTGTTTCGGGCTTCATTCCCGCGCCTATAGTACGTCACGCATAGTGACCATCCCTTCAGCTTCACCTTCAACTTCACCACCGAATCCGAAGCTGGTTAATGTAGATGCCTTTGGCGCCAAAGGGGATGGAGGAGATGATACTCAGGTACGTCGTTATTCTCTATCTATTCGATCGTTTTTTGTTTTTCTTTTTTCTCTGCAGAATTTGGTTTTGATTTTTCTTCTTTTGATTAATTGATGTTTTTGCGCAGGCATTTAAGAAAGCATGGAGGGAGGCCTGTTCTTCAAAAGATAGCGTTCTCGTGGTACCTCAAAATAAGAGTTATCATCTCAAGCCAGTTACATTCTCGGGTCCTTGCAAATCTAATTTCACATTCAAGGTGATCTGTTTACGTTCTTTACATGCATGTATCTATACATCTATATATACATATACATATACCGCAGTTATCATATATATATATATATATATATATATATATATTATTAATTGTATGCCTAATTTTAAAAGTTTTTGTCTTTCTTTCTTTATGTAGGTCTATGGAACAATCAAAGCTTCTCCTCGTAAATCAGATTATCAAAAACATAAACGACAATGGATTGTGTTCAAAAATATTCAAAATTTTACTGTCGAAGGTGGGGGCACCATCAATGGCAATGGGAAGAGATGGTGGAATAACTCATGCAAAGTCAACAAATCTCTGGTATATATATATAATTCGGCTCATGAATTCTTCCAACAACTTTCATTATTTCCATCTCTTAATTAATACAAAATGAACTAATTCGTATTATTATTATTTCTTTTCTATTCTTTTGCAGCCTTGCACGCACGCACCAACTGTAAGCCTGTTTTTTTTTTTTTTCCTTTATTTCTTGATTTCATTTCAAAATATTTTATCTTCTTTTTTATTTGTCGAGCAGAGATTTACCACCTTTTTTATTATTTATTTTATTGTGATATATATAGGCCGTGACTTTCCTCAACTGCAAAAAATTTGACCGTAGATAACTCATGGATAAAAACGCATCACAAATGCATCATCTTCACGTTTGTAAATGCATAAACGCCAAAGCTTCCCTCAGGGTAATCGCACGATAGCCCAACACCGATGGAATTGGCGTCACGTAAACGAAAACATTCATATTCAAAACTGTACTATAAGGACAGGTACATATAAGACACACAAAATAATCTAGAAGCTTAATATATGCATGTATAACCTTGAATTTTCTATAAAAAGTTTGCTAATTAAATATAAAGTTTGGCTTGCTTCTATAGTGACAATAATGCGATTTTATGTTTTATTTATTGAAGGTGACGACTGTATTTCGATAGTAGGTGGGTCCAAAAATGTTGAAGCCACATATATTACATGTGGACCCGGCCATGGAATCAGGTAGGTCTCTAACTCTTCCTTCTTTCCATCCATGCATATTATTATGGTTTTTTTATTTTTATTTTCTTTACATGCAATTTAATTATTACTTACTTAGATATTATTTTACTTGCAGCATCGGAAGCTTGGGTGCAGGCGGTTCATTTGATTATGTTTCGAATGTGATGGTCAATAGAGCCATACTTACAGAAACTACCAATGGATTGCGGATAAAAACATGGCAGGTAATTAACAATTAATTGGTCTTCAATTATATTTACATTTTTTTTTTGGTTACTCCATCCTTGGGGTAGTAGTTCATGACACTTAACATATTATTTATATGCAGGGAGGCTCTGGATATGCAAAAAATATAACATTTCAAAATGTTGAAATGCACAATGTCCGGAACCCTATAATTATAAATCAATTTTATTGTGATAAAAAAGAACTTTCATGCTCGGAGCAGGTAATAATCTTAAGAAAATGTTTGATATGCTACAACTTCTTAATTTATAAATTTATGTGCATGAGTGTCACATGGCACAATGGCAAAACGAGTATATTGCACTTTGAGCAACACTTGCATCCCTAAATTCATCATTATCACTAACAATTACTTGATCTAATGGCAGGCTTCAGCTGTGGAAATAAGCAACATTATTTACAAAAATATCACTGGTGTTAGCGCATCAGAGGAGGCCATAAACTTCAAGTGCAGCAAGAATTTTCCATGTCATGAAATTTGGTTGGAAGATGTTAATCTTGCCCGACAAGAAGATGAAAATGTCAAGGCCACTTGTGACAGCGTTAAATGGACTAACCAAGGGAACGTCTCTCCTTCGTGCTAGTTGATAAAGATGTGATTTGCTTTTACCATTTGTTCATTAACATTCATATTGAATAATAAGGATTTTTTATTTTTTAATTTTTTAATTCATTTCTTGTAAGATATGTATCGGTATGCTTTATAAATCTCCTTATTTCCCTCTAATTAATCTTCAAACTAAGCAATACTATGCAAAGGCACCACACGTAAAATCAACTAATTCTAGTTGTACATATTTAGTACTTCAATCCCATATTGATTACTAATTACGTTTGTTATAAGAAGCATACATACTTTAATCTCATATTGATTAGTATTCAATTCTCTTATGGCGGACATAAATAAATACATAAAATAATAGAATGAAAGCTAAATCATTTAGTCATTTGTAGTAAAAAAGTCATCATTGACGTCAATGAGGCCATAATAAGGGGGTTGCCAAAAACCTCCAACTTATTATAAGGTAAGTCTCTCTCTGATCCTATACAAGTGTCTATGCACTAAATTATCAATTAGATGCACTTCTACCATTAGCTAATTAAAATGAGATTATAAATGTATGGTATCAATTTAACCCACAATCTCGAGGGTTCACTTGGATCAAACATTAAGGGTGTGTTTGTGAATGAAACGGTGGTGGAGTGGAATTGCACTATTCATGGGCCCACCTCATTCCCAAAAAATTATTCTTAAAATTAATTCCAACATTCTTACTTTTTACATAAAATCAATCATTTTTTATCATTATTCAAATAAAAAAAATCACTACAAAACAAAATTTTTCAATTTTTTATATAAAATATTCTTACTTTTTTTCTCTCAATATCAATCACATCTACTACAGTATAGTTCCACTTCCAAATCCCATACTATTCCCAAACATAGCCTAACTTTCACGCTAGCTAGGTTAGGATGAACAATTAATTCTAAATGATTTGGGAGAAAGTTCTTAAATATGATTTTAAAAAGAAAAAAAAAATTAGGAAGAACATGAAGGTAATGAAGTCAATCATTTGCAAAAGGATTGAAATCGTGATTATATATGCTCTGTATTCGATCAAGTGGTGTGAACGGTCATAACTTAAATTCAACAAACCCATTTTTTAGACTCAATTTTTAGCTAGTTTAAGGCTCTTTCTTATTCACTTGGCAATTTTTTATTTATTTAATTTTATAAAAATAATTAACACTTCAAAAAAAATTAAGCCTTAATTAAATTTAAGTTATGGCTTTATCATTTTTCTTCGTTCAACTAGCATGTTCCAGCATATAATTCTCAGAAATATCGTTAAAAAGGCTGGATATGATTAATGATTAATTATCTCTTTCCCTTTTAAAAAGCTGAGGACGACCAATCATCTAATAAATATCACATTTTGCCACATGTCAGAAGGGCAACGTCGCTGACTGAAGACGCCTTTCACCCGTTATGGATGTGGACTTGCAACTCCTCGAAGAAACCGTGACGTGGACTCTAAACTCCAAGAAGAGAAAGAGACGAGAAACGCTTCCTCTGTCCGTTTTCGAAACCGTAAGAACAACCCAACAACCATTTCGCCTCTTCCCACGCCTCTCTTCCCCAAATTCCACTATTGTTGGACTCTCTTCAGCCTTCGATCTCACTCTCTCTGTCTCCCACGCTATGGCGGTGTCCTCGGAGAATGCGGCGGGGATTGACGTGTCGGTGACAACGGACCCGTCGCCTTCCGGACTGGCCTCTGACGTGGCGTCTCAGTCCTCGTCGACCGCTCGACCTTCGTTATCCGCCGACACACCTGATCGCAACGATTCCGCCAATTCCTCTCCTAATCTTAACAAAGATGCTGAAGCTCAGGTACTCCTTAATTCAATTCCACAAATATCTGTATGTATGTATGTATGGAATTGAGTTGAGTTATTTCTTTGTTTGGTTTCCAAGAAACGGTCGGGAAATGAAGGAAAGTAAAATTCAACTTTTTTACTGTAATTACTTTAATATGAACATTTGGTAGCGAGAGTTGAAGAATTTAGCTCAAGTAAGGAAAACAGCTCTATAGTTGTAGTTGAGCAGGGTTTCGCTTTAAGGGTTATTTTGTGATAACGATTTTATTGAAATTCCTCCAATTGTTACACGAAAAATATCGAGTCGGTAATTGAGCAAATGTGTAAAAGAAAAAGGCTCCTTTAATCATGGATTGGAGAATATATCCAATTATAAGAGTAAGGAGCAGATGAAAAAGTTTTTTTTTTTTTTTTTGAAAAAAGGAAGATCGGTGTGTAGTAGAGAGTATAAGAAGCTGAAAGTATAGCAATGCAGGACTATCTAATTGCATGCCGTCTGCACTCATATGGATAGTATTGTTTCATGGCAACACCATGGTGAGCTGTCCAGGTGGCAGGCCAATTGTAATTTTCTCATTCTTTTGGAAAAAAAATTGGTAGGGCAAGAAGATTTACTGGTCATTGGATTAGAGTTTTTACCATGAGTAATGTGATGTGTGATGTACAGGCAAGTAAAATCCCTAGTTGCATTTTGGTGCTTGTATGTAGCAATTTGAAGGATGTTGTATAGTCATCGCCTTATTGTGAGCGACTTGAATTATGCATATCGTGAACATTTAGTTTCTGGTTACACTTGATTAGTGCCAGCGCTATCCGGCCAGTTTTTATTTTACCAAAAGATAGTCAAAAAATGACTGGAACTGTCTTCTGTCAGGTTTTGTTTAGTAGATTTATTCTGAAATTTTTTATATAATTAATTATAAAAAAAAAAGTTTATATATTTGATGAATGAATCCTCTTCAATGTTTATAACTTTGTACGGCAGAAAAAATTTTAATTTCTTATTTCTCTGATTAAAATAGCTTGGTGGCCTTGTGATGATTTTCTAGATTTTATTTTATTTATTGTATTTTTAAATTTGAGTAGCAAAAACACAATACGTTGTATAATATTGTCACATACATTTAGGAGAGTCATATGTGAGTGATAGCTTCTCTCTCCTCATCGTGAGTGCTGTCGGCGCATGAGGGCGTGTGTTGAAGCCTCTTGCCTAATGTGGTGCCTTTGAAGAGAAATAAATGACTGAAGTTTTAAAGACATGGGAGGATAGTGGTGGAACTGAATACGTTTTTTCTTCAATACTTTTTACCACTGGACAATTGCCTTTTGACTTCTTCAATATTTCTAGCTTTCATGCTTTCTTGATCTTTTTTCTTCTTCGGGTTAGGTGTATTTCTTGTGTACTTGCTATATACCTGGATTGTGCCTTTGTTCCTTTTTAATGAATTTTTGTTTACTTATAATAAAAAAATAGCACTAATTTATGTTGGTGGGGTTCTCTCTACATGCATATTGGATGCCTTGGCATATTTGCTTATCTGTGACAACTAAGGATGTGAACTTGTAGATTGGAATATGAGCACCGTTGTGATTGCTCTTCCTAATAATTTGCATGAGGCTTGTTCTTCATCTGAGCAGATCCTCTTTATTACATAGAACATAGATATTACAAAGTTAGCTTATGCATTGTTATTATAGTTCTTAAGCAGTATATATAGCTTCTAAGTTAGGAATGTATAGGCTATACTTGTCAAAGTTCCCCTTTTGTTTTTATAATGGATTTGGATTATTGGTTTACATAACAGTTTTGTGGATAATGAAATACTTCGAGAATGTTATTTACTCACACCATTTAGCTTTATGCTTTTTTATTACAGTCTCCAACGATATTGAGGAGTGAAGAGTATCAACAATTGTTTCGTCTTCCACAAGATGAAGTGAGTGGCTTAAGGGTTTTGTGATTTCTTTTTGGAGTGAGTGATTATTTTCAATGGTTTGTAGTTGATGGCCTCTTTAACTAGAGAGGTGTCCATTGTTTCTCACACTTGATATGAAAATATTGACGTAGGGTTATATCTACGGATATTATTATGATAGCATATATTACGTACAAACAGATAATACTTACCAAGTATATATATATATATATATTTTGATAAGTAATATATATATATATATATATATATATATATATAGACCATTATAGAATATTTATATATATACACACATATACTAAGTATACATGCATATATATATATTCTATATATACCATATGTGTACTATTCAAATGTATACCATATCATGTATGTATGTGATAATCCTAATATAAACGTTTGAAACTATTCTAGTATATGCAGTTGAAAAAGTATTGTCAGCAGGGTTCATAGAAGAAACTTGCTTGGTAAACTGAAAAGTGTTTCTTAAAAGTAAAAAACTGAGAGAAGTGTTTTTAAACATAAAAGAAACATAACAAAAAAACCAGAAACAAAACAGCTAGAGGCTGACCTCTATGGGTGGCACAATCACCACCCTTTTGTCAGAGGAGGGAGGTGGGTTTCCCCTTCCCCCTTTAGAGAGGGGCACACGGGGTGGATGATCCAGAGATGCCAAGGGGGTGGGTCCACTCCCTGCTCTCTGCGGGGTGGACCCAACCTGTGCATCCACGGCAGGTGTGGAGGGAGTGGTTCTCCAACACATACCCCCGCGGTTGAAAAGTATTTTTGTGTTTTTTTATGTATTTTATGGTTGTTTGGAAAAGTGTTAGCTGTGGAGGGTTTGGAAAGTGTTATTGCAACTGATAAATGCTTGGCTGTGAAATATTGATTTGATTCAAGTTGATGGAGTAGGTAGGGGTAATGCCTAAAACAAGATGGGTAAAAATATCAAAATATGATATGTTAAAAAGGGTGCTGACAGAAACTATGAGTTTAGATAAAATAATGATGAAAAAAATACATGTAGAGAGCAGTTCTAATTTTTAAAAGTGTTGATTGTTCGGAAATATTGTTCTCTATCTATCTATCTATCTATATGCATATATGCACATATTTTTGTCTACTATATATATGTGCACATATGTGTTATATTAATGTGTTGAAAATTTTGAATGCTCTCCTTTGTTTTATTATTGGAAGACATGTTTAATTTTATCACTTTTCTTCTTCTCATATAGGTCCTTGTTGAAGATTTTAATTGTGCTTTTAAGGAGAATATACTTATTCAGTAATCGTAATCATTTTTTGGTAGGCCTTAAGTTACCATCATTTATTTTTTGATGGCAATGACATATGGGTTATCTACTGTCATTTCGCTTTTGTATGTCCATATTATTTTGATAAATAATTCAAGTCATGGCATGGGGTGCAACCCTAGTGCACATGATGTATACAAAGAGAGTCCCTTAAATGCTAAAAGTAGAACAAAAATTCATGAATTCGGAAAAATTGGAAGAAAGATAAATATTATACCCTTTCCAATTAAAAAATGATTTAACCAAGATGTTCTTGATCTCTTCCTTTGTCTTCTCACGATCTTCAAAACATCTTGCATTTAGCTCTCTCTATATGCTTTACATTGCGCACAATGGGGCTATCCTCCACGCATCTAGAACTGAATGACTAAGCACCTGGCCTCTCCAACAATCTAACAAATGTATCACCCTTGCAGGCTTAACCCATTGAACGCCTTAGAGGGTAAAGACCGCACTCCATAATTATCTTGCCACTTCGCAATGGAGAAGAAGATCATCAATTTCTGCTCCTCTTACACATGTAATACCATTCAAATTTTCTCCCTATTTTCTTGTGTGGATATATAAAAAAAGGGAAAACTTTACTTACCCCCACGAACTTACGCGCTTTTTGCAGATACTCCCATATTGTTCAAAATCTCACTTTGGTGTATCAAACTTCAATTTTCTTCGACTTTTTTTCTTCAGTTAGGAATTTTTTGTTAAAGCCTAATGGAGAAGTGTGAAATTATTAAAATAATCTTAATTATTTTTCTCATTTTTTTTGTTTAATTTAATGGCGATATTAATTAACAGTATGAGGTATTTTGAACGAAATGAAAGTTCAATACACCAAAGAAATATTTTAAATATTGAAAGGGTGTTTGCAAAATATGTGTAAATTTATGGGGATAAGTGAAGTTTCCCTTAAAAAAAAAAAAAAACACATACACACACACACACAAGTATCACATTTCTTTTTACATGTCGTGGTTCACATATGAAGGGGAAGGAGACAACGATACGATCTAGTTAAATCTAGTATCTCACTTATGAGAAAAATACAAAATCACCACCTTGTTACTTTTCATCAATCTCAATTAACAAAATTTCACGTTATCGCCATATAAATGAACTATAAGGTTGACATTTGTCCTAGTTTCACATTGACACATGTAACTGGTCACATCATCTAAAAAAGTACATAACCCTAAATTTAATCCTTATTTTATGAGACAATTTGGTTATTTGCATTAGCAACTACTTAATTTTAATTATTATGACATGTTCGTACAAAATGGTGACATTATGATTATGTGCTTTTTTATTTACTTATTATTATAAACAATTCTGTTGCAAAACTGGAAGAAAAAAAAAACCATATTCTTGACTGATTTTTTTTTTTTAAATTATAATATAATTGTTTATGTTTCAAAAATAAATTATATTTGTATCATAATGGCATTTTAGAAAATTTGATTACATTATAATTCCATTCACCTAATTCACTATCATATTGGACCGTAACAAACAAAGGTATACATTATAAGGGTTCTATTCCAACGTTACAACCAAACTAAAAGATAGAAATAGTTATTCTATTATACACTATTCTATTCTTAATAATAGCTATTATTACTAAGAATGCAATGCAATGAATGTCTACTTCAACCTCAAGAGTACCAATCTCAACCTTAAAACTCTTAAGGATTCGCAATAAGCAAGAAAAGGCGGCAACTCAAATGCATCAAGCAAACAAATTTTAGGATCAAGCTCTTCGACACCATAGTTTATGGCCACCAAGAGCAGCCCATTAAGTAAATGCTAACCAATCGCACCACCAACTTAGCAATGATCCAAATGCGGCGTTGGTGGAAATTTAGGAAAACACCGAAGTACAAATGCTCCTCTATCTTCTTAAAAATATATATGATTTAAGTGTACAAGGTTTCTGGTTTCAAGGAAGGAGAGGAGGTCATGAAGAACATGTTGGGGCAAGTTGCTAACCCCTATCATTTGATGTCAAAAACAAAATGGGTGGCAATTAAAATCTTGGGTCTCTCGGAATTGGGCTGCATCGCTGAAATATATCACTCTCTTTACCTAATAAAGTCTATAAGCAGTCAACTATTCTCAGTCAATTTGTCAAACACATGCGCTCAATTAGCAAGACGAATTGAAGCAATCCAAATCAGCTAGATGAAGTGGCAATTGTTTAAATTCTTAAATTAATCTCAAATCAATCACAACTAGGAGTGTGTGGCGTGTGTGCGTCTCATCTAATGCAGGGGAAGAGAAGAGGATGATTCCTGGGTTTATCAAAGTGCCTCTAGTATCTCCTACCTAATTTTATACATGAAAATGATGCTGATTGATCCGTATCAAACCAGCTTCACTCAACAAAATGGATCTCAAAATAGCAAATTTACAAAATAATGTAACACAAGCAGCAAAATTTAGGACCAAACATTCTTATTAAAAAAATAGTAAAAGACAGAAACATGAATTAAACTAGGTAAGGGCATGGTGCCATACCTCACGGCTTATCCCTCCCTCCAAGCTCAACCCCTCAATTGATCACAACCGAACTCAGCCTGAGTTCTAAAACTTTTAACGTTTCCCAAGACCCTTTAAACTGAAGTTTCGTCTCTGTTTGTGACAGAAGATCATACAAGACCAGCTGCCTCTGTCTATTCTCCACGAACAACTCCCCGTTCTTCCAAAACCCCAATGGCCTTTCCAAATGCAATGGGAGTTTAATGCTAAGAAGTCTAGTCCATGACTCCCTAACACCAAATTCAAGCATAACCCATATATCCAAATACATCTTTTTCTTCCGGTCTTCAATAGGAAAAACCAACATAGCAAGAGATCCTTTCAACTCCGTGACAGTCCGCGTGCATTCACCGTAATCACAGAAAAACCGAGCATCTGGAAACAGCATCGTTTGGAACTCCTCATTGCTGAAGTCAAAAGAAACTATTATCTCATCATCGTCGTTCACATGTTCCTCGTATTCGTCGCTACCATACCATAGGAAAACCCCATCCAATGCCGCGCTCCGCGAATCTACATATATCCCCAAGGGCACGCCCAGATGAAGCTGCCTCCAAGAACCGCATCTCAGGCTGTATATTTCTACTTGATCTCATGTTTCATCTTCGTCTTCAACCATAAGAATTCTGATCACCTTGTAATCGTTAGATACCGAGTTGAAACCGAACCCCACATGAAACATTAAGACTCTAAGTCGACCGTAAGAAGACGAGGCTGGGAGAGCCTTAAGTTGTGATGACGTTGCGGGATTCCAGAGATAGACGTCGTTTCGCGCATAGTCCCAGAGGCAGAGCAGGCCATTACAGGAAGTGACTATGTCAAATCTTGGTTCTGTCGGGAGATTCACAAGGGTTTGAGACGCGCAGTGGAGAGAGTCGTAAGATCGGAAAGAGTGTAATAGCTTTTCGTGGGTGTAGGGGTCCGGGGCAAAGAAGATGATAAGACGTAGAGGATCATTGGAGTTCTGGGTGATAATGGAGTGGTTGAGGAGGTTTTTTGAGAGGAAATCTGGGTTTCCTATGAGAACATGCCAGCTTTTTGATACACACTTGAATCGTATCAAAGATTTTGGAGGCAGCCTCGACAGTATCGTCACCACAACTTCCTCCGGCAGATAGGTTGCCATTCTTCCGATCTCTGCTCAGCACAAAATGGGTCTAAACACTTCGATATGAATATGTAGAGAAATACGCTTCACAGAAAAGTTTTATTTTTTCAAAAACGCAATGTCTTTTCATTGCCAAAAAAAAAAAGTAGTTGGCTTCCCTGGAATTAGTTTGTCTGGAGTAAATTTGTTTTGTAATTACCCCCTAGCTATTTAGGGTTGTCATACCACCCCAATTGAGGTTGGGGTGGCTTTGTCCTCGGTGTGGTTCAGTCACCCCGAAGGGCCATATCTAAAAAATAAAATAAAAATTGTTTGGCCCTTAAGGGTAGTTGGACGACCCCAAAAGGCCATGGAGTGGCTTCGGCCACCTCAAACCGCTAAAAAAAAAAAAAAATTGTTTAGCCCTTAGGTGTGATCAAACCACCTCCGTTTGGCTTGGGGGTGGCTTTAGCTACCCTAGATCGATGGTCTGGGGTGGCCAAAGCCACCCCCAACCACAATTGGGGTGGTCCAGTCACCCTTTATATTTTTATTAACACATAAATATATATTTTAATCTAAAATAATTTTTTATTAATTTTTTGGTAATGAGACAAGTGTCTTATTTGTGTCTTTAGGATTTTTAAAAAGAAATCCTAATCATAAACTAGATATTCTCCGATCTGCAATGGAGTAGAGAGGCTTCAAACCTGGCAAGTGCCAGGGATTTGACTATTCACTTGGCTACTTCCTTTTCTAGCATTTTGAATGAACTAGTCAAAATTTAACCAAAAATATTTACTTTTTAACCACTTTTTTGTTTTATTTAAATTTAGGGTTAAATACTTCATTAGTCCCTAGAGTTTGGAAACTTTATTTTTTCCTCCCTAAGGTTTGAAAAATGACTAAATTAGTCTTTGTGGTTTTGAAAAGTGATTAAGTTAGGTTAGTTTATTGACTAATGTGGATCAATTAGAAGTTGACGCGTGGTCACCTAATAGATTTTTTATTTTTTAAAAAAATTCAAAAAAAAAAAAAAAAAACTTAGGGTGGCTCGACCACCCCCATGGAGCCAAGGGGTGGTTTCGGCCACCCCAATGGTGGTTTGGGGGTGGTTTCGGCCACCCCCATGGGCCCATGGAGGTGGCTCCTTGGTGCCCAAGGGGCCACGGTTTTTTTTTTTTTGATTTTTTTTTTAAATAAAAAATTTAATTAGGTGGCCATGTGTCAACTTTTAATTGGTCCACGTATTAGCCTGATTAAGTCAACTAATGGTCAACTGACGGATGGACTAACTTGATCACTTTTTAAAACCACAAGGATTAATTTAGTCACTTTTTAAATCATAGGGAGGAAAAAAATAAAGTTTCCAAACCCTAGGGACTAATGAAGTATTTAACTATTAAATTTATTATTATTTTATTAATTTTAGTTGTTTAAGGTAGGGTTAATTGTTAAAGGAATGAGAGAAGGCATACAAGAGGAATTAGGATTTCTCTATTTTTTTCTTTAGTGTATTTTAAAAAATTTTATGAGAGTAGTGCATTAAATGCATTACCCTTTAAAATATACTAAATAAAATTTTTTTTTGAAAGATTTTAAAATGAAGATGATCTTTTTCCATGCAGGAGAGAGTGACGGTTATGTTTTTGAATGGCTGTTTTTTGTTATTTCAAACAATCACAATAAAATGCATTAGCTCAGAGGTTTATAAATAAAAAATTTTATCAAACACCAATCTAACTTTTCTTCAATAGAGAAATTGATGCAGCGTGACTTAGTAGGTTGTAGCGAAGAACAACAAATATGTAGCGGATAACTAATTTTAAATCTTGATTTTATCAAAGATTTGAGAATACTTCTTAAAAATTTAGATACTCTCTAGTATTTTGAAGGAAAATAGAGAAATAAACTCAACTTTTAGTATTCTCATTCATCAATATTAATAATAAACAACAACTACATTCTTAAGGCTCTAAGCATTTATTTATAGCATTAAGACTCATAGTCCTAAGATAACAATGAAATAAAATTAGTTTAGAAATCTACGAAAGAAAACTAAACCAAATAAAAGACTAACAAAATAATATAATTCAAATAAAAGACTGAAAGATAAGATAGAATAAAAGACTAACAAAGAAACCTAATTCCAATAAAAGGTTGAAAGATAAGATATGCCGTCCTGATCTATATCAGAAATGCAATCCGAGAGGATCAAAACAATTAATCAAATATATATATATATATATTAAAAGTACTAATTTATCAGCTCTTCATCAATTTGATACAATTTCTTAATTAAAGATTTAATACTCGTATCATTTCTTTTCACATAACTCTAAGAATGTAAAGATGTGTTCACATTACTTATGGTTTAGACCATGTCGTTGACTTGAATTGGAAAATGATCATAAAGTTTTTAAATTAATTTTGATTTCCACTTCCACAATCCTTGTATCATCTTCCAAGTTAGCAGACTCGAAAGATTTAATATACTTCATCAAAAAAGGTAATTGTATCAGCAGTGATTTCCATTTCAGCATGAAGCAATAGTAAAGTGAACGAAGAATCAAGTTACAAGACCATTCCAAGATGAAACTAGTCATGTAAAAAACTGGCCCTATTTCTTTTCTCTCGGTCTTTGTCTTTCCAACAATTTGCTCAAAAATTGACCTTAATCGTATAGGAAGCCACAATATGTGTTAGAACATTCAACATAATCACTGAAAATAAGTGACAGAGACTCATTCACCCATCTGAAGATAAGTCAGCAGCTCAAATTCAAGATGCTCGATCAACAAACTCAAGATATATAGAATAAATAAAGAGAAGATAGAAGATGTTTTTGAATTTGTAATTCTTAACTTTCTCTTGTAAGTGGACATTCTATAGATAAAACAAAGGCAACTCTCGACATTGCAACTGTGTGAGACAAACGAGGTATCAAACACCTGTTGTTCATTTTATTATAAATCCCAACACGACACCTTGAAAATTTTGAATTCCTAATTAGCGCTTACGCAGCAGCCATTGATGATGATTGTGGTTGTGTCGTCCAAAGAGTTCCATTCTTAATTTTTTTCGTTCTTTCAACTGATCTGATGCGCGATGGTGTCTAGGTCCACCCTTTATCAAGTACTCTTCAATTGTTTGTTCCTTGCTCTGCAACTTCAACTAGAGGAAGACAATTTATTTTCCAGCAGGCACTCATACGAAATACAAAATTTTGTCTTCCTCCCTCTCGTCGCAGAGCATGCACGGAAAATAAATTGTCTTCCTCTAGTTGAAGTTGCAGAGCAAGGAACAAACAGTTGAAGACTATTTGATATATAAAGGATGGACCTAGACGCCATTGCGCATCAGATCAGTAGAAAGCACGAACAAAATTTGCACCAAAACGGCGTAGATTTTTTATACTAATTAAGTCTGATCTGGCGCGGGAGATGGAGTGTAAACAGAAGTGAAGTGATAAAAGATAACATCATGAAGAATCAGAATGCAAATAGAATTGTTTCAAAAAAAGAAAAAAGAATGCAGATAGAATTAGTATTTCCCGCCACCGACTTGGGAATTAATAGGAGTTCTACTCGGACATGCTTCTTCATATATGGCTATTATAGAACAACACCCACCCACCCACCCACCTTCATTAAACAAATCACAACGATTGATCCACCTTTCTCAACTTGTGCAAATTCAGAAGATTCAGATATCGATAATGTCTCTTCTTCACGCCCACGCCCTATTTTTTATTTTCACCGTTTTCATCATTATAACGTCTTTCTCATCCGAAACATCCTGTTTCGGGCTTCATTCCCGCGCCTATAGTACGTCACGCATAGTGACCATCCCTTCAGCTTCACCTTCAACTTCACCACCGAATCCGAAGCTGGTTAATGTAGATGCCTTTGGCGCCAAAGGGGATGGAGGAGATGATACTCAAGTACGTCGTTATTCTCTATCTATTCGATCGTTTTTTGTTTTTCTTTTTTCTCTGCAGAATTTGGTTTTGATTTTTCTTCTTTTGATTAATTGATGTTTTTGCGCAGGCATTTAAGAAAGCATGGAGGGAGGCTTGTTCTTCAAAAGATAGCGTTCTTGTGGTACCTCAAAATAAGAGCTATCATCTCAAGCCAGTTACATTCTCGGTCCTTGCAAATCTAATTTCACATTCAAGGTGATCTGTTTACGTTCTTTATATGCATATGCATGCACATGCATGTATCTATACATCTCTATATATACATATACATATACCGCAGTTAACATATATATTATTAATTGCATGTATGCCTAATTTTAAAAGTTTTTGTCTTTCTTTCGTTCTTTATGTAGATCTATGGAACAATCAAAGCTTCTCCTCGTAAATCAGATTATCAAAAACATAAACGACAATGGATTGTGTTTGAAAATATTCAAAATTTTATTGTCGAAGGTGGGGGCACCATCAATGGCAATGGGAAGAGATGGTGGAATAACTCATGCAAAGTCAACAAATCTCTGGTATATATATATATATGTAATTCGGCTCATGAATTCTTCCAACAACTTTCATTATTTCCATCTCTTAATTAATACAAAATGAACTAATTCATATTATTATTATTTCTTTCTTCTATTCTTTTGCAGCCTTGCACGCACGCACCAAATGTAAGCCTTTTTCTTTTTCTTTTTTCCCTTTATTTCTTGATTTCATTTCAAAATATTTTTATCTTCTTTTTTATTTGTCGAGCAGCAATTTACCACCTTTTTTTTTTTATTGTATATATATAGGCCGTGACTTTCCTCAACTGCAACAATTTGACTATAGATAACTTGCGGATAAAAAACGCACCACAAATGCATCTCACGTTTCAAAAATGCATAAACGTCAAAGTTTCCAATCTCGTGATAACTGCACCAAGGCATAGCCCCAACACCGATGGAATTCATGTCACAGAAACGCAAAACATTCATATTCAAAACTGCACTATAAGGACAGGTACATATAAGACACACAAAAAAATCTAGAAGCTTAATATATGCATGTATAACCTTGAATTTTCTATAAAAAGATTGCTAATTAAATATAAAGTTTGGCTTGCTTCTATAGTGACAATAATGCGATTTTATATTTTATTTATTGAAGGTGACGACTGTATTTCGATAGTAGGTGGGTCCAAAAATGTTGAAGCTACGGATATTACATGTGGACCCGGCCATGGAATCAGGTAGGTCTCTAACTCTTCCTTCTTTCCATGCATGCATATTATTATGGTTTTTGTTTTTTTTGTTTTTTTTCCTTTTATTTTCTTTACATGCAATTTAATTATTACTTATTTAGATATTATTTTACTTGCAGCATCGGAAGCTTGGGTGCAGGCGGTTCATTTGATCATGTTTCGAATGTGATGGTCAATAGAGCCATACTTACAGAAACTACCAATGGATTGCGAATAAAAAACATGGCAGGTAATTAACGATTAATTGGTCTTCAATTATATTTACATTTTTTTTGTTACTCCATCCTTGGGGTAGTAGTTCATGACACTTAACATATTATTCATATGCAGGAGGCTCTGGATATGCAAAAATATAACATTTCAAAATGTTGAAATGCACAATGTCCGAACCCTATAATTATAAATCAATTTTATTGTGATAAAAAGAACCTTCATGCTCGAGGTAATAATCTTAAGAAAATGTTTGATATGCTACAACTTAATTTATAAATTTATGTGCATGAGTGTCACATGGCACAATGGCAAAACAATATATTGCACTTTGAGCAACACTTGCATCCCTAAATTCATCATTATCACTAACAATTACTTGATCTAATGGCGGCTTCAGCTGTGAAATAAGCAACATTATTTACAAAATATCCGGTGTTAGCGCATCAGAGGCCATAAACTTCAAGTGCAGCAAGAATTTTCCATGTCATGAAATTTGGTTGGAAGATGTTAATCTTGCCCGACAAGAAGATGAAAATGTCAAGGCCGCTTGTGACAGCGTTAAATGGACTAACCAAGGGAACGTCTCTCCTTCGTGCTAGTTGATAAAGATGTGATTTGCTTTTACCATTTGTTGATTAACATTCATATCGAATAATAAGGATTTTTTTATTTTTTTTATTTTTTAATTCATTTCCTTGTAAGATATGTATCGGTATGCTTTATAAGTCTCCTTATTTTCCTCTAATTAATCTTCAAACTAAGCAATACTATGCAAAGGCACCACACGTAAAATCAAGTAATTCTAGTTGTACATATTTAGTACTTCAATCCCATACTGATTACTAATTACGTTTGTTATAAGAAGCATATATACTTTAATCTAATATTGATTAGTATTCAATTCTCTCTTGGCGGACATCAATAAATACATAAAATAATAGAACGAAAGCTAAATCATTTAGTCATCTGTGGTAAAAAAGTCATCATTGACGTCAATGAGGCCATAATAAGGTCCTAAGGAGGTTGCCAAAAACCTCCAACTTATTATAAGGTAAGTCTTTCTCTGATCCTATACAAGTGTCTAAGCACTAAATTATCAATTAGATGCACTTCTACCATTAGCTAATTAAAATGAGATTATAAATGTATGGTATCAATTTAACCCACAATCTCGAGGGTTCACTTGGTTCAAACATTAAGGGTGTGTTTGTGAATGGAATGGTGGTGGAGTGGTATTGCACTATTCATGGGGCCACCCTCATTCCCAAAAACTTATTCTTAAAATTAATTCAACATTCTTACTTTTTATATAAAATCAATCACTTTTTATCATTATTTAAATAAAAAAATCACTACAAAACAAAATTTTCACTTTTTTATATAAAACATTCTTACTTTTTTTCTCCTCTCATATCAATCACATCTACTACAGTAAAGTTCCACTTCCAAATCCCATACTATTCCCAAACATAGCCTAACTTTCACGCTAGCTAGGTTAGGATGAACAATTAATTCTAAATGATTTGGTAGAGAGTTCTTAAATATGCTTTTAGAAAAAAAAAAAAATTTAGGAAGAACATGAAGGTAATGAAGTCAATCATTTGCAAAAGGATTGAAATCGTGATTATATATACTCTGTATTCGATCAAGTGGTGTGATACAACCATAACTTAAATTCAACAAACCTATTTTTTAGACTCAATTTTAGCTAGTTTAAGGCTCTTTCTCACTCACTTGGCAATTTTTTTTTATTTAATTTTATAAAAAAAATTAACACTTAAAAAAATAAATTAAATTTTAATTAAATTTAAGTTATGATTTTATCATTTTTCTTCGTTCAACTAGCATGTTCCAGCATATAATTCTCAGAAATATCGTTAAAAAGGCTGGATATGATTAATGATTAATTATCTCTTTCCCTTTTAAAAAGCTGAGGGACGACCAATCATCTAATAAATATCACATTTTGCCACATGTCAGAAGGGCAACGTCGCTGACCGAAGACGCCTTTCACCCGTTATGGATGTGGACTTGCAACTCCTCGAAGAAACCTTGACGTGGACTCTAAACTCCAAGAAGAGAAGAGAGGAGAAACGCTTCCTGTGTCCGTTTTCGAAACCGTAAGAACAACCCAACCACCATTTCGCCTCTTCCCACGCCTCTCTTCCCCAAATTCCACTATTCTTGGACTCTGTTCAGCCTTCGATCTCACTCTCTCTGTCTCCCACGCTATGGCGGTGTCGTCGGAGAATGCGGCGGGGATTGACGTGTCGGTGACAACGGACCCGTCGCCTTCCGGACTGGCCTCTGACGTGGCGTCTCAGTCGTCGTCGACCGCTCGACCTACGTTATCCGCCGACACACCTGATCGCAACGATTCCGCCAATTCCTCTCCTAATCTTAACAAAGATGCTGAAGCTCAGGTACTCCCTAATTCAATTCCACAAATATCTGTGTATGTTTGTATTTATGAATTTAGTTGAGTTAGTTCTTTGTCTGGTTTCCAAGAAACGGTCGGGAAATGAAGGAAAGTAAAATTCAACTTTCTTACTGTAATTACTTTAATATGAAAATTTGGTAGCGAGAGTTGAAGAATTTAGCTCAAGTAAGGAAAACAGCTCTATAGTTGTAGTTGAGCAGGGTTTCGCTTTAAGGGTTATTTCGTGATAACGATTTTATTGAAATTCCTCCAATTGTTACACGAAAAATATCGAGTCGGTAATTGGGCAAATGTGTAAAAGAAAAAGGCTCCTTTAATCATGGATTGGAGAATGTATCCAATTATAAGAGTAAGGAGTAGATGAAAAAGGGTTTTTTTTTCTTTCTTTTTTTTAAAAAGAAGAAGATCGGTGTGCAGTTGAGAGTATAAGAAGCTGAAAGCATAGCAATGCAGGACTATCTAATTGCATGCCGTCTGCACTCATATGGATAGTATTGTTTCATGGCAACACCATGGTGAGCTGTCCAGGTGGCAGGTCAATTGTAATTTTCTCATTCTTTTGGAAAAAAAATTGGTAGGGCAAGAAGATTTACTGGTCATTGGATTAGAGTTTTTACTATGAGTAATGTGATGTGTGATGTACAGGCAAGTAAAATCCCTAGTTGCATTTTGGTGCTTGTATGTAGCAAATTGAAGGATGTTGTATAGTCATCGCCTTATTGTGAGCGACTTGAATTATGCATATTGTGAACATTTAGTTTCTGGTTACACTCGATTAGTGCCAGCGCTATCCAGTTTTTATTTTACCAAAAGATAGTCAAAAGATGACTGGAACTGTCTTCTGTCAGGTTTTGTTTAGTAGATTTATTCTGAAATTTTTTATATATTTAATTATAAAAAAAATTTTATATATTTGATGAATGAATCCTATTCAATGTTTATAACTTTGTACAGCAGAAAAAACTTTTAATTTCTTATTTCTTTGATTAAAATTGCTTGATGGCCTTGTGACGATTTCTAGATTTTATTTTATTTATTGTATTTTTAAATTTGAGTAGCAAAAACACAATACGTTGTATCATATTGTCACATACATTTAGGAGAGTCATATGTGAGTGATAGCTTCTCTCTCCTCACCATGAGTGCTGTCGGCGCATGAGGGCATATGTTGAAGACTCTTGCCTAATGTGGTGCCTTTGTAGAGAAATAAATGACTGAAGTTTTAAAGACATGAGAGGATAGTGGTGAAACTGAATACTTTTTTCTTCAATACTTTTTACCATTGGACAATTGCCTTTTGACTTCTTCAATATTTCTAGCTTTCATGTTTTTCTTGATCTTTTTTCTTCTTCGGGTTAGGTGTATTTCTTGTGTACTTACTATATACCTGGATTGTGCCTTTGTTCCTTTTTAATGAATTTTTGTTTACTTATAATAAAAAAACAGCACTAATTTATGTTGGTGGGGTTCTCTCTACATGCATATCGGATGCCTTGGCATATTTGCTTATCTATGACAATTAAAGATGTGAACTTGTAGATTGGAATATGAGCGCTGTTGTGATTGCTCTTCCTAATAATTTGCATGAGGCTTGTTCTTCATCTGAGCAGATCCTCTTTATTACATAGAACATAGATATTACAAAGTTAGTTTATTCATTGTTGTTATAGTTCTTAAGCAGTATATATAGTTTCTAAGTTAGGAATGTATAGGCTGTACTTGTCAAAGTTCCCCTTTTGTTTTTATAATGGATTTGGATTATTGGTTTACATAACAGTTTTGTGGATAATGAAATACTTCGAGAATGTTATTTACTCACACCATTTAGCTTTATGCTTTTTTATTACAGTCTCCAACGTTATTGAGGAGTGAAGAGTATCGACAATTGTTTCGTCTTCCACAAGATGAAGTGAGTGGCTTAAGGGTTTTGTGATTTCTTTTTGGAGTGAGTGATTATTTTCAATGGTTTGTAGTTGATGGTCTCTTTAACTAGAGGGGTGTCCATTGTTTCTCACACTTGATATGAAAATATTGATGTAGGGTTATATCTACGGATATTATTATGATAGCATATTTTATGTACAAACATATAATACTTACTAAGCATATATGTTAATGGTACATTATATATGACATACTATATATGTATACATATACAAATAATATTTATGCAATATATAATATATATAGACCATTATAGAATATTTATATATATACACACATTTACTACACAAGTATAAATGCATATATATATATATTCTATATATACCATATGTGGTATATGTATACACACACACTATTCAAGTGTATACCATATCATGTATGTATGTGATAATCCTAATAAAAACGTTTGAAACTATTCTAGTATATGCAGTTGAAAAAGTATTGTCAGCAGGGTTCATAGAAGAAACTTGCTTGGTAAACTGAAAAGTGTTTCTAAAAAGTAAAAAACTGAGAGAAGTGTTTTTAAAACATAAAAGAAACATAACAAAAAAACCAGAAACAAAACAGCTAGAGGCTAACCTCCATGGGTGGCACAATCACCACCCTTTTGTTGGAGGGAGGTGGGTTTCCCCTTCCCCCTTTAGAGAGGGGCACATGGGGTGGATGATCCAGTGATGCCAAGGGGGTGGGTCCACTCCCTGCTCTCTGCGGGGTGGACCCAACCTGTGCATCCATGAAAGGTGTGGAGGGAGTGGTTCTCCAACACATACACATGCGGTTGAAAAGCATTTTTGTGTTTTTTTATATGTTTTATGTTTGTTTTGAAAAGTGTTAGATGTGGAGGGTTTGGAAAGTGTTATTGCAACTGATAAATGCTTGGCTGTGAAATAGTGATTTGATTCAAGTTGATGGAGTGGGTAGGGGTAATGCCTAAAACAAGATGGGTAAAAATATCAAAATATGATATGTTAAAAAGGTTGCTGACAGAAACTATGAATTTAGATAAAATAATGATGAAAAAAATACATGTAGAGCAGTTCGAATTTTTAAAAGTGTTGATTGTTCGGAAATATTGTTCTCTATCTATCTATCTATCTATATGCATATATGCACATGTTTTTGTCTACTATATATATATGCACAGATGTGTATGTATTAATGTGTCGAAAATTTTGAATGCTCTCCTTTGTTTTATTATTCGAAGACATGTTTAATTTTGTCACTTTTCTTCTTCTCATATAGGTCCTTGTCGAAGATTTTAATTGTGCTTTTCAGGAGAATATACTTATTCAGGTAATCTTAATCATTTTTTTGGTAGGCCTGTTAAGTTACCATCATTTATTTTTTGATGGCAGTGACATATGGGTTATCTACTGCCATTTCGCTTTTGTATATCCATATTATTTTGATAAATAATTCAAGTCATGGCATAGGGGTGCAACCCTAGTGCACATGATGTATACAAAGAGAGTCCCCTTAAATGCTAAAAGTAGAACAAAAATTCATGAATTCGGAAAAATTGGAAGAAAGATAAATATTATACCCTTCCAATTAAAAAATGATTTAACCAAGATGTTCTTGATCTCTTCCTTTGTCTTCTCACGATCTTCAAAACATCTTGCATTTAGCTCTCTCCATATGCTCTACATTGCGCACAATGGGGCTATCATCCACGCATCTAGAACTGAACGACTGAGCACCTGGCCTCTCCTACAATCTAACAAATGTATCACCCTTGCAGGCTTAACCCATTGAACACCGAAGAGGGTAAAGACCACAATCCATAATTATCTTGCCACTTCACAGTGGAGAAGAAGATGATCAATTTCCACTCCTCTTACAATTGCAATACCATTCCACCACTATTACTCTTTCTCAGATTTTTCAAGCTCAAAATCTTATCAAGAGCTGCTGTCCACACAAAAAAGTTCACTCTCAAAAGGACTTAACTTTCCAAATACTCGGTGGAAAAGAACCCCTGAAGTAGATAACTAGTGAAAAAATGACCTCACCTCAAACTTCTTTCTCTTTGAAGGCATCCACCAAATACAATCCTCATCACCTGGTCTCCATCTGAGTTAATTTAGCACACCAAAAAATGCAAGCACCAAATCTACCTCTCAATCTTGCACAGATCTTACAAAAGAGACATTCCACTGAATAAGACCATTGGAAATCTGCATGTTATCCACAACCCACTCTTCCTTACAACGAGCAATACTAAATAACCTCGAAAAAGCTTCCTTCAATGGCTGATCCCCACACCATACATCATGCCATAACCGAATTTTAGACCCATCTCCCACTTCATATTTGATAAATCTCAAGAAAATTCCACACTTCCTTCTAATATGTTTCCTCACTCTAACACACACCGCTACATCCTTAGAACACCAACCATTGCTCAAACCATCGTTTCTTAAACACCATTACTCATCACTTTCCGTAGCATACCTCCATAACCATTTACCCAACAAAGGTTGATTAAACTTAATCAAGTTTCTAACCCCCAAACAACCATATTGCATAGGAAAACAAATCATTGACACTAGATGGAATTTAAACTCCTTTTTAATACCTCCCCATAAAAAATCTCGTTGCAATTTCTCAATCCTATTCACCACACTCAAAAGAATAGGAACAAAGATAAATAATATGTGGGTAAATTGGACAAAGTTACTTTTGATCGACGCCGACTTCCCTCCCTTCAACAAATATATCCTCTTCCAACCCTCCAACCGCCTTTCAATTTTTTCTACAATACCCTTCCATATAGAAGCTGACCTGTATGGCTTTTGTATGTCCATATTAAATTCTTGATGGTAGCCTTTTATTGTTTAATATTCTGTTGTTTTTCCTAACTTAATATTTATCTCTTGCAGGGTCATATGTACCTGTTTGTTCATTATATATGCTTTTACTCTAACATATTTGGATTTGAGACGAAGGTAAGTTGATGAACCTATTCTTTAAACATTTGCTTGTAAACCAATTACTACATTCACCTGCTGGGTGTATATTTATTACACACGTGTATGAAAGTTGTTGATGATCCTGTCCCCTTACAAAAATATTTTCTGGTCTCCCACCCCCTCTGCCCCTTTTTCTTTCTATTAATTTTCTTTATGGATAGAAAATCCATAAACTTGGAATAGTTACATGGTCACTGAAAAACAGATGTAAGAGAAATTTTTTTATGGAAGAAGCGTGCATGAAGATTCTGTTCTGTGGATGTTCTTTTTCCCTTAGAAGGTTCAGCTCATTCTGAACCTTACTAGATTATATCCTAATCGAGGTTGAAGAGATTTTTAAATTTCTCAGGAGGTTCATATTTCTTCTTTCATGTTCTTGAGTAAGACGATGAAAGGGGGATTAATTGCAAGTTTTTCTGTCTGTATGACCTCTGTCTGTGTTTGTCTCCCTCGGTCTTTTAATTTAAGTGAATAAGCTATGTATCTTTGTATATAATAAACAAGAAGGGGGTTGAAAATCACATTATACCGACACTGGATACTGTTATTTTCAAATCTCTTTTCCCTTTTTTTTTTGGGAATAAGGGTTAGCTTTCATATTCATAGTGTTGGAAGGTCTTCAATCATATGCAGGGACATTAGATGCCCCCAAAATGCCTTAAGTAAAACATCTTGAAATGGTCATACAAATGTTCTTCCTTGGTGCCTTTCTCATTCAGTGGTAAGCCTTACCAAGACGAGTTGCCTCAATGAATTGTTATGCATTTGCTTGATTTCGATGTTGATTCATAACACCCTAGTGTTGAAGAAGATCCTAAGGGTTTGGTTATTCACCCATTCATGTGGTATGTGAGTTGGCTTTAGAACCTCATGAGATAGTTTGGTTCCTATCTACCATTGGTGTTAAAAGGAGAACTGCAAGGAGCCAACCCTAGTCCTCACAGTTTGTGAGGACTCTGTTGGGCCAACTCACTTTAGAGATGCCCATAGTTTCTTTGATGCATAAGGATTGCCTGGTGTGCACGAGTAAGGGCCTTGGTCATCATTACCTAAGCTACAATACCCGTAGATTCAACCCAGGATGAAATCTTAGAATATAGCCCTCATGTTTAGAGATATGGTTGATTTGGATCATTACTTGATTTGAAACAGTATATTGATCATTCTATTTCGCATGTTTGTCCTTCTTTCACTAAAAAATGGGTATAAGATGACATTGTATAGAGGTGATACTTGCCAAGCTGAGGGACATAGTTCAGACTTTACTGTTTCAAAGGTTCTTGGTTGCTTTTCAAAGTCAGAAATTACAGTTAAACATAGCTATCAAGAATTCTGCAACCTTCAGTCAGTTTTTATATTGTCAGGAGGGTTCCTTAAGTTGTCTAAAATCTACTTAGATATACATGGTCCTCTTATTTAATAATTTTGTTGAGCATGTGTAGTTCAGGTTTTTAGTTTTACTCTTTCGCATGGTCTACATTAAGTTAAAAATATCTAATATATATGTTTGTGCATATGTCTATATATATTCGGAATTTATATTTTGAGATTTATAGTGATGAGAAGTGTGATAAAAATTCTGGGATATATGTTCGTTAAGTTAGTTTTTCAAAGTTGGACTGTTATGCTAGATTCTATTGAGATGAATCTGTACTTCAGAAAGCAATTTATTTTATGATTTTTCATTTGACCATTAAATGTTATTGAGTGCCTTTTTGTTTTTAATCTCAATTACACCAAAATTTTGATGGTAAATGTTTCAGAAAATAATCCCTTTCCATGAAGTCACTAGTGTACGAAGGGCAAAGACAGCAGGGATCTTCCCTAATGCCATAGAAATTTTTGCTGGAGGCAAAAAGGTAATGATAAATGTGGAATATCATTTCTTTTGACTTTGACTTTGTAGCAATGATGGCTTAAAAAATGTGGCCTGAAATTTGTCTTATTATCTGTCATTTTAGTATCAGCTGCAATATCTTAATCCACTTATTGATTTGGCAGTACTTCTTTGCATCCTTTCTGTCCCGTGATGAAGCTTTCAAGATCATAAATGATGGATGGTCGCAAAATAGTAATGGTGCCAAAGCAGCCACAGAACATCAGGTATTTTAATAATAACAGGTTTATTTGGTTCTAATAAACTACAACATGCTTGACTTTAATATTTTTTGAAAAATGGAATTTCTCTTTATATTGTTCTTGTTATTGCAGTTTTTTTTACCTCTCAGTGCACTTTTTAGATTAGAATGTGTTTTTGTCACCCTTTTTCTCTGTTTAGAGAATATTGTAAGTGGTCTTCCTGTCAGTGCGTTTATGTGTAGTCCAACATCCTGGAATGAGCCATTCACGAGTTGATTGGTATTAACTTTTCAGTTGGACTAGAGGATGCTTTAATTTAGGAGCCTTGATATTTGTTTGAGAGCATTGACACAATTTATATATGTGCTGCTGTGGTTATTAGTTTCTTGGTATGAAAGATGTGTGCTAGATTAAGAAAAAAAGAAGTGATTGTTGCAGTAGATTTATGTCATGTTATGAACAAGTTGTATCATAGTAGACATTAGAAATAGATTGGCTGTGAACTTGTTATTTAGGCATTCACTTATTTCGTCTTTGTTTTGACCAATTAATTCCGGCACCCAGTCGTGACGTGAAGCAGGTTTACCCTAATTAGTTTAACATCATTGCATTGGCTTCTTAATTCTGTTCTCTAACATCCTGATTTTATCTTAGGAATCAATATCTGAATCAAGCAACCCAGAGAATGGAGGTGCTCTAATTGAAAGGGATAGCTCTGGACATCCAGCCAATGAATTGGACTCTACTGACAGGTATCCATGAGCTATAACTATGAAACTTATGCGTGGATTTTTGTTTTCTTTGGTGGCTCACTTTGGTTTCACTGCATTTATGTGAATCAGGAATAAGGATGTTCCTGTATTAAATGATTCACTGCCAGTCAATGTTGAAGTTGAGACGGTGGCAGCAACAGCTTCAGAGCAGCCAGACAACATAGAGGTAGATGCTGAACCAGCTCTAAATGCTGAACCAGTTGTAAATTCTGAACCTTCTTCTTCAAAAAAGAATTGGATATGGAAGCAGGAGAACTTTGATGCCCCCAAGAGTGAGTTTATTCTTCACTGCTAGGATTGTTGCTTTGTTGCGTCACTTGCCTGATTGGAGCTCATTGTTTAAGTTATGATTGCTACTACTTTTCAGTTTAGGCTACAGTTTCTCAATCTCATATACCCGTCCAAAGTTTGTCCTTGTGTTGCTCCATCCCTCTGTAAAACACATTGGCAAATGTTGCTTTTTTAATAGTGTTGACTGGCCGAGAAGTACTAGTGGTTTATCTTCATCATTTCTGAAATTTCTAGATCTCTTTACTTCTAGACTTTTTTTTTCCTAGCATTACAATTTATTGCTTAGTAGTTAGTATATATAAAAAAAACTATCGACCACAAAAAGATAAAGCAACTCATTACTACCTCCTAACTTAGTTTCTAAACTTGGATCAAAGAGAGTTGGCTTGCTCTACTATCTAATTTGCTATGCAGACTTTCTTTCCCGCTTTTCTTTTTCTAGTTAGGTGTTCTTTTTGTATATATCCAATGTACTTTTGGGGCGTCTTACGCTTTTAATAAAACATCCTTATGACGTATCAAAAAAAAAAAACTATCTAATTGGAAACAAAGTTAATTATTAGAATGTAACTAGACCCTGCCTTGGAGAGGTTTCCTGACATAAAAAATAAAAAAATAAAAAATAAATAAAATTATTAGAATGTAACTAGACCCAGAGCCTTTGATGTGACAATACATAATTGGCATAAACTATTTGGGGTCGGTTTGTGTCTTTGAATGACTGAATTCATCATGTATTTCACCAGCAATTTATATTTGGGAAAATTATGTATGTTGTGGAAGAAGTAAAACACGTAACTCACACATGCTTTTGTTTGCATACACAACCACCTGCAAAAATGGTGCTTGTGTATTGCTTATGAGCAAAATTTTTAAGAAATTTAACTCAGATTTTGTTTAGTACTTTTGTTTCTTTTACGGGAGGTACTATTGTTGTTATTATGCGCACAGATGTAATCTGTCATGATTTTGAGCTGCTTTATCTTATATGCAGTCCCAGAATGTTATACAAAGGTTGCAGAATCAAAGTTTCAGGTAGTGTTACATGTTATTTTTTCCGTTTGAAATTATCACATATGTTTTAATCCTTAAATTTCTTTACCTTTTAAGTTTCTTTGTACCAATTTGAGAATATGTGGCTAAAGAAAGAGGGTTTTGGGGCCTTAGTGAAGCAATGGTGGGATTCTTATTTATTCCAAGGTACACCTAGTTTTGTCTTTGCTCGTAAGATTAAAGCTCTAAAGATGGATTTGAAGAAATGGAATGCGGAGGTTTTTGGTAATTTAGATAGCAACAAAAGTAAACTTCTTAAGGAACTCCCAAGTGTTTGATGCTATTGAAGAAAATCGGGCCTTGGGAGGTGAAGAGCTAGCAAAGAAGGGGGAGGTTTCTAGGGAACTAGAACAGTGCTTGCTTATGGAGGAGGTTAGCTGGAGGCAAAAGTCCAGAAATCTTGTGGCTTAAGGAAGGCGATAAGTGTACCAAGTTTTTCGTGGGCACATTGTCAAGGTTTACCAAAAGCTCTTTAAGGAGCATTGCCATTGGAGACTCAGGGTGGATGGCCTTGTGTTTGTCCAAATTCTTGAGCATGAGGCTAGTTGGTTGGAGAGAGTTTGAAGAGGAGGAAGTAAGGAAGGTTGTGCTAGCTGTGGATGGGGATAAGTGACGCGTCTGGATGGCTTTTCTATGTCTTTTTTTCAGGTGTGTTGGTAAGTTGTGAAAGTGGACATCATGAAGGTCTTTAGTGAGTTTCATGCAAAAGGTAAATTTGAAGCATGCCTCAATACTTCCTTCATTTCGCTTATCCCAAAGATTTTAGGTGCCTCAGAGATGAAAGATTTTCGGCAAATTAGCCTTGCGGGAGGTTTATACAAAATTATTGCAAAAGTCCTTGTAAATAGATTAAAGGGGGTGTTGGAGAAGATTATTTCCAAGACGCAAAGTGCCTTCATCAAAGGGAGACAAATCCTGGATCCGATTCTTATTGTGAATGAAAGCCTCGATAGCAAGCTTAGATTGGAGGAGCAATGGGTCTCTTGAAGGTTTTTTTGATAGCTCTCATGGTTTGCGGCAAGGGGATCCTCTCTCCCCTCTGTTATTTGTGTTTGTGATGGAGGTCTTGAGCTATATGTTGTCTGCTGCGGTAAATGAGGGGCTGTTAAAGGGCTTCAAAGTTGGTAATGTGCCAGTCTCCCACTTATTGTTTGCCTATGATAGTTTGATTTTTTGCAAAGCTTGCCCCGATCAGTTGGCTCATTTGCCGGGCATTTTTCTTTTGTTTGAAGTAGTTCGGGTTGAAGGTTAACTTGGCTAAATCGGTGTTGATTTTTGTGGGTAGTGTTCAACAAGTGGATTCTTTGGCGAGTATTTTAGGGTGTGAGGTAGCTACTCTGCCGGTCAAGTATCTAGGGCTTCCATTGGGGGGTCCCCATAATGTGACACACATTTGGGATGGGGTTATTGAGAAGATAGAAAGACATATGGCAGGCTAAAACGGTCGTTATTGTCTAAGGGTGGGAGAGTTACCCTCATCAAGAGCATCCTTGCTAATACTCCCTCAGGGGTGGCCTTTTTTACATGGACGGCAACTTTAGGGAAAATTTTCACTTCAG
This sequence comes from Carpinus viminea, assembly GCA_013348765.1. NCBI lineage: Eukaryota > Viridiplantae > Streptophyta > Magnoliopsida > Fagales > Betulaceae > Carpinus > Carpinus viminea. Next base: position 13,894,695 of record CP054668.1, read on the forward strand.
ATAATCTAAGGAAAAGGCGAGCCATCGTCATTAATAGATGTTGCATGTGCAAGAGAGACGGGGAATCTGTAGACCATCGACTTATTCATTGTGACGTCGCTTCAGCCTTATGGAGTACGATCTTTAGCTGTTTTGGGTTGGCATGGGTCATGCCTAGGCGGGTCCCGATCTTTGTGCAAGTTGGTGGTCCTCAGAAAGGAAGAGGAGTGCTGTAGTGTGGAAAATGGTGCCCTCATGTCTTTTTTGGACCATATGGAGAGAGAAATAATAGATGCTTCGAGGACCTAGAGAACACTGTGGGGTAGAGTAGGTGAAGAATTCAAGTATCAATTGGTGAAGTGGTCCAAGGTATGCTATTCAATTACAGTTGGTGGGCTTGGCATAAGGAAGTTGGTGGATTTCAACCGGGCTTTATTAGGCAAAGGGGTTTGCTAGGGGTTCTTCCCGTAGTATTCTCTTGGCGTTTTCTCAATCTTACGTAGAACATGATTTAAGAAAAAATAAAATTGTAGTACCATTTTTTTGCTAACAGATTAATTTTTATGAGTTAATAGTTAGATTCTAATGCTTTAAAACTTGTTTTTGAATTCAAAACTAAAACCTAAGGTTGGAAGATTAACCCTTTAGGGATGATATCACAAAAAATGGATTTGATCATCCTAAATTTGATGCTAATGCCTCACAAATTTGGTGCTAATGCCTCACAAATTTGGTGCTAATGTCTCAAATTTGGTGCTAATACCTAAAAAACGGTGGTGGAGATCACTACAATTTTATTTTTTCTTAAATCATGTTTTACGTAAGAGTAGGAGAACATTAGGAGAACCTACGGGAAGAACCCCTAGCATTTTCCATTAGGCAAATGGTTGTGGCGCTATGGGTACGAGAGAGAGGCGTGGTGGAGGCCAAATATAGGAGTATTTGGGGTGGTTGGTGCACTTTTATCCACACAGGAGTGCCGGTGGTGAGTCTGTGGAAGAATTTTTGTCTAGGGTGGGAGATTTTCTCCAGACATACTAGACTAGTGATTGGGGATGGGACCAAGGTTCGGTTCTGGCATGATTGGTGGTGTGGGTTACGTATCTTAAAGATGACTCCCCATGCTTTTTTAGATGTTGCATACAGTCACAATTCAAATGGGGAGCGAAGACAAATTGTGGTGGATTCCCTCTAAAAAAGGAATGTTTAAGGTTAAAGAGTTCTTTGGAGCCTTGCCCAATGTGGTAGGTAGTAGTTTTCCTTGGAAGAGTGTGTTGATGACCAAGGCTCCCCCAAGGGCGACTTTCTTTGTGTGGTTGGCAGCGCTAAGGAAAATTCTTACTCTAGATAATCTTAGGAAGAGGCAGGTGATTGTCATTAATAGATGCTGCATGTGCAAGAAAGATGGAGAGTTGGTAGATCATTTACTCCTTCATTGCGAGCTCGCTCATGCTCTATGAAGCAACATCTTTAGCCGGCTTGGTCTGTTTTGGGTTGTGCCTAGATGTGTTTTAAACTTGTGTGCTTGCTGGTGTTCCACTAGAAGGACTAGAAGTGTTTGTGGTTTGGAAAATGGTGCCTATTTGTATTTTCTGGACAATATGGCATTAGGCATTTTGAGGATTTGGAAAGCTTTGTGGAAGATATTTTAGCCTCTTTGTTGCATTCCTTGTATTTGTGGACTGTGGCATACCTTGCCCCTATGTCACTTAGCTATATGGATTTTCTTACCTCCTTCTCTTTTTCTAGTTAGGTGTGCCTCTTGTATATATCCAATGTACTGTTGGGGCGCCTCACTCTTTTTAATAAAACATTCTTATTACTTATAAAAAAAAATGGCATTTATAGCAAAGCTAATTTGAAGTTGACTCCAATTTATTAACTGCAGATAAAGGTGGAGGACTTCTTTAGTTTCTTTTTCTCAGATGATTCTGTCAATTTCACTGAATTGTTTCATAAAAGATGCGGAGATAAAGGTAGCCTGCTCAGAACTCCTTGGGATTTATATTTGAATGTGCATCTTTTTAGTTCTCTTATTGAAGAATACTGAACAGATGTTTTTTCATTTGTTTACGTTGTGAACTTTATTGTGCTTTTCAGACTTTAGCTGCAGTTCTTGGTATCCTCATGAAAAGTATGGGCATGCTCGTGACGTGTCATTTCAACATCCAATAAAAATCTACTTTGGTATGGCTGTGTATTTCAACTTTTTTGTTTCAAATTTCTTTTTGCCTCATCAATTATGGTTCATTAACATATTCTGCAAGCTATTTTGGTGTGTTTAATGTTAACATCTCGTGTTGTCATTAAGGTGCAAAATTCGGAAGCTGCCAAGAGATCCAGAAACTTAAAATTTATAGAAACAGGTACTTAATGTGTTTCATTATGTCAGAAAAAGAATCACCTTGAATTTGTTGTGCAGTTATCCTATTTTTCTTAGCTAAGAATTTTACATACTGCAACTTTTTCTTTGTTGCATATCATTCAGGATGCCATATTAATTTATATTTTTGCTTATCATAAATATATTTTATTAGCTAATTTGTTTGAAACTGCTCTGATTTGGAATATTCAGCTCTATAGCTATTTTAATAGCTTATTAAGATCAGTACTATCATCTATATCATTGTCATATTTCGTCTTTGCAATGATCCTTGGATGGAGTTGGTGGTTGTGGTTGTTTTTGTGTTACTTAGAATGAGAATGAGCCACTTGTAACGAGATGAGCTGGTCATATTTGTGTCTCGTCACTGTTGCTAGAGTAAATGACTTAGAATAAGAACTGGCATATTAATCAAGAGTGTTCTACCAAGAGATTTGTCAAGGCAATTTTATCAAAACCTTGAGCATTTAGTGGAGTAAAAATATAAGGGTAGTATACATCCCCAAAATACCTAATGTAACGAATGATTAATATGGAACTGCTAGTGCTCTAATTCTTTTTGCTAAGTGACAATATATTTTTTGATAAGTAATGTTGTATATACCAAAAAGCGTAGAGGGGCGTAACCCTAGTGCATAGGAAGTATACAAGAGAACGCTTAACTAGAAAGAGAAAAAGTAAGAAGTCGGAAAGCTAATAACTAGAGGAGCTAAATAAGCAGCTGTCCAAGTAACAGAGAAAAAAAGAATAGGATAAGAGTTCCTCTAAAGTCCTCTCTAGGTCATTGAAGATTCTGTCATTTGTTTTTCTCCAAAGGCTCCACATAAGGCAAAGAGGAACCATCTTCCAAATTATCACGCTCTAAGAGCGACCCCTTGACCACCAATAGGCAAACAAATTTGCCACGCTATTAGTCATAACCCAAGAAAGACCAAAGCAACTAAATATGGCATTTCATAAGGCACTAGTGGTCTCGTAGTGGAGGAGGAGATGATTGACGGACTCCTCATTCTGTTTACACATGCAGCACCTATTGACCACAATTAGATGTCTAATCGTGAGATTATCCATGGTGAGAATCTTTCCTAAGGCTGCTGACCAGGAAAAGGAAGTCACTTTCGAAGGGGCCTTGGTCGCCAAATACTCTTCCAAGGGAAAGAAGGGTTATCTTTGTGAACTAGAATCTGGTAAAAGGATCTAACACTGAATTCCCCTTTGCAAGATGAGATCCACCGAAGCTTGTCCGCCTTTACTCTATTCCCCATAATGGAGTACAAGAGGGAATAGAGTAAAAGAGGGAATAGGAGGAGGCTAGAACATCATCCACTTCCCAATTGTGAGCCAAACGAATATAGTTGACATTCCAATTGAAGGGAGCAACTCGAATAATCCATGTTAATAATGACATGCACTTCCTTCGTGCTAGTGATGTTATATAACACTGGAAATGCTTCCTTGAGACATACCTAACAATATTATAAGTAGAAGCGGCTAGAGAGTGATTATTGATGTAAAGAATGTGAAAACATAATAATATTGGTACTGTGTTAATATGAGGGCAAGCACATTCTGCATATAGATGCAGTCTTGTCTTGGCTAAGGTAAATATACTGCCATTATCAAAGTATTGGGTAGGGTTGTGTATTTGTTATGCTGAAATGATATGGAACTACTAGTGCACTAATTCTCTTTGGTTCTTTTATTACTAATGCATATTTGTCATTTCTTTTATTTCCTTAATCCATGTGAATCTTGATTGTTATTTATATGAGAACTTTATTTCAGTCCAAGATGGTATGTCTTACCAATTTGTATATTATTTTTGTTATATTCCTACGTTTACTTCTCCAGTCATTTGGTTATCGAGACATCACAAGAAATCAGTGACGTGCCTTATGCAGATTATTTTCGGGTTGAGGTATAAGCTATATCTGAGTTATTTGGACATGTCTATCTTACATTTATGAATGATTTGGCTTTTATGTAGTTTATTAGCTGCATATCTTTTGGAAATATTAAATATTTTGATAAAAGTTGAGTAAGATATTAGAATAGTCTGTTTAAAGATGTATAGAGGAGGTATTCCTTAGCCTTTGTAAATGAGCCCTAAGCATTCATTTCTGTTTTACCTTAAAGCACATTCATTTCTTATTTTCTTTGTTACTACTACTATTAGTAAAACACTGAGGTTGTCAAGTTGTATTAGTTATGTCATTCCCTGGTCTGTAAAGTGCTGCATGCCATTTATTTTTTGGGTTTTAGCAATCTACAATTTGAGGTTATTTCTTTATATGTTTATTTAATTTCTTTAAACCATTTGGTTCTGATCCATGCTTCTATAAAATATGCATCACATGTTAATTGATTTTATGGGAGCAGAACTTTGTGCTCCTTGGCCTATATCAAGAATAAAAAAATGGTTACTCCTGTTAGTTGTGTGGACAAAGCTGCTAAAAGCTTTAAGACAGAGGCACCTTGCTCATTTAGGTTGGTTATCAATGTCTAATTGGCATTCTTCCTTAATATTGTATTCCTTTTGCCAACTAATCAAGTCATTCTTGCGCATGATGTGCATCTATATGGTCTTCTTGTGGTCATTCTTATCTTTTTACTCTACTAAACGTTTACATAATCTATTGACACTGTAACAAAGTTTGTATAACTTTTTTCCTGGATCCAACATCAGGGGCTTTGGGATGTTGAGAGAGTCGCTGATGAATCGATAAAATGCTGCATTTTGCGTATATATGTGAATGTGGCATTTTCCAAGAAAACTGTATTTAAAGGTCAGTCTTGCCAGTACTTTGTTTTGTTTTGGTTCAATCATGCTTTTTATGAGCATTGATAGAAAGGATCACCCCTCCAAGCACTTATTGTAAATTGTCTCCTGTTGCACATTTATTCTTTAAGGATTTTTACAGTGGGGAATGTGGACTCCTTTTAGTCATTGCTTACATGAGTCAGCTTCCACCACGATATTGATTAAAAATATTAGTTTCATCCCTTATCATTTCCATTGAGTAGGCAGATGTCAAGTAGTTTTCCGGGTGAAAATAATTCAAATGGGTTAGCCAAGTAATTAGTTGATGTGGCTGCTTGCCCTGAATCTAACTTTGCAACGTGTATATATATTGAATAAGTCTTAGTTATACATTCCAAAATTCAAATGTCACAAATGTTGATGATTTCAATAAGGAGCTACTTATTGATCGGTTTTAATTGTCATATTGCATGTGTTCTCATGGCATTAAAAATTTGTACAGAACAGATAAATGACTATATAATTTATTACTAATTTGATTTATGTTTCTATTTCAATTTATCACTAATTTAAGTGATGAATAGATCGAGTAATTTTATATAAATTGCATTGTAAAATAGGGGTGTTTCTTAAGTTCTTCTTCTGTAGTGTTCCCAATATTAAAAAACCAGAAATTAATTCTCAGACTATGTAACTACCTCTTTCATAGAATTTAAGTTTAATGGCACTCTTCCTATCTAAAGCAAAATCGTTATGTAGTTTTAGCAGGTAACCCTAGATTGACATACATAACATTCCAGGCTGAATGCAGAAGTTAATTTTTGAATATAACGCATGAAAGTTCAGAATAAACAATTACAGGATTCTAAGACAAACTACTTTGTTGGTTAGTAACTTGAAATTTATTTGAAAATAGGACTTTCTCTTATGTCAAGTGCACACTTCAGTAAAGGCAAAAAAAAAAAAAAAAACTGTTCCTACGATAACAATGTAGACAAATATATGCATATATGATCCTGAATTCCTAGTGCTTGTGTTGGATGAGCCTGAGGGGATTTGAGCTTACATGGTTGTTCAAGGCATATGAGTCTTTTGTCTTGTGTTTCCCTCAACTTTATACTGCATTTGGTACAAATAGAATGCTTAGTATGTTTTTGTTGAATTTTCAGGTTCTGAACAATGTCGCTAAAATAACTCTCTCTTTTTCCTTTTTGGTGTTTTTCTTTCTTTCTTTCTTTTTCCTTTGTTACTTTATCTATATATTATTATTTTTTTTGCTGAGGCTTGCTAATATCTTGATTGAATTGTTACTATGAAATAAGGACTTGATGTGATACTTACTCGCTGGGTGTATGTGGTCACAGGAAAAATAGTGCAGTCTACCATTGAAGAATGTCGAGAGGCTTACGTGAGCTGGATAGACATGGTAATGTCTTTCTGTTCTATTTAAATGCAGTTTTGATTTGCAGTTTATAAGTTTTAGAATGTCAATTTAAGAATTTGTATATTTGTGGCTCTTTCAGGCACATGAGTTGTTGAAGCGGAAGAACCTTGAAAAAAAACAAGGTTGGGCTGTTGTAGATAGTTATATTTACAGTAGTTTCTTCAATGCAAGGAATTTTATGCTTTGGCTGTTATAGATGATTAAATATTTTGACTAATCATGTGCTTCTTCTCATTGGAGCAGAGAGAGTTGCTGCTGATAGCATGACTCAGAATGGTGAAGTTCACTTAGAGACTGAAGTAATTGCTGGGGAATCTAGTGACCATATAAGAACGCAACAGACATCTGATCCCATAGGTGCTAAACAAGAAGTTGGCAAGCAAACAAATTTTATTGATGCTACATACCTAGCATCTTGGATAAAGGAATTTATAGAGAAGTTAGGATCCTTGAGAAGTCAAAACCATATTTCAGTACTCGCAGTTATGGTTTTTGCTGTGATTTTCTTGATGCAGGTACGTACTTTTCTACCAGTTTACTTTTGCTATATCATTTGAGCTTTTTCTCCAATTCTGTAGATTTTTTTTGATGTCTTATTTTTTCCTTGAAGGTGGTGAATTCGCATCTCTTATTTTTGACTTAAATCTCTCTTTGAGTGGATATCTGTTAACACCTTTTTTTGATATCTCTAACTCTGTACACTTTTTACACTTTTTTCTTGTTCTCGATCTTCCTGTGTGTTATTTCTTGTATACTTTCTGTATATTTGGGTTGCGCCCCTCGCAATTTTAATAAATTAGCTGTATATATGAACTTAAATAGCATACAAGAAGTCATGTCAAAAAAAGAAAAAAGAAAAAAAAGCATACAAGAAATGATTTTTTCTTAATAAATTACAAAAGAGCCTGGATTAGTATTTGGGGCATTCATCAAACCTCTAGTTATTTGCACTTAACACCCATAAACTATGACTCACTACAACTTACTCTCCTCCCAAACTACCATTTTGTTTCGAGTAGCATCCTGTATCAGATTTGGCTGTTAGTATTGATGGAAACATCAGTCCATCACATATGAGTTGCATGTGACAGACATTTTTTCGTGATAGATTTACTTTTTTTTGGTATGTCGTGATAGATTTACTGGTGTTGGAAATAATGCACTGTTTTAGGCTGCCTAAGCACAAAATGGCAGGTCAGCGTGTTGGAATTAAACACTGTTCTAGACTGACTTTTAAAAAAAAAATGCACAAAAGAGCAGTTTGACAAAGCCATATTCAGTCGAACATCACCTCTTTCTGAGCCTAACTAGGCATCCCCTTCTCTGCTTTCGACACCTTCTTAGCCTTCTCAATCCTGTCTTCATTGATATTACCATAACGAACCCCAGCCATAGTGTATCCATCCAAATCCAACTTTTCCTCTTCGTCTTCCTCCATTAACTTAGCTTCCAATTCATCGGAATCCCAATCAAACTCATCCCCTGTTTCCAAATCACCTTCTCTGTTGTCACTCTCATCAAATTCACCCGCACTGCCATTCACAAACCCCTCTTCTTCCTCTTCATCTTCAAACTCCTCTAACACACCATACCCAGGAAAGATCTTGCATAAAGACTCCGCAACCTGGACAAATGGGCCCATAGTTCTCATCCTCATCCTTCCTCACTTAAAACACCAGGTCTCTAGTTTCTACCACCTTTATCTTGAAGTAACTTTCCCATTAGCTTTCTGAGTTGTTTTAATCAATGTTTGGTCATGCTTTACTGCTAAATTAACCAATGAGATTTTCTTGCTTTGTTTTTATGTTTATCTTGTACTCATTCCTGAGGGGAAAAAAACCTCGTTTACTTTTTTTTTTTAAAAAAAGAAGCTTAAGAGAAAAAGCATTGATTTTGGAAAGTGGGTCTTTGTTAAAGAAGAGGGAAGTGCAAGAAATTGAAGGAAAATGGGAGAGGGAGAGTGCATTTTTACTTGTGAAATGACGACTTTCTGTGATTGGTTTTTCTTGTATAATACTACTGCTGAAACTTTTTAAGTTCAGCTTGGTCCTTGTCATAGATATCACGGCCATCTCTTTGAGCTTAGAGAATGGCCCTATCTCTCTCTCACACACACAGAATAAGGGAGAACGGGGAAGAATGGGAGGGACCGGACTATGCAAATGCAAGTTTGAATTTTCATGGCCCTTTGCAAATGCACATCTCTCTCTCCTAACTGCCCAATTTACCTTCACAATCATGCCCAATGCAAACTTTTTGGCAATTGTGTCTTTGACATGCCCAAGCTTGGGGCACTTTTGGAAGAGTAACGGCCCATTGTCAATTGTCAGGTATGTGCAGCGTTTTCCATCCACATTAAATGGCTAAATCTAACCAAGGTTGCTACTTGGAACAAAATGACAGTTTTGGAGGAGTAAAAGTGGAAATGGAGTGTTTGGGATTTTTTAAAGGAATTCCTAATTGGAATTTTGGTATCTCTTTTCATCGGTTCTTTTTTCATTACATTGTAATATTTTGCCATGTTTTCAATAAAACCTTCTCTTAACAGTATTTTAACAAGGTTTTCGGTGATGTTGGTAGATGGTATTCGAATTGTTCCCTTTCTTTTTAATATATATTAATTTCATGTGTGTTTTAACATAATAATAGGGTAGAAACTGAAACTTCTCATCCAAAATAAGAAAAGAATCATGTTGGTCTAATGGTTTGTTGATAAACCTATAGTTTTTTCAGAGTTCTGTATAGTATTTAGGAAGTAAACATATACTCATTTCCATAATTATTTAAGGTTGAAAATGATAAAGATGGCTACATATAAGATCGGTTCACTGTTGGTTTTGTTTTCTTGGGCGCAGTTGAGCATAGTTGTCCTATTAGCTAGGCCCCAACACATCCATGTGAACCCTCAGATGAGTAGCATGGGCAGTGGAATAGGTGGAAGATCATCTGAAGCAATGGCTTGGATGGAGAAGCGAATTCACCACCTTAAAGATGAAATGTACACGGTCGAGGCTCGGCTCGAGAGGATGCGACATGAGCACACCCTGTTGAAAGCACAACTGAAAGACCTAGAGCATCTCAGTAAGCAACAATAGTCATTTGTATATCCCTATAATTACTGTCATGGTAAATGGTATTTTCCCTTCTGTACTCGAAAAATGTATCATAGAAAGGAACTTTGTCAAATTTGTATCTGTATGTACTAGTTCCCTTGTTGATTACTAGTGATAAAATTGGAAGAGGGGGAACTCCAGAACTAGGTGTACTAATACATTCTGTTTTGTCAATCAATCTACTCTTGAGGGGAGCTTTCAAATGTTATGTTCATGGCCTAGTTGGTTAATTAAAATACCTGAACACTCACTAATTTCAAAATTTAAAACCAATATGGTACACATCTCATCTACCCACGGATTGAGACCGAGTGTGATACATTTTATCTAGAAAATGGACAACCTAGATCGTGATAATAAACTTTTTTAGAATTTTACCTTGAAGTCGCTTTAAGAAATTTACATGATCCTGGTTCATGAAACCCTTAACCCATGGAACCAACTGAAGCCATTTGTTTTGGCGTAATTTTTTTTTTTAAGTGTTTAGCGTGACATAAAATATTGCTCAACCTGAAAATGTTTTTATAAAGCGTATAGTTTACACTTCTTATCTATGTAAACTATTTTTTGCCACTCTCTCATAGCTTCACAATGACCATTTCACAATTATCTCCTCAAATGGCAAGCAATATGGGTAGATAATTGCATTGGATATCAATCCCACTCTAAAAGACATTTTATTATGACACTATCTTCCTTCACAGCTTTTTCTTTGCCGTCTCTTTCTCTCTTTCTTGTAGGTAGGGGTGGCACGGGTCAAACCGTGATGAGTATTGACCATTTCAGCTACTCGACCCACATGTTGCGGGTATTAAAAATCGTACTTGAGACCTGGCTATAGAGAACATTGTCCACGGGTCTTGGGTTTTGCAAGGCGGGAAGGGCACAAGGCAGGTTAGATATTATGTGCGCCTCCAAAGCCACATGCTCACCTTTAACTGCATCACTGGCTTCGTTGTCATCGTTCCCACTTGAGAAGTATGCCGCGAACCCATCCAAGACAAAGTTCCGATTGGGTGGTCTTCATTGTCATCGTCCCGCCTAATTTACGATTACATAAAACGACTACAATTGAATCCAGGGTTCAAAGGAGTCTACGACTAAATCCAAGTTGGAAGATAAATTTAGTAACTAGTATTGATTTTCAGGGTGAAATCAAACCAAGCCTGCTTAACATTTATACCTTCTTTTTCATGAGCAAACTTTAGTTAGATATTAAGGGAGAGAGAGAGGGGGGGACTGAGGAAAGAAGAAGAAACTGGCGTGAAGAAAAATGGACGGGTATTAGGGTTTGAGGGTTAGGGTTATATTGCGAGGCGAGCAGGTACTCAGTAATTTTTTTTAAAAAACTGCCTGCAACCCATCCCAACCCAGGCGAATATCCTAATATCTAACATGGATCTGAAATTTTGGTAATGAAAATCGGGCAATGTGGGTGAGTCGAGTTATGCGGGTTTTGCCCACTCTTACTTGCAGTTCCTCAAATTATTAGTAAAATATAAGAAATATTTGTTGATATTTTATACGAACCAAACACTAAAAGATATTATACACCGAAACAAACGAGACGTAATAAATAAATAAAGCACAATTGAGAATTCAAACACCCTCCACACCATCCCTACTTCTTTCTCGTGAAAAGCAAGAAAAATTACAAAAGTGCAAACTCCTCTCTTGCAAAATGGACCCCATTTTAAGATGTTTATGTTTTTGGAAGCATTCCCTCCTCTCTCTCTCCAAGCTTTATCCTAAAAACAAAAAAGAAAAAGAAAAATAGTGCACATGGTATAGCTAGAGAGAAGTCAGCCATAGAAGGGGTTGGCCTGCCTACATGATGATATCCCCCAACAAGCTAGGCCCATTATTTTGGAGACGACCACCGACCATACACACGGCTTTTACTTGGATCGACCCCTTTTAATTTGCATGCAATATGTGTTACCACCAGTACTGCTCTTCAACAAGATTCTGATAATGATGGTGGCTCACTGGCTTAGAATTAATTGGCCTGCAGACTTTCTTTTTGGAGTGAAAAAAAAAAAAACCATCGTACGGCTCACCCTCAAAAGCATACTCCATTAATGTGGCATTTTCCACATTGTTTTTGGTAAAGGGAATGAATTTTTGAAGCTATTCTTTTATATATATATATATATATATATATATATATCATTGGTTCAACATCAAACTTATATATATATAAATCTCTCACAATATATATACAACAATATATATAATTTTTGGCCTACGATAAAAGTTGCGGCGCAGCAAAAACGTCGTGCTATCTCCAAGAACGACCGTCCACTTTCCTTATTTTTCTTCAGGTTATTATCATTGGTGGAAATTCTGACAAAAGAAGCCCCTTTCAATTTTTTTCTATGATATTCCTCTCAAATCTCTGGACTTTGTCGCTCTGAAAAAGGCTTGGCAAAAGCAAAATTAGTTGCCCATTTTGAAACGTCTTTGGATCTTCATCTCCAGCTTATTATGAATCTTCAACTTTCTTGCTTATAATATGCATATAACCATATGGTCGGAATTTGGCTCGCCCATCTAATCTAATGGGGAGTGAAAAGACTAGACAGACACAATGCTTGGCACAGGCTTTATTGGCCACTAACATAAACAACAACAACAAACCACTAGGGGTAGTGGTTCAGTACAAGCAGTCAATCTCAAAAAAAATTCACATGAGGTTGGACATGTACTAGAACGTAGGTTTGACTCTTTGCAATAAAGAATCACTCACACAAGCATGATAAAAATTAGCTGCCTTGAGAATCACTAATGTCGTAGTTGGACTGAGTCAAGCTATAACGGGCAAGTACTACAGTTGGTCGCCTTGAAAAAAGAAGCAAAAAGCTATCACTTAGGATGCCATCTTATTGGGTTTTTTTAATTTTTCATTTGATTCGAAATCACTTAGGAGGCTATCTTATCGGTATTCATTGGAGGGGAAAGTAGCCAATCATTATAAAGTAATTGAGTAGATAAATAGGTGGGATGGGATCATGGGAACCATGGCATTGGCCTCCCTCAAATCTAGGCCTTATTTCCTTTTTGGAGCCATCTGGGAGTTTTCTTGCCGTAATCAACGAGAGCAATCAAGCTATCATATCATGATATCATATTATAGTACAACTATCATACATATTACATGATACATGCATGCATGCTGACATACATTTACCAGAGAGAGAGAGAGAGAGAGAGAGAGAGAGCTTTTTGCCTTTTCTCATTCATTCATCCTCTCGTTCATGTTCGTCCCACCTATCGATCGGGATGCTATACTTAACAATTTTTGCATGCTAGAAAAATGAGAAACACGCCAAAACAATTGCTCCAATAATATCTCTGTCGGCTTTCACCCGGTTTAAGAGAGAGAAATTAAAGACGGCACTTTTTAGTTTTTATTTATTAATTCTTATATTTTCTTTTAATTTGCATTCATTTTTCCCATTTACAATTTGGGATTTTCTTAATCAAGAAATTCGCATGCATGCAAATTAAATGATGTAAATCTCTATGGCAATAACAAACAAATTAATAGGTTGACAATGGACCGCCTTCTCTAAGCCCCTTTTTTTCCTTAAAAATAACCAATTAACTTTGGGTAAGGTAATACACTCCCTAATCCATCCAACAAATTCATCTATACTGCGAGCAACCAAAACATCTCATACTATGAAGAATTAAGATTGTATATATAGCTTTTCCATATCAACCTTATGGTAAACTCTAACCACCTCTTGTGCTAAAAGGTCATTTTCATCGATAATAAGAGTATATTTGGTATTGTGTTTGAGAAATTGAGTTTTTAAGTTAAAAAAAAAAAGTTTTTTGGTTATTCTTGAGTTTCTTGGACTCTTAAAAGTGCTTTTAATTTTTTTTTATTAAATGGGTTTTTTTTTTCTTCAAACAAAGTGTTAAACGCATTTTTACGCTACTCAAATAAGTTCTAACAAGCCTTATGTAAAGGGAGAAAAGTAATTTGATTAAGAACCTAAAGTTTTTCTTTTTAGTATGGGAAAAATTTTATGTGCTCAGAGAAGAATATAACTTTTTATGTACAATATTAACTCATCACTAACTCTAAGTGCACCACCGGTGCCTAATTAGGTCAAAACTTCAAACCCAAGCATTCTCTCCCGGCTGACTAATCGGTTCCGCACTCTGAGAGCTAGATCTGAAAGGACACGTGGAACTCACAAAACCGTTGACCAAGTGAAGATACGTCTTCAGATCGTGACATGTGGCCATATCCCCCTTGGGGAGGTACGGTGACTCCCTGCTACTAAGTCTAAGCTCTTGTCCCACGTCAGCATAAACCCACTGCATCTCTTCCACGCACTTTCTCATCCACCCCCAAATGCTCGCCACGTGTGTACTCTGCTTACACGCCACGTCGCCATGCTTGAGCACAAAGCCAGGGACTTTGGTTATAACATCGTCGGAGTTCACAATCCTAAGTATCCTGGTCCCACTTCTCTCAAGGTGGGCCCTAAAGCCTCTGTTCCCGACACGTGGCCCGCCGAACGAAATCACCGTCACCATCGGTGCATTTTCGTACGTGGTGGTGATATCGTATGCGGTGAGCGTAGCGAGTGCCGCGCCGAGGCTGTGACCCGTGATCGTGAAGCTGAGTGGCTCATCACCGTACATTTCAATCACCCTCGCGATCTCTTCCCTCACCATCTCTTGCAAGCTACGACACGTGGCAGTCCTCGATGTGTAGAGGCTCAGGAACCCACTCTCTACTTTGGGCCCCTTCCCATTTTCCTTGGGACAGACGTGATTAGGTAATTCAGTTAACGTGGCGCGTAGATTCTCCACCCACTCCAAGCACGTGGCCGTGCCTCTGAAGGCGATCACCACGTCACGCCGCCCAAGCCGTGCGATCTCCTCCTTGTCCTGACAGACCGCAACATAGCCAATCCAGCCGGACTGGGTGGACACCCAGCTCGGGTGGGCCATATTAAACCAACTTGGCAACTGGACCCCACTCGTGGCGCGAAGGTTCCTGGTGATTTTGTACCCTGTTTCCCCTACCCCTGTCTGGGCGAAGAGCGAGTTTCTGGTGTGGAGACACGAGGCGTAGGTTGGGGAGGAGGGGTCAAAGTCAAAGGAACGATACGCCGCCTCGACGAACTGTCCGTAGCGCAGAATTTCGCAGCGTAGGTTATTGTCGAGAGGGTCAAGCATGCCCTCCCAGTTGTTGATTCCTTGAAACTCCATCCACCTCTTTCCCAGTTTTGCAGACTGATCGGAAACGCTGCGTTTTGACGAGTCGTGCTTGTTGAGCGAGCTGCATGAGACCTCAAAGCTTCTGAATGCGAAGCTTTTAGTCTTGGTGGTGGTAGAGGCGGCGTAATAGTGCATGCCCGCCAAGGCTTTTGGTAGAGGTGGAGTGCTGAATGGGCGAACAGCTCCAAAAACAAGCCTCATTTTCTTATGAAGCGAATAGTTTGGCTGGCTGCTTGTGTGGAGCTGGGTTCGCTCACTTCACTTGTCAGTCACAGCTTATATCCATGACTGATATGGTGCATGGTTTTATAGAGGAAACTAAAAGAGAGAGAGAGAGAGAGAGAGAGAGAGTGGTGGGTGCATGTTGAAGGAGGACTAGAGTCTAGGTATGGTAGGTACTTGGAGATTTGAGGGGGGAGAGAGAGAGAGATTACAAATGATAACAGAAAACGGCTTTGGATACAAAAACGGGAGCGTCAGAGAGAGAGAGAGAGAGAGAAGTGGGTTGAAAGGTGATTGACTAAGGGTGATGGGATGGGTCCTGGGTGAATAAATGGACAGCGACAGATTTGTCTTTCCGACCAGACGTAGCACGTGCGTTCAACAGTACGCGTCCCATGGTCAGCTCAACTCAGCGTTGCCTGAGCCATGTATGTATATATATACATACATATATATATATATATATATATATATATATATATATATATTTTACATCAGGCACGTGATGCTGAATTATTTAGGGCATGTTTGAAAATTAGGTGCACATTGCAATTATTTTTTTTTGTTTGTCAAAATGTTCAAAATATCTATGTTTTTAAATAATTTTTTATATAAAAAATAAACGCATGAATCTTTACATTTTCTTATTTTACTTTTATAATAAAAATTTGGGATATTTTTAAAATTTTGATAAGATTTACTATAAAATTTTAATAGGTAATATTTGAAAGAAATTGAAAGTTTAATAATCTTAATTAAGAGTTTTTAAACTTAAAAAATATTTTAAAAATGCGTGAAAGTTGATGGAATTTTGTCATTTGTGAAGTTTTTTAAAAGTTAAAAGAAAACATTGAAGGAATTATGCCATCAAATAAGATAAGGCAATGTTATAGACCTTGATCAAGGGAATGAGATCCTCTCCAAACGGGTTAATGCAATATAAGATGATAAATTATTATTATTATTCTTTTCATTCACCAGGCACGTGATTGCTGAATGCTGAATTATTTAGGGCATGTTTGAAAATTGGGTGCACATACCAATTTTGTTTTGGTCAAAATGTCCAAAATATCTATTTTTTTTTAATAATTTTTTATATAAAAAATAAACGCATGAATCTTTACATTTTCTTATTTTATTTTTATAATAAAAAATTAGGGATATTTTTAAAATTTTGGTAAGATTTAATATAAAATTTTAATAGGTAGTATTTGAAAGAAATTGAAAGTTTAATAGTCTTAATTGAGAGTTTTTGAACTTCAAAAATATTTTTAAAAATGTGTGAAAGTTCATAGAATTTTGTCATTTGTGAAGTTTTTTAAAAGTTGAAAGGAAAACATTGAAGGAATTATACCATCAAATAAGATAAGGCAATGTTATAGACCTTGATCAAGGGAATGAGATCCTCTCCAAACCGGTTAATGCAATATAAGATGATAAAATTGTTTTTTTTTTTTTTTTTAAAAATTTTACACCAGGCACGTGATTGCTGAATTATTTAGGGCATGTTTGAAAATTGAGTGCACATTACAATATATATATTTTTTGTCAAAATGTCCAAAATATCTATGTTTTTTTAATAATTTATTTTATATAAAAAATAAATGCATGAATCTTTACATTTTCTTATTTTATTTTTATAATAAAAAATTAGGGATATTTTTAAAATTTTGATAAGATTTAACATAAAATTTTAACGAGGTAATATTTGAAAGAAATTGAAAGTTTAATAGTCTTAATTGAGAGTTTTTGAACTTCAAAACTGCTTTCAAAATGCGTGAAAATTTATAGAGTTTTGTCATTTGTGAAGTTTTATAAATGTTAAACGAAACATTAAAGGAATTATACCATCAAATAAGATGATAAGGCAATGTTATAGACCTTGATCAAGGGAATGATATCCTCTCCAAACTGGTTAATGCAATATAAGATGATAAAATGGTCTTTTTAATTTTTTTAAGATCATTTTATCCTCTTATTTTGCCTAATTGATTAGAAATGGAGAGGATCAGTTGGTCAATAGACCAATTTTTTTCCAACAAGAAAGGCAGGATCTTAATTTTCCATACATTTTATAAGATAATATCTTCTTTTTATTTGCACTTATCCAGTAATGATGAACTTTACAAGATTGATCACTGATAAGCACGAGAGGATGGGCACCATGAGTCATGACTATCTTTCCATTTTGCAAAGTAATCAAAGAATTCTCTCAGACACGTACACATTTTATTTTCATAATTTAATTTCACTTTTAAGATACCTATATATCCTTGGCCTCTTTTCAATAATTTAGGGGTGGCAATTCGTATTCGTGTGTTGGGTTTGGATTGTGTCAAAGTATGAGTATAAAACTATATAAGTCAATCTTAAATTAACTCATTTATGTTGAAATATATAAGCTCTGATATCATATTAAAATATATATAAAATATAAAAGTACTAAAATGTGAAAGAGAAAGAAAAGAGAGTGGAAACGGAGAGAGACGTTTAGGCTACATCTTGTATATTCACTATATTAAACAATATTACATAATTCTTTATTTATAGAGAGACAATGAATAGTGACCAAGAAACCCTAAAGTAGACCTAAACTAATTAAAAATAAAATAAACCTTACAAGGAAATATAATAACAGAGAATAAAAATATTTTAACATAGAGAGAAATAACGTCTTAAGGAAAATATTAATAAGCCTAATTTAGAAAATATAAAATATTCCAACATTCCCCTCAAACTCTAGGTGTAATCTTGAGTTTGAAAAAGATAATAAATTAAAGGTGTAACACCCTGATCCCATATTGGAAAGATGAAGCTCATATAGAATTGGTGATTTATAAAGATAGTTATGAGTACTAAGTCCCACATTGCCTATTTATTAGGTGAAACTGAGTTTTATAATGAATTCTAAGGAAGATTTTAATTGACTAGTCCTTTTGGGGTGATAGTGCAGATGTGACTAGTGCTTTTCCCTGGGTTGTTACAAATGGTATCAGAACTACCTAATAACGTCAGGTTATGTGGTACTGGAGCACTACATAACGTGTCCCTGACGAAAAAGTCAGAATTTAAGAAGAGGAGTTTGTAACACCCTCTTCCCATATTGAGAAGATGAGAAGAAGTACATATAAAATATGTGGTTTATAAAGATAGTCATGAGTGCTAAGTCTCACATTGCCTATTTACTATGTAAAACTGAGCTTTATAATGAATTCTAGAAAAGATTCTAATTGACTAGTCATTTTGAGGTGATAGAACAAATGTGGCTAGTGTTTTTTTCTAGATCGTTACAAATGGTATTAGAGCCACCTAATAACGCCAGGTCATGTGGTACAAGAGCACTGCATGACGTGGCCCTGACGAGGATGTCAAGAATTTAAGAGAAGAAGTTTGTAACATTCCAACCCATATTGGGAAAATGAGAAGAAGCGCACATAGAATTGGTGGTTTATAAAAATAGTCATGAGTGCTAAGTCTCACATTGCCTATTTACTAGGTAAAATTGAGCTTTATAATAAATTCTATGGAAGTTTCAAATTGACTAATTATTTTGGGATAATAGCGCAGATGTGGCTATCTCTTTTTCCTGGGTTGTTACAAATGACATCTGAAGTCTATGGTTGGATCAAGGCAATGTCGGGAGAAAGGCTGAAAGTGACAACCAGAGAAATATTGAAAAATGGAGATAAGCCGCTAAAAGAATCTAGTTAAGGGCCAAATCGCAGCTGACAATGACGGTTGGAGAACAAAAACTAGTCATTAATCCAGTGAAGGGCCAAACCACATTGTGCCAAGGTTTGAAAGGCTGAAAGTAACGGCTGAGAAATACCGGAGAACGAAGACAAGCTACTAAAAGAATCTGGTGAAGGGTCAAATCGCAATTGAAAATGAGGCTGAACAACAGAAACTAGTTGAAAAAAAAAAAAAAAAATGAAGGGCCAAACCACGTTGTGCCAAGATTCGCCATTGAAAAGTGTCACAGATCACAACAAAATTGGGAGATAGTCAGAAGAGAATGCCATAAAACACCAAAAAAAGCGTTATAAGACTTTTATTGAAAGCCATAGAAACAAAAAAGTAGTACTAATACCATGTTGAAATATATATAAAATATAAAAGTACTAAAATGTAAAAGAGAAAGAAAAGAGAGCGGAAGCGAAGAAAGACGTTTAGGCTACATCTTGTATATTCACTATATTAAACAATATTACATAACTCTCTATTTATAGAGAGACAATGAGTAGTGACCAAGAAACCTTAAAGTAGACCTAAGCTAATTAAAAAGAAAATAAACCTTACAAGGAAATATAATAACAAAAAATAAAAATATTCTAAAATAGAGAGAAATAACGTATTAAGGAGAATATTAATAAACCTAATTTAGAAAATATAAAATATTCCAACAATTTAATTAAATGGGTTAGACCATTTAATTCAAACTAATTTCATGTTGAGTTAATCATGTTGGGTTCATAAATTGTTA
Organism: Carpinus viminea; assembly: GCA_013348765.1. Classification (NCBI taxonomy): domain Eukaryota; kingdom Viridiplantae; phylum Streptophyta; class Magnoliopsida; order Fagales; family Betulaceae; genus Carpinus; species Carpinus viminea. Next base: position 13,914,324 of record CP054668.1, read on the forward strand.
ACTCTAAATGTCGCGTATAAGGTTTCGGGTTAGATGCATGTATACAAGACTATATAAGTCAATCATATTCAAACTCGTTTAATTAAAAAGATTATATCCCTCATCCTCACCCGTTAATTTTCGTGTTATCGGTCTTACAATAATTTCCTTTAGAGAGTATTTGCATGATATATTTATATCCACTAAACATATTACGAAACATTTGAAATATCTCTAACATGATCTAAATTATAGAATTCAAAAAATATAGTTGGCTTATTTTCACTTGAAGTTTCTTCTTTATTTTCATCTTCTTCAGTTTGATCTCTACTTTCTTCAGGTGATTCCATGGAATTAGATATATGCCACCTCAAGTTCAACGGCAATGAAGAAAATGTTGACCTTATTGTGAAGTGCAAGTAATTCTAAAAGTTTCTCTAGTGTTACTCTTATATCCTTTCAAGAATAATGTGTTCTTAAAATTATCATTTAGTCAAAATCTAATAATAATCAATCATAAGTCCAACGGTAATTTTAAGAGCCTTATCATTTTTAGAGGGATATAAGAGGAACTTGTAATATTACTCAAGCACCAAATTAATCAACACCAAAAACCTAACAAAACTCTCCATTCGGCAATTCGGCGACAAAAGCCAAATACAACAAAATGCTGAAGTCAAAACCTCAATTGGATTTAACATATAACTATCTCATCTAAAAATTAACAAATTGGTGTTCAGTAAGAAAAATCAAAACCTTTTATAGCATTTAAAATCGCACCTTGCAAATCATATTCTAAGAGTCATCCATGTGAGTAGAATGACACTTGTTACATCTCAACGCTTAAGGGTTTTTTTTTTTAACTCTTTTTTTTTATAAAAAAAAAAAATTTACTTTCCCTTTCTCTCCGACTAGCCAAAAAAGGAAAAAGAAAATGATAAATAAGTACGTGATATAGAGGTTAAGAACAAGCCAATTTGCCTTGAGATGTTAAAGCCAAGCCTAACAAAGCCTAGCCAAGCCTAAAGAATGTTTACGTTATGCACGCAAATCATTGAAAAGGTGTGGATGAACTCTGCATCTTACACCGACGCCAATGAGATCATGTACTGAAAGTGAAAGCCGCCATCGATGGCATCAAGAAAGATTAAAAAATAAAGTAAAAATTTACAATTATCTCACAATTTTATTACGCTGGTCTTAACTAACTTTTAGATAAATCATTATTAAAACAAAAAAAATCACAATTATCCTACAATTGTGACCTTTTTATTTTTTATTTAACAGATTTGATCTAAAGGTTAGTTGAAACCTTCATATTAACATTGCGGAATAAATATAAAATAAAATATTACGTAGTTTCTAACGTTATTCAAAAAATAAATTTAAAGTCAGTTGAAACAGTCACATCAATATTATGAAATAGTTGTTGAATAAAAATATAGTTTATAAAATTACTCACTCTTACACTCCCTAACGTGGCAACGAAAATTATCGTTAAATTTTGAATGAATTACTATTGAATTTTTGATATAATAATGATTTTCACGTCACGTCAAAGAGTGTGGGAGTGTGTATAGCATTTCTTATTTATATATGGCCATGTTTCACTCCTTAGTTTTTAATTTCTAAAATAAGTGATGTTAGAAATCAAATTTTATCTTGCAATTATCCCATAATATTAATATATATAGCAGTACCAATCGATTCGATCTTGCAGGAATAGAACCCCAACAAACAATGTTTATAATGCTTTAGCAACACGTAAAGTAAGCAAAATTATACTAAAAAATATGAAATAAACATAGTGAATGAATGCATCAAGGTGAATCTATCAAACTTGATCAACCATTAACGAGTAATTCTTCGGGGCACGAGACAACTCTCTCTAAGAAACTTGGTAAAATAGTCCCAATTGGGGGCAACCATCCCCAAATTTTTTAAAATGCCTAAAAAATTATATATTTTTATGGGATAACCTCACTAATATTAATAATTTACACCCCCCTTTTTTATCTCCATACCTAAAAATTTAATTAAAAACTTGAACTTTTGGTTTAGTCATTGTTAAAAAAAGAAAAAAAGAAAAAAAAGAAAAAGGTTATTCATTAATATTATAAAATATTATTCATTAAAAATAGGATATCTCTCGGCTTTCTCAGGTTGGGCGCGGAGAGAGGGGCCAGAATGTAAAAACGTTTTCGTCGTGTCCTCACTTCACAAGTACTCTGCTTCCTACATGTCCCACTCACTCCTTTTTCTTTGTTTGTTTTTTTTAACGGGTGAACAAGCCACAGAAAATTGCCATTTGCTTTTCTGTGACACTTTATTCATTTAATTTCTTTTTAAACCTCAAAACCTTTGAGAGTTTGTCCGTATAGGACATAAAATATCATGTGACAAAATGACACCAACATGAGATATACATGACACCAACATGAGTATTGATAAGAAGAAAAAAAAAATGCTAAACTTACAATTGGTTTAATTACAATTTTTTTTTTAATAACATACAAACACGTGTGAGCATGTGATTACATGGTGTTACATTTTTTTAGTAGTTGACATAGCTTCAATTATATTTTGACACGTGTCAAGAAGAAATGTTTTAGTAGCATATGTAGAAAAAAAATGTCATGCATGGTTTCAAATGACTTTTACAAGATTTACATACTAAGTATTACAAGATTTTGTTTTGTTGCATTTAATTGTGTAAATGGTTTCTTGTCATTTTTAAAATTTTAGGAAATTTTTATAACTATTTTATTAAGGGTATTTTCGTTATTGGGGGACATTGACAATTTCTGGTAGTTTTGGTGGACATTGTCTCAATTAAAAGTTTGATGAGGACATTGTCAATTGAGTGATAAAGGGGTATGTGGACTTTTCCCAAAATTTTAAATGATGTGACAAAATATACATAATTAAATAGTTAAAGCAATACTATAAAAGTTATACAAGTTTACAAGTTTATACAAGTCGAAATGATCTTAAGTGAGTAGATTCATTTAATAAATGAGCCTAAATTTTTGTTTAAGCTCACCTAACTCAAGTCACTTAAGTTTATACGAATCGAGTTGAAGCTCTTTAGGGAAAGGACCATTTTTAACTCTATTTGTGTAGATTCCACTTCCAATTAACTTTCCATTTATAGCATTATTTGTAGGGGGGGTGAACTACGCTATAAAGTTGGATAATCCCTTCATTCCCCCTTCTCTCCCCTTCCAGAGCAAAGATAATCTGCCTATAATTGCACATAGGCTAGTATATTTTTTGTACCAACCGCCATGCCATCAACTTTAAATTTTGGACTTTTTTTTATTATAATATGAAAATACAAATTGTAAACATTGGGCAGTACAAATATTATAAAACTGAAAGTAAACGACATTTTAGAAGACAAAACTATTTTTTTATAGACATGGACAGGTAAAGGCCTCTAGAAGAATTTTTTATATACAATGAATGTTTTGTTGAATTCTTTTACAAGAGGTGCACGCATCACTTATATACATGATATGACAGAAATTAAAACAAGAAAGTGAGTACAAGAGACAAATTAACATGACTGTTTATGGAAAAGATAATTATCTTGTTTCCTTGTGAGAATTGTCTTGAGGCTAACATCAAGTTGGTATTGCCATTGTTTGTATATATTTTCCTAATGTAATAGATCCTTTCCCATCTTGTTGTATTGACTTAGTTGTAGTGACCATTGTTTCATGGTCTTCTCTTGCATGATTTGTGGGATTGTCTATTTCATTATTTATGGGATCTATATCGCGTGTTGGAGAGTCTTTGATATTCTGTTTACAACCCCCCACAAGTGAATGTGGGATTTAAGCATCATGAGCTTGTCGCAAAGGAAGAGGAATCGAGAAGAGAGACCCTTGGTAAAGATATATTTATTAATTACCTTCTCTTGAAAAAGTGAACATCAACTTCTATATGTTTAATCCTAGCATGAAACACAGGATTAAAAGCAAGGGCTAAGGCACCACGATTGTCACACCAGCTAAGAGGAATGGTGGGCAGAGGAACATTGAGTTCCTTAAAAAGCATTCGAAGCCAATAAACTTCTACTATCACCATGGCTTAAGCTCATTATTTGGCTTCGGTGGAGGATCGAGACACCATGGGTTGCTTTTTGGAACACCATGAGATAAGGCAAGAACTAAAATAAGCTCCCAAGCCTATTGTGGATATGTGGTCATCTAGGTTGCCAGCCAAGTCTGAGTCACAAAAGACATGCAACCAATGGCTACCTTTGGCGAATGAGAGACCATGATGTGGCATACCTTTTAAATAGCGAAGGACTCATTTAGTAGTTGTCCAATGAAGAGTACGTAGTGGAAGAATGGAGATGCTGACATAGCTGATTCACGAAGTAGGCAATGTCAGGTCTAGTAAGAGTACAATATTTAATAACACCAACCACTTAATGATACATAATTGGATTAAGTAAGGGGTCACCAATATAAGCAGACAATTTGGCACCCAAAATACAAGGAGCTCAGAAAGGTTTTGCACCAAACATACAAAGGTGGGATAGTTCGGATCCATGAAGCATTGTGGTTGTTCCATGAAGACTTGTTCATCATGTGTACCATGCAAGAAAGTGTTGGACACATCCAATTGTTTTACTTGTCAATGAAATTGTATAGTAAGAGCAAGGATCAGCCGTATAGTGGCTGGTTTGATGACCAGGCTAAATGTCTCTGTATAATCAATTCCACTACGTTGATCAAATCCCTTTGTGACAAGTCAAGCTTTGAATCTATCTAGGGATCCACCAGGCTTCCTCTTAATTTTGTAGACTCAATTATTTCTAATTAAGTTTTAATATTTCGGTCGTCAACAAAGGTTCCAAGTTTGGTTTGTGACAAGAGCATCCAACTCTTGCAACATGGCTCCGCACCACTCAGGTGAAGTTTGGGCTTGCTTAAAAATGGTAGGTTTATGTTCAGGCAACACATAAGTAAATGCATGGAATGGGTGTTTAGTGCAGTAGAAGAGTGAAAAATTATCAAATTACTTAGGTTTGGAAGACCTAGTCCTGACCTGGTAACCATTGAGTGTTAAGAGGGAAGATGATTTGGAGTAGGGGCCAAGCTAAGTTAGGTGGTGTAGGTGAGGTTGAAGGAAGAGAGATAAGGGGTGGGTTGGGGGCAATTTCAGTTGCTGAAGTGAAATGAGAAGAATTTAGATGTGGAGTATGGTCTCCAGAAATATGACTTGGTGGGGTACTATGATAAGTTGGAGAGCTAGGGGCCATGGGTTGAGGCTTATAGGAGAACATGTTAGTGGAAATGGGTGGTTTACTATGATGACATGGACAGCTATAGTCCATGGGTTGAGGTTCATGAGAGGACATGTGTGTGGGGCTTGAGGTGGATAATTGTAAAGGAGGTGTAGATAAAGAAATAAAAGAAGTTATCTAAGTAGGAGCAACAGTAGAGGAAGAAGGCCTTTGTTGGAAAAAGACCCTCATCAAATACCACAAGTTTAGACACATATACTCGTTTGGAGAAGGGATCTAGACACCGATAGCCATGTTGATTGGAGCTATATCCAATGAAGATACATTGTTTACTGCGGAAACTAGGTTTGTGTATTGCATAAGCTATAAGGAGAGGGTAGAAAGCACAACCAAATGCCTTTAAGATGGAATAATCTGGTTCTCTTTGAAATAATTTGGGAAAAGAAAACATATGTTTGAGGGCAGCCGATTGATCAAATAAATGGCAGTTTGGAAGGCATCAACCCAAAAATGGGTGTTTAATTTAGACTGAGCTAATAGGGACAAACCAACTTCCATAATATGGTGATGTTTACGCTCAAAGTTCTCATTTTGTTCGGATGTGTTAGGGCAAGAAATATGATAAGAAATACCATTTGTTGTGTGAAAGGTGGTAAATTGTCATGATACATATTCACCACCTCCATCACTTTGAAACTGTTTAATTTTGCAAGAAAACAGATTGTCAACAAGACCTTTGAATTGAACAAAATAATGAAATACATCTAATTTCTGATTAATGTGATACATCCAAGTAAATCTAGAAAAATTATCAATAAAAAGTACATAATATCAACAACCATTAGTAGAGCTAATTGGTGAAGTCCAAACATTAGAATGGATGAGGTGGAAAAGAGAGTTAGAGATACATTGAGACTCTTGAAAGGGTAATTTCTTACCTTTTTCTAGTTGACATGCAGAACAAAGCTGAGATATAATGAGGTTGGCATCAATTGGTAAATTGTGAGAAGTAACCAACAATGGGATTTGAGGGATGTCCTGAATGTGAATGCCACACATCAAGGGTGGCTTTTATTCCTAGAAAGGTTGTAAGGCCACGATGTTTATTCAAGGAGGTTCTTTTCAAGTAGATAGAGTACAAGCCACCTTCACTCGGTACTTCCAATTCCTATTTGGATGTCCTTTACAATGTAAGAAGAGATAGTGAGTAAGAAATAACAATTATCATAGCAAAAACGATTGATGTATAATAAATTGGCTAAAACATTAGGATAATACAATATATGGTGTAAAACAACTTTTGGGGAATGGGGAGTTTGAAAGGTAGTGGAACCTGAGTGTTTGATATGTAAACCATTACCATTGCCAACAACCATTGTCTCATCACCTTGGAAGGGTTCATGAATGGATAGATTCTCAAGTGCAAGGTGATATGAACATTGGCTCAACTATATGGAAACCAAGGCTGGTCATCATTCTGAGAGGGACTAGTTTGGGCTACCATTGCAGCTAATCATGTAGGTGAATGCCTGACTTCGTAAGCATAATCCATCATGTGGTAACAACCCAAAGCTTTATGGTTAGATAAGGGGACCTTGATGAATTACCATAGAAATGTTGTTGCAAGGAAGCATTTTTCTGCTATGGAACCCGATGTGATAGCTGTTGTTGCTGGACATGTTGTATAACGACTCAGGAAAAAGCGCTAGCCACATTTGTGCTATCATCCCAAAAGGACTAGTCAATTTAAAGCTTCCATAGAATTCATTATAAAGCCTATAGTAACTAGGCAATGTGGGGCTTAGCACCCATGACCATTTTTATAAACCACTCACTCTATGTGCGCTTCTTCTCATATTCCCAATATGGGACTGGGGTGTTACAAACTCTCCTTTTTAAATTTCTGATGTCATCATCAGGGTTATGTCATGTAGTGTTTCAGTATCACATGACCTAGCATTATAAGTGGCTCTAATATCACTTGTAACAATTTAGGGAAAAGCGCTAACCACATCTGCGCTATTACTCTAAAATGACTAATCAATTTAGAGCTTTCTTAGTATTTATTATAAAACCCAGTTTCACCTAGTAATTAGGCAATGTAAGACTTAGTACGCATGACCATCTTTATAAACCACCTACTCTCTGTGAGATTCTTCTCATCTTTCCAATATGGGACCGAGGTGTTACATGTTGCTGCTACCTAGGCAAGAGGTGTCTAAAATTTCCATTATGCTTGTTGACATAGGTGTTCCTTTGAGAGGCAAATCGGGTCGCTGATTTTTTGGGTGGCCTAGTTAACTTCTTTTTGCCACATTGAGGAGCAGTTTCATGCTTTTGAGTAAAGAAAATCATATACCTTGCATTGATTAGTGGAGGTGGGTTTTGATTCCCAATCAATGCTTTATAAGATAATAACTCTGCCTGAAAATAATTAAAAGTCATAAGAGTGTCTCTTGTGGCAAAAGAATATGATGTAATAAAGGTATTATAATCTGGGTTTAAACTGCTAATGATAAAGGAAATAAGGTCCTCATCGTCAACTGGTTTCCCCACAAGTGATAACGGATTAGCACACAATTTTGTTGTATGGAGATACCCGGAACATGTCTTAGTGCCCTGTTGCAAAGATTGAATTTGCAACTTAAGGTTGTTGATGCTTGAGCGAGATTGATTAGCAAATTTAGTTGCTAGAGAAGTCCACACTTGGCATGCAATGGTCAACCCATAAACTATTACCAACATATTTTCAAACAAGGTAGAGTTGATCCAACTGAGAAAAAATTGGTCTTTCTTCTCCCATTGCATAAATGGAGGATTGACAATGTTGTCATCCTTGTTCTGGGGATCAAGTATAAACCAGGGAGGTGATGGCCATACACTCATAGGTCTTCATAACTAGTACAAATTGTGTTAACCAGCTCATGTAATTGGGACCAACTAGTTTTGTAGGTACCATCTGAACAACATTTGGAATGATAAAAGAGGAAGTATTTATGGTAGAATTGGAGGAGGCCATTGAGGAAAAAAAAAAGAAAAAAAAAAAAGAAGCAATGTTTAAGCGTGAGCTATTTAGGCTTTGATACCATGAAAGAATTTGATATACAATGAATGTTTTGCTGAATTTTTTTTACAAGAGGTGCACGCACCACTTATATATATATGATATGACAGAAAGTAAAACAAGAAAGTTTACAAGTGACGACTCAGCATAAATGTCCGTGGAAAAGATTTTCTAGGGTGAATTGTCTTGTTTCCTTGTGAGAATTGTCTTGAGGTTAACATCTAGTTGAAATTGCCACTGTCTGTGTACATTTTCGTAATGTAGCAAATCCTTTCCCATCTTTTCGTATTGACTTAGCCGTGGTAATCGTTGTCTCGTGATCTTTTCTTGCATGATTTATAGGATTGTTTATTCCATGATTCATGGGATCCGTATCACATGTTGGAGTGTCTTAGATACTCTGTTTACAGCCTTTGCCTACCCATATATCACTATCTATTTGTATAGGAAAATACTATGTGTTTCTCTTAGTGTAATGGATATTATTTTTTAAAAAAAATAAAAAAGAAAGTGGCATTTTTTTCTCACTTTATTTTTAGATAATAATATCCGCTTATAATTAGAAGAAGAAAAAACACACACACCAGAGAACGTTAGAATATATGCATATAATAATAGATATGATATCTATTCACCCAAAGTTAAAGGCTAAATCCTACCCATAACACATGCAAACGGACAAATTGCTAATCTTCTTCCCCAGACTGGACCTTCTATACTCCTAACTCAAATGTCATGATAATTTTGACTTACGTTTTTTTCCCCTTTTGCTAAAAAAGAAAAAGAAAAGAAAAGAAAGAAGAGATGATGTAAGTTTGTCATTTTTGATACCGGGGGAAACGTTTTCCTCCCCAACCGTACGGAGGGATTGGGGCTACCAATAATTCCTTTAGAAGTGACGGACAGATGTACATGGGGCCCACCCAGCTCATATGTGATTTATTTTTATTTTTTTCAAGTATGTGAGTTAAATAAAAAGCTGGTTACGAATGCTCTAAAAACCAATCATAAGTACCCAAAAAAAAATAATAATAATTAATTTTTTTAAAAAAACCAATCATTAGATCGGTATTTATGTCATGTATAGCAATTTTTTAAATGTCCAAAATACTTCTATTTGTTTTTATAAAAAAAAAATTAAAAGAATTTTTTTATAAAATAAAAATAAAAGCCTAAATAAACTCTACAATTTTTTATTTTATTTTTTTATAATAAAAAACAGAAATATTATAGAAATTTTGACAAAATTTAACAAAAATTTTTAACAGAATAATCGAAAGAAATTGAATATTTGATACCCTTATTAAAAAATTTTATAGTTTGAAAGATATTTTCAAAAACGCTTAGAAGTTGAGGCTGGTTTCACAATTTTTTTTTTTTTTTTTTTAAAAAAGAGGATGGGTAAAGAAGGTTCCATGTGAAAGTTGCGCATGCCCCCAAAAAGGCCAAAAGTTGAGTGCTCAACTGTGGAGCTAAGGATAAGGTTGATGGGTGCTTTTTGCCATTCTAAGGAATCCCCTCCTTCCTCATATTTTAGTCTAGTCGTCCTATTCAAGTAAAGCACAATAGTAGTAGTACTCATGATTTCAGAGCACAAAAATCATGTACGAATATGTGAAAGTAAATGCTCTATGATATTGAAGAAATCTTCAAGAGTATCTTTCTTTTTGGCATGATCAAAAGTACAAGTCATAATCATAGCCAACAGAATTTACTTCTCCAGTACCTACGAGGAGGAGGAAAAAGAAATTGCTCCCACAAATATCATTGACATTTGGCAGAGTTTCAAAAAATGATTTGGAATTGGGTTCTTTCAATTTCATTTGACATGGCTAAGTAAAAAAAAAAAAAATTTGTTAAAATTAGGATACAATTGCTCATTTCTTTTAAAAATTGGGATACCATAACTAGCTAACTTCTCTCCATTTCTTTCACTTTATATAAAATAGGAAAGATTCTATTCCATATGATTCACGTGAGATTTATAAGGTACTAAAATTATCCCTACAAATGAGGGAGTGGTACCCCTTCCCTTCAAGGGGCTACCACCTTTATGAATAGGTGTAAACACTAGGATCATATCAATACTTTTATAATCACTGTGATGAGGTTTTATTATCATCTACAATACACCCCCCCGAAAGTTCAATGGTAGTGAAGTGACTTGAAGCTTGGATCGAAGAAAAACAAATATGATAGAGACATGTAACTAGGTGAGTACATCGGCTAATTGATCCTTACTCGATAAGTATCACACTCAAGATTATGTCTAAATAACTTTTTGGGTAATTTTACTTTAAACTTTTGAATTATCATGCAATTTGACAAGCTCCTCTAACTTCAAAACCTCTCAATTCGAACCCTTGAACTTGTAATTGCAATTAATTTGAACCCCTCTGTTAGATTTTAAATATTAAAAACGAAACAATGACGTTAAAAAATTAAAGTTACTAAAAAATTGCAATCACAATGGTTTTTTATTATTTTTTATTTTTTATATATAAAGGAAAATCAGGGGTATTTTGGTCTTTTTAGGTATTACCGCTAAAAGTCAACGTTAAATTTGACATAAAGATTCAAATTGATTGTAATTGAAAGTTTAGGAGTTCAAATTGAGAGGTTTTGAAGTTTGGAGGGAACTTATCAAATCGGGTGATAATTTAAGGATCTAAAATAAAGTTACTCCTAACTTTTTTCGAACAAAACTGAAGTCTATTTCAATATGTTTTGTCATAGCATGAAAAGCCGATTTAGCAATAAGATAGGTGACCCCAATGTTGGCAGCCTTGATAGAAAAAGCTCAAGTTCACCAAGTAGTGATTGAATCCATGTTAGTTCAATAGTACAATTAGCAGTAGCATGATATTCTACTTCAATGCTAGAGTGGGTTACAATGGATTGTCTTTTTAGAACTCTACAATGGATCTAAGGGGTTATACTCCCTAAAACCACTAGGCCAACCCCGAAATTAATAGATAATCTTGATGGATGGAGATGCATTCGAAATTGTTTATTAGATTGGTAGGATTACAAATTTGATGGTAGAATTGAAGAAATAGGTTTAGCTTACAAATTTAAGTGGAACGTCAAATTCAAGCCCAACAATTGAGTGTTGAATTGTTTGTAGACAGACTGCTTTGGGCTTGTACTGCTCTGTCCAGGTGTCCGGTCCAATTCTATTCGGCTTTTTGGTCCCCAGTGAAGAAGAAACGTACAAATCGTAAACCGCATGTCTTGTGATATGGACAAAGATTTTGACAGATAATGTAATAAAAATTTTGTACGAGATTTTATCATGTTTGATAAATTTTGAAGGATACAAATTTCTTTAAAAAGGAAATATTTTTTTACTTATTTAACATATTGTTAAGTGTCTATAAATATTGAGTAATGCTTGGGAGCGATAAAATATCCACCCCAAATCCGCTTTTTTCCTACGTGGCCACAGTTAACAAACTGTGGTTACTTTTTTTTAAAAAAAATTAAAATAAACCCACTCAAGTTCCAATGCATGCTCTCCCCTTCTCGTGCTTCTCTTTGCCAAAAGTCACTCATTCTTCTCTCTCTCCCCCCCACCTTACTCATACTTCTCTCTCCCCCAACTCAACCTCAGCTTTCGTGAAGCAACGACCACCCACCACCGTTATGCTTCTTCTCGTCAAAACAAAGAACGCTTCTTCTTCTTCCTCTCTCTCTCCCCCACCCCCACGCCTTCGGATTCCGCCGACACCACGCCCATATAGATCGACGACCAACATTGCCATTGCTCTCTCTACCCCACCTTTGGATTCACCCCTTCTCCCTCAAAAGCAGGTGGTCACCCCGTCTCTCACCAAGAAGCGCCTCCGGAGACCACCAAGCGTTGCTAACCACCTCGAACGCCAAATGGGTTTTGCTTGGATTTGGGTACCTAAGTATAGAGGTGGAAATACAAAATAGAAAAAAAAATAGCCACTTAATTTGGGTGTTTTCTTTCCCAAAGTAGGAAATTAATTCTTAATGATTTTTTGGTCTCTTTAATTTTCGGTTGTTCGGTCTGTTCATAATGATTTCTGTTGCTAAAACTTGAGGACATGGATTAGTCTTTGATGAAGATGAAGTGATAATGTTTACCGTATGGGTCAATTGGAATAACTTGGGTCAATTGTAATGTAGTTGTGGGTCGTAACTGGGTTTGTTTTCTGAGTTGGTCTTTTGCCAATGAACCTAGACAATCAAATCAACCCAGCAACAGAAACCCAAGAAAATCTTTTATGTTTCTGGTTTTCAACAACTAAAATATCCACCAATCATCCGGCTAAAGCGCACCAAAACTGTTCCTCCATGCTCAGTATACATGTATACATACATTCTTCAATTCTGTTATGGTGCAATGGATGGGCATAGCATCAACGGAATCCGAAGGTGTGGGGGCGGGGGAGAGAGAGAGAGGAGATTTGTGTTACTGCACAAATGGTTTTGGGAAGCAATTTTTTCGGTCAAAGGGATAGCGTGCATGAGTTTTATTTCCTTTCTCTTTTTTTTTTTTTTTTTTAAAAAAAAAGGAAAACAGAACCCTAGTTTGATTACCCTGCCACATAAGAAAAAGCAGAATTGCTACGGATTTTTTAACGCTCCGTAGCATTACTCATAAATATTTGAAACGTTAATCTAAGTTAGAAGATATTTTTTCTATATTGATTTAGAAAAATAATTTGTCCTTACATTTTGATTTATTCAATTACTTATTTGGCAAATAAGTCTCATTTGAAATCTCTAATATTATTGCTCTTTAAATTATTAAGACTTCAGATACATAATTGGTGTTGATTGATCAACCCCTCGTTATATATGTCAAGTGAGGCTAGAAAGTGAACTTTTAAAATTATCATTATATTAAAATTTAATAATAATTAAATTCATGATAAGTCCTGTATATACTTGCAGTTAAGCTGACAAATTAATTTTGTTCTTTTGGCGTCAACTTTTAAGAAGATAATTTTTTCTTTTTTCTTGAAAATTAAGAAGATAAACATCGTTATGTTTGGCAAGAGGCCGGACTCATGACCTAAAAACCCAAAAATAAATCTTATACTTTTTATTTCAAAATTAATTTCAATATTTTTACTTTTTTACATTAAATCAACTACTTTTTATTATTATTTAAATAAACAAATTACTACAAAATAATTTTTTTTTCACTTTTTTTATACAAAATATATATATTTTTTTACATCAATTAAATTTGCCAAGGCATCAACCCTTTTCATTTTTCGAGCCCCTTCCCAAACACAGAGCAGAAGATAAACACGTGTGGTTCAATCATTTCGAGATTTGAGTTGTGGCTGGACAACGCAGAGAAACATTAATCAGTAGCAAACTCGAGAAGCCACGTGTGTGGACAGGTAAAGAAGAAACTACCAACTTTGATCCAACGGACCACAAAGGCAGAGGCTTGGATGATGTGAAGACTGGAGATCCCCCTCATGAGTCTCGGGAGCAGCCAAGAAGAAAAGGAAAGAGCCAAATCTCTCTCTCTGTGGGTATATGTACTTCAAACCCTCTTCTTTTTCTTTTTTTGTTTACATTTATATATTTGATTTCCCTTCAATTTTATGATTATTTGATTTTAATTAGCTTTGATTTAATGTGTCACTTGGTCAAATAGAGCACTTGTACGTTGTGATGTGATTAATTAAATTATGTTTTGGGTATATATAGTACTGGAGCGTGTAATTAACAACAAAGGGTTTAATTTGTGGGAGAATAATTATGAAGTCGGTGCACTGCCTCTCCCCAGCTTTCTCGACAACTCTTCCCACAACCTGTATCTCTCTGTGTTCACTTCACTGACGAGCATATTGTGTTCCTAAGACAGCTAGCTGCCCTGCCCGGCCACATGTTGCTGCGTGTATATCATATATATGTACGTGTTCTATTGACGATCACTTTCTGTCACCTCTCTCCATCTCTCTCTCTCTGAGAAAGTTGGTGCAGCTAGCCACCGCCATGACAGATGCATATACCACACCGCCATTGGAAAACGACTGCAAGAAAATTACACGTAGCAACTTCAAGGAAAAAAGTAGTCAAAGTATACACCGATAGAATAGAGCCGCACCGACATAACTTGCTAGGGTTAATTTGGAGATACTACAACTAGTACCTTACATACATATATGTAAGATAAGCAACAAAAAATTAATTAACAAATAAAAGAAAAAATGTATAATAATCCCTTGAGTTAACACTCTAAAATTAAAAACTCTTTAAGTTTTTTTTTTTAAAAAAAAACTCCCTAAGTCAATGAAAATGAAAATAAACTTACTACCGTCAATTTTTTTGATAATTGTCATTAACTAGGATTAAACGCATCGTTTTATTTTTATTAAAATATTATTATTTTTTAAATTTAAATCTTAAAAAAAAAAAAAAAAACAACAACAACAACAAGGGTGGCCAAACCACCTCATAGGGTGGCCGGCCACCCCATTTTGCCTGGGGGTGGTTCAGGCCAGCCACCCCCTAAGGCCAAACCCTCAAAAAAAAATTGAGGATTTGAACCACCTTAAGCCAAAGTTGCAAGCGGACTCTTCTCTCTCTCTCTTCCTCCTTTTTTTTTTTTTTAAGATTTAAATTTTTAAATTAAATAAAAAAATATTTTAATAAAGATAAAACAATGCGTTTAACCATAGTTAATGGCAGTTATCAAAAATTGACGAGTTTATTTACATTTTCATTGACTCGAGTGAAAAAACTGACTCATAGAGTTATTATACATTTTTCCTAAATAAAATAAAAACTACCGACCACAATTACAGCATTTACTAACAAACATACATAATGTCATAATTATCATTAACAACATAATTGAAGTCTTAAGTCATGAGTCCATTCTAAAGTACCACAATAATTAAGTCTAATACATCCCCAAAAGTAAAATTAAATACCGATAGTATGTCTTTAGAGAAAAATGAATGATGAAATCAAGCTTAGGCAACTGCGTCTATTCCGGCCTCCGGGCCAGCCGATCCTCTTGCTTAACTCCTATGGTCGGCTTCTCTGTAAAACAGATTGTTATACAAGTGGAAGTAAACATACATAAGTCTACAACTTAGTAAGTAAAATACGCATAACAACATGATCATAAGTTGGGCCGGCCCCCCTTTTATAAACATGTAAGTAAAGTGTTTCATGCACCGATGTTTCAAAAGTGGTATGTTCACAAATATCTCAATTCATATGTTGTAAGACAACATGATTCGTATAAACAATGCGAGCTAATAACACTTCATATATATGTATAAATAAATGATTTGAGCAAAATATGTTGATACATAGATATAGATGCTCATTTATCTATATCTATGTATTCAATTAGTAGCCCCGTTCCATAGGTAGTTGCGCCAACTAATAACACTTGGATCCGGTGTACTATTAACAATTAGAAATTTGTTCTGTTGTTCATACGGTCAATTATATATAATTTAGAATGCAAATGCTACATTAATAATCCTTTTCAATGACAATTTCACATTATTTATATTTTCTAGTGGATTCTCTTAAAACAGACCACGCAGTCAAATCCTTGTGGTAAACAATGAGTTTCAATTTAGATTTAAGGCTTGCATCATAATAAAATATGGTATTTAACAACTATGATTTTATTGCTATCAAAATAAACATGATTGCAAAAGTCATCATCTGTGTTTTCATGTGTGTTTATTTACCTTGCGGCTAAAGGTCCTTGCAAAAGTCATCATGCTCTCATTCAAACAAATCGTGTCCCGTTCGAATAGGATTAAATCAACTTGGCCTCCTTCAAATGCATTGTCTCGTTCAAATGAGGCCACTAGGTCAGAACTCTTCAAGTGTTTTAAATCCCCTTTTCTTTTGTTCAAATGACCTTATGTTTAATCTCAACCTTGATCATTATATATTCACCCTCTCTTGACTAAACTTACTGTGGTGTCCCACATCGTCTGGGAATGGAGATGTGCTTATATGTATATGAACACCTTTCTTGACAACAACGCATTTTAAATCTGTACGTGATGGGTATGAATCTATTAGAAATCTACAGTTATACGTGTTTATGCAAGAGTAGTGTTAGGATGAATGACCTCCTAGAAAATTTGGTTCAGAAGAGTTAAAAGTGGACAATATTATGTCATTGGGATGGGGCAGGGCGTTACACTTACTATTTGGGTTCATTGAAGTATTCACCCTCTCTTGACTAAACTTACTGTGACATCTCAAATCACCTAGGGATGGAGATATGTTTATATGTATATGCACACCCTTCTTGACAACAACATGTTTTAAAGCCGTACGTGATGGGTATGAACCTATCAAAACTTCACAGTTAAGCGTACTTAGCAAGAGTAGTGTCAGGATAGATAACCTCGTAGGAAGTATGGTTTGGGAGAATTAAAAGCGGACAATATTATGTCATTGGGGTGGAGCGGGGCGTATTACACTTACTATTTGGGTTCACTAAAGTATTCTTAGATTTTCGGTCAGTCACTTGTTTGGGCAGGATATTACATGGGATGTGCTTAGTATATTAAAATGTTCCTTTCTTACAATTTCATTTACACTTTTTCAGAATAATTATGTCACTTATTATATATTCTCTACGATTTATGTGAGAGAATATATATTCCTACTTCATTATTTAAAGATCACTTGCTATTCTCTTACCTACATCTTTTCATTATTATTTATGGGTGCACTAGATCTACTGCCAACAACAATCCACATTAATAAGTTGTTTTTTGTTTTAACATGATATCCCGACGTGTACCTTATATATATATATATATATATATATATATATATATATATCAAGAATTGAATTGAAGACTTTAGGTGTGTATCTTCTCAAAAGTTGTGCTAGATTTAATTAATAGTGGTAATCAAGGAAGGTCTTTGACTAATTAAGAGCATAATCACCTTGTTTTGAACTCGAGATTTATGCCTGGTGCTGAATGAATAGGATTGTAGAAAATCCACCTGTTGAGCTGGTCCCTGCTTTGACTAATTGTGTCGGCTATTGATGTTTTATATACAAAGGTTCATGGTCAGAATAATGACTACAACATTTAGCTAGTCACATGTGGGTCACACCCAATAGGAAAATGGAGAGGTAGTGGCTAGGCATAACAAGAGGGTAAAATGGTCTTAAAAAAAAATAAAAAATAAAATAAAATTTAATCCTCCTCTATTGTACTAATTGGTGGAAATGGAGAGGATTCCATTCCAGGTTACATGATGCATTTTCAATCACATTCAAATCACATGACACATTTCCGTCTAATTAAGTTAATAGAAAATACCAGCAAATGGGGCAAATTAAAAGTATCGGGTAGCTTTAGAGTGCCAACCGTAACTTTTTCAAGTTTGATGGGAGTGATGACACATTAATTGGGTGTCCTCTTAAGAGCTAGGGTAAGTGTAATTTCTCAATAAATCACACTATATATAGGGTAGTCGGCCATGCTATTTTCTTTTTTTTTTCTTTTTCCCCTTACACATGAGGTAGAGAAAAAAGAGAATGGGGGTCCTTTGACAATTGACAAACTAAACATTTGAAAATAAGAGAATTCAAAAGTTTCTCTTTCCTAGC